>JAOXNO010000041.1:12183884-12227384 GCA_028565335.1 Limnodromus scolopaceus | reverse complement strand
GCAACCTGCTCTAGTGGGAGGTGTCCCTGCCCATGGCAGGGGGGTTGGAACTCGATGATCTTTAAGGTCCCTTCCAAGTCTAACGATTCTACGATTCTATGATTCTAAAGTCAGGAGGAGCCGGGACACGAAATCCCTTTACCTTGAGAAATCTGCTCTTTCTCTGGGCAGCCAGCAGCTACCTAACATGGAGGTACCACCAACGCTCTCACAAGGGCAGCAGGTACTGCCATCTCCCTCTGCAACTTCCTCCTCCCTGAGTAAATGTTTGCAGGTTCAAAACCAAACCGCATGAGAAATAAGGAACTGTTTGCTGAGGAAGCAGAGATCACGTCTCACATGGAGATTTATCATGCGGAAGAATCGCATTTTCTTCTCCTCGGGAGGCACGTTGCACCTTGACTCTTCTAATATACCTCTGTCAAAAGTGGTACAGAAGGAGCTGGGGGCTGCAAAGGCGCTTGCTCAGCCTGAAAGAAACATCCAGCCCGGCGTATTCCCTCGGAGGCTGAAAATGCTCTGAAGGAAAACACACGAGACGCAGCACGGTTCCCGAGGTCGGCAGAAAGCCCTGGGCCAGCTGCCGCGCCGCGCGGTCGTACGCCGGTCACACCACACATCTGGTTTGCCCCGTGGTGAGCTCTTGGGGACGAGCTCTCTGTGCAGTGCTTAGCCCACCTGGACCTCTTGGTGTTGCTCTAATGCTAGCAATGCACAGGGGCTGGGTGTAAGGCTGGCACCCTGCTGAGGAGGGACACAGCCCCATTTATAGTCTGTATAAGTAACCTTGAGGAGTCCAGTGCTGTCGCTCTTGCTCTGACGTATGTCCACAGGCTGGTGGTCAGCCGTAACCACGAGAGTATCTGCTCTCTCCACTGAAAAAGGGAAATTTTCTCTCTCTTCAGAGTACTGCTAAGATCAATGAGGAAACACTGACAATGAAGGATCCTCCTGGGAGCACTGGGTGGTAAAAACTGGAAGTCAGTCTCCTGTCTGGGAAGATTTGCGTTCTTGTGGGGTATATATTCCATTCAAGTGTTACCCATTTTCTTCAGTGTTTCCGTCTTATCTGACAGAGGACACAAAAACACAGCAAGAGACTGTGCAGAAACTGCAGCTGGTTTCTTGGTTAAACCTGATTTTTCAACACAGGCAATCAAATCTCCTTCTCATCCCATGCTCCTGCCCAGTGACGTATTGAAACGGGTGACTCTTTTCTGTATTATATTATAAGTACATTGTATATTTTGTTAAGACAATTTAGAGCATACTGCAACTCTCATAACAGCGTGACATGACGTACGTGTAATCCAACAGGTTGGGCTGACAGCAAGATGCTTTAAAAACCTCTTTTTCCTCTCCCTCCCTCCTTTCCATTCCATCAGGTGTGGATCCCAGTCCACATGCCTTGTTGAAACAGCTGGATCGAACCGACATCCTCACCAATGGGCATTTCTGATCCACAGCTTTCAAGGTGAGCAGCTGGAACCTTCTGGGGAATTGCCTCTTCATTGCAAAAAGTCAGGAAAGGAGGCACCTCCTCCCAGAAATCACTCCCTCCATTGTCACTGCTTCTTCCATTTCTTCCTCCAAGTAAATTTGGGTCCCAAATCCAGCAACCTGCTCTAGGTGGACCTGCTTTGGCAGGGGGGTTGGACTAGATGATCTCCAGAGGTCCCTTCCAACCCCATAGCATTCTGTGATTCTGTGAATAGGTGGCTCTTGATTTTTTTATTATTATTTTTTTAATTATTCTGAAATAACAGAATCACAGAATCACAGATATATAAATAGTGCTTTATGGACGATTTCTAAGGGCACTGGGGGCCAATGCAAAAAGTACCACAGAGCCTACAACCTCATCGTCTCCCTCAACCCCCCAAGTGGAATGAAGTACCTTCTGGCTCAGAATATTCTGGCATCACAAACTTTCATTCCACGTGCCCAGGGACTGGCCACACCAAGTCCCAGGCACCTGTGTTAAGGGTAACTACTGCACACATACTTGCGACTCAAGGAAGGAGCGGGGACTACGGCCCCCCAAAGCAACAGAAGAGCGAAAGAAAATCCCACTGCAGACTCCCCCCCTTCTTGCTCGGTGCCCAATACAAGGTGAGGCTGACTCCCAGCTGACTAGAACTGGGCCTGCACGTGGGGTTTGTGCTGAATCAGTATCAGCGCTGTTGGAAAAAGATGGAAAAAAAAGCTCCTTCCTCTACTTACTAGCTCTGAGTGCTCCGCCAGCACCTCTGCGAGTGGTGGCTCTGAATTCACCCTGTCCTGGTCTCTGACATTGCCTGCAGCTATCTGGACCCCTGGGGAGAGCTTCTCCACAGCCCCACTGGAACCATTCATGCAAATCGCCCTCTTAAGAACTATAAAGGAATAAGTTATTTAGCATCAACCCACTCAGCCCCCGCTGAAATAACTTAAGGCTGAGGTCTTCGCAGGCTTGAATGATGCTGTCCTGTTGCCATGGCAGCACACGGCTCTCCCAGGGATGCCCCAGGGTAGGGAGAACCACAGCACCTGGCAGCAGCTGGACCTGTAGAGCCTCCGCAGCTGCCTGTCCTGGTGGGGTGGCAAAATATAGCCCTTCTCCCCACCTTGTGGGCCAGTAAAGAGAGGAGGAAAACACTTGCCTCTGCCAAAAACCTGGCTGTGCAATCTGAGTTGCCTCAGAGAGCCAGGAAGAGCTGGTGCGTGGCAGAAGTACAGCTGTTAGCTCTGGGTTTGAGGACAGAAGCGGGGAGATGACGAAAAGGGAGGCTCCACGGCAAGGGAAGCGCAGTTGTGGGCGATCCACCTCAGCAGCCAGGTAGAACCACGCAGGTACGGTGAGATGCCCCACAGGCCAGTGTTCCCAGCTGGCTTCTGCCTTCACTTCTTCTATCAGCATATCAGCCAGCTAACCTCAGTGTTCAGAGCTGCTGCCCTCCAGCAGAGAACGGTGCGTCCTCAACAGCCTACAAAAGGACACAGAGCTCCTGGGAGAGATATGCAGGTAAAGGGCTGGATACCAGGGAGGAAGATTATTTTTATTTGACAATTCAAGGTTTATTTGTTCCCTGTGCTGATACTGATGCCGATTAATTCCAGCTCAGAAGCCGTCACGTAGGGAGAAAGGAAATAACACAATCTGGCTCCCCTCTTTTGGCATCTGAACAACATAGTTCCTCAGGAACACTCGAGAGGCCAGCGGCATGTAAACGCTTTCTCTCATGGTGACACAGACAGTCCTTTCTGGTACTAGAGTGACCCCCTTCCTCCCTTTGACTGGTCACAGCTGCGCGTACCTTTGGTGTAACATCATGGTTACGCAATGCTGACTCTCCCACTTTGCTCTCGTTGTGCCTCTCCATTTGCACAAGCCATTTCTCAACCCTCCTTTCCCGAGCCTGCACCGCTCCCCCCCAGCATCAGAAGTGAGCTGGGAGCACTGAACACCACTCAACTGCAGCCCAGGAGGGACAGTCTTCTCCCATCTCTGTCCAGAAGGAACTGGAGAAGGCATGAACATATGGGCTGCCCACTGCAATCACCCACCTAAACGATGCAGGCTCTGCTGGGATGCGCGCTAGTATTTACAAGTAGATCTCGGCTGGCTGCATCCCTGGGCCCCCCTCCTTTCTAGGTCACCATGACTTCCGCAATCATCCAGTTGACCAGGACTAATGGAGCACAGATGTACTCTCGAGGGAGGGAGTGTGAACCAGAACCCTCATCGCTGGAGCACTTCCCAGGAAGAACCATCTCCTCACCATCACGTATCCCAAAGCACCTAAGGAGAAGACGGAGCAGGGAATTAAGCAGAAGAGTGACTTCCTAGCATTTTTGCTCCTTTATCCCTTTAAGGCTCTCAAGCAGGATTTATGATCACATCTTCTTCAGAGGAAAACAGTGTTGTGCTAACAGGTGAGCAAGAAACAACCTCAGTGAGATATGGGTCTGTAACGCTTTAATTAAAGCACAGGTAAACAGCGAACAGCAGCAGACGTCTCAAGTGTTTCACAAGCCTCCTCTTAGTCATTCCTGTTCACCTTGTAGGTGTCTCAGACGGCTCTCGAGGCTGGCTGGTAGGGCATGGAGCACCACGGGACAAGCTGTGCTGGGCAGAGCTGTGTACTGGGGCTTGTCCACAACAACTGAGGGATCCAAGCACAGAGCAGCAATGAAAATGTGCAGCCTGACAACCTGTGACCAAACTGTGGCAGAGCAGGAAGATGTTTCATTCCAGACTGAAGACTAAAATGTATTAAAAAGAGAAAGGAGTCACTGAAAGTTTCCTCTGGCAGGAAAGACCTGTATTTCTGATTTACCACTTTTGGCAGGGAATGCTGCCAGAATGTAAAACAAAGGTGATCACAAGCAGAATTAAACAGTGGGGGGTACTGGCAGCACAGTACCGTCCGCACTGGATAGTGTGGGATCCTCCTTGTGACCCTGACAACAAAGCAGCAGCAGGAAGCAGTGTGGTGCTGCTGGCCATGGCTGTGACTGGCAACAAAAACACAGAAGCCCTTTTAATATTGCAAAGACAGAAATGAAATCCTTCTCCTCTTACGCAATGCTTGCCCTTCCTCAGCAGGGATCAAATCAATATGGGCCCATGCAAAGTCAATGGTTTATTTCAAGGCATTTTGAATTGGGCTTTGTAGACAAAAAGGCATCAGCCTTGTTTCAAGCTCCATGAAGATACATCCGTATTTCCATTCCATGTCTATTTGTAGGACAGAAACATGACTTTGTTCCTCTTTAATCCTATTTAAACGTTATACTATTTTAAAGTAAAGTCTGTCAGGAAAAAAGAATCAAGTCTAGGGTTGGAATTATCCGTGGTGAAGATTGGGATCCCACTTGTTAGTAAACGAGAATCACCTCGTTCTCCGTTAAGAACAACCTTGTAGCATTAATGTTGTATTTCTCCATCCTTTCTTCTGGTTTATGTTAGTACCTCAGCCTTGCTTCTATGGCGGTGGTTTAAGCACACAAACATATGCATACGCATAGACACATGTCACGATAATACAGCTACCAAACCATATAAACAGTGTTAAGAGTTTAGTGCTTGCCTTTCTGGAGAACGTTAACAGCAGCAGAAAGAGAACTTTCACGTAATTTCTGGAGAACCGCTACAGTTGTAGGCCAACTTACATAACTGATTTAGTTCAACAGAATTGCTTTCTACCTTTAATCTGCTCAACAGTTTATCTTTGCTGTCGTGATCGGTTGAGCTTCCTTTAAACCGTTATGGATTAGCGTTCTGCTATAACACGTTAAAAGCTTAGCTTTGTTTATTTTTGTCAAGAATGGGGGAGGGATAGCAGGTTCAAATGTTCAGGCAGCAGTTTACAAATGGTTATTTTGATGGCAATCAAACAGCGAATACAAGGCACAGCTAAATGCTTCAGAGACAGTACTAGTGGCTGGAATAAAAATATCTGTGAATTCATTAAAAAAAAAGGAAAGAGAAAGAAGGAAAAGGAAACTTTATAAATTTGCATAATTATTTTAATCTGTAAATACAAAATTTAATCCAGCATTCCAAATAGTTCATCACACCCACCAGCTCTGTATGGAAAACCAAAGAGTAAATGGTCTAAAAATTTAATTAATAAAGCTGGTTGAGGATTTTACTAAGTTTGCATTGTTGTTGCAATTTGGAGACAGAAATCCTGCCAAAAGCAACCTGTCATTCAACTGCAGAAAGACAGTACGCCATAATGCACACAAACCACCAAACAAACAGAACCTCAGCCACACCACTCACAAAGAGGTGTTCAGATAACACTAACCAGCTGCTCAGTGAATTTTCACAGTGGATTCATCAACTACGGAAGTGGATGGTCTATTCGAAGACTAGAGCATGAAGCCAGGTCCGAATTTCTACCATAAACTGAAGAGCACAATATCCTATTTTAAACCAAATCCAACATTTAGCACGCTTCTTTGACCCCTGTGTAATCTAAATGATTTGCAGATGCCAGCCTGGAATGGAGTGAGAGGTTGTGCTCCTGAGCACTGCCAATAATGCTCTGTGCAGCTGAACTTTATTCCAAGGAAACACTAATTCTGTGGTTAGTTGTGCTGACAACCCTACGACCTCGCAGCTTGCGTGTCACAAATGAAGCAAGCAGGCGCTTTCACATTCCTAAGAGCAACACAGACGCTACAGACATTTTTTAAAAAAAGTGTTTGGTGGTGCTAGAAAAAAATAAAAACCCAAACCTGGGAAAGTAATTCAGAAAAGAGGAGGAAAAAAAATTGCAATTAGTGTGCTGTTTGTTTTGCTTTCTTATCGGGAGGGATCTTTATTCTGCACATTCCAATGAATGGCCATTCGCTATTAATTTATCTTCTTTCTGACGGCAAGTGGAGCACCATTCCAGAGTTTCAACATTCCCTTGATGCTGGTCTGGTTAATGCTTGCATGCTATTTAAACAAAGCATATTCCAACCAAACCTGACTATATATGGAATTCCCTGACAAGTAAAAATTTGGATGCCCTACAAAAAAGAACCATGAAAACAGAAAACAAACACAAACACACAAACCACTCCCAATGGCACACACTCGACACGTACTAATAGAGGCTCTTGGTGGCGAAGGTCAGGTACCCAGTGTGACCCACCATCTCCCTGAGGGGCACCCCGCTTTTGAACTGCACAGTTCCCTGCTGCGGATTAGCGCACAGGCTACCTTGGTTTGATGGGTTGCTGCTGTCAAAGCCAGTGCTAGAATTATCCTCAGCTGCTTTTCCAAGGTCAGGGATTTGCAAGCTAATTGTCCTTACATTGTACACTCGGAGCAGAATTTCCAAGGTGTTAATCTCTGTGAAACCATATTCTTCCATCGCAAGGCATGTTCTTTGGACTTGTTCGATGCAGGGGGAGAAAGAGCAGATGCGGCCACCTGCAAAATGAGACAAGTAGTGGAAAAGAGGGCAAAAACCAAAATGAAGCACTTTTTATCTTTTTTCAAATTCTCCCAGATGCCCACAGAATTACTATTATGCAGACAAAGTGAAAATATCCTTCAAGAAAATATCCGTAAGGCAACTAGGCAGGTTTAAAATGTCAGCAAAATCAAACATGGGCAAGTCTACAAGACGCTTCAGACCCTTTAAAAATTGCAACAGCAAATTCATTCATCTTCTAAATCCAGCGTTGCTCACCACATTTGTTCATGATAAAACTGTAAAAGTTGATCCCTTTACAGCAGTGACTCTTTTGGAATCACTATCCACTATTCTGGACCGAGGCACCGAACTGCAGTTGGCACCTACACAAAGCCAGAAGTCATTCTCCACACACTGCACAGAGTTGCCTTCATTAGAATATAAGCGTGCACGCACACACACTCTGACAAAAGCGGCTGTGTTTATTTGAGAACGATGGTATGCGTGTACAGAATAAAGTAATCTCTCCAGGCCATAGATGGAGTGCTGTTAAGGCTTTACCCTTTTAGTCAAGCTGACTAGCGTGTCTCCTGAGCATTAAAATTTACTGGATATCACATCGGGCAGGTTTACAGCAAATGCTCCCAAACTCTAGGATAGGACTTTGAAGTGATAAACTAACACTTATCTCCTTGTCTGTGCACAGTTCAGGTTTTTGATTCTAAATATAGAGTATTAATAGGGCCCCTACAACTTTCTGTGTACTACAATGTCACCTTAAGAGCTGAGAATAGAATGATTCAGATTTACTCTGAAAAGCCACAGCCAAATCAGATCAAAGAATTATAAGGACACTGCCATAAAGCCAGGGCATGTGCTTTCACCCAGGACACAGTGTTCCACAAGGCAACTGCCCTTCCTGAAAAGCTTTTGTGCTGGGGAAGGAGCACTGGGCAATGCAGCTTCAGCTATTGTTTTACTTATTACAATTAGATGAAAATGCTTGCTGACCTGATTTGCATTCCTTCCCAGCCCTCTCCCAGGCTCATCCAGTCAAGCCTTACAACACCAGTTGTCTAAGTAGTTAAAGAACTCGTGCAAGTGAGAGCAAAGCATCCTGCTAAAAATAGAGGCTATACTGGGACTACGTGAAGCCTGCTTTATCTCAAACTCCCCCCTTTTTTTTTCCTTTTTCGTTTCTAAAGTCACATCTCTAAAAAAAGAAAGCATCAGGTCTGAAAGCGTCACTGTAGCACTCTAGTTACTGTGCAGCAATGATGTGCTGGGTTCTGACTGGGGAAGAAGAGTTTCCATGACCATTAATCCACCATGCACTAAGCAGGATTAAATTTTAGTCCTGAAATAAAGTCTCCACAGCCAGAGGTTCTCATCGTGCATCTTCAGAGCAAAGCACCCTGGACAAGTAATTCCCTGGAGTGACAATTAAAACCCAAATCTAATAATCACCTGCAAAATGAATCCTGGTATGTGTCTTTATTAGCCAACTCTGTTGATGCCAATATAATTGTACACCAAGTCCGCTAGCTCCCAAGAAATTAGATTTATATGTTCATCAGGATGGTCAGAGCTACCAAAATGACTCTGAATCAGACAGCTCATCTTTTCTGGCCAAAGTAGTACACACTTCTACCTTGTCTGTAGATGTAAAAGAGAAAAGCTCATGAAGAAATTTCTCTTACATAATTAGAAAGCTACTATTATGCACATATGTTATAAAGAAAAATGTTATATTCTTATTGTGTAGGGAACTGAACAAACGTCAAACTTAGCTAAATGTCAGTTCACAATAACTCTTTGTCCGCAAAGCAAGAATTTGCAGAGAGACCAGAGCCTTACTACTATTTCATTCAGGCTTTTTGGTTTTGGTGTTTTATACTGCAGTAAAAAAAAAGGGAAATATATTTACATTTACAGTAAGACTGTTCTTATTTTTTTCAGACTACAAGGGTTTCAAGATATGTTTAGGCTTTCAAATTCACATGCTCTAGATTTACAGTCAAAAACCCAGAAGCCTGCGCACAGCTGTTGCCATACATGCCGCAGAGCCGCCTACGGTTCTTGTCAAGCCTTCAATTAAAGGCAGAGCACCCTTCCTTTTGCCCGGGGATGGTCAGCTGAGCAGAGCGTGTCAACACCAAACTTGGCGATGATTTATCAAGCTCCCTCCTTGCAGAGCGGGCTGCTCGGGGATGCAGGGTTATAGAAAACGGGCTTTCAGGCCGCTTTGTAGGGAAGAAAGCTCTTGCTTGCAATAGCTAATATCCAGAGGGGAAGCGCAAAAAAATAATGTTACTTTACTAACTGCACTGCTGGGAGCTTCTCAGGTATGAAGAGTGAGAAAACAATGTAATAGATGGTATTTCATATAACTAAGAGCATCCAGTGGGTTTCAGTGTTCTGCCAATTTCACTTTTTCCCTTCCCTTTCCTACCTATTGTTCTGGTTGTTATTATTATACATCCCTCCCAAATAAATATACCTACAACTACCTTAGAAGCAAACCCACCAAGCATCTGTCTTTATGGATCCTAACAAGTGGGAGAGGGGTCTCCTCTGCTTTTGCAGGATGGATCTGACTTACAGGCTGGACTGGTTTGATTGAGCAGGTATTAAGAGAACATTGGAAAGCTACAATTAGCAGGAGGTTGGAAGGCAAAAATGAAACTGCAGTTCCAGGCTGCGAGAGGCTATCTAAAATAAAAAGATTTGGGAAGTTGCCATGGTGTGTTTAGACCAGCAAAAAAAAAAAAAAGTGGACTCTGAGCAGCAGAAAACCAGCACTCAGAAGGACATGCTCTTCTGTTCTAGGAGCAGAGACACCATCATCTTCAACAGACCAGATACTTCTGAATTCTCTACACTGTGGGCTGCTCTCTGTACCCCCACCAGATTACCAGCTAGGCAACACCCCTTCTGTCACAATCACCAAAGAGATATAAATCTAGATTTCAGCATTCACAATTCTCAGATTCTCTAAGAGCCCTCTTGTCCTTTAGACATCAAGAGGCATTTAGGGCTTAAGGGACTTGAATATGCATTGCTTCGTCTTGCCATGCCAAGGATTCCTTGGTGAATGAAGAAAAGACATGTACTCCCTCCCTCTCTGCTGGCTGGAGCACACTGCTCTGTCTGTGGATCACAAAGGGGTGGACTAGTCCAAAGAGAGTGAAAACAACTGAACGGAAACTTTTTAGTACACACTGAGTTTGTGTTCTTTCAGAGCTCTCCTTTAAGGAAAGCTACCATTCCTAAATTTGGTTAATGAGATCTGTGTGTCATCATAAATTGATATAGTAATTATCTGAGATTAATCCTGTTCACATTGGGAAGCTGTGTGAGCTTTTTGATCTGAAGAGCTGTCTAAAAATGTGTTTATTCATGTATAATGCATCTGACAAGTCCTACAGTTGAGGAGAAGAGAATAATGAGACTGTATGAAAGACTTAAATTTTTTTTCTACCCTCAATTTTACAGGGAGCGAATTAGTTTGAAACATTTAATGGAGAGGTTAAATCTCCCGAACTCGTTGGCTGGAACAAACCCACACAGTCCTGGCAGTCACTGGAACCAGCAACAGGGTCAAGAGAATACGAAAACTGAAGTACAATTCGGACTGGAATGATTAGAAAAGAGAGTTTAAGGGAAAGGGGAAATAAAAGAGATTTGCATCCACATACCACTGTACATTTTAACAGACAGTATCTAATTAGTAATCAAGGGACACATCCTTGCATTTTTACAAGAGGTCAGTGCCTTGAAAGTTGCTCCTCGTTCAAGAGCAGTTCCTGGTACCTTCCATTGCAACCCCAACACACAATTTTGTTTCTAGTTTGTCTGAGCAAGGACTCACACCTCTACCAGTTCTATTTAGCTAACAGCTGCATTAGGCTTCAGGTATGGAAAATCGGGCAGTGCTACCCAATTGACAAGGACTCCTGGGCATGCTTACGATACAGAAACTGTGTCCAAGTTACATGCTCTCGCTTCTGTAGGTTATAGTATGTGTCACAAGTGCTCTGACAGGCTTTTTCATCATCCCAGTATTATTCAGAAGATGCAAAAAGAACATATGTAGTGCAGCACCATTAAGTTCCAGGGAAAAGAGCCTGTAATTTTAGAAATCATTCTGTGATGTAAAGCATACAACACAGCATTTTCATCTCCAGTAAAAGAACACAGCTCTAGATTTTGGAACTTCAGTACACTGTCATCATTGGAAGATTACGTTACAAAGATCTCCTGGAAGAAAAAAAATCGCCCAGGCATTATCATTATGCATGGGCGAGGCAGGAGAGTCACTGAGCAGCATCACCGTGGCATTTACTCTGTGCTAGTAGGACACTAAAAATATTGCCTCTGTAAAAGGGGACAGAACGTCCTTTAAGTGAGTGTGCTTGTGGGCGATTTGATGTCGATTGCCTGACAAGTGAAATTAGAGGATTCAACTGTTGGAAGAAATTAAAGGATGTTTCTTGATTCAAAAAAGAAAAATTTCTCCAAATCACTTGCCAGCTCATTAATAGGAGCTTGATGTGGTTTTCTGCAAATGTGACCTTAACCTCTACATTTGTAGGTGCCTCCTTCAAAAGGAATGTATTCCTCCTCACTGTCACAAGCTGGCAAAAGCATGCAACAAGGAAATTAAAAAATCCAAACTGGCTCCAAATTGGGGAAGAAAACTAACAACTTCTTTTAAGGATCCTTTCATCCCAAACTAGTTCCTACAGACTGTGTGAAAGCCAATAGCTTCAGCCAGCATTCCACAGCGTGGATTACGATGCAGGAATACTCTGCTTGACTCCTGACACGTGACAGAATCACTTTTATTTCAGGGCAGGCCCAATGTGTGCACCTGACCTACCGATCCCTGAGAGAGCACAGCCAGGTTAATGCCCTCAAATGGAATACAAGTACTGAGGCTGGCTCAGCAAACAGCCAGTGCCTGGGGAACCAGAGGAAGCTGCTTTGTGGGTTAGCACCCAGTCTTAGATCCTACTGGAGCAGCTTTGCAGTAGACCAGATGGCCCCTCAATGCTGAGAGGATCTGATTCAATTTAAAGTTATTTTGTGGACCTTTAACCTCACCTTGACTTAGTTCTCCTTTGAATCAAAGCAGGTACCACACTAGGCAAAGGCTGGTGTTGACATTTTAGCAAACACTTATTGCTTCATCCCTTTATTCCAAAACAATCTCCTGGGGACATGAGAAGCCTTGATACCGACTTGAGTACCACCTGCATGGGTGGAAGACAACAGCACGCTAGACTGTCAGGCTCCGCTTCCTGCCCTAACATATTCCCTGTGCGTTCCTGAGGTGGCCTGAGCCCAAACAACATCAGCCTTGATGTCACTGACCTCTTCTCAGCGTGATTCAGCCTGGGGTACTCCCACACCAGATACCACAGGGGTGGGACTTGTGGCCAGGGATTTCAGCTGCTCCTCAAAGCCACACCTGGGTGGTTTAAAAAAGAGACTGTGATTAACCTCTGAGGCTCAAGAAAAATAGCCAGTGAGACTTTCTGCATGGACATGGTATTCCCTGAAAGCTCAGAGGAGGAGGGAGGCAAGCCCAAATGAAAACCAAAACCAGCTAAACCAGGCAATGCCTTACCTGCACCACCAGCTACTGGGAGGATGAGATATTATTTATTCTCTTATAAAGCATCTGTAATAACCAAACCTGGCAGGTTAGAAGAACAATTGATGGCTATGCTAAGGGGAAAAAATGCAGACAAGACCTGTTTTAACTCCATTCCGTACAAACAAAATAAATTTAAGACTTTGGAAATGATAACCAACTACTACTACAAAGAGCAAAATACTGCTGAAGGGCTTCTGTGATGGCAGGAAATGCAGAGGCCCAAACAGGGCAATGTTCAGAGGGAACTTTTCCTGCAAAATTCTGGGAGGAGACCTGACAGCACCATGTTACCTGATTCAAGTGACGTCTCAAGGATCACAATTTGACAAACTCATAATTTAGGGGCTTTATGATGCTCGAGAGGCATTGGCAAGCCTGAATTGAAGAGTAAAATCTTTAAAAGAAAGAAAGGAAATAAAAGAGGGGTGGTTTAAAAAAATTTGTGACTCAGACTGTTAATCTAAACACCACCAAGGACCGATTTATAACACAAGAGGCCAATCCAACCTAATACATGGCTGTATTTTTCCATGTCCCTACCTGAAAATTTAAAATCTATACGAAAATTGTACAAATGGGTTTCTGCCTCATCTTCCACAGCCTTGGAAGAAATAGACAGTATTTATGAGAGTAGAGTAGGTGGGTGTAGAATTATATTAAAAGCATTACAGTATTCAGCTATGAGATGACTGTGAGTCAAAAGTTTCAGGGCATTTAAGAACTGCAGAACATTAAGGATATTTTTATTACCTCAAAATTTTTTCATGTTCTTAATTTTTAAAAATTTAGCCTGAAGAGATCAACAGCAACTTTGCAAAAACCACCAAGGTCAGGTATTGGGAAGAGCAGCTATGACTATAGAAAAGCATTAATCAGCAGATGCTGCAAAAGAAAAACAGTGCAGGTCTGGAAACGAAAGCAAGTTCTGCAGTGCAGCAGTGCCCAAGAGATATTACAAGCAGCATTTCTGCTGAAAGCGTGACTGGTGAAATTAGCACAGAAGGATGCAGCTGAGATGCAAGCCTGAACGTCGGCAGAGGACATCCCCAGAGAACATGAACCTTCTAGTCACAAACCTACCGTGCCATTTTAGTCTTTTAGCTCTTCAGAGGTTGGCAGTGCTTTAAACGGGAGGCCAAGCTACTCTAAGTAGATTATTTACAGCATACTGCAAGGCATAATGCGAGTGATAAACGTACTCTGTAAAGGGGACCATTAACAATCAGCCTACTAGGAGCTGCAACTATTCAGGATCTTGAGCTTAAGTAGGAGAGAAAACACTGATTTGATAAGGTTTTGTTAACGTTAAGAACTTTCTCTTACATACTGTCTCAGCTGAACTCTCTGTAATGAATATTGTGGTTTTAAAGAGGAGGCTAGCTGATGCTGTATATTGAATTCGCTTAGATCTTTATTTCATTCAAAGTACCTTAAGACTTCAGGGAATAAATTATCACTATCTGGCAGTACAGCTGCGATATTTGCATGGTACATCACAATAAACTCCACAGTGTGAATGGTTCAAATGTGACCCTGTCCAGATGTGAGAGGGAGGGCGTGGAGGGAAAAGAGTGTAACGACTCATTTTCTCCAGTTACGCTTTATCACTGTACTACCGCTTGGAACGGCGCTGAACAACAGCAGTATGTGCACAGAGTGTTCTACTGCAGAAGGGCTTTAACTATTTGAAAACAAAACAAAGAAGCACTATAAAATTATCTGCCTGCGGTAGGGAAAGGGAAGCAGTTACAGATACCCTTCTATCATATTTCAGATTTTACAGCAGTAAAAAAAAAAACCACAACAAAACTCCCCACATGATTTGGAATAAAACAGAAACATGTGTAAGTTTGTACCTATTACTACTACAATCAATTATATTTCATATGAAAAGGAAAAACAGCTTTTTTTTTTTTTTTTTATATGCAAAATAAATAAGATGCCCCCAGCTCAGTCTGGTACTATGAAATTAAAAAAATGGGCCTCAGACCAATGCCGGATCTCAGATGCTGGTGGCTGTTTGCAGCAAAAACTGCGGCGAGGATCCACAACTTCATCTTTTGACTGGTACATAAAGTGCACGATGCCACTTCATAAACACAGAAATGTGGGATTGTAAAGTATTTTTTATATTGCCTAAGCAGATGTAACCTCGTAGCACAGCACAGAAAAGTATAGACAGACAGTATGGCCAGTTTGGGACTGTATTACCTTTCCTAGGATTTCAAATGCTGGAGTGAGACAAGGATTCAAAACTTGGAACTGTTCAAGTGGTGCTGCTTAGTATTCTAAACATGCACCACTTAAATAATTCAAATTGGACTGCGCAATGCAGCGCCTTCTAAGCTGGGAAGTCAGCTGAGTGTTGTGCTCACTAGATTAGATAATTTGAGCATGGGAAGGGCATCGTACAGTGCAACGAAAATTATTTTTTTCCCAGGACACACTGGAGAGCAGCTACACGTTGAGCTGTAACCCTTGCAGGTACAGAGTGCTAACAGGTCTCCATTTATTCACTTTTTAAAGAAGGTATGTGTTACACAGCTTTCTAAAAGATTTTCAGTAGTAGTTGAGGTAGCCTGACAGCTGGGTCAGTCCTGACTGAGCAAGGTAACACACATCCAGTGACCTTTAAGAACAAGCTCATATCCTGTGATTTCAAGAAGACCTAGCAATTCACTTAAAGTCAAGCACGTGATTATAGATTTTAACAAAGAACCGGGCCTTGGCACATAATCAAGTTTTACTGAAGTCGTGTCCCAGCATGGGTACTGTTCAGCACTCCATGCTCTCTTGATTAGAAAAGTCACTTTTGTAGATGGAAGTGATCTTGGCACAAGTTAGTTCAGACCCACGCTACTACAGTTACACCACTGTAACACTCATTAGGGAAAAGATATTCCAGGCTAAAAAAATTATTTATTCACGGAAGCTTATTTTTCAATAGGGAAAAGATTTATAATGAACTGATGAAATCCAAACCTCAACAGCAGTTCTCACTTGCTGTCACAATCCTGGAATAACTGGCATAAGCTAGAACAGCTTTTATGTCCCATTCCCACTGCAACCAATGGCAAACTTCTCATTAGCTCCAACAGCAGCGATTTAAGGCAGAAACTGGCAAGCATATTTAAGTATAACCACATTTTCTTTAACATTACTGATGGAGTGCTCTGTTAAATAGGTCCAAATTTGTAATGATTGATGTGGAGCGTGTCTGAACACCTTTTATACAAACACCTTTCCACTGAATTGTCAAAGAGATTTGCTTTCAGCATTTATTGTTACTGCTGCTTCCCACACACCTCAGATCTAGCAGAATGCACTTGACAAAGACTCAAAGGGTTTTTTATAAACTGCCCATGCTAATTGTAGCAGCTAGCACAGGCCTGGAAGAAAAAGTTTTTCTTCTCCTTTCATATCTTCTGCTGTAAATTGAAGACCTCTTTTGAAAGCTTTTCAGCCTTAGACTTTGACATTTGAGAACAGTTATCACACAATGGAAGCGAGCAGATCTAGCGTTCCGCCCAAAGGCAGAAATGTTGCTTCCTGAACAGAAAGAGATTAAGTGCAGTTACCTTCAGCTTTTAATGCTGACTTTGCGTGTCCTATGGCTTCCCATGGAGACGGAATATCTAGGAACACGGCATCTGCAATGTTTGAGACACCAAACCCATTTTTGCAGACATCCTGGTTGGTCACGGTGACCAGATGCTCCACCCCATGCTCCCGAAACTCCTCCCTGGCCTTCTCTGCCCGCTGTTGGTGGAACTCCACTGTGTACAGATGCCCTGTGGGAGCCACTGTCCTGATGAGAGCATGGGAGAGGGATCCACTGCCCGTACCTAGAAAAGAAAAACACGTCCTGAAATGCCTTTTGCCAGTGCTAAACATTTTAACAAAGGTCTTCTCCATTAGTCCTCTTGCTCGGACACTTAGTCAAAACCCAAGTGAACAGAAACCATTTAACTCGTGAGAGAACAGTCCTTCCTTCACAAGGGCAGAGGGTCTAAATGACCTAGGAAACGGAGCCCTCAAAGCATTAATGAAAAATCTGGCAAACTCAGGACCTGTCCTTTCTCCCTGGAGTAGAATGCCAAGGGTCAGCTATAGCTCTAAGAAGTGCCATAAAACACAAGGAAGTAAATGCAACAGGAAAAATTCAGGGAAATTAACCAGAGAGGTTTTTTTTCGAAGTGCCAGACTCTTCTAGGGTGAAAAGAGATGAAGGCCAGGGTCCATGCTTGAAAATTCTATTGATATCCATGCAAACAAATGGCCTTTGGGATATGGAGTCTGTTTTGCCCAGGCCTCTTAAGAGACACTAGCCATCCTCAGCTCCCCATGATGTTATCCAAAACTAAGGCCTCCGGGCTCCTCGCAGTCACACTGACCAAACAACCTCATTTCACAAGTGACTTACACACCTACACAATCTTAGCACAGCCTAATGAGATCCATCACATGCCTGAAACTGTATGTAAGTACAATTACCACGTACAACCAGGGACTAACTATTAAGACGCTGATTTTTTTCCCTTGCTTTAGTTTGATAATTTAGGAAACTTACTTTAAACGATCCATTGGCGTATTAAATAGATGAATGACTAATAACCAACATTTTCACTGAAGAAAACAGCCATATACCAATTCACGTTGCAAATTACTCACTCATGTGGCATTTAACAGAATAAGCCCCCCCAAACTCAAAACCCCACAGCAACCCCAAATTATCTGTGTTTATTGATTTATAGTTCTGTACTTGGAACACATTTCTCCTGTAGAAAGAAAATCTATTTCTAGCTATCTTCAGTGGCTGTTCAGGCTAAATTTCAGCCTGAAGCAAGTTCTTTCAACTAACATAAATCTTAAAAAACTTATAAAGGACAGAACCCGAAGTACAGCAGTGGTGGAGAAAGCTTTGAAACTAGTAGAAAAGAAATTAATTAGGGGACACAGGGGCTGGTACAAGCTGCTTAATTGGAGCAATACTTTTCATAACTGAACAAGAAGTCAGAGTTTACTGACGGATCCAAGGTTCTTGCCCTCTAGTCACATACGGGGAGAAACATTGTCGTGGCACTGTATTTAATCCGACAGCTCTGAAAGGAGAGCCATTCAGACTGTAAACACAGCTCAGGGCCCACGTTTGCCACCGACTTCACTGGGGAATCAGCACTGCTCCTCTGCTTCCCCCTGAGAGGGCTCTGACCCCAAGGGGCAGGCTAGCACCCTCCCCCCAGCTTTAATGGGGCAGATTAGACAGGGAGGGAGGACCTACAGATTTTAGCACTGGCCTCAGAGGGGTCCAAGGGACGAGAGAAACTGTGGCATGCAGATTTATTTCAAGTGAAAATCCATGAATTTGTGCCAGTATTAAAATAAAGGCAAAAGAGACTTATATTTGCACACATGAAAAACTGTCTGGTCATGGGACCTGTAAGCTCTAAATGTCAACAACCTTTTCCCTGGTCCAAAGGAATAATGGTAGCACAGTAGCCATGTGGTTGTAAAAACTCAATAATATATGTGCACAGCAAAGAAATAGCATTTCATTGATTTTTTTTTTTTTAATGACAAGAGCAGGGAACTATTGTTCACACAATGCTAAAAATGGCTGAAATTCTGCCTTTACATTTCATGCCAGAAGGCAGCATTGCACAACTGAGAACTTTTGCAAACTGACAGAATTTAATTATTTTACCTCTCAAATGGGTAATGCTGCACACTTTCTGCATCCTTCTCTGTTAATCTAAAGCAGTGAACAGAAGGCCTGTCAGCACAGCTGGGCTATAAGCAGAAGAGAGAGGCAGCCTGTGCATGTATCCAGTTTCCTTGTTCATATTCTTTTACATTTTTAATCACTTTGCTTTTAAATCTGATTTAAAAACACCACAAAAGATACAGTTTGTCTCCACCATCCTAGGAAAACCCATTAAGATTTTTTGGCTTATCTTCTGGTACTCTTTTTTTTATTCACAAACACTCCAAGCCAAATCCTGAACAAAGCCCAGGATGTTGGAAGTCACTATTACAGACCGAGCTTTTGTTAGGCGAGGTTGCCAGGAATTATTTATTGTTGACTGGCTACCGCAAACATGAGCACAATACATACGTATCACATTTTAACATATCAAATTATATCACACTAACATCATTAATGAGAGCGTTTCTGAAGATGCTGCCTGCCTCCTCCAAGACAACACTCTCAAAACTGTAGGAAACAAAGAAGATGGTTACGAATCACCCTCTCTTGTAAAATCTTTCCTTGAAGAGGTGACAGATTCTGAACCCAGTCCTGTGAAACGATGACAGCCCTCAACTCTCACGTACCTGACAGTTCAGCATGTTTGATGTGATTCATTAAGATTATGAGGGTCTGGCAGTTCAGCAAGAGCTCAACTCAACCCCTAAAGCCCAGTCAGCACCGTGTACAGAAGGCTGGGTTCAACCCTATGTTTCTCTGATGCTGTAGAAGGGGAAATGAATGTTTATATTCACCTTCTCCCCTGCAAATCTGCAACATTCAACCTGTGGGTCCTCCCACCACCTTCTCTATTCCTTTTCAATTTCTCTCTGTTCTTTTTTCAAAATCACAACTGAAAAAAGCAGAATTCAGCAAAACGTGACTCGAAGAGTCTTAGGCACCATTTGGGAATAAGTTCTAGTCAGGTTGAGGTTTCCTTGGGAAATGAAAGGCATCCTTAGCTAAGACAGAATCAGTCAGGGAAGCTGCAAAATGCAAGAAGCACTACTGAAACATGAACTAGAAATGCTACCAAACCTGAAATATCATAGCTGAATTACCGGCATACAAATGAACCAAAAACCTCAATGCCCAAAATTAACATTTTGTATCAGAAGAGCCAAGCTAAGAACCAGATGGCCTTCAACAGATTTTCATTCTTATACAGGTGCAGTGAAATGCCTATGCTCCTCATTTGGCCTAGAAAGCAGGTGTTAAGATAATTTCTAGAATAAATACAGCTTATAATTCTTACACCAAGATACTTGCCTTTCTGACAGCTTCCGCTATAAATAGCCTTAGAGACTGTTTGCTCTCTACCAAAGGACAATGCCCTATTAACTACAGCGTATTAATCATGAATAGACGCTACAGAAGATAGGTAAAACGATGATAACTCAAACTGTACCGAAGACATTCTTAACACCACAGCTGCTGTTTTAGAGCTTGCTTAGGTGAGCACTTAGGTCATTGCTAATGCCTTTGGAAAACACGATGTTCTTTTACATTGACTATTCTGTGTTCTTAAACATCTTAGTCAAAAAGCAGACATCTGCATTGCAGGTATTTAATGACAGACTGCAAGGTCCCCAATATGCCATACTCAAAGCTCAAAATGTGAGGAGAAGGCAGCATGTAGGGGTCAGCATGTAGACTAGGAAAGTGGTCCATCTCAGTCAAAAGGCATGAATTCAGGTCCTGGGTTAAAACCGCACAAGTTAGGTGGCAAATGGCCCCGCAGACCGATGTAATATCCTTTCTTTCTTTTTGGGCTCAAGCACACTTGGTTCTTTGATACATCTAAACTCAGGGGAGTGTTTCTGCCCTCTCCCAAGACAAGGAAAACACTGCAGTTTTAGAAGGATTTCAATCCTAAGAAGTGGACACCTAGATGAAACACTAGCTCAGCAGCTACCGATACCTCCTCCTGATTTGTAGATGGGAAAGTATTGTTCAGATGAACGCCTCGATCATTCCCCTGACCTCAAACAGATCTGTTCTTCTCACTCTCTGCTTATTCAAGTGACAGGTTTTCCACAGAGAAGCCCCCACACACCTCAGCCATCCTGAGACAATGTCCATGTTAAGATAATTTCTCATAGTACTTGACTGATAATTGAATAAGAGTACATTTTTACACTGTATTCTGTTTAGTCTGGTTTTCTTACTACAAAAGGTATTTGTCTAACCTCCTGGAATCCTACCCATGCTATAAACGTAAGTGACCTGATTCTGTGTTCCACTAGATTTCCTCATTGCAGGCTAACGTTTGGCTTGACTTCCCTAAAAACTTCTCATCATGGCTGCTGCTTTTTAAATAAAAAGAACTACAAATTGTGATTTAGAACCTATAGATGTTTACAGCTGTGCATAAGCAAAAGCATTTTGCAATTAAGCTAAAAAAGCTCTTAAGTGCATACTTATTGCCTGGAAACAGGAAAAGTGAAAAGTATGCAGAGTACTATTTAATGCTGGGTCTCTACAATATCTAGGAATGTTTTAATAGAACTGAATTTGGCTACCTAAGATACTCTAAAATGAGTAAATACAACAAAACAATGAGTGTTGCTGTATTTGTCTCCTAGCTACGCCACTCAGACCTAGCAAATAGTAAGACAGGTCACGAGTCAGCCATGAGAACGGAAGGAGCCTCAAAACCAAAGGAAAATTAATCTTGAGACAGAGCTAACAACTCCACAGCTACTATCTGTCAAGAAACACTGAACAGACGAGGACTGCTCACTGTACATGACAAGTTTATGTAACTGGATAATCATTAATGATTTTTAGCTAAGATATGAAGTGATAATAAGCATCTCATAGAAACTAACCCAAAGATCTTACTGGGAAGGTAGTCAAGGGCACAAATCATGGTGGTAGAGGTGAGACACAGCAAGAGCAGGGACAAAGACAGGCAGGAGGAGAGAGAGGGAAAGAGTTTCAAGGAGATGAGCTGGTGGCTGAAAGAGGAAACTGCACATCAAGAAGCTCCCTTTACAGAAGATTTACTCCTCCTGCCTATCTGTTGTGGACACTATGCCAAAATAGGCACTTTTGGCAGCAGGCTGGAGAGAGGGGCACTGCTCACTGACCAGAGTGAGGAGCTGAGGGAAGGACAATAGGGAAGTTTTCAAGGCTGGCACTGCCTAGAAAAGGAATGGGAATGTAAAGACTGAATTTTTCCTTAGAGATTGAAGAGTCAGAGTTCTTTAGGGAGGGATCTTCTGCAAAATGGATATAATAGTGTTAAGTTCAGAGCTGCCTGAGAAATGCGCTTGGTGGTCAAGTGAAATGGTAAGATGAAAGTGAGTCCAGAAAGTCTGGAAACAAATGCTTCAGGGTATGAACAGCATTCCTCATCAGCTGCAGGTCAGCCACAAGTCTGAATAAATTAGAGTGATGTCTCATGTGGCCACAATTCTGGTTCAGTCCTTTGGTGTGTCAAGAGAACACTATGCTCTCTGACATTTGCACTGATGAGGCCTTTCTTATACTTCAAAAGGAGCTATACAAGGATTGGGTTTTTGAATCTTCTCTCACTCTAACCTGACAGCTGTTAAGAGGTAGATAAGGGAGACATTATAAAAACATAGACTTAATTAGTATGAGCACATTCCAAAATCAGATTAATACTTACAAACTTTGGTCTGTTCTTTACACTAAAGATAGAGGTGCAAACAGTTTACATATAGTTATGCCACAAAAATTACAAAGACATGAGCAGAATTTGCCAAAAAGTATAAGCACTTCAGAAGTCATCAGCCTACAGCTGACTTGCTGGGACTCCACAATAAACTATTAATCATTTATTAAGTAGCCATTAATCATTAAGTCCTCATGAATTTTTTATGAGTGTACTCTTAACAAAATCTATACCCAGGCTGTGAGTTTGAAAATTTCATAATTGTTTTTGAGAAGCTCTGGTGTAAGGCTGGCTGGCAGCTCTCGTTACTCCTCCACAGAGAAACCATGAGGACCCAGAATATCGTTCTGTCTCCAGAAATCCAGTCTGTGGGCTCAGAAACTCATTGCTGTGTGGCAATGAACGGGGTTTAGCAATTTTTAATTTGGGATTTAGCTGAAGGGAAACAAAAAATCCAATTAACATTTTTGCTCATGTGAGTCTGCTTCTGCTGAATGTTGAAGGATCACTGGGATGGTGGTTAGAATACTTTTGACTAAATTACATTTTGTCTAAATACTATGCTCCACCAAAGCCAAAATATTTCTGAGATTTATCAGATTAAATGAGGTTTCACAGTGCTTTACTACGTTCCCTAAGTAATTCCAAGGGTTAGCACAGACACTTTTTTAGGTCTCACCAGGGAGAGAGGATAGTAAAAAAGCCTCAATACGTGGGGATTGGGAGGAAAAAAAAAGGTTCCACACACTTCTGTTTGGAAAAAATATCTGAACAGTTTCATATTGTTTCCAATGTACTATAAAAATAAATGTAAAAGCCTCAAAATCTGTTGTCAAATGGAGCTGTTATACTACAGGCAGCTGTAATCACTGGACTGAAAATAGTCTTGCCTGGGATGCTGACATCAAGATTAGTTTTGGAGAGTGTGGTGACACACAAAAAAAAATAAAATTCAGCTTATTCCTTTATCTAGACAGTGGCTGCATATGCAGTGAACATAAATGGGGTCAGAGTTACCCGATGAAAATTAAAGTTTCACACTATCAGGCCACCCACAGCAGGTATTTTAGCAGATATCTCAAGTAGCCTTTAATTCTGGAAAGATTGGGTTGTTAAAGACTGTATCAGAGTAGGGAATTCCTCAGAGCAGGGACCAATGCTTTCAAGAGATCTTAGCTCCAGTAATGGTGCTAAGTTTTGAAATCTCAACATACCTTTATAAATTAGAAATTAGCAGGAGACAGAAAAAGGATCATATTCCTACACCTCCGTCATGAAACATCAGGCAGATGCTGAGTTCCCTTATAGCCTCTCTATTGAGTATGCTTGGGTCCTTTTAATTATGCATGCACTGCTGACAAGCTTGCTCTTTATGTATTTATTAAAGATGATTAAAAATAGTAAAAACTGTATTAATATGTTTATATCTTTTATGAAAAATCATGACTAATCAATTTAAGCTGCATAATTCAAGTGACATAAAATTAAGCCTTCTGGTTATTCTACTGAATTTTTATAATCGCACACAAAAGGTCATTTATACCCATATTCACAGCATTACAACATTTCACAGAGGGTATTTCATCTTACTTTCTTGATCCTTTCTTCATACAGTTTTGGAGACTAATCCACAATTCTGCTTGCTTACATAGAGTAAATGTGGGGCATTCTTCCACGGCCTAATTAGTGAGACGAGGAGAAGAGCCCTGCTGCTTTACAATACCCACTTTGCCAGGCTGTATAGCAATTGTGTATATCACTTCAATTTCAAATAATAAAAGAGAGAGACCTCCATGCTAATTAATGCTCAAAATACATCTAAAACCGGCAGTGGCAGGAAACAGACTCAAATGTCATTACTAGACCAGATTTCCTGTCTTGTTTCTATTAATTGCCATTGGGCTGGTTCCGTCTAGGCCACACAAGGTTAATCTAGAACTAACGATTTTGGATCACTGAATAATGTCTAATTTAGGATGGCACCAAAGTAGGTTACATCATCATACTGGAGGCTCCAGTTGTCAATACCTGTACAATTTTTAATTCAAATCACCATTCTGGTCAGTTGTCAGCAAATATCCAGTGAGATCTCTTGCTTCAAGGTTAACCAGATGGATTTTATGCAATATTCTTTCTTTGTTTCTCATGAACCATGAATCCTTCAAGCAATACAAGCACAACTATAGCAGTAAAACTGTTCACTTTTCCTGGAAAGGTTAAGTTATAATACTTGGACAGCATAGGCATTAAAATAAACCTGGGGACAGTTTCCCATTAGCAAAAAGGATTGATTGTGGCTATGACTTTGACTTGTAACATTTTTTGGAATCTGGATAGGTTACCTCATCAAGTGTTTCCATGTCTTAGTTGTTTAGATAAATGAGCTTTAAAACATTTTCATTCTCTCTAGGTACCTTTAACATTACTGAAAACATTTTACGTGCAGCTATATTTGCCTATTCCAACTGAGGCAGGACATGGAGCAGTTTAAATCTTCCCCATAAACGGTGTTTATTTTTCCCATCCTGTCTAAACATAGCAGGGAAGGGAAGAGGTGAAGAGCTGCCCAATATACAATATGGCTACTTCCCACGACAAAGGTGCCTGATCATCGTACAAACCAAATTATAAACTCATAGGACCTAACCATTTTAGCAGTAGCAGAGGCTTCTACATATGGCTTTGCCTGTTTCAAGTGCTGCTATGCAGCAACCAGCCCCATATACCACCTGTTTCTTAATTGGTGCAACTGGATGCAAAGGTAAGTGGCGTTTCAGTTGGGTTGGAAAGTGGTCATTATGCCTGAAAAGCTGCCCAAAATTATGCTTGGGTAGCAAGAGGAAATGTTAAATCCAAGAAAATACAGCACACCACAACACCGTCATGCTGATCTTTTGCCACATCTATGCTTGAGAGGGAAGCGTACGAAACTGCTTCATAAAAACACTCAAAGCAAACAACCAGAAAAAAACCCAAGGAATAACTACATCAGCTCCTATTTTTTCAAACTACAGAGATGCAATCAAATCAAACAGGCCTCACACTGCCTGCATTCATAAAGACATTATAAACTGTATATAACCAGGAAAACACCTATTAATATAAAATTTCACTCCTTACTTGCAAATCAAGCAAAATCATGGAAGCCATACGTAATAAATTAAACCAAGTTTAGAAACAAAATACAGCCCTGTGATGAACACATCAGCCATTGTATTATACAGCTACCATGATTTTGCATGCAGCTGCAGTGCTACAAGTGGGTCATACATTGGAAAATGAAATATATGTACTTACGTGGTATCACATTACATAAATACTGCCAATTTATTTCCCTTATTAGCTCAACACCCTATCATCAGAGTCTTTTCACTGGGTTATTGCAACTCTGTTCTCTGAAACTGCAAATTCAAAGCATGAATTTTGATTGAGATCATGTATTTAAACATATTTTTGAAGTACTTAACACATTTCAGAAAAGACAAGGAGAAATGTTTATAGATTTATTTTAAGAAGATGGACTATCAAACACATACTCAAAGGTATACCGGTATGTGAGGCCAGCGCACTGAGGTAACGTTACTTGTTGAAGAAACAGCAGCTGGTAACATGTATAAATGAAACAAAACTACTCAATGTGTAGGCTGGGAAATTTATTATCACAATGGGAAAGAAAAAAAAAAAAAGAAACTTTTTGCAAAATGTAAAGATAAGTCTGTTTTTTAAGTGTTGGTGTTAGTTCTTAATAAAGGATTTCAACATATTAATTATTACCTGATTCACATACTATGGAGCCTGGCTTCAGTTCTAACATCATGGTGATTATAGAGATGTCAGTGGAATATAGAATCTGCGTCCTGTGCGGAAGATTCATGGTCCACAGTTCTGGAGTGGGATGAAGAATAAACACCCATCCTCCTTTACTGCAGGTCACTTTGGAGCCATACTTCTTGCCTATGAGGTCCGTGGAATGCCTGATGACCCCATACTTAGTCTGAGTTACAGTGCCATGCTGGACTTTCACGGGAAACATGGATTCATGGCCCAAGAACACAATAGCTGTGTCACCGTCCTTTATAGTATCTCCATATTCAACAAAACTCATTGTGACAGTCTTGCAGTTGGCTGCTGGTTGTCACCTAGAAGAGAATAAGTATGTGAAAGAGAGTTTTGCAGGATCACGATGGAGCTGAAACTACAGACATAAAACCAAGTCCTTTTATTTTATCCAATATAGAACAAGAACACACTGTGCAAATAAGACGTTAGCAAGAGAACTCCATGAAGTTCAGGGACCTCTCCCCCGCTGCACTCTTGATCCAATTAACATCAATTGAAAGGTCCCACAGATTTGAATATAAGCAGTATTTTTCCTATTTTATGATACGTGTTGAGGAAAAATTAGGAAATACATTATAATTTACTCAGCTTGCTCCCCAATATTACTGAGAAACTTGCAAGGCAGTATCAGTTTCAGCACTCTGTTCAATTCCAGTTCACAAGCTTTCACAGCATGTTGTAGTAGCAACTTTTATTTCCATCTGCTGGCTTATCCCTTGGTGATTTACAGCGTAAGACAACTGTTACTTGCCTTGGATATCAATGACTAGTTATTAGGACCACTAACAAAAGTTTACTTGAAAGTTTTCCAAATGAAGGTTTAGAGATAGAATAAAGGTAGTACCTGCATTGATTTATGCGTGAATTTGATTGACTGCAGGGAAAAAAGAATATTATGGCCTTTAATTTGCCATTGGGGGTGCAAAGTAATTGTCTGGGAAGTGATCTGTGCTGCAACTAAATGTAAACAACCATTTGGAAGCTAATGCAAACAGTTGTATCACTTCAGCCCCATGGTCTCAGAGCTGCTTAGAGAATCGCAATTAAATTTTGTTGTCTTTGAGAAGACAAGCTAGAAATGAGAAAGCAGCTTACAATGAAACCTGGCATTGGCTTTCAGATAAGGCAGCTAACTATATAAGCTGCAGGTTGATCAATTCGTGGAAGGAATTGTTTAATGAAGTAATTCTGATCTCAAAGTTAGAAATTAAAGACTATAACAGAAGGCTTTGTAAGTCAGATTTCTGGCACTTCTTCCATGATTAAAAGCAGGGTTACTTTTAGTTTCAGAATCATAATTTGATTCCAGTGCTTTTGTCTTGAATGTGTGACAGTTTGCTCCTACTTCATTGTTTTTATTAAAAACTTTCAGTTCTCAAATTTGTCCATTTTTGTTGACCAAAACTCACTGTAGTTCAATTTGCTGCTAAGCAGCTAGCTTTATAATTTTTCTGCTGCAGTCACTGAGACTGACAAATAGATGTGCTTGTGGTCAAAACTTCCAAAGCTTATGACATACTTATTGCAAAAGGTATTCAGATACCAAAGCAGAACAGGCCTGTCTGGACACATGGGAAAATAGTAAAAAGGGCATCCCATCAATTCAGAAATGTTTACATACTGGACTTTGTGAGACAGTACAAATGCTTAACTGTGTTTTATAGCTTGCACCTTATGATTATATTAATGTTCTTAATCTTTCATAACTTACACTTGTAGTTCCTCTAGATACTGTTAATGCAATGTAGTTTTCAGCTCTTAGTTAGAACAGTACCATTTGAAAGGAGCTCAACTGTAATCCATTTCTTTCACTATTTAGACTGCAGTTAAACCCATGTGCAAAAGCAACATCCCTGCAGCATGTCTGCAGGGACAGAGGGAATTATTCTCCCTTTGATTACACAAACTCGCTTCCAGTTTCTTGGCCTTCCTTTGAGCCACTACACTTACCACAGCTAGTTGTCACAACAGTGTATTCTGACATCCCAAGTTACAGATATCCCAGGCTCAGATCTCACTTGGCAGGTTATATTCATACACTTGGGGTAGATTTGGGGTCTGTGAGGACTTCTTCTTCTTCCGCCCTATGGCAAGGAGCACAGTGATCTACAAGCACTCACTTTCATTCATTTTCAATCATTTTCCATTCCCTACCAATGCAGGGCCTTCATGCACTGTTGTTACCTCTGTCTCCTTTACTCTCTGGGTAGCATGCAGATGTCTGGGTACAGCATTACTTTTGCCACACAGTGCTATGGAGTAGGAGTGGAAAGAGGTGAGGCAGTGCCTTGTGGCAAGGCATTAGAGGGCTTTTCTACGGGCTTGTCTCAACTTTACATTTCCCATGACTCCAGCGACCTAAACTCAATGGCTCAGGCGATCCCTCGCAGTCTCACCAATTAAAACCACTACAATGATTCTGTGTTCCCTTCAGCCTAGACCCAGACGCACCTCTCCTCATCCTGACCAGCTTCCACACAGACCTGGCAGGCTGCCTCTTCCCTGAGAAGCCTGGCTGGTTGACAGGGCAGCGGGGTAAACCTCCCGAGGAGGGGAAGGAGGAGGAGGAGGAGGCGGCAGGCATAACTGCCTCACCTCCCGGGCAGCACAGGCTCCCCCCCGGTAGCACAAAGTCTGGTGGATCCCGCTGCAGAGAGGCTGTCCTCGGTGGCGGGGCCTCCCGCCCTCCCCGGGGGCTGTTTCTCCCCGTGCCCCCTCAGCTGCAGCCCCGCTGCCGTGCCCGTGAGATGAGGACCCGGCAACCTAACGGCTGCTGAGGGCCGTGTCCAGGGTTGACCCCCCCTGACAAGACCAGGCAAGGAAGGGAAGGGGAGAGAGCCCGCCGGCGTAGCGAGAGCAAGGATCAGCCTTCAAACGAGCAGCATTAACCCGTGGCGGGCGGGATCCAGGGCCCCCGCCGCTCCTCAGGGCCTCGCGTCCCCCCAGGAGCCACCAGCTCTCCCCGTCCCCACAGCCGTTACCTTTGGGGGCTGAGCCCCGCCAGCAAGGCCCGGCCCGGCCCGGCTCTCCTCACACGCGGTGCCCGCCCCAGCGCCTCCTTCCTCCCCGGTCGCAGGCTGCTGACGCTCCCGCCTCCCCGCCGCCTCCGCCCCCGCCAGCCCTGCCTGGAGCCGGCGAGTCGCCGTCGTCCGTGCCCGGTGCGGGCAGCTCCGGCTCCTGCCGCCCGCCCCCTCAGCACTCCTTGCTGTGTCCATGAGGGGAGGGGGGGACGGGGGACGACGATCACCGACCGCCTTCACCACCTCGCCCGTCCCCTCAGCGCTCCTCGCTGTGTCCCTGAGGAAGGGGGACGGTCCCCGAGCGCCCGCAGCACCCCTCACCCAGCCGGCCGGGGTGGCCCTGCTTCGGTGGGGGGCGGCGGTCCCTGGCGGCTGTGGGGCCGTGAGGGCACAGAGGGGCAGCCGCCCTTTCGGTGAAAACTCGAGGGGTGCCAGTGGATGGCAGGTCGCTATCAAGAGCCATGATGGGGACCGACGGACCCAGCAGGAACAAAGGTTCTTCACCCTTGGAGTTTGTGCAGTTCTGAGGGGTGCCACCATCAAGGGTGAAGCCCCCTCCCCAGGCAATAGCTCCGCCTTTGCCATGGGCACACCGTGGGCAGCTGGCTTCTAGAAAGTTCTACCTTCCCCGCTCCCCGGGCCACCTGCTCAGGGGGAAAGGCCGCTCAGAGCCGGCCAAAGCTCTCGGTAGGGGTTTGGTAAGGTAGGAGAAGCCACAGTGTGGGCAGAGAAGCAGCGGAATCGTTATCTCAACCCCAAATAACATGGTACTGACTCCTGCTTCTCCTGCCTGGTGTTTAGGGCTGAGGTGATGTGGCGGGCCCCGCGTGTCCCGGTGCTTCGGAGGAGGATATCGCCCCATCTTCTGCTTCCAACAAGCCCAGGCCGCCTGGCACAGGAGGGGTACGGGCACAGCAGGGAGTATGTGAGTCACCCTGGACGCGCAGGTAACGTTCCCCGGCTAAATCAGATAATCCTCTGCAGGGTGCTGCCTTCACCAGTAACCTGTAACACACAGTAGTGGGGAAAAAGTCATCCTTCCTTCCACCATCAAGAACACAATAATGGAGAGCCGTTTATATGACAGTTTGTAATATTTTTTTTTTAATGAACATGATTCCATCGAATATGAGGGAATTTTTGCCCATTGCCTTCAGTGAGAACATTTTTGTTAGGCTGTTGACCTGCCCATATCATAATTGCAGTAGTCTTTGTTATTTAGTTATGAAACTCTCCTCCATCTAATCTAAACATAATGTATGCAGTTTCAGAGGTTTCTTAAACTGTGAACTCCTACTCAGCTGTTATTCTGACTGGCAATTACGGCTCTACTGTGCCTTTATATTTGCATTTACCTTGGATTTTTCTGTCATTTTCAGTGTCATTGGTTATATTTGTCATTGTTTATGTTCTTGTGTCCTTTCTTTCCCCATGATGAACTGCTGTTCACATCGCTGTGGGCCTTGACTGTCTGTGAGATCAAGACACTCAGCAACTCTTAGTTTCCACAGGCACTCAGCTCACTGGAAATGATCAGTAATTTTCAACTGACTGCCTGAGCAGTGTGAAAAAATACACGAAGGGTAATAACCAGGCAAATACATTTTAAGTGATAAATATAAATGGGAAGAGAAGTTTCATTTGGGAAGTTAAGCAGACGCAGCTATAAGCAGTTCCTTTAATCTGCTGATACCTGAGTGTTAATGTTTCATTTCCAAGTTCTGTTCAGTTGTCAGTTAGGAATAGGAAACAATTCAATTGTATGTATCAAATCACTTTCTCTTGCTATTTACCAATTTGGAATATTCTAGACTTTCAAGATGTTTATCCTCTAATTCTTCAGGTTCACCTTACGTTCACACGAGTAATTTCAGAAGGCACATTCACTAGCTAACACCCATCTCCTCTTGCAGTTGTACACCGCGCAACATTTATAATTAAGCCTCTTAGGAAGTTAGCTGCACGGCCCATGATTAACTTCCCTTAATTCTTCATTGTTAAAGCTCAGGGCAGAGATCTTCGGAGTAATCACCCCACCTTTCCATCCTGAGCTGCAGAGTGGCAACCCAGGGTATAAATCACTGTGCACTAAGATAGCGTCCTAGCACGGAAAGTACGTCTTGGTGCCTTTATCACAGTCTAACAGGCCATACAGGCTTATCCGAAGCAAGTATTCTCTCGGCAGATGAGCTAGATAAAAGGGCTGATCAGAGCCTGTTGACACACGGCACGGCATCTATAATTAAGTCACTGGGGAAGCTGGGATGCGATGCTCTAACAAAGGTCGGATCCAATTTACACGCAGCTTTCAGCAAATCTTAAAATGCTGCCTGGGTAAAAACCCAGCGAGGTAACCACCACTTTCTGAGTGACTGCACGCTAGAAATTTGTCAAATGGTGGTGTGGGAAAGGGGGCGGAGAGCGCACTGCTTGTTCCATGTGTGAATTGGGGATATTTTGGTTGTTTTCCAGCAGTGGCTCTCCATCTCTTCTTTGCAGACAAAAGTTTTGAAAAGAAGAGGTGTCTGTCTGTGTTGGAAGTGCTGTAATGAATGGCACATTGAGAACACTACCAGCTCATAATAACCATAATGACTGGTATTCCCTGTTCTGCAAGACTGGGAGGGAAAACGTAGCCAATGGATAGAAATGGACCCTTGGATTTTGGCTCTCGAGGTGACCTTGACTCCACGTACCTGCAGAACAATTATAGTACAGAACAGTCGATGGCTTCTCTGTTTGTCTGGCAACAGATGATGGAATAAGACAGAAGGAATCTTCAGTACCTACCCTGATAACGATTTTTTTTGTGAAGAAAACCACTACAAAATATGGTGTCATGTAAGAAAATGTTCTTAGTTTTATTTCTATTGTTCTAAATTAAAAGTAAAACCTGAGTGGTTTACATAAAAAAAAAAAATTCCACAATCAGAACTGCGTTTTCAACTGCGGTCATCCAGCAACGCTACATTTATTTTGAGGACTCTGGGTACGATTTTACACTTCCGTTCGTTTAATTCTTGCTTAGCGATGGCATCGTTTGCAATTCGCACTCGTCTTAAGCATGAGCGTTGTGTGAAACTCGTGAAATGTAGGGGTGGGTTCTGTGAGGTTGGGAAGGCAGAGGAGACCTCGAGAGAGGATTTGTCCTTTGATCCGGGAGACGAGAGACCAGACTCACACAGACGCTGAGCCCTCTCCTTCCACTGGAGAGCTGTGTGCTCAGCATCTCCCACTGTCAGACCTGGAATAACTCGGAAACCTGGACAGCAGCCAAATACCGTGTGCGTTTTTATTTGAGGTGGTCTTTAACGCTTTTGATTTTGTAACGATTCCCTCTATCTGTCTATTTTATTTGTTTCTAAATCCCCAGCCGTGCAGCAGAGTGCGTGCAGTTGCCGTGGTGGGGATGAGGGTCCTGGTGGCGGTGGCGGTGCTGAAGGAATTGCGGCGGGGAAGGAGCTTCTGCTGGTGTCTCCTGGCGTTCCCAGCTGGTGTCAAACAGCAGCGCTGCCACTCGGGTCCGCATTCCCACGGAGACGGACGGACGGACACCCTCTGTTTGGACAGGAGGATAAACAAAGGTTCTGTTGCGAGAAACACACGCGTCAGAGGAAGATAAAGACACTATTATGTAAAGGTGAAAGGCAGAGTAAGATAATCATTCATGCTTTTAACGTATTTTGTTTCTGCAAACAATGGGATTCTCGGCTGCACCTGAGCTCTGGGACAAACCCTGCCCGTTCCTACTGGTGGGAGTTGCTGTTGCCATGAATTCCAGGTGAGCTTTAGGGGCGGTGAAGCCCAGCCATCCCGCTCCTGTCCTTCCCTCAGCGGGAATTCTGCTGCTCGCCAATGTATAAAAGTTAACACTCTTTTTTTTCTTTTGGGACACGAGGAGAGGAGGTTACTCGCTGTGTTTACACCTCCCCATCACCTCCTTTCCAATTAAAACTGTTACAATGAACCCATGGCTTCCTGGGTGCCACAGGGCGAGTGGCTGGTCCTTCCCTCAGACCCGTGGCCCTGGCATTGGCTTTGGCCAAGCCAACCTGGGGACAGTTAGTCACTCACGTGACTGGGGCCATGCCACCCCTTGCGCTACAATGCCCTTATTTTGGGGCTGGCGGGTTATGACTCCCATTATCCAACCCTCAACCAAGGTGTGAGGCCTGAACAGCCGTGTACCCATGCTGCTCTGCAACGGCACCGCCACCTGTGGACAACCCGTGGCCGATGGAAGGCAGAGAAGGATTTCCACACGCACGCTAGTCTTTCGCGAAGTCGCCGTATCCCCTCCGCCGCGGGGAGTGGAGCGGCCCCACGCCGGCCCCCGCACCAGTCGCCACGCCGGCCCCCGCCCCACGACGAGGCCAAGCAAAATGGCGGCGGGCCTGCTGGCGGCTAGCGACAACGCGCTGGCACCACCCACTCGCGCCTGGCCCAATGGAATGAATGGGCTATAAATAGCGACCAATGGGGCGGTGGCTCGTGCTCTATATAAAAGAGGCGCGGCAGTAGTGCCTGGGCTCCACTCCGGCTAGGGCAGCGGCGGGGTGCGGACCGTGTGTGGAGGTCCTTTCTTTGGCTGCAGAGTCCTCGGTAAGTCCCGGGGCAGCCGAGCCGTTCTGCAGCTTTAAAATAAGATTTTTTTTTTTAATTTAATTTTATTTTGTTCACTGTGTGGGGTGGAGCTGGTACGTCTGAGGAGGGGGAGCAGGGCTGTGGGGGCGCGGCGCGGGTGAGGGGCGCCCGGCGCGCAGCCGGGACGGGGGAGGCGGCGCGGAGCTCAGCACAGGTGCTCACCGGGCTTGCCCCCCAGCTGGAACGGCCCCCGCTCTAAAACCAGATTAACCCGATATTTAGCAGGGTAGTTACATATGCTCGCCCCAGCCAGGTCCCCCGAGGGAGCCGTCTGTTGTATAATGGCTTGTTGGATGCTTCCCACCCCCTCCGCTCCCAACGCGGGGAAGCAGCCGGGGTTCCGCGGGCGGGGGGGGCGGGGGGCGCCGAGCGGTATCACACGCCCCTCGGAGCGGGGCGCGGCGGTTCCTTCGTCCCTCTCCCCGCTCCGCCCGGCAGCGGCGGGAGGAGGCGCGACCGCTCGCCGAGGGCATCGCGGGGCTGCTTCGCTCACCTGCCGCCCCGGCGGGGCCGAACACCCCCCCACACACACACCCCGTTACCCCCAGCCGCACGGACACCCCCCACCCTCCATCCCACCCCGTGGCCGCCGGTGGGGTCTGCCCGGTTCCGCCACGGCCGCTCTGTGCGACCTTGGGCGCGTCCCTTCACCCGGGCGGTTCCCCGGGGGAGCGGGGAGAGCCCCTGCCCCGGCGGCCGGGATGTTGAAGGACAGGACAAAGCTGGTGGAGGTGAAGAACTTTTTTTATTCTTTCCTCCTTCCCGGCTCTTGTGGGAAGGCGTTGTGGCAACAAAGGTGTGAGAGGCACGGGTGGAACAGCAGCCAAGGTGACCTTCCTGGGTGCCGGGCTTTCCCCCCCGGGGTGTTTCGGAGGCCTGCCAAGCCCCCAGTGATAGGCTTCCCTTCTTTCTCCCCTAGTGACTGCGGTAGGGTCAGCCATGCCCTTCTCAAACAGCCACAACCTTCTGAAGATGAAGCACTCTGCTGATGATGAGTACCCTGACCTGAGCGTTCACAACAATCATATGGCCAAAGTGCTCACCCCGGACCTGTACAAGAAGTTGAGGGATAAACAGACTCCCAGTGGATTTACGCTGGATGATGTCATCCAGACTGGGGTTGACAACCCAGGTAACGGCTGGGGACCGTTAGATCTGCATAACTATCTGTTCTCCCTCCTTAATGGAAGTGCTTCTTGACAACAGCACCCAAGGCTCTTGAGCTGCTGAGAGGCAAAGCTTGTAAAGCATTGAGAGACGGCTCTAAAAGCATAGCTATGTTAAAAGAGGCCTTGTTCTATCAAGCTATGCTCCTTGCTGTGATCTGACATATCAATTCCCAGACACTTCAATTATGTAACTGCTCTGCTAAATACTTCCAATCCAAACAAAAAAAAGAAAAAACCAAAACCACCCCAAAACCCAAATGCATTCTAATTATAACACAACTGGGGGGGGAAATGTGGGCTTACCTGGCTGTTCTGGTCTGTTCCTATTCCAAACCGGTTATGTGATGTTCTCTAGCACTTCTATGAAAAAAGGGGGAGCAGATGTGTTTACATGTTAACATTACAGTATTTATTTTTACTCTAGCAATATCAAAATGGCCCAACTAAATAATCAGAGACTGCCTCCTGATGAGGAGTACCCGGACCTGAGCACCCACAACAACCACATGGCCAAAGTTCTAACCCTGGATTTATACAAGAAACTGAGAGACAGAGTCACGCCCAGTGGCTTCACCCTGGATGATGTCATTCAGACTGGGGTTGATAATCCTGGTAAAATGCATTGAGAATATTCCGTGTGAGCCAGCTGAAGTAACTGGTGCTTTTGAATACGGTGGCTTGAAACTAATCTTGTGGAGGTGGTATTTATGAGCAGACTACAGAAATGCATCCCTGTCTGTAGCAGAAGGAACAAAAAGCAGAGCATGCTTGCTTACAGCAAAGCATGATTCTTTAGACGTAAAGTTCTACCTAGTGGTCTAAATCAGCTAGTGAAACTGGATTTGCTGTGCAAATTTGTCCTAAACCAAGCTTGATAAGTGAGCGTGGTTTAATGGCAACAGCTATGGGTTTCCATAGTGCTGCATTTGACTAACGGGATGAAGCGTAAGGCGTAGGGTCTCTTCAAAATGTTTTTATGTAAGAATGCGTTTCTAAGTGACTAGATCTGCCACTAAGGAACTTGCCTGGTTAGTGCTGTGCTGGAGTACAGCCAAAAATCACCCAAACTTAGCTCTTCTGACTTTGTTACCACTCCAGGCCATCCCTTCATAATGACAGTAGGATGCGTAGCTGGTGATGAAGAATCCTATGAGGTGTTTAAGGAACTCTTTGATCCAGTTATTGAAGACAGGCACGGTGGCTACAAACCAACCGATGAGCACAAGACCGACCTGAATGCTGACAACCTGCAGGTATAAACTTTTGATCAATTACTGATGCCTGCTGGTCTGAGGACTGGGTAAAGTTGTTGGCAACTGCCTAAACTGATTGCTGAGGCTCTGTCCCCTCACTGTCACACAGCACAGACCCACAGGCTGCGTTCAGTGCGGTCAGACTTAAGGGCTTGCTGCTGTAGGATGTCAGTGGCTGGATAGAACCAAGCTGCAGGGGTTTGCTTCATCTGCTGCTGTAACGTAGGTCATGCCAAATGTGTTCAACATGTATTTCCATGAACTCTGGGCTGTAGTGGTCAAGCTAAACGACACTGTCCTAGCTCTCTAGGACTGTCAGACAACTTAACGCTTTCTACTGTCAGATCTTGGATCTTAAGTATGACCTGGTGGTCTCATCCTGTATTGTGGCTGGGATTAAAGATTTCTGTAGACTCTAGGAATTCATAATGCAATGTTGATTGACTAGTCATAGGTCATATTGAAAATAAGAGACTTTGGGTGGCAGTAGTGAATAATTCTCATTTGTGAGAGTAAACACCTACCTAAACCACAGGGGTTTGCCTCATTTTGATACCTCTAAATTGCAATTCTGAATGAGTAACAGAAGCCCAGACTGTAGTCTGAAGTGGAGGTAAAAATGGAGTTCTGGTGGTACCCCTGTCTTCTAGCACTGCTTAGTAGCTGTAGCCTTAGCCTCAAAACAAGGATTGTGTTAAACAGATACCTGAGCTAAGGCTGAAAAATAGTCCTGAAGTAAGAAACTGCTTAAATGCATGAGAGTTCCGTGTATTTAGGGTAGGTATCTTGGCAGCAGGGTTGTTCTCACTGCTTTCCTAACTTTGTAGGGAGGTGATGACCTGGATCCCAATTACGTGCTAAGTTCCCGTGTCAGAACTGGTAGAAGCATCCGTGGATTCTGCCTTCCCCCGCACTGTAGTCGAGGAGAGAGGCGGGCTATTGAGAAGCTCTCTGTTGAAGGTAAAGTGAGAACTGGGTGCATCAGGAAAACTACTTACGTCCTTTTCGTGAGAGGTGTTCTCTGCAGTTTGAAAATGGAGGCAGTTGGCAAAAGCCAACTCCCTCAAGACTGAACATGGAGCCTTCCCTGGAAAAGGCTCATTACATTACAGCTGCCTCAGCACTGCAGTGTGTAGCTGAGAGCAAGAGCATGTCAGAGGGAAGTTGGGACGGCATTAAGTTGACCTTTGCTGATCTTGAAAGCTTCTTTCTGTGTGTGTGGGGAAAGAGGGTTAGTTCATCATGGCTCAAACCTGAAATTGAGCAGGTATGTAGCAACTTCAGGGCTTGAGTCATGGTTGCAGTATTTTGTGGCTGCTTTTAATTGACTTTCATTAGTGTTCAGCTTGCTCAGAGGTGTAGCCTTGTTCCAAAAGTGCAGCTGATGAGAGTAAGCCCTAGTTTTCAGCGGAACTCCTCAGCTGCACGTTTTTTCTATTGCCTCCCAACTCCATTAAGTGAGAGGAGTGGATACACTCAAGGTGCAGTTCTGGAGACTGAAAGAGCATTCGTTCCAAAACCTCTCAAGGGCAAGGTAACAGTCCTTGACTAGAATAATACTGTTTGTTATATTCATGACCTTGATTCTCCTTGGAAGAAAGTACTCTGCCTCTGCAGTTCGGCAGCAGTAATGATTCTATACTGCATGTAAGGGAACAAAGGTTACTTGTGTAAGGCTGGAAGGTGCAGACAAATCATCTGATACTGCCTTAAGTGCTGTAATGCCACAAAGGCATTGCGATTGCAGATGAAAGCAAGGGAGGAACCAAACCCAGCAGATCAGACATTGCCATATTTTGTGTGTGATCTCTGAAGTGCTGGGAATGTCTAGTACCTTTGGTCCTGTACTAAAAGTGACTCTCTCTCTTTCAGCTCTGGGTAGCCTGGGAGGTGATCTCAAGGGGAAGTACTATGCTCTGAGAAACATGACTGATGCAGAGCAGCAGCAGCTGATTGATGATCACTTCTTGTTTGACAAGCCAGTTTCTCCTCTTCTGTTGGCTTCTGGGATGGCACGAGATTGGCCTGATGCCAGGGGTATCTGGTGAGTATACCTGGAAGGGAGGAGTTGTATGAAGTCCTTGCAAAAAAAAAAAAAATAATCATGGAGTTTTGTTTTTTGGCTCGTACTGTTGGGCAAAATGGCAGCTTCTGAACTTGTATTACTGAATGTAATGAGAAACTTGTGTGGTGTCCTGTGGGGAAGTTGCATCTAAACCAGCAGAACTTGGACAAGTGTTATTATGCACCACATGGGGCTGGTAGTTCTAAGCCAGCTTGGCGAGCCCGTAACCAGAACCTACCCAGCACAAGTTAGTGAAGCACCAGGCAACCATTGAATCAGCTTATGAAAGTAGATTGCTTCTAAAGGAGATGTGCCACTATGTTCAGCTGTTGTCCCAGGAGCTTAGAGTAACTTGTGGTAACAAACCATAGTCTTTTAGCTCAGACTTGATACTGGATGCAGAGTTGCTCCCTTGTAGCCTCATAGCTTCTGCTTGCAGAAAATGGTTGATACTGGACTGGTATGGCTTTACCTGTACTAGTGATAAGATTTGCCCCCCTGTCCCCAGAGACTTGGGGACATGAGTTGACTGATGCAGAGGTGTGGAATGGAAGGATTCTGCTTGTCAGATGTAGGTCACCTACATAAAACTCTGCATCTCGGGAGCTTCTGCAGCATAATTAACTTGCTCCCTTGTAAGCTAAGGGCTAGGTTTTTATCAACTGGAATACTCCAGTCTTATTACTGTAGCTGCTTCAGTACAAGCCAGAGGAAGCACGCTTTGTTTCTGTAGGTCACCTTTGAGATTGCATCATCTACCTGCAGATTGCCAGCACCAGATAGCACTGTCATCTGAGCATGACTAATCTGAAAGATGGGAGTGTAAAGTCTCAGTGTTGTCTGCATAAGTAACTTTCTTCAGGTACTAGTTAATTTTTGATCCTAATCAAGCTGAGAAATGATCAGTGTGATAAATATTGACAGTGGTACTTGCTTCCAGCTGCATGGTAGGGCAAGAGGGGACCCATTGGTGTTCGGAAGTTTTTTATAGCATCTCTGAAGATCCCTGATCTAAAATGAATGGTGAAAACTCACCTTAGTTCTCTGATAAGGTACACAGTGCAGTTTAACAGAATCTGACAAAATTCTGATAAAAGGCTTTGTCATACATTGTCAACATGGTGTCATTACGAACATCACTAAACAGGGCTGCCTCAAAGTCTGCACTGACACTCTGCTGAACAGATGAAATCTTTTAAACTTGTAAACTCAGACCACAAGTGAGCCGGGGGGTGGGGTGTGTGACTGGATTTTAGGGTTTGGTACTGTAAGACTGGTTAATGTCATGTTACTGCTTATTCTGGCCTGTTTAGATATAGGCCAATTCAGACTATCTCTTGAAAAGAGCAGGGTAAAAAGACCTAGTTGAACTCTGTTAGGTCCTGCATGGACAAAAGAAGTAAGATTAATTTATTTGAGGAAACAGCTAGATGAGCCTCTCAAAATAAAAGCTACAATGATGAATAATTTGGTGCTATTACAATTATCTTAAAAATGTCAGGTGGGACAGACAAGTTGTTTGCCTTGTCTCCTAGGCACAACGATAACAAGACCTTCCTTGTCTGGATTAATGAGGAGGATCACCTTAGGGTTATTTCCATGCAGAAAGGTGGCAACATGAAGGAAGTATTTACCCGCTTCTGTACTGGGCTAACACAGGTAAATCAATATTGCCTGAGCTGTAGGTTCGAATGGTACGTGTTTCTCTGGGTACAGCTGAGAATGCGAACTCTTTGAAGCCCCCTCTGGAGTGCTGCATAGTGGTACTTCATAGCCTGGGTCTCTGGGAGCACCCTGGTGAGGTCCAGAGCTGTGAGGGCTCTGGAACACGCTATACTGGCAAAGCATTGTGGCTATGAAGTCTAGAATACCTCCTCTGATGTGGCACCCTTATCTGAGTGTCTAAACTGTACTTAAAGGATTTATATGTGGTTCTATAAATCAAGCATTGAGACACCTGGGGCGGGGGGAGGAGAAATTGCTTGAATGTGGATGGGTAAAGCTGGACTGAAGCTTCTAAGCTGAAGGCTCTTCTCAGCTTCTAGGCTTGGTATGAACTTGAGCCTTACCAGCCCCTTCCCTAATCCTAACCGACATGCCAGCTTGACATGTGCTAAATCAAGCTTCCCAATGGATAGGGACCTCAGATTTTGTAGTGGAGCTTAAACATAGCCTGTCTCACAAGATTAAGGCCTTAAAAGCCCCTTGTTGGTGGCCCTTTTTTGCAAATGGAGGGGGCTTATGTGACTGACTTAAATAGCTGCTCAAACTGTTGTGGTGGTTGCTATGTAACTGAAGCTGTAAATGAGCACTAATGGATCACCTACATCCTTCAGGCTCTAAACATTTATTCTCTCTATTTATAGATAGAAAATCTCTTCAAGTCCAAAAACTACGAGTTCATGTGGAATCCACACTTGGGCTACATCCTGACCTGCCCATCCAACCTTGGAACAGGGCTCCGTGCTGGTGTGCACATCAAGCTGCCCAACCTTGGGAAACATGAGAAGTTTGGAGAAGTCCTCAAGAGGCTGCGGCTGCAGAAACGAGGCACAGGTGAGGTGAAACAGCGATGCCCCAGTCAGGCTGCCCTAAGAAACCAGTGAAAACCTGGCTACAGCCAGAGCCGTGGCTTGGTTCATGCTGGCCAGTGGCTGTCAGACCATCCAAAAGGTTCCCTTGTAAAGCACATGGAGAGAACGGAGCCTTAAAATCTTACCTTGGAGGAGCTGGGGATGCCAGTGCTCTGCTTATACCTTATTATATCTGGCTGTATAGATATGTCCTTCTGTGAGGTGTTCTGAACACTGGATAAGGTGATCCTGGTGGCAACTGTTCTGTTGTGAATCAGGATTCCCATTCCTGCTTAACTTCTGGCTAGGAAATAGCTCCAGCCGCAACCACAAGTTGGATTGCTCATGGGTTAAAAGAATAAAGAGCTGGCCTCGTGGCGCGCTCAGTAGCCCGCATTGACAGCAGGAGTGGCAGCTTGTTAGGGAATTGTCCCACTGTGTTCCCACCTCAAGCTGGTGAGGGAACAAAGGTGGACTCGCCTGCTCTAGCTGTGGTCGTTGTACTGACTGAATCTCTTGCTCCAGGTGGTGTGGACACGGCTGCTGTCGGAGGAGTGTTTGATGTCTCCAATGCTGATCGTCTTGGCTTCTCTGAGGTGGAGCTGGTGCAGATGGTGGTGGATGGTGTGAAGCTGCTCATTGAAATGGAAAAACGCCTTGAGAAAGGCCAGTCCATTGATGACCTCATGCCAGCTCAGAAATAAAGCACTTTATTCTCATGCTTCCTAACTTATTGGATGAATAATAAAATGTCACTCCAATTCAAACCCTTGGGGTCAGAGCCCACTTAGTTACACTGTAGAGAAGTCTTCCATCCATCTGTGTTAGAGTTTATTTTTTTGATGGTTGAGATGTTGCTGAAAATTAAATAAACTGTTGTTTTGGTCTGAGATGTCTTAGATGTGTTAACTTGAATGTCTTTGAGATTTGAGTGACTCGGTTTGCTTAGTTACGCTAAATGGGCTGGTTTTGTGTGCTAGCACACCTTCCTGGCTGCGCCGCTGCAGTCTGCTGGAGTTGGAAGTGTGGTTAAAGCAGTGTCAAAAGCGAACCTTTTAACTTAATTGTAGTTGCTGTGAACTTGAGAACTAGTGTTAGATGTGAGTCACTGCAACCATGCCCTACCTCCAAGGCTTTGACTTGGTGCATCTGCTCATGGCAGCTGTAAACTGTCATTATCCTGAGGGCAGGGAGCCAGGCTGACTCCTGGGAGGGAGGGGAGACACATCTGGGTACAAAGGGCTCGTAGTGTTCTCAGACAGGTCCTCCTGGGGCTGTGGGGCACTGCTCTGTGGTTGGGCTTCAGCCCCTAATAATACCCACACTAAGCTAGCGCTAAGCACAAGATCACATCTTTCACCTGGAGATGTGCAGAGAGTTGGTGTAAGCAGCTAATTGCTCTTTTTGGGGGGGGGGGGGGGAGTAAAGAATGAGATTAAATTTAAGAGCTCGGGTTAAACACATTCTTCTCTTGGAGTGGTTGCAGTGCAGCCAGGGAAGAGATGGGGGCTGTAAGCTGCCAGTCACAGGAAAATACCAGGTGACTGTAGTATTCTCCAGCTGACTCCCGTTTGCCCAGGCACTAGTTGTCCCATGAACCTGAAGACAAGCAGCACAGTCAAGTAAAACATGCCAAATAGTTGGGTTTTTTTCCAAAGTGGGTCAGGCTGTTCTCTGGGTGTGAGCTCAGTGTTGTATCACGTAGTTCTGTTCTCCAGAAGGGCTGTAGTTGGTGTGCAGGTGTGGAAGCACCACGTTATTAACCTCCAAGAGGGACGTTTACCAGAAGTATCGATGGCTTGGAGCATTGGACCTTTAGAAAGGGCAGCTTTTGCAGCTCGTGCCACCTGGGGAACAGACGGCACCTGTTCAACAGCTCTACCCGCTGCTAGAACCTGCCTTTTGGAGAGGGAGCGTGGTGAAAGGTTGATGCATCGCTTCGCAGCGTGCAGCTTTATATAGGTTTGTGCAGATAACTGGAGCTTTCTCTTGTAGAGGCTGTGATATTTGGAAGGCTGTGATTGCAGGCTGTCACTTAGCTGACGCGATGACTGCGGTCGGGGTAAGCTAATTCAATTTCAGTGAGGGAAAGGCTGAGCAAACATCTCGGATGAGGTTTGGTGGTTTGGTTTTTTTTTTTTATTTATTTTATTATTTTTAATATAGCTTTTTGTGTGATTCAGATTTCACCGGGTAGGGGGGAAGGGAGATGGTGTGTAAGAGTTTTGTTCTGTGCCGTGTGATGTTCCTGTGTTTGAGTCAATCAGCGCAGGGGTTTTTCTGTACGAGGCTTGTGAGGGCAGGGGAAGTGGTGCAAGAGACAACCGGTTGGTTCTCTATATTCTTTAGATCCCCTTCGCTCCGTGCTCCGTGTCACCGTTCACAGAGGCTTGGCAAATAGCTGGTGCTGCATCTTGTAATCAGAGCGTGTTCATTTAGTGGTGCCTCTCCTCAACACGGCGTCGTTACCGCGCTCACAGCAATTATCTAATGGAAGGAGGTGCCTGAAAACTTGCCTATTTTTTTCTAGCTGTATCAGCCGGACTAAGAAAAACATCTCTCTCTCCCTATGCATCTTGTTTCTCCTTGTCCATCGGAGCTGCTACATCTCTCTTGTTTTAGCCCCTGGGTCCCTGCAGTCTGAGGCAGTGCCTGTAGCCGGCTAAAAAATTACGGTGAAAGCAGCAAGCTGGTCTTTAATGCTTGCATCCAGCTAGAAAATATTTCTTTCTAATTGGTTTTCTTTCCCACCCACCACCTTTGCTGTGTTCCCTCCTGTTGCTGCCACGAGGAATGAGGCGACTGCACTTTTGTTTCAGGTTGTACAAAGTTGGTGGAAAATATTCCAGAGACAAACGTGTCGCGGCGAAAGGCTGGACGCAGCGACCTACCCCAGCTGGGACTCTCTGGAAGAGAAGACTTAGGGGGGATCTGATCAATGCATACAAATACTTAAAGGGAGGGTGTCAGGAGGACGGGGCTGGTC
>JAOXNO010000041.1:12135491-12167100 GCA_028565335.1 Limnodromus scolopaceus | reverse complement strand
ATAACCCTTTCAGTGAAAAATTTTTTCCTAATATCCAGCCTGAACCTCCCCTGGCGTAACTTGAGGCCGTTTCCTCTTGTCCTGTCGCCTGTGACTTGGGAGAAGAGACCAACCCCCCCCGGCTACACCCTCCTTTCAGGAAGTTGTAGAGAGCGATAAGGTCTCCCCTCAGCCTCCTTTTCTCCAGGATGAACACCCCCAGCTCCCTCAGCCTCTCCTCATAAGACTTGTGCTCCAGACTCCTCACCAGCTTTGTTGCCCTTCTCTGGACCCGCTCCAGCACCTCAATGTCTTTTTTGTAGTAAAAAAGAGTGTGCGACTGTGGGGGAAATGGTACAACTGCACCCTGGACACAAATTCATCTGAATGAGGGGCCACTGGAGGTGGTGCTCACTGAGCTCACCAGTAAGATCCCACCACCCCTCCCTCTACACCTTGCAATACTCCTTTTAATGTCCCTCCTCAGCAGAACCAAAGGGCCATGGGGGAGACAGACGGACATGGTTCCCTCCAGCAACATGACCAGAACAAGCTTTCCTGCCTGCTCGTGGAGAGCCACAACGAGAGGACAGTCCTGCTCATTTCATCAGTACCCAGAGCCCACACTGCTCCTTGCTGGGGCATTTTGTTGTCGCGCACGTTGCCCACCACCGTGCCAGCCCTACGTGCATTACAGAACACCTCTAATTAAGCACGCGTTCTGGTGAGGTGTTTGATGCTGTAACGAGAAGCCTGGAAAGCACCTAGGAACTGAGGTCATCCAGAAAAGATGACTCGCTTTCCTCATCCTAGAGACCCCTATGAATTCAATCATTCACTGCAGCCCTGCACACGCTTGAGCTAAACTGTCCCTCGGGTCTGAAGAACCACTTCACCAACCGAGCACTAAGGAGATCCCTTCGCATTTCCCATGCCCTGTACCAAGGACCCATATTGAGATACTTCAGGGGGCTCCTGGAGCACTTAAACCCTTTTCCCCAGCTAGAAGGGCACCTACAGACCCGGTCTGGGGACATTCACGGAGGTCTGACACCACAGGAGACCTCAAAAAGGGACTCTCCCTTGACTTGAGACTTCAGCTTGAAGTCTTCAGCCAGAAGAGTTCAGCCAAGGCTCATCTCTGGAGATAAGGAGAAAGTAACAAGCTTTAAATGCCAAGGATGAAGAGGGTCATAAAGGGGTCAGTTAGATAAAACCATTAAAATACATATATTTGACCCAACAATTTTGCTCTGGTGGCTGCTCCCAGATGGGTGATGAGGAACAGAACTTCCCAACAGAAAAATTCTGCTTTTGCTGCTCCCACGGCACGGCCACGCAGGAAGCGACAAGCCCTGTGCACGCCACGAGACCCCCCCCACAACCAAGGCTTTAGAGCATCACCTCGGGAGGCGCGGAAAAGGGCTCGGCAGTCGCCGATGGGGTCTGGGACTGCGGGAAGGAGGGGACAGAAAGAACACAAAGGAGCCCGATATCACCCAAAATAAACAGCTTCTCCATTTCCACTCGCTGAATCCAAACATCCCAGCGACAAATATTAGTACCAGTCGCTATTAATCCCCCAACGGCAGAACTTTGATTACAACAGAAGTGAAAGCTGCAGCAAAATATGATTTGAAAAAAAAAAAATCCTGAGCAAATAAGGAAGTTCACTTCTTGCCTACTTCGAAGCACAAGCGACAAGATGTGTTTGAAGATTTAAACAGACTGCAGGCATGGAAAATGCCAGGCATAAAGCTTTAGAGTTACTTAATACAGTGAAATATAAATGGCAAGTGATCCCAGATTATTTTAGAAAAGGCTGGCTGAAATTTACAGCCTTGATTAGACTGATTACTAAAGGATGAACGGCAAAAGAGCTTCCCTAATTAAATTTCCGAACAGGAAAACAAAGATTCTTGCCTTTTAAAAAGCTGGAAATGAATTTAAATATTCAATATTCCTTTTACTCTTCTCAGCAGAAAAGCCTGCTGCCCGACACGGTCATTTTCTAGGAAAGGAGAGGGAACAAGGTTTGACAAAGCAGAACAGAGATTTGCAGCCCTACGGGTTTTCCATGGCAAAGCTAAAGATCACTTAACTGTACCTCAGCTCCAAAAGCAGTAAAACATAATGGGAAGTTAAACGTAGCATTAGGGTGCTTTTCAACCTGAAAAATATGGAATTTCTGTCAATATCTTGAAGTACATTTCCCCCCCCTAATGCTTTTAACAATAAGTCAAAGTTTGCTGAGTGGATGGGAACACCGATAACCGATGTGAAATCACTGCTCTGCAGGGAGCAAGTGATCCTTGGAGCTCTCTTCTAAAAATATGCCCAACCAACACCCGACCAGAGCCGTGTTTCTGCATTTGAGAGACATCCTGTGGCCGCCGCAGACACTGCAACCTCCCTCTGCAGCTCGTCTTTCATCGCAGCAGGGACCGACCGTCCATCCATCCATCCATCCATCCATCCATCCATCCATCCATCCGCCCATCCGTCCCCTGACCCTGCCGCGCAGCTTCTGGCTTTTCCGTGCCTCCAGCCCCTGCGGGTACCGCAGACATGGGACAATTGAAACACACCTTCAGGTGTCTCCAAGCTCCTATCAGGCTGCTGTTTTTCCCATCTATGTGGAAACAGGTGTGAAAGCGCTTTATTTCGTGCCTTTTGGCTGGGTAAGCCAGGAGGGAAATTAATTCTATGCTTAGAAAGACTTTATTGTAGCTGTTTACAGCGCTCACGCTCGGGTCCTGGCGAGAGACACCTCCAAGCAAACAGGACTTTACCTCGAGACAGGCAAACGACTGAAAGCCATGCGATTGTGACACAGGTAGCACTTTACTTCCCAATTCTGCATCCCCATATGTTTTAACAGAATTATTTTCATGGTGAGATCTCTCATTATCTGATTTTATTCCCCTAATACACTCGGTGTGACCAGCAACTACAAGGGAACACATGAATACTTTCTTTTTATGCTCTGAATTTCATAAGGATGTTATTAAACGGTAACATAAGGGTATTAATGGGATGAGAACTGCATTTCTACGCCTTGAAATTCAATGCCGCGGTTCCCACAGCAACCATAACCATGGCCACTCGGCATGAATTCTACATCCCCGTCTCGGAGCACACAGTTCTCACTGCTCAATGCACATAAGCAAAAACCAAATAAAACCTCTTTTTTTTCCCTGCAATAAATATCTCACCTGCTAAGTCACAACCATTACCAGGTGTTAATGGCCCTCATAGGTGAAGATGAACACCCAACAACTGGCAATTAATGCCCTGAACGTGCACAGATACAGGATTCATAGTGTTGGTCCTGACACAGCTTCTCTTCTCAGTTATTGCTGGAACAAGAGCCCGCTGGTTAAAACGCTCTTAGAAGGCTGAAAAAGACCAATTAAGGGTCTTTCAAACGTTTTTGCTTCCAATACCATACTGTTTCGACTTCAGAGGCGTTGGGTGAGAAGAATGCTCCTCCTGGTTTTGCTCATGTTATCCAGCCCCTCTGCTTGGAGGCAGTACCTGGTTGTACACTGAGGAGACCAGCAGAAACAGGAACACGAGAACCATTAAATATCCGAGTAAGCTCAAAGGTTAGCTTTTACCTGCTCTTAATTTTGTCAGAAGGAGCACAAACACAGAGAACATTTACTTTATCTGTCTTTGTGTCCTTGGATTTCTCTTAAGCGTTTACTGTCACTGTAACGTAGGACACCGACGGGCCCTTGGTATGAAGTGTAATTAAAAAAAATCCTTATTAATTGCAATAGATTGAGAGCTTTCATCCGACGCTTACGCCCCTTCCTGCGTAGGGATAACAGCGATGGAGCGATGGCCAGTGGTGAAATCAATGAAACAACTCACTGCTACCGGAGGGAAGAATTCCAGTCAAAGGTGGAATTTTCACAACCAGTCTCCACCAGAATGGCAGATCGGGGGGTAACTGGCAGCACCAGTGATTTGTAATAACGCGAGCCCACCTTTACAGGAAAGCTCCAGGGCTCCTCTATGAAAACTTACAGAAATGAGAGTGTATTGACAGTTGGAAATACAGGAAATTGCAAAACTACACGTTTAAAATGAAACATTAACCTACAGCGGGATCAGCTCTCCGAAACCGTATTTAGTATTTCCTAAACATCTGCAATGTGAATGAGAAAACAAAAATTTTACATTAGTATGACCCTTCTTCCTCCCTCAAATAGCAGAAATACCATCTACTGCTGAGATTCTCTAAATTTAATTTCACTCTTTAGGAACATATATGTTCTCGGACAGCTGACCACAGACTGTGCAGCAAGAAACACCCAACCACCCTCCCCTGGAGCTACAGAGAAGGACCCGCAGCCTCTGCCTGTTCCCAGGGAGTTCCCGAGCCCTTCAGGAACAAAAACCAGCGGGTTTTAACTCAAAGCGGCCGCTTACATCCTGCTGCTCCAGACCAGGGCTTAAGAGAGAAAAATGGTTCTCTGGGTTGGCTGCAGTCCTAATTAAATTGCAATCCACAACACGGGGTATGACGCAGCAGCTGTGGGAAAGGCTGATTAAAAGTCTTAACACATTATCCCAATGGGGCCACGTATATCCCAGCTTTTAACTGAAAGGGAGAGATCTCTATTCAAATTCCAGATCTTCCACCATCTTTCCATTTGACTAGAAGTCCTCCTGAACTTCTGACTTCGTTTCTTTAACGTAAACACATGGATACTAATTTCAGATTCACTGTTTTTAAATAATCTAATTTCGATTGAAAAATTTGGGATACAGTATCTCAGCTCTTGAAATTTCACTGCAATATAAGAGAAAAAAGGTGAACTGTGCCCAAATCTGTAGTAAAAAAACATAAATCTTTGAACCCACAAATATTGGACCATATGCTGTAACTTGAATAAAAGTAGTACGCAAAACAGACCAGCAGGACGAGCTGTTCCTCTGACCTGCCCCTCTCTGCTACTTCTCAACACGGCCAAGGACCTTAGACTTCGTAAAGAGGTCAGACTGTGGTGTTTTACGAAGCCTAAGTCCAGGGAAGCTTTGCATGAGAAAAAGTTTATCTGAACTTGTTTGCTCTGGCTTAGGGGTCAGATTTATTTTATTTTTTTTTTTAACATAGGTATCTTTAAACACTTACTTAAAGCAGTCAACTCCCCACAACTCAAACTCATTAAGACATTTTTCTCTGTCAGATCCAGCAACCAGAAGACATCTTCAGAGCTGGATGACAGGGGTTGTAGCAATGCAAACCTTCAGTCACAAGTCCATTGAAAACACTCCCCAACACCCCATGTGGAGCACACATTCCGGGACTCCAGTCATGCCGTTACCTAAAACCACTGCTCGGACGCTGGAGACGCATCTCCAGATGCCTGGACCTGCTGCTACATCCTCACCACACACTGACCTCCCGGTATTTTTAAAAACTTGTCTCTTCAGGAGAGTAAAACCAGCTGCACTTCTGCAGAGTCATGTCACCAACAGATCTGAAAAAGCTACACAGATCCCCAAGGAATACGAACAAGTACAAGGTCTGCTCAGAAGTTCCTCTTTGGTTTGGAGATCTGAAGGAAGCAGTTTTCCTTTCCAGGCAGCTCCTAGAGGCCTGAACAGTAAGCATGTGGTATGCTAAAGAAATAAAGGTATATTGCTGCAACTTGGCAATTTTATAAGGCATTTGGGAAGGAAGCTGTTAAAAATCTGTTTCTGATTATAATAATTCCTTTTTTTTTTTCTTCTAATACTTCAAATACAGATTTACTCTGAAAGAAACTTTTGAGAACGCTTTAAGAAAAATACTTAAGTACAAACTTTAAATATCCAAAGTATGGTACTGGTGCACTTTCTAGAAACAATTACATACTTAACAGGTGAAGTAGGAAGAGAGTATTTCAGAAAACATTTAATATGAAACCTTTTGGAACTTCCATCGAATACAGATTTACATCATTTATCAGAACACTTTTTCAGTTCAGACAACAAAGTGCGCTGCCGGGTGAAAAAAAAAAAAAAATACATTTGGAGGAGTGCTTAAAACGTAGGAAGTGAAAGGATAGGTGACCATTCACCTGAGAAAGTACAATGACTGCCCTGAAATGTCTTATTGCTATTACAAAACGGAGTTTTCATGGAAAAAAAAACCATACTGAGCAGCACAGGCACGGGCAGAGCACTGAAAGCCAACTTAACTCCGGCAGCACCTGGAGTTCTCAAGCCATGGCGTGATACAGAATATACAGAGAATAAAATGCAAATTCAGGAATATTTACTACATTTAACAACTACGACTACCCTTTAAACTAGCATAATCAATATCGATGCTGAGGGGAAGTCTGCTGCCTTCAGAGACTACAGATCACAAGAACTAACTTGCAAAATATTAAGGATTTTGCATTTTCACCTGGGGTCAAATCTGAACTGTGTACTATGAATAACTATTAGCTCACTGCAAATTTAAAATGCAAATTTAGGCTCCAGTTTAAGCATGTACTTAACATGTGCTTTAAGTGCTTCACTGAAATATAACCATAAAACATTAATACAAAAAGTCAAGTAGATAATGCGGGATTGTTATCTACAGAAGTCCTTGATGAAGTAAACTGAGTATCAGTAGGAAACAACGCATGAAGAAATTTCTTCATTCTAGTTTGCAAAAAATCAAATCTGGCTCACCACAGTGATGGTAAAAAAGCGGGGACCGTCCCAGAGTAGCTTGGTGTCCTACAGAAAGCTAGTTGGCCATCCCAGAGTTCATCAAGGGCATGAGGGTTTCTACCCTGCACGTTAAGAAAGCGACAGTGGACTCCCTCCGCGGCAGAAGCTGGAGACACAACCGGCACGAAGCCGCCGAAAGCAACACAACGGGGGCCAGGAGGAAGCAGGCTGGAAGAGAGCTGCAAGGAAAAGTTTTACCTGCTACCGCCTACGGCTGCAGTTCAGCGAGTTGGACATTAAAAGAGAAGAGATCAGTAGCCAATTTGACACCGTGCATGCCCAGAAGGCAACGGAGGGTGTTGCCACGCGTGCAGCAACACCTCAGAGCGGCACCCACTCGGACGCACCTCAAAATACAGTCGATATTTGAGAGTCCTTTTGTGCTTTGTATCGGTCTGACCTAGTCTAAACGTGGAGAACTTGGTCTGAAAGGAAAAAGTCACTAGTCAGCATTCAGCACATCCTTTTAGACCGCCTCGTTCTGCGGAGGAACGGTGGAACAACGGAAAAGTGTTCTTAGCTGCAATCAATACTCATAAGCCAAAAGGACAAAGATACAATATTAGTAGTTTAGCAGAAGCAGAAGAATGGAAGCTTTTACCCAAATTTTAATGCACAAATCAGCTACATTTTTTTAAAATTTGATTCAGACTTAAATAATAAATAGGTGGGCAAAATATAATGCAAGACTTATTCAGTAAAAGTGAATTTTTAATAATCTCATGAGATCTACTTAGAAAACAGGACTAATAATGTTCACAACCGTAAATCCAAACCCTTCACACACTTTTTTTTTTTTTTTTCTTCTTAACACAGCAGTGAACTGTAAACCTGCATTTACTGGTTATCGCTTCGATTATTTTAAATATTAACTCAAGTGTTTCCTCCTTGGCCATTTCAATTTTTAGCACCAAAATTAGCCCAAAAAGAGGTACTGGTACAGCTCGATGTTGTAAATGAATTGTTTACATATAATACTTTATATATTATACACACATACTGTACATTCACACGTCCACACAAACAGGAGGCATATTTAAATGAATATATTCTGTGTTTCAATTTGTCGTCAAAGACTTAGGAGCAATGGAAATAAAGCAGAAGGGGTAATATTTTACATAGTAGGCAACTTTAATGCTGTAGTGCACTTATAAAAAAGTCCAACTCTCCCTCCCAGCTCAGCAGCTTTTTTTTTTTTAATATCACTATTCAGAAGGATGCAGAAGTTATTGCCTAAATGTTATTCTATACATTTCCATCAGAATTCTCAAAAACACTTGAAATTGCTCACTAATTTACAACTTAACTATTTTTCTTGTTACAGCTTTAACTCATTGGCAATTTTGGAAGCAATGTTTTTAAAAGCTATGGATGTTCCCAATATCCGCTTAAAGCGAACTCCATTCAGCGACAGTCTTGGCAGTTTACACACCTCCATCTCCCACTGTACAAGGTTTTCCGCATGCCCATCTCCATGGACACAGAAAAGCAAGAAACGCTCTCTTTGTTCATAGTCACAATTATTGGCATCCAAGACCTTTCGTATTTCCCTCATCATGTCATTGGGATCCATGGAGCTGGTGGTTTTCATGTTCCAGGTAAAACGCAGCGACCGAGGCTTGGCTTCCTTGTTCTCATCCTTCTGATCCGCAGCGACGTTGCGGCTGAAAGACAGGAATCTCGGAGTTAGCAGGGCCACCTATCTTCTCTATGTCTCACGTTAGTGAAGCAAACGAACACTCAATGCACACTGCCGGGATCAGAGCAGCATCTAGAGGCTCCGGCTGCGAGCAATGCCCCGCTTTCCGAGCTGCTCTACAAACACACAGTCGAGGTAAAGCGTTAGCTGTTGGGGCTGAAACGAAGGTATGGTACGACGGGCGACACAACTGGAAGTCACTGGAGTCAAGAGCATGAGGGAGATGACCTTGCGGAGGTAGAACTACATGCATCGCCCTATGACTCGATTTTAAGGCAGGTTCTGCTCAAACGTGGCCCTATTTTTGGGCCACGTGGACAGCTGGAACACCAGCTCTGCGCTAGAAGTTTCTGGAACATTCAAATAGCGGTGACCTGTGACAAAAGGGTGCTCAGCCCAGGTTGTGATAGGAGGTGCCTACTCATACGCCACAGGGATGAGCCTGTGCAGAAAGATCCTGGGAGTTCCTCTGCATCTCCTCCTGTGCAACAGGTCAGAGACCAAGCACTGGAAGGACCCATGGAGTCCAACAGCAGTTAGCTACAAGCAGGAGGAAGGACAGCAGGACCAGCGGACCTCGCCAGGAGGTCACCCATCTACTGCCCCAAGGCCAAGATGTGCCACCCAATTCTGGGCTGGTTCGGTTTCACTCTGGCCTTCCTGCCCTGGTGTTGGAGATGATCACTAGAGACCCACCACGCTGTAGGCTACTGGGGTTACCTTCAACAGGGAGGAAATGCCTCGTCTCAGAGCTGGTCACTGATTTGTTTACAACTGAGAGGGATAAAGTAATGAAATCTTTCGCTGCTACAAGCTATGCAGTTACGTGCCTTTGAGGCCGAATGCAGGAAGGAGAGTTGGAAGTCACTATCAGACACCTCCTCAACATTGTTAGTAAAGACAGAGCATAAGAGTGTTACTATTACTGTCACAGTTTTCAGAGACAAAGCACAAAATATTGAGGCTGAATTTCCCAAGTCTGCAATTACTTTTTTTTTTTTTTTTTCAATAAAAGAAGCTTTTCCTTTGGTAATGATAAATAAAGTTAGAGAGGACAAAGAAAAGGGAAGTTCCAGAAATTTCTAGTTTGCTATGGTTCTTCTACCTCTGTTAAAAATCAGTGGTCACATAGCTAAAGAATAAGGAGCTACATTTGGACCTCCAGGGAAAAAATATGACAGATTTGCTTTATGAATATTTGCAAGCTGTCAGTTGCCTCTTCAAATTTACTTGTCCTCAGGACAAGAGACTTCAATATATTGACTGTCAAGCTTAAATATTTTCTGAAAATGCCTATGCCTAACCTAACAGACCATAAACCATGCACTTTAGGTCTCATGTTGAACTTCAAAGTTTAATTTACAATATTAAGTCAAGCTGCTCTTTAAAATAGTTAGCAATGAGTTTCTGGTTACAAAATCCTTTTCTTCTACCTGCCATTAAGCAGGCAATTATGAAAAAGTTAAGTAAGAAGTGATAGCAAGGTCAAAACTAAATAAAATCTCTCTCAAAGATAACCTATTTAATAATTTTACATTCTGTTAGAAAGACTTCCAGTAACTGTGAGAGTCACAGGATTAGGCTGTCAGATCCAGCTACACGATTTGCCAGCTGTTACAAAATTTAGCAAGCAAATTAGAGTACTTTGGTTTAACTGTAAGGTTTTAATTTAGTAAGGCTGTAAGGGGGCAGGGGGAACACCAACTTTTATTCAATGCTCATTTGATTTTTGAAAGCTTTTTCTACTTGAAAACAGTTGGCAGAACCAGCACGAGTTTGATCATTTATCGTATTTTTTGATATGCAGATTTTGGAAAAAGATTATAACATGAAAAAATGTTGTTTAACTATCTGTGATTCTGGAGATGAGAAATATCTTATCACCCTTTGGTGGTTATCGCACACATTTTCAGCCTCACTAGAGACCAGTCACCTAAACATCTACAAGACAACAGCAAATTATAACGACTAAAATGCAAAAAACACACAAGGGAAAAGGCAACAGGAAAGATGAAAGTTCAGAACCAAGTCAGTCAGTGCTTTAATAGCTGTTTTGCAGACAGGAATGCTTCTTTGTTTAGTTTCAAAGCCTTACACAAAACAAAAGCTGCTGCCTGAAGCCACTGTGCCACAAAATCAAGGGGAGAAAGGTTCAAACTCACCTACATAACATTTTAAACAAAAATTTTACCCTCACCTTGAGCCCTCAAATCTCCCGTTCCTCTCATATTCAGTTGGGAGCCTCATTGAAAAGAATGCAGAAGCAAAAGGAAGTGGGAAAAAGAAGACAAATCTTACACTACAATATACAATATGTGAGCAGCTGCTAAAAGATACCGCAATCATACCAAAGGTGTGTTAAAATACAAAGCAACAAAGATGTAAAGAACTTCATTGGTTAGACCAAATTCAGAATATGACATTGTCAAACCAAATGGAAGTCTATAAACTACAGTTTTTAAGAAGAGCGTAACTGATTTTTACAACATATGTTTATACACATTAATACTGTAGAACTCATCGATTAAAGCTCAGCTTCTGAAAGCAGCAAATGTGAAACTGAAGTTACAAACTATATTGAAGTTATTGTATTGTTTAGTAAGTACCTCTTAAAAGAGAAATAACTCCCAATTATTTTTAGGCTAATTATATTTTACAGTTTTATCTGGTAATACAATATATATATTTGAAAAAAATACCCTATTTACAAACAAGTCTGGTCACCCTGTGTGTTTACAAGCACATCAAATCCGAGGTATTAGGTGTTTAAAGAACATCAAATACCTTACAGCAAAAGAACAAGACGCATATACATTTTCAGAGGGATTTATAAGTAAATCCAAGATTTCTCAAGCTGTGCTGCGGCCATCCTATTGATTCCCATACTGATGCACCTTCAACATCTAAGTAAACTTAAGCTTTCTGTCTTCCTGCATTGATTAAAGCTATGTTGCTGATCACTACTGTTTTTTAGAAGCACAGTATCAAGTAGAAATAAGGGGAAAAATCACCTTCCTCTGCCTTCCCACTATTGCAGTACCACGGTTCTACATCTCAGTGCTAATTCTGCTTGCAGGGAAGCTCTCTTTGTAAGACACTTATCAAGCCTACTCTAAGGTAGGACACTGAATAATGTAAATTATTAAAGCAGTTTGATTATCAGGTGTCTAGGGACAGGAACCTAAAGACAGTCAGCTTATTTTTAGACACACAGCAGTATTTGTATCAGGGTGTGGGGGGGTGTTACAAGGCTTAATTTCCCCCTTTCCCTCCTTTTGAAGGCTGCAGTGAGGGAACAGGTTTGTGAGATGCCTGGGTGCACAGCGAGGAGCACGGTGGCAGCCCTCGCTCTACAGGCCACGGATCCTGCTCTGTGCTCAAAACTCACACTGCAAGAGAAATCCAGTAAAGAAAGTGTGACATCACTCAGCTACGAGCTGTTTATCACAGCAACGTCCGACCAGAGCCCTGCACAGCACACAGCAGGATGGGCTCCCTGCTCGGAAACGCTTCCATGGACCAAAGCTGTCCCAAGCCAAAAAGGACAAGGAAGACAGTAAGAAGAAAACAGCTAACAATTCCTCAACTAATTCTAGCTCTTCAAAGTGTGTTTGTAATGATAATAATTTTCATCATAGCACAATTTTATATAAAATTGTTAAAATTCAACTTAAAATGAAAGAGGGGGAGAATTGTTCCCCTCGGTAACACAGGGGAGAACTGACTTGGAGGCTGCAGCCCCCCCTGATCTCCCAAGTACCTGACTGGAACTGATGCTCCATGTCAGATTTCCAAAACCCACATTAAGAGTTTTAAACGTCAACAGCACTGATGATCTGTTTAGTAAGGAGATTAAGATCACGTGCTCCTTTACTACGGTGGATACAGGAGAGGGTGGAAAAAGATTTATAAGGTCCGTGTATACAGTCCATGAACTCATCCTTTATGACAGTTGTGCAGAACTGAGGTGGGGGTAGGTGGGCAGGGGGAGCAACCATCCCACGTGCCATCTGAACAAATCCATACCTGTCAGAAGATCTGGGAAAGGCTCGTTTTAGCGGGCAAAGTAAGCAACAAGTCTGGAGACACTGCTCAACTGAAAAAGTGCCTACTGTGTCCCTATGAAGAGGAAGACTTGCCAGAGGTTGTAGAAAACAGGAGCATTACCAGTCTTCCCAACAACGAATAGCCTTACTGTTAAATGGAATCTGTCCACAAAAGTCCAAGAGGAAAACTCCCTAATGATGTTTTCAGATCTTTTTTAGGATAAAATTAAGCCAAACTGCTCAGCTTCTAAACCACTGTATTCTAAAGCTAAGTAAGGTCGTTATTTACAAAATACCTGCTGCTTTGACATAACGAACGTGCTTTCAGGGAAGCCTCTCAGAAAATCCTTGCTTTGCTCAGTTTTTCAGTGCATCAATGTTCCCCTCATTTAGCACGAGGAACTGCATTTGGTGACACGTACCCTCAAATACAGCCATCGTGCCAGGCTTTGGAGAGCTGTGCCAGTCTCTCTAGATGCTTGTTCCTTGGCGCAGGACGTGGTTATGGTCCAGTTCCACAGCCCAGCACTGGTGCTTTGGGAACAGGCACTGACTGTACTGCCAGTATTGTTTCGGTGGGTCTGCGAGTCAGAGGCAGCCCCGAGGCCTCCTCACTCCTAATACAATCTGCACTTCTGCGGGAACCGCAAATTCCTAGTTTATGTTCGAAATTTTCTGCTTTTGCTTGTATTTTTACATAAATTAATTTTATGGACCAAGATGCTCTTTGGTCTTGAGAATGGAACAAATACATAGGAAAGTTATGTTCTCATTTGTCATGCAATGCCTATACACTAACTCCTTTATGGTTTGTGGAAGGCTTTAAAAAAAAAAAAAAATATTTCCATACATCTGTCCTGAGTTACGCTGTTTTCTGTTCTTTACATCTTTGTACACACTGTTAAAAATCCAAATAAACACAAAGAAAACTGTCAAAAAAGATAAGGAAAACCAGCAAAAAGTGCAAGACTCAAAAGTGCTCAAATAAGATCAATTTATGGACTGGAGAAAAGAGGCTGCAATAAAATCCAGAACACTGAAAGTTATTTTTGCTGCCAGGAAAAAAGTTAGATTTCCACAGTATGCAGATTGGCAAGGACAGTGCCAATGACATGGTATAAGGGATCTGTATGTATTTTATACCTCTGTGTACCAAGTACAGTATTAGAACTCAGCAGTTAAAAAAAGGAGGAACTGATTATTTATCTTTTGTTCAGTTGCCCAAAATGATGTTGAGGTACTATATATATATATGCACACACACACTTGGTACTGGGTTATAGTAGTTCTTTCAGTATCAAAGAAAATGAGTTCAGCTAAGATTTGTAGGATATGAAGTGATAAGAAACTGCCAAACCCCGCAACATTTAAATTTTGTACCTATGTACAAGATCAGGTATGGGTGCACACCACGCACACTTAAAATAGAATTTAAAAAGCACAGTCTGGTCCTGTGTAGGTGATGTAAAGACTCTGCAAACCTGCAGTGGAAGCTGCAGCAGCTATTTCCACAATAGTCTAAGATTCCTGGCCTGAAGTCAAAGGAAAGTAAGTTTTTTAATAATTTTTTTAAAATTTTAAGTCTCAAATTTGAACAGTAACCTTCCTAGCTTAAAACCGTACTCATATTAGCATTTTCCGTCTGTCTTCAGAGCAGCAGAGGAACAAACTTACTCCAGTTGTGGAGACTGTACAGACACAATCCTTTGTTTTAAAAGCAACGTGACTCCAGAGAGACAAAGCAGTAGGCACCCCGCAGCTCAGGATGCTCAAGGGGTTCAAATGGCTGCTGCTGCTCAGTTTCATCCGTATATACTGTCTTGGATAGTTTCCTTCTTTAACAAACAGTTTGTGCATGTTCCTTTTCTCAAGGCAGCTGTGACAACGCCAGCCAACCCAACCAACGCCAGTTCTAAACATAGTCATGTTTGGAAGAGCACTGATAATTATTACCATGGCGTGGTAATTGGGGCAGTACCGTTAGACTCAGACTGTACACAATAAACGCAAATTTAAGTAGCTATTTACATATCTCAGGTCTCCCTAAACTAAAAATTTCCTTGAAATGGTGTGAAAACCTTCAAATTACAGTCACATGCAGAGCCTTGCATTTTGAAAGCTAAAACAGATGTCTGGTTTTTGGCCCTGTCTTGTTTTTTTTGACAAGTAGCTGGAAACTGAAAGTACTACCCTTTAAGAAGCCACAAAATATGATAAAACTTAATGGAATATTAAAAGATTCTACTGGAAAATTTACCTGCGGGTCAAAACTGTATAACCAATTTTCATGAGTCATAGTGGATTAACAGGATATATGGCAGCTTGATTCATTCCCAAATTGTAGAACTAAATTCAATCCTTTGGGCTTGAAATACGAATCGGACTTTTGAGCTTTTCCATTTTGTTAAGAAATTTGCATAGATGTACATTTTTGTTTGTAACTTAAGTGCTCTGTTTGCACTTTGGCTGCAATTCACTTCATCCCATTTTCAAATAAATGCACAGCCATTGCATCTTCATCCAAATCTCTTGGATTCAGAACCGTGTTCAGGTTGCTTTCTATTGTATCAAGTGCAGCCAACACTTCAAACTGATGAATTTTTTATAAAATACCAGGAAACAAAGAGATAGAGAATATAAATTTAGCATCACTTACCTTTATTTGCTTGCAACCTTATGTTTTGTTTATACTTTCATCATTGTTATCAAACACCTCATTCTTCAAACATAAGCATGCTCAGTGTATTAGTACAGAGAACAGAATTACTTTGGTACTACCGACTCTATCAAAGACAGAAGAATTCACAAGGCATGCGTAGCATCTTGTTATACAGGTGCCACAGATTCTGAAGTATCATCATGAGTTAATGGATTTATTCTATGCTTTCCTCTCAAGAAAGGAAGTATTTAGTTCTCAGCAGAAAGTTTAGTTTTCAGAAAACCAAGGCTAGAAAGCCAAATCTGTTGTTAATTGCAGGAGCGACTTTTTTTTAAATATAAATAAATCCTACCTTTTGATAAACCTGAATGACATGTTTCTAAAAGAAATTAAGCCAAAATAATAATTAACAAAAAGGTTTGTACAAAATAAATTGAAAAAGCCATTTAGAGTGAAACATGCAAAAAATCTCATTTAAAATGCACAATGAAATTACACTTCAATACATTCTGAGATTAGGCAGATGATTTAGGGTCTGAAGAGTCAAACTCCTAGCACTGCTATTTCCAAACTTAATTTTTATGAGAAATAGGCCACCAGTGGTTATTAATTAAAATTCATACTGGTATCAAAACACTTTACAACTTTATAATCTGCAAGGTCACATTAAAAGATGTTTAGATTATCTTCATATATCTCAAAAAGCAAAAATCTACTATAATTAGATCTTTAATACCTTCAGAGTTCAGTTTCTTTTTCCTTTCATAACATTAGGTCAGCCATGTTGTGCCAAAAACTACCTTAAATATTTAGTTAATTTAGTGGCAGAAGCTGTAACAATTGCCTACACCAGAACATAATTAGTTCATTATCAAAAGGATTCTGATCCCCCATAGAGAATGCTACAATAAATTAAACAGGTTTTAAGTTTTTAAAAATTTATTTAAAGAGAAGAAACATAACCTTATCCTTTGATGGGACTATCCACCTCCTTAGTAGTTTGTACAGCACCCAGTACAACACAGCCCCAGCCATAAGAGGTCCTCCAAGTGCAAACCTAACCATCTGCAACAGCCCTACTGTGTTACAACTCTACATTATTTAATCAAGTCCAGATGGAATTTAAACTATTGTCAAAAGTGGTGGGGGAAAACTTCTTCAAGAAAACCACACTGCACTGCAGAAGTTGAAACTCGGAGGTAATGACAGAAGCTTGAATGCTGCCTAAACAACCGAGTGACACACAACGATAAATAGTATGTTCCAGCAGCACAAGTGAAAAGCTTGCATGTTCACAGTTTGAGAGTCCACATTTGGAACCTCAGATGGAAAATTAAGCAAGGATATTACAAACAAAAGTACAGAAGGAAAGATGTGCCAAAAAGGATGTGTTTGATTAAGACTTCACTTGACAAAAAGCAGATGACTTAATTCTTTTTAAAAAAAAAAAAAAAATTCAAATTAATCTTTTATCATTCTCTCTCTCAACAGAAAAAGAAGGAAAAGAAAAAGTATTTCCCCGGGAAGCGTTAGCTGGTAGAGAGCTGAGCAGGGTAAGACATTTACCAAAGACTAGCCTGTCACATTTTCGTTTTTCTCAAAACCCAACTTCTACATTTGTAAAGAAATTCACTCTCTACGTTGAAAATGGCCAGCTGTGAAAAACTGGAGTTTGGCTAAGCATTACTTTGTAGGAATAGGAGACTAGGAAGAGGATGCTGAGAGGGAGGCATGTATAGTCACAGGACAGGAAGGAAATGGCTTACTGCTGATGTGATATAAGCCTAGAACAAAAGCAAACAGGCCAAGATCAGAATGATATATTCCAAAAAAATTCACATGATGATGAGGGTACAAAAGTATGGAGATTATCTTAAGGCAAAGATAAACAAACCCTCACTTCTGCAAACACAAGCTGTGGATATCAGAGTGGTCTGAAGTATGCGGTAGGTGAACCGACAGGTTTTAAATATAGAAGAAAAAGAAGTGGTTTTCAATTTTAGGGTTTGCAGGAACTAATTTAAATTGTACATGGATTTGAAACTAGAAGTCCAATTATAATAAAAACTGTTAGTGCAGGAAGGACACCTGATTAATCTAGGCATTGGCTAGACCAACACACCTTTGCACCAAAACTAGAATCTGCACATGAACTGAAGGTCAAAACAGAAGTAAGTTTTTCAAGATTTGACCAGACTCCTGCCTGGACTGAGACCATAGTGCTGCCATTATTTTAACATGACCCATGCTAGCACCATGGCCAAAAGAAGCTCTTGTGTCCTGCCCCTACCCTTTCATCTCTCATCTATTTGCGTGTTGCTGGCAAGATTATTCTGGAAATATTAACAGCCTCAGTGATTGGGAAACACAACCTGAGCTGCTAACGCTGCATTAAATATCAAGACTGGGATTCTAGTTTATGCCATCAACTGATAGACCATGCAGTCAGAGTGAGCAGCTTTTGAACTGAGCTGAAATGTTTCAGCTCTGCAGCATCTGTACCTCAGACATGAGGATGAAGAGCACAGAACAAACAGCTCAGACCAAGCCGTCTCACTTTTTATCCCACTTGATTCAACTGCTAAAAACAAACAGCATCTGTAACCAGAAAGAACTACAAAAAAATTGTAAGCCAGTTGCAGAAATTGTTAAGCCATTAACCAGAGAATGTGGATGAAACAACCTAAGCAATGAACAACTAGGTATGTCTAGTACCTGATTAAAAAAAGGAAACGTCGCATTACCATTTTAAGAGGCTTACCTTCTTGTTAGTTTTGAAGTTAGTTTACTAAATAGATTAGTGGAACCCCTGGTTCGAGTCTGTGAGAGGGGTGTTGCTTCGTGGGAGAGGCTGGGGGAGGCTGGTGGTCCGTTGTAGGTAGCAGTACGTCGCTCTCTGAGCTGGCCGTGGAAAGTGCTCCGACTAGCCGTTCCTCTGGGGAAATGAATACGATCAGGTGTGGTTGCACTGCTAATGCTGTGAGTTGAAGAAACAGGAGTTCTTTGATCGGGAATAGTGCTAGAGCGGGAAACAAAAAACAATGCTAGAACTCGTTTACAGAAGCGCTACAGTTCTGCAGGAAACACAAAACACTACGTTCTACAGTAAAGCATAAGCAGACACTTTTATATAAGGCAGGGTTGGAAATATCAACATTATTACAGCACTGTATGGAATCAAAACTTGTAAGAAGTTAGGATTAAAAGGCTGCCGAAACAGAAACCTACATAGGCAGGAAAATGCAACAGGAGTATCCTGGAAAAGACCAGATAAACTAGGCATACAACGTTTCGCTGAGAAGCCTGATAAAAGAATAGATGAGTCAAGTTTCCTCCCAGGAAAGAGAAGCAATAGGTAACTTTAGTGACTCTCCCTCCACATTCTATATATACATCTTTGAAAATCTTACTAATTTGAAAGTATCCTACACAAAATTCTCTACAAGCGAACCGCTCCAAGTAGCAAAGTCCTTCAGGATACACAGTTAAAGTCTCCCACAAACTTTGACAATAGGGAATGTCCAATATGCCTAACACTTGGAAAAAAAATTAAGGTTCAGTATTGCAGGATTATGTCACAGACAGCCTGACACACCACAAGACAAATGTAAACAAGACTAAAAAAAAATGGAGGAAACACACATCTTGTGGGCAATATATACTAGAACAATCTAGGACTAAAATTCCACAGCACAAAGTTAAGAAGCAGTGGGTATAAGTTAGTTTCACAACGATTTCAGGTTCTTACATAGGCCTGAAGTTATCTGCGCCATTGTCTATTGGAGGCAACATCATCTTCGTGTGCACAGAGGCTGACATGGACATCGACTTCTGATGTCGCAGCCGAACACTGGAGAAGGATGTAGTACAAACTGAAGCAGGGCTAGCTGCGTAAGCGAACATTTCTGTCAGGCTGTGAGGGGGTTTGGGTTCAGGCAGAGGCAGAAAGAAGAGCATGATGGACCAACGACAAACTACTGCATAGAAAAACAAGCAAACTTTTCCTTCTATTAACCAATTTATCAAAGAACACGAACTCTAACAGCCCTCTTCTATGTAAACAGCAGTAACTACCCTACACTCCCCTTAAAAAGCATCCTTACTGTAGCACTTGACATCTATGAAGTGATCATTCTCTTACCATTAGCATTAGTTTGCAGTGACAACCTCCTAGACATACAGAACCTGAATAACTCAGTGTTCTGTGCCAAAGCACTAGTATAAAGCACTGATGTAATTCGTATTGGTCTTACCATTAAAAAAATGCATTAAAGAAACCCCATCAACTGCACTTTCCAAAAGACTGATGATAGCTTCATTATCGCAGTGAAATACTTTGTTTTCAGAATGTATCCGTGTTAAAAGAAATCAATGTAAGTTGGGCAAGCTGTCAAACCTTGATCTACATCTGATAAGCGAGGGACATCACAGGCACAATCGAAAACAACAATATAATGATTTTAAACAAGTCCAGAGAGGCCCAAACGAAAAGGCTACTATTAGTCAACCTGTACATGTAGGAGGCAATGAATAACACTTGGTGTTCTCTGAAGAAAGAGGTATGACTGTTGAAGAGCAGCTCATATTGCTTGGCCACAAACCTTAAATTCTCCAAATTACCATTGAAGGAAGGTCTACAGTGCTGTCTTGGCAGAATGGCCAGTAAGCTGCCAGCTGTATAATATGTTAAAATAGGAATATGAAATCACCTTCTTTCTTTGGGCCAAAATACTCTTTACAGCCTTCACAATATCTAGTAACGATAAGGATAGGAGAAAACTGAGAAGCCACAAGATGTATCGCGCCTTTCAGGCTCCCACACCATATATCACTCATCTTAAAGTTTGCTTTTAAAAAGGTAAGGCATTTGAAATTCAGAAATATTTAATAAATCTGTCAGCGACAGTTTCACGACACTGCATGTTCACTTCCAAGTAATTTCATGGTTACACACTCCAAAATTCCAGTCCTGTTCTCATTCTGGCATGTCAGACTTCGGAGAGGGGAACGCTACTCCAGATACAAGCATCAGCTCACCCAGTTCTTGGGCTCAGCTCTCAAACTTACAGCTCAGACGTCAGAACTGCTAGCAAGAATACTTAGAAAAAAAATCTATTTATTTTTGGTTTTAACTTCTCAGAATCTAGAAAACTTCATCTGAGTGATGCATGAATCTCTTTACAATGCTGAATCCGTCAGGATGCCAACTACAACCACTACCACAACAAAGCTCCCAACACAGCCCAGCTTTTACATTACCCCAGGGTATTAAGAAATTGTAAGGAAATAAGCATTCGTCTCAAAAGCAGTACCCTGAAGTCAAGTAATCCCCAAATAATTGGTCACCAGCCTCTCAAGTACTTCTGGCTCCTTCCCTCTCAATGTGTTGCAAAAGATAAAGGAGAAACAATCTAGTTTTGCAACACATTAGAATCAAGTTTTATTTAGTCACCTGCCTCCAAAGATGTGATAGCTAAAACCTACCAATAAGGTACCACAGCACATATTAAAACATTTATATTTCTTCCTGTGAAGCTTTGCTAGAAATCAGCTTCCTTGGATTACTAGCCTGGGAGCGCAGAAATAGCGAACTAACTTTCACCAATTAGTGCCAAGGCTTATTAAAAATCTGAGGCTGTTGTAAATCATTTGTGTTAGAAATGATTTAAAGCAATTGCCTATCATTATGATGAGTGTTTCATGAGTCCCCAAGTGCGTTAATTAATGCTCAGGCTTTGGAGGAAAGCCAACAGAGTCATCTCCAGCAGAATGCCTGTGTCAGCCACACAACGTGTTAAAATAGGGATGCGTGACTTCAAAACCCTTTGCTTCTACCGGTCTGGCATGGGGGCTTCAAGGCTACTTTCTCCAACATCAAGTCAACCAGCTGACTTTCGAGTCTTCAAAGTTTCCATACCTTCAAAAATGGTGCCTTCTCAGAATTCAATGTGCAAGATAAAAAACAGAACAGGCAACATTTTAACACTTTCTCAATGAAAGAAGAGAGACTTTGAATGTGCACATCTTGCCTTTTAACATCAGCCTCCCAAGTTTTCAGTGGGTCACAGTCAGTATCTGACTGGCTACGGAAAATCTAAAATCCCATCTGTAAGAAATCATTTATAGCAATTACCTGTACCTTTAACGATTGCCACCAATAGACATTTCAAAAGCAGAGAAAGCATTTTTTACAAAACCTTGGATTTAGACAAAGCCCACGTTCTACTTCAGAAGTTGCTTCAAAGAAGAAAAGCCATTACAAGTTTCTGAAGTTATTTTCTGCCAAGATGAGAATACAATAGTATTAAAGATACTACAGAAACACCTGAAGGCTGGCAAAATTCATGCTGAAGATCCAGTTCCATCAACAGCCATGTTTATTTAGCCTGCGTTAAAGGTCCCTGCATTTCATGTGATCAGTCAAGCCTTTGCCCAGTTACAGCAACAAAATACATTCAGATGTAAATTCTGAATTCTGTGCCAAATCACAGTAATTCTGAAATGGTGCCAAAATGGATGTGCAGTTTAGTGTTGAAACATTTCAGACAATGAGAAGTCTCCAACCGTAGAACAACTAGCAACGCATTCTCATTATCTTTCCTTGTTTTAAACCTCTATAAAGAGTAACGAAAGTAGTAATCAAAAATACATGATAAAAGCTATGAAGATTTTTTTTTTTCCCTGAAAATGAAAATATAAATGTCTAGACATTTCAAATGACCCAACTTTGCAGGATAAGCAAATGATGTCTGGATACCATATTGACAATAAAAGGTAAGTTACAAAGGATAACCAATTATGGATATAAAATAGAGTTAATACAATGCCCGTATGTGACAAACCAGAAAGAAAGCAGTTTGCTGAGAAACTCAAAGCTGCAGAAAAATCCAACCCAACAACTTCAAAAGATACCTCCTTAGGAGTATGAAGTTACTCTTAAATTAATTGGACATTTGAACCCCAAGCATTCCTAGTAAACAATATCTATTAACTTTAAAAATGTAATAAAGAAATTGTAGATAAGTTATAGGAAAGATATTAGTTTGAAGAAGAACAAAAATGTTATTAAACCAAGAAATCAAGTAATGAAATGTGATCAAAACTATTTTGGACAGAAAGGTTCATTTTTCAAAGAGAGTTTGCAAAGCAAAAAAGCAGCTATTAACATATCAAATCAAAGAAAGGATGGTGAGCTTTAATCTATACAAACTTGGTAACATTAACAAGGACTAACCAATGAAGGTTGAGACAGACACACTAAGAGACAGTACCAAAAAGCTGTGCCATACTTCACAAGACAGTTGACTGCAGCCCCAGCTGGCCAACTAGACCTTTGGCACTCTTCAAACTTATACTTGACTTTTTCCTTAATCCCTTTCAGTTTGCAGAAAGCTAGGAGGAAGAGACAGGGTCAAAATCATGTTCTTTATCCCTAGGCTCCAGGGGTCAAACTGTCCAAGGGACAGACAGACTTTCTATTCAACATCGCAGCTTCACCAGTCTTCCTTCTGAACTGCCAAAAGGAAGGGGAAAACTTCTGCACAAAAAATGGCACATCTTTCACCAAATTCAACACGAGGTAGAAGAAAAGTATTTTCTTCCCACCCTTTACAATATATCAGAAAATTAGGCAGGGGTGGGGAAAACTGGGAAAAGTAGGAGAGGGGTACACATTCCTCCAAGCTTAAGCATTTTTATTAAGTACTAGCTATTATCTGGGCACTCTCCTGGCAACAGTCAACTACTTAATTGTAACCAACTTTTGAGACCAATAGAATTCTACGAAGAACAGTCAGATGGAACTTAAAACACCTCAGCCAGCCAGGAAATTTGGTGGTATTCCTCAAAGTGCTACTCTAGAGCTAATACCGACTTTCACCTCTATATTTATTTTCTACAGCTCTCCTCAGTCTTTGGTGCACAGGGAAGGATGGCACTAGATGTGGCTGTGGTGCCAACACATGAACTGGTTAATTCCAACTCCATTGCACGCTCCTGTCAGGCTTTCATAAAGTAAAGTAAGAGGAGATTATTTCTCTGACTGTCTTCACCCAGAATATGGAGATATCAGTGCCATCCTTCTCAAGATGAGTTCTATAAATACTGGAAAGCAATTAAACTATAAGGATATCAGTAAGGAATGTTATCAGTCCAAGACAATGGCCCATTACTGTTCTATCCTTGCTCAGAAAAAACTGACTTTCTCCCTGAGACTTGGTAGAAAAAACAGTATTCCAAATAATTCCATAGTAGTACAGTATAGAGTGAAACATAAAAAGAAAATCGCCCAAAAGAGATGGACTTTGTAGCTTGACACTAAACAAGACTCTCCTGCAAGCGTCTGTTGTTTGGCCACAGGAGTTAACAACTGACTTAAGATGAAGGCTGTACAAATATGACATATATTTAACCAGAAATTAATATCTTCCTTTTACATTCTAAACATTTAACCTGAAATTAGGATCTTCCTTTTACTTTCTAAATATAAAGACTGTATGAATTAAGCATAGAAAAAAAAACCCAACATACTTACAGGTGCTCCATAACCAAAGATCTGTACTCACCTTTCATTAAGAATTACACTAGAATATTACTCTTTTTTAAATTAGGCATTATAATTTTTTGGAAGCGTGAAGACAAGGGACATACACCATAAGAATACATTTCATATACCTTTTCTCCTTGCCATTTTGTATCACTGAATGCCTATCAGCAGTGGTTCTTTCACTACAAACATATGTGTTGCGCCGTGTCATTGCTCCGGGGGCAGTATTATTCTACAATTAAAAAACATAGGCTTGTTATTCCCCACAAAAGGGTTTTCTAGGGTTAAGTCTATATATAAATTGAAGGCTGTTTTACTTCATGCTAGTTCTACGCAGTTATAAAACTTACAATAATTAAATAGGTTAATATACAAACACCTTCCAGTATTCTTAAGGAGTAATGCAATCAGAAAAAATAATTATAACAGGTTGTTCTTGTACTTCATGTTGATAGTTCAAAATTATTATCGCTTAAGGTTTTCAATTACCAGTGTTCTGAATTACAAATTTTCGGTACGTATAGCATTCATCTACATCTGGATGGCCTACGTCTTTATAACCTATTTTTGAAATACTTTACCACTTGTAGATTGTAGAATTTTCCTTTAAGTTAAAATCATACCCTTAAATAAGATAGGAAAAGCAAATACTTAAGAAACAAATGTGGTAAAATTCAGTGGGAAGGTAAACATGAACTTTTAAGTATTAAAATACTATAAAACACTAGACAAGTTTTAAAAAAAGGGGAAGAATAACTCAAAGACACAAATTGCAGAGAGTTTGAATAAGACATTTAAAAATATATACATTTAAATACAAGCATAATACATTGAGGACAAGAGATCCAGGGGAACTTAAACTACAGACCTTACTTTAGAGGGGAGAAAAGAAATAGAATTACTTTGCCTCTGTCTTTACAGAGAAAGAGGGTGGAGATATGCCCAAGTTGGCGGTCAATTTTCCAGGAACGACTGAGAAGCTAGGTAATTCACAGATAACAGAATTACAAAATGTTAGATGCAATTACTGTAGGAAAAGCATGGTGGTCCAGATAAACATGCACCCCCAGGTTGTAGAGGAAGTAAAAGCTGGCAAGCCTTACATTTTTACTCCCCACCCCAAGAACATAACACAGGAAACTGCATATGGTTGGAAATTGGAAAAAAACCTTTAAAAATTGTTTTTAAAGTAAAGAATCACGGGGCAAAGCAGGAAGCAAAATAGGTTCTTAACTTCAAACATCACTGCTGGGTACAGTTTTGGAGGAGGCTAGCTTAAGGGAATGACCAGTCAGCACCTGGATAAGCACATGTTGAGTGAGGATGGCCACTAAGAATCAGGCAGGGGACTTCATGCTCAACTAACCTTTTGGAGTTCTTTGAAGAATTAGTGCTATGATAGACAAGGGAAATTCAGTGGATTTTTAAAATAGCATTAAGAAAAGGTTTCACATAAATGGTCACAGCAGAGAATCACGGGAAGAAGGATAAAAAGGATTAAAAAAAAAAAAAAGTTCAAGCACAAAAGGAGAGCAGCCAAACCTTTTTTGTTTCCAAGCCTGAAATAAAACTGTTAAGTGGAGTATTCTCAATAACCAGCAAAAGCTTTGACAGTGCCTTTAGGCAAAATATTTGCTATACAGGGAGTCTTAAGCAACTCAAACCCTGAGCTGCAGATTTAACACTGAAGCCATCTTGTCCATTTAAAAGACTGCTGACCTGTTACACATCTTCACACAAATGTACAAATAAAAATGAAAGAGTGAACTGTCCAACCTCCTAGCGTTAAAAAGTACAAAGAGTATCAAGAGTATTTTAGATTCAAAGAATTATTAATTAAATCATAAGTAGTATGTAGCTGTCTGAAGGGTTCTCAAGTATTCTCCACTGGATATCCTTTAGGGATAGACATGTGCCAAGCACCAGAAGAAGTCTTCCTGGCCCACTGCTTGTACTTTATTTCTTATACATCCCCTTATCTTATCATGTCTTTAAGCTAACTCATTGATTCTTCCACTTTCCTCTAACCTTTGTCATTGTGCAAACTCCCCTTTCTCTACTAAACTCGCTGCAATGAAACCATGCACCTGACGTGAAGTTGGGTTTAATATGTTCTTGAGAGGTCACGCTGTCCAAGACACTCTGGGGAGCCCTCACAAACCAACAGCACACTGAAGTATTGTATATTAATATTTTCATATCAGTTTGTTCTGTGTTCCTGAACATATTAGAGAATGAAGCACCTAGAATATCCAATAGTGGTTTTTTGGTGGGAAATGTGCACAATAATGGGTGGTTTACTTCTTTCCACCTGCTCCCTTTGAGCATTAAGTATTTGTTTCCCTTGAGAAGCCACCACACAACATTAAAATGCACTGTGACGCTGCACATTTAGAAAGACAAGAAGCAATCTCTGTGCTGGATCAAACTTTAAAGACTATGCATTTTCAGGTTTGGGAGTGGACACATTTTGTGATTCGTATCTGGAATCAGAGGACTATAAAGATGCACTTTGCCAGCTCTTTCTGGAATGCAAAGACAGAAGGATCCATATATATATTTTTCTGTTTGGCTCAGATTTCAGAGGTCATGAGAGGAGATTTAAGCATTTCAAGCTTTCACATTTCAGTTTTAGTAGGAATACAGTCTTAGTATTGGGGCCTTCACACTTTTTAGTGTATGACCTTTCAGCCACAACTTTTTTGTCCAGCCAGTCTACAGACTGCTAATCTCTGGCCATGACTAAATTGCACAGGTGCAGAGCACAGGAAGCCTGGAACTGGTGTCAACAACACTCCCCGATGGAACAACAACCCCTAGGGGTTAGGGTCAGCTGCATAAGTTCATTCTCGTGGCATCATCTGCTGCCTTTTCAAGAGGTGTTGACACTGCAAAAGCACATGTTGAGACTTCCAAGCACGTGCACAAGGTCCAGCCACAGCACAAAAGGATGAATTTGTGGTAAAGAGTCCTCCTCTTTCCCTACAAAGCCTTGTGCCCTCTGCTTAGGCAGGCTCTTTTCACATTGAGAGACACCAAGGTGAGGACTGATGAAAACTTTCAAAGAATCAGCTTCTGACTTACAATAACGAACCAATCTAAATTAAGAGCACTAGTATGCTTTTTGGTCCTGAATGATTTTACAAACATACCATCTATTCTCCTCTTCCAGTTTTCTTAAAGTTGTATTAAGGGCTCTGGGGCAGCCTTATTACAAGCATTGAGGAAAAATCCAAAGCTGTGAGCAATAAACAAGGAGTTATTAGTTGCTACTAACTATGCAACCCCTGTAGCTGGTTTTCGTTTTTAATTTGGTATTTGCCTGATGAACCTGAAGCTTTCTGATGTGCACTTGTTCAGCTTGCAGAACTATTTAGTTTGCAAGAGTTTAAATGCTGTCAACTTTAGAAGTACTGCTTGGAGCCCCGTACTCCAAGCCCAGACTGAGCTATCTGCTCTACAAGCACAACTCTTATCCTTAAGTGCATGCTTGTAAGCTTTGTCATTAAACAACAGCAGCACACAACTGGCTAAGGGTCTCCAGCAAGGACCAGTTCTACTACTCTTGTTGTGTCTGTCAAATTAGTAATTTTTTTAAACAGTATTTTTCTGTCACTTCAGTGCCTTTCTTATCATCTTACTGACTTAAGTGCTCAGTGAGAACACAAACTCTCTCCACCTCAAACTTTTTTCAACTTCAGGACCGGTACGGTAACTCTAATATGCCTTTTTTCCCCCCTTCTAGATGCATGCCAATACTGTAAGAAATAAAACTCCCTAATCAGTTCCAGGAATTGTGTAAGAAGGCAGTGCTTCCCTCCATCCCCAACAACCAGAAAGCAAAAAAACGCATCTCTAGCTTTGGGGGGGAAAATTAAGAGTTTGCATGGTCTGACATGAAGAGCTATAAAGAGACAACTTTAAGCTAATTAATCACCAATCAATTGAGTGACATCACAAGTCTGATTCCACATTCACCACCTTGTACCACTGCTTGTAAAACATCAGTTGCACACTGAATCAGAAGAGAGAAGTATCCTATGGTATGAGCTCAAATTTTATTTCAGCTGCAGTTGCAAGGAATTTGAAACAAGACTACTGGAATAAATCCCCAGGATTTGGGAGTGGTGCAGAAGAGCAGATCAAAATACTGAAGATACTAAATGTAAAATAGGTTGTAACTGTGATGCAAAGCTCTTGAATAAAGCACTACACAATACTTAGTGAAGTCCCATGTTGGACAAAACCTATTTGATTATCCTACCATTTTGAGACTCAGCAGCTAAGAACTGTCACGTAAGAAGAAACAACATCTGAATGGCTTCTGGACTGATCATAAACCAAGGGAAAGGACAGGGGACCACAAACATCAGAAGAGGGTCCTCCAAAATCATGAGCTCTTTTCACATTTATGAATAACAGCTGCTGGAGTAGAAGACGTGTCTTTCCAAGGAATCTCTTTGCCTGAAATCCTCCAGCCAAGCCACTGTCATCCAACTGAGCCAACTGACAATACAGAGCCAAAAAAGTAAAACAAATCTTATTTCACTTCTTGTGCTTCAGATTGTCAAAAAGCTGCAAGCTCAGGAAGTTCTATTCTCATTTGTTGTAAGTTATGGTGCAGAGTATATGACCAAATATGACAGCTTTGTGGGTAAGTTTAAAAAAAAAGAAATCACTCCATTGCAAGTTGAATAAAGGACTGAGAAGTTATTTCTTCTGAAAAGAAGGAAGCTTTTCAATACAAAATCCCGAAGTTTTAGAAATGAAACGTTACAAGACTCAAGAGTTATTATGTGAAAACAGATAGCTTTACCTCAGAGGCAGGCACCAGGGTATACAGGTTAAAGCCAAACCAAACAAAGGATTTTCTTTCTTTCGGCACACTGCCTACTGCTCAATCCTGCAAATTCACTAGTGATGCACCTTAGTGTGGGTTTTTTGCTGTTGTCGAGGTTTAGGGGCAGGCAGGGGGACCCCACGAGGACAAAAGCCAGGCACACTGCTTTTAAATACAGGTTGAAATACCTTTGAAAAGTTTTTGGAGCTGTATTTCTTTGATAAACCTAATACACATAACTATGACTTGGAATAGCCTGTTTGAGAACAAAGATGAGGTGGCTCCTTATACACATGAAACTATAAAACAGAATAATAAAAATAAAGATTTCGTTCTTCTGTAGGGAGGCCACACAAGACTAGTTGCTCATATCAGAAATAACTCAGGAAATTTCAGGGGACAGCCTTTGGGTTCAATTTCTTTTTTCTAAATGGTTTTTAATACCCAAAGTATGTCTGTTCATTAACAACTACTAGTGCTAATTATTAATACCTACTGACTACTTCAGGAATATTAAGAAGTAACTCGAGGAGCTGACTAATGCAGGGAAAAAAAAAAAGGCAACAGTATGAGATACCTACATTTATTCTCGATGAATGAAAAGTAAAATCAGCACCACTGATAAATCACAGGTTTCACACTTTTTCACCCCTCAAAAACACTTCATGGTTTTGATAAATAAGTGTTTTTACCTACCCTAGGAACAGCTGAACCTTTCTTACGTTCAGGAATATCAGCCTTATTGGGATTGCTGGCATTTCCAAGCATTGGACTAGCTGGTGCAATTCCTCTTCCTCCAACAGCACTACTACTGGATTTTCTTGACTGAATTCCTTCCTCTTTGAGGTCACCGTCTGTAGTACTAGTCTGGCTTCTTTTGGGATACGCCACTACTGAGGGGATGGATGGTCCAGCTAAAAAAAACCCAAAAAAAACAGGAAAGGGATTTTTCTTCTCAGAAGTTCAGTAGCTATTTTCACTACAACGGAAACACATGAGAATCAAAAGAATTAACACTGGGAATCAGAATTGCAAAAAAGGCAGTTATTTAAATTATTGAAAGATACACATTTCAGAAGACAGTAAAATATTGTGAAAAACAATACACTTTCCAAACCTTTTTTTTTTTTTCTCCTTTCTCTTTAAGGGTAGGGGGGGACAGGAGGGAGGTGATGACAACACACAGATGCAACACCCTGAAGTAATGCCCCCCCATTTTGTAATATGATCTGACAGATTTGATATTCAAGTCAACTCTAGTAGGGCTTCCCCTTATACCTTAATTCAAAGATATGTCACTTTCTTTTGTTTACCTTGCTAACTCATTAGGCAAAAATATCACTTGATTGAAAGAATTAGGAATTTAATGGAGTCTTCTGGTGTTTGAGTACTGATTTGGCTTGGCAGGAAAAAACCCTTCAGAATCATCTTGAAGACACTTAACAGGGAACTGAATCATCCAAATCAGAGGATCCTTCATTAGCACAAAGCTGGCACACGCTGTTCAAGCCAATTTGTGATACAATTGGGCTCCTGAAACAGGTACCTGGTGACACAACCTTGGACCACCAGTGGTGCTAATGGCTAGTGGACTGTGCTCCTGGACTAACCCAGAAGCAGCAGCAGTTTGCCACCAGCCTCCATGGGTGTGCCAGGACACCCGAGAATGAGGCAGCCCCTCCAGCAGCCCCAAGCTCCCTCCTGCTTTACTAGGGTCTTGGACACTGGGAAAAGCCTGGGGGAATGTCAGGATCAGGTTTTCTGCTGTCTCAGCTACATCTCCTCAGAAGAGGATACATCAAGATACATCAACTTTGTAGTTAGTGTTTTAATAAGAATTAATCAAAAAGTGTATGTATATACACACACATTAAAATGCATATATATATATATATAAAAACATATATATAGATATATATTAAAAAGCATCACAAACCACAATAACCATCATACCAGGAGACTCCCCAAGGAAAGCAACCTCTGGATGCACTTGATGTATTTAAAAGTAGACCTAAACAGAGACTCCTTTTATGAGTTAGTGTCTGGGCAGGAAGATGTTTAAGATACTTAGAAAACTCTAAGCCACTATCCTGCACACTCATTAAGCAGAAGAGTCCTAAGTTTGCCTGAGTCACTGATCTTTAGAAATTTAATTCCTGCAGGACAATCAAGTGACACTACCCTTAGGAAACAGGAAACAAGAAATATTGGCAAACTGACATTTTTTTCAAGTTTTAGACACAAGCTGACCTACTAGTGTCAGAAGAAAACAAAAGCTGAACAGATATACAAGAGCATGGGGGAGGAGCACTGTGCTTTTCATGAAAAAAGGGGTTGCAACATTCTCTTCAATTTGTGTAACAAGACTTTGCCAGCACGGTCAGGAATGCAAGGGATGACACAAGGCAGAATAAGAGAATTAAGTTGATGTATTCAGTCTTCCTCTAGAGGCTGTTTCTGAAGGCTTTATAATAAAACCAATTAAAAAAAAATTAGTTATTCAGTAAATTATTTAACCACTGTGCTGTGAGCTACACTGTTGCCATCCTCCTTACCTTTGGGGGATGGAGACAAAATCAGAAACCGAACAGAACTGGAAGTCACTACATTCTGCAACACTGAAAATGAGAATTGCTCACCGTGATCACTGTACCGCCGCTGTTTCTGGCTAGAAGATATGCTTCTCTGAACTTTGTGATGAGGAGATTGTCCAGTGCTATTATTAAGATCACTACTTGGCCTAACTTTGGCAAGTGAAAGATTGCTGCTGGAGCTTGAATCACTTGCATCCAACTACAATACAAATGAGAATATTAAAACAGGGAGTTCAGACAAAACAAATTAAACATCCATCGCATTATGGAAGTGGTAACAGGGAAACAGAAGGAAGATGGCTCTGGTACATAGGGAATTTTGTGACAGCAAGGAAGGTGCTTAGAGGCCCCAGCTTCTCTTAGATTCTTGTGCAACTGAGGTGAAACTCAGTGGAATCTGCAACCCCTCAAAGGGCAATCAGATAAAGAAAATCCATCTCTGCTTTCAGTACTCTCTCCTCAGAGTTCTCTAAGATTTAAACAGGAAGAGAGGATATTTGCAGATATTTAGTAGCCACCACACC
>JAOXNO010000041.1:12117509-12130336 GCA_028565335.1 Limnodromus scolopaceus | reverse complement strand
CATGTTAGAACAAGTTATCTCTAGGCAGACAAACCATTCCTCATAAGGATTAAATGACAAAAGGAGAGATAAATGACCTCTCAAGGTCCCTTCCACACTGCCACGAGTATTTAGTTTCTTAACTGGAACATACGAGTAAGATCTATTTTGTGGATTTTTTTATTTTCCAAGATCTGTCCTAACATCTACCAGCATGAAAAATTCTGAATAGCTTCTGCAAGGAAAGAGTGGGAAGACTGAAGAAGGCCAGATCTAATCGGCTGCAGTAAAGGAAGAGAGGGAAGCAATACACATGGATTTTGGGACACCCCCTGCCCTAAGTTTTGGCTTCCCATTTTTGTGTTAATTCTTATCCAGATAGGCAGATTTTTCTATGGAAAAAGGATTGTAAGATCGAACTAGAACTGCCTGGAAACCTGCAATAGGGAAAGAAAAACAAGGTGACGTTAAGAATGCAAAACGTTCTGGATTTGAATTTCTCACACATGGCTGCATAAAAGGAGCTTAAAATGGAGAAATGCAGAGCATGGCTGTATTTTTAGTGTTTGCACCCTCTCTGGTGTTCCTTGTCAAAGGTTACTGGAATAACGTGATCACTGTTTTTTATGTTCTTTTTTTCCTGCTAAAAACCTTAAGTATTCAAAACAGACAAAACAAAATTTTTTTTAACAAGCAAAGAGGGGAGAATTACCAAATTCTGCTCTTTGCCCACTAGAGAGGAAGCGCCTCCTCGGATAAAACACAAGTTTTCGATGCAGGAGTCACATTTACTGAAAGAAGAAACATGATCCTAATACAAGATATAATACAACCTATTGTAACAACAGAGCTCAATACCACGGCACAACTGTTTCCTCAGCTTAAAGAGAGTCACCGTCTCTTAAACCAGATAGTGAACTGAAAAAAATAAATCCCTATTATGTCACAAGTCCCCATCTAACATAAGAACAGCTGCAATGAATCAGATAAAAGGTCTACAGAGAGCATTCTCTCTCCAACAATGGCTAAAAGCTATACGAAGCTATTCTGGGACTACAGTAAGGTGAAATGAATAGTTTCATGACCTGTAAACCCAGCAAGATCTAGTTTCTTTTGACAGTGTCCCACAGTCAGAGTCTGAGTCTCTTAATAAATGCCAAGCTCTGATCAAAGTTTCCCAACTTCTGTCCCACGCGCATGCTCTTCTCTCCAGCAAAGTGCAATATGCTCGTGCTATAGTTTCTCTCCTTGGGTTATTACAAGGGTTCTCTCTTTTTTTTTTTTTTTTCCTCCAGGCACTCAAGCTTTTGAATTTCCCAAGAAACTTCTATCTTTGAGATCAAGGCCCTCTAAAATTGTTGAGCTCGGGAGCCGGGAAGTCAGCTGTTGAAGGAGGATAGAGCACAGCTGCCTGTGCCAGGAGACAAGACTTACAAGGAGAAACAGAAAACATATTCCTGTGTATTTCTGTGGATCCAAGTGAGGCCATCTATATACCTATCTTTACAAACAGCATTTAGTCTACCGAAGTACCAAAAAATGAGAAAAACCAAGCTGAGAATCTGAAGTACATAAAATCAGCTCTCGATGGGCCAAATACCCAGCTCAGCAGGTAACAATCTTTTGAATTCTTTCCCTTGACATTTGTTTTTGAAAAATGAAGTTACACCTATCCTGTACTACTTACATTATCCCATAAAATTAAGCACTAAATGTACCTGTAAAACATGTTTGACCTGTTTCCACAAGTTTTTACTTAAAGGGGAGTTGAATTGTTAATAAAAAAAAAAAGGTAATTGTTGAACAAATGTGCAATTTCAATGGAATTACTGCAAGATCTTTTTCCACAAAACTCCTGATAAAAGAAATTGAGGACAAAGAGCAGAGAACCAGACGAGTAGAAGTTTTCAACGTTCACATCTGAGAGAGAACAGCAAATCCTCTCAAGTTACTCTGAAGCTCTTCAAGTGACATTACAAAGAGCAAGGCAACAGTCTGGGATTTAGAAGGGAGGGCTGAAGCGGGAACAACTACTCCACGACCCCATCACATCTACTCCAGCACAGCACAGAAACACACTCCAGAAAAACCTCAGTCACAAAGAAGAATTCTCTACCTGTCGGAATATGAAAGGGTGGGAAGCAGCTTTAAAAAGACATGTAAGACTTTGTTAAAGAGGAAATAAAAACTTTCCTTACTATCAAGCTGTATAACTCCAGTGAGCACAAATCACTTCTGGAGATACAAAGTCTGCAGCTGCTTTTTTGGTGTTGTTTTGTTTGTTTCTCTTTTGGTGGGTTTTTTTGTTTGCTTGTTTTTTCCCCAAAAGATTAAAGAGGGTAAATACAAGATTTAAAAAGATGAGAGAAAACGAAGGAATGAGGATTTCACGGAAACGCTTTTGTTGCCTCCTTATGTTGGGTTAAATACGTTTCTATTTTTCTTTACTTTCATTGCAACTTTTGAGCTTATTGTTTATATTGCTTTCAAAATTCTTGCTGTTGGAGAGAGAGGGAGCAAAACAGCTGTGGCACAGTTTTCTAGTTCCCAGATTCTTCCTTTGGCCACGTAACCCATACTAGAGAAGTGTAAAAGTTTTCTTTACAAGGCATTTTGTGAAAGTCATTAGTTAATTTCCTGGAAGTCTCACATATTATATCAAATTTCTTCTACCTTTGCATGGTTAAGCTTAAGCAGGAAACCTATCAGAGCATCCCCTTCCAACAGTCAAACTGTCACATCATTGCCACAATTTCACCAGTTTAAAACCCCTACCCCGTTCAATAGAACACTCTCATCCCTGTTCATTATTTTAAGGTGTCATTAAACAGGAGTATAATTTTGGTATTTATTACTTTCCACAACATTATCCAGGTTATCCAAGAGATCAAAGGGATGAAAATAATGTATACATTTACAAATTTCTGCACAACAGCACAAAACAAAATAAGGTAGAACAGTCCGATCTGCAAATGAAACTCTAGATGTTACAAGAGCATAGATTTGGATTTTAACCAGTTATGCAAAAGTATCTGGTTATGTTCAATACTGCTTTACTGTAGAATGGAAATGCTTTTTACGGATCAATGAAACATCTTTGCAGGGCTAGTTTATACATCATAAATAAAGCTAAACTAACAAGCCTAGAAATTACTTTTCTGTGTCTTTTTAGAACAATTATTAAACTGCATCTTTTCACGTAAGCGGATGGACGTGAACGGACACCTACTGCATGCACTGCCTGCATTTTGACACTTGCCAGCTTGTAGCCTGTTACCTTTGAATGACTTCCAAAAGGTTACAGACCAGCTGAACTAAGGATATATGAAATCAACCCAGAGGAAATGAATTTTGGAGCAGAACACACTTCCAAATCAAGTAGTCGCTGCGTTCTGGCACTCCTGGACACCCTGGTATCCAGCACTAAGGAAACTAGCCCCAATGAACGGTCTACTAACCCCTTCAAAATACTACTGTAACCCAAGTTTTTTCTCACTTGGAGCTGTAAGTTCATTTATAGCTTAACACTGCTAGAAGTCAAATGCAAAGGACAGCCATTTTACTCATTTCAGCATTAAAAACAGGGGGGTGAAGGGGGAGGGGGCAGGAACTGATGTATAGAAATGTTATACATACCTGTCTAAATTTAGCTCTAGCCTCCTTTTCCTTCATTCTTCCATGTGCAACCAGATAGTCAAACACTTCCCCTACAATTCAATAATGAAATACATTAATGGCAATTTCAGAATCTAGAGACTCCCCTCTAGCAGTTGCCCATAGCAGCTTCGCTTCAGTGACTGTACTTCCAAGTTTATGATTACAGGTTAGCTCAAGAGAACAAGGCACAACGGCTACACAATTTACTACACAGTCATCTCTAACACAAGAAAATAGTAAGACTTAATGAATGGCTGGACATAGACAAAACACCCATTTCCTTCCAATTATTTATGATAGAAACCGAGCAGCATACTTCTGTTTTGTAAATAAAGATTACATGTACCCACGTACTTCAGGTTCTCTCACAAGGGTTTATTTTGTCCCCCCAAAAAGTATCATACATAAAAACATATATATAAGACATTACAGCAGCCTTTCAGTACTCAAAGGAGGCCTACAGGAGAGATGGACTCTCTTTATCAGAGAGTGTAGCAACAGGACAAGTGGCAATGGTTTTATACTGAAAGAAGAGATATTTTATTAGATATTAGGAAGAAATTCTTTCCTGTGAGCGTGGTGAGACACTAGAACAGGTTGCCCAGGGAAGCTGTGGGTGCCCCTTCCCTGGAAATGTTCAAGACCAGGTTGGATGGGGCTTTGAGCAACCTGGTCTGGTGGGAGGTGTCTCTGCCCATGGCAGGGGGGTTGGAACTCAATGATCTTTAAGGTCCCTTCCAACCTAAACCATTCTATGATTCTATAACACCTGGTGATATTTGTAAATATTGTCATACCAGCACTAGAATTTGTCTTTGTGCAAAATCAGAAATCTTAGCTTTAATCAAGGCTTCAAAGAGGTACCCACAATGAAGGTCACAATATGTGAGCAGGATACACTCACATAATCCATCACACAACCATCAGAGCTCTAAGACACACTGAGAAAGATTAGTCCTGAAGAAGCCCTATGTTATACGGCTGTGGACAACTAAAGGAGATTACTAAAGCAGTACTGAAGATCTGTTGTGGTCTGTTTGGTGGGTTTTTTTCCCCCTTTAATCAATCCAGTCATTTTATAGCATGTCAATATAGACTACAACGTTTCAGCTTTAGATGCAGTCAAATGGCCCATGAAACACTGACATGTTTGTGAGAGCATGGGAGAATTTCTTTACTAAAACCCAATAATCATGTACATAAGAACTCCTACAAACACAGACTAGTACAGTTTTAAAAATTCTTTGCTAATATGCAAAATTAATAAAAACTTTAGAAGTGGATCAAACATCTAAATATTCTCTACTGAGCAAGAAAATGCTGTTTTATACATAGTCACCTCACAAGGGAAGAGCCAAGTAACTTCACATTTAATTTTTAAAAGAAGCAACTCCACCAAATTTGAAGAAGAAACCCAGTCATACAGTAGGAAAAGCAACAACTGAGCAATCTGAGGGAATGTCAGGGTTTTCTACAAAATAGCCTTATTTCCCTCTATAGTGTATTATTTAATACCCAACTCAAGTAAATCTCTCAGCTGTATTTCACAGGTGTTTCTTCAAAAACCTCAAAGGAACAACCCTTAACACTTCATAATTCAGGGAAAATGACACAAGAGAATAAAAATATCCCCAATTTATGCAAAATGTTGCAGTTGTAGCAATAGTTTCTTTCATCCTGCAGCCACAGAGTTCATATGTGACATGTGTGACCACTACCTTGCTAAAGAGGAAACACGGGAAATTGATCCTTGGCACTGATTTTACCAGCCATTCCCATCCTGCACAACAGGGCACATGCAAAGAGTACGGCTCACAGCCTTTTAGACTGGTCCAGTACATATGTCTCCATTACCCTAAGAAAGATCCTGCCTGCTTTAGAGCATCCCTGGCCCTTCTACCTCCTAGAAGCTAATCACTAGATGGCAATAGGACTTCACTTTCAAGTCTAGTACCACCAAACAGCACAGAGATGCCTCCACAAAAACCAGCCAATGTTTCAACGATATTTTACCAGCTTTGTTTCTGTTTAGACAAATACCGGCTGAGCATTTAGGGAGCTGCCAGAAGAAATCATAGGCAGGTGGAGAATTACTACCTTATTTATAGTAATTCATTAAACCTCACATAATCTAATGTCAGAGTCAAAATTCAATGCTGATTTTCTCTTATTTAAAGAAATATTTCTATCTCCCTCCCGAAACTAAAGAAAAGCCTGAGTTTCCCAGCTGCTGATGCTATAGGGTCACATTGACAAACTGAGCGCTATTAGGTTTTAGCCAGCAAGGAGTAACTTAAGCCCAAATACCCTAATGTCAAGATATTTTCACCAGAGCTAGAATTGCATGATGCACGCTTTCCCCCGCACCCTCTGCAATCAGGAACAAATTTTTAAGTTCCTCCTAAAATGGCATAAGGCTAAGCCTAACATCTCCTGACAGTAGAAGGTCTGCGATAAAGATACGTCAAACGTCATCAACATCTAAAAAGAAGTTGCAGTACTCGTGCTTTTGAAGCAAAAGTTAAAGAAAATGTTTCATCTGAACATGTTTTTACCAAATATCTTACACAAAATAGGACACCAGACGTAGGGAGCTGAATGTAACCAATCAAAAAGGTTGGCATTTGTTACGGAGAGGAACAATTGATGGCCAAATAAAGATTTCCATTAAATCTGAGTTATGAAAACAAAGCAAATGTTACTAAGTTGCAGTAAGTTCAGAAGCTGCTTTTAAAAGCTTTCATTAATTCTGTTGCCCAAAGAAGTCCCCAAAAACATGAAAGATTTTGCTTAGATTTTACACCACCGTGACATTAATATCTCCCGAAAAAGAAAGCAAAACTTGAAAGAAAACAAGTGCTTTCTCTCACTTGGCAATTTGTTTACATGTGTCATCACAGCAGAGAGGTACTTACCCCCGCTTGCATATTCCATTACTAAATAGAGAGTTTTTTCCTTTTCAATGACTTCAAATAGCTTCACTAGAAAAGAAAGCCATTTATTAATCAGTTAACTAGCTGGAAAAGTATTATGTTAACCCCATAGAAAATTTGGACAAAGAAAACCTAGAGCAAACCCTATTTGCTTGCTGCTTGACAATATCAGACTATTAAAGAAGCTTTTTCTGTATAATGTTCTTAAATGGAAAATACTGTAAGACATTTGGTCAACTCACACAGAACACTTTCTCAAGAAACAATACTTTGCTTCTGTGACATGGGAAAATATTATCAGTTATCTACACAAATAACAGTTTGTGCAAAGGGACCAAAATGTTGTGTTTTGGGTTTCTTTTTTCAACACACAGCTCTGAAAAACTATTTATTACTGGTACTTTACAGGAAATTGACACCCTAGTGCAGAATCCTCTTTTAAACTCGTTATCATGACAATTTTAACAGTGAAAAAGCTAACATTTCTCCACAAATTATTGAAATTATATGAAAGAAACAAGTTACCTATATTTGGATGATTTAGGATCTTCATTATTCTTACTTCTCTAAAGAGCTGAAATAAACATATAACATGAAAGAAAGAAGTTAATGAAATAGGTAACACCCCTTCTTCCTAAAGCCTGACCATTTTGATATATTTATTTAAACACAAAAGGCAAACATTACTATTAGCATTTCCATAAAGTTCATTAAATAAACACTTATTGGAGGTAAGAGTTAAGTGCCTGCTTCTTTTAACACACCTCCCCAAACAAACCAACCCACAAAGTGCTCCAGATAGCGCAAGAGAGAAGTGATCTTAGCTCTGTGGTTCACAGGCTTTTGGGGCCAGAAGATCATTATGAGCCGACGCAGCTTCTTGCTGGCCAGTACATCTCACACAATCATTCACCCCAACACAGTAAATACTGTTTCCAAAGTTTCATGAACCCCCACCGGAACACCTTTTGAAGACCACTGCACTGTGTTACTGGTATGAACTCATCACTCTTCAGTACTTCGTTAAAGCCAGAACTCACAGGGGGAAAAACCCATCTGCTTATATCACACAAAAAAAATGTGTTATCCAACATCGCCACGAAGGAACAAGTTTTAAGGAGAGATGGGGAGGCAAGGCTCCCCCTCGGCCCTTCAGAAGCATTCCTGCAAGGTGACTGAGGCACAGTAGCATCTAGTCCTGGGTTTGTCACCACAGCTCCACTGACTCTCCCTGCCAGACATCCAACCTCCGAGCCTGCTCGGCCAGTACAACACGCTGAACGTACTTGCCAAAATTAACAGGGCAGAACACAAACAGTGTCTTCCCAACCCAACAATCCCCAGCAGACAAAAGAAAGACCATTATTTCACGGGTACAGTCTCAAAGGGATCAGCCTGCTCCCATCCTCTTCACCATCCACCTCCCTACGCAACAGGATCGTTCCGCTTCCCTTTACACAAGCCCTGGTGTAAGCCCAGACTGAGGCACAAGGTCCAGGAATTAATTCAACAGAAAAATCTCACAAAACACACAACTCCCCCAAAACTAAAAGACTCCATCTCTTAGTTTGCTGTTGCAGAAAACCCCCTGCCTGCCCTGGCACATCTATTTTGGCAGAATGGGTGGTGAGGGAGTACAACTGCCCATTTCAAGCTGCAGCATCACATTAGATCAATCGTGCTGCATCCACCAGCCACGGACTCTCCGTCAGGATCTGGTTCCTGACACTAAGACTCATGCAAAGAGGGTCTTGCTTGAGTAGTTATTTCCAAAGAGTTCAACTTTGCCTGTCGCACAGAGTAAACTGCCATCCTGCAACTGCACAATAACACAGCAATGACATTTAACAAACCACAAATGAAAGGAGTCTATTACTGATCAGCCGATAATTATTTTCACCACTGAAAATTTTTTATTATAAACCTAACACCAACTTCTACAGGAATACCAGTAACGTAACAGATCATCTTGAACTTAATGTAAAGAGGCTGAAGCAGAACCAAAGTCCACAGCTCCCCAGGAATGCAGACATGGGAGAGAAGAAAGAGTTTTGCAAATAAGAGATAACAGCACTGTTACTAACAGTAAGGAAGCAAAAAGTGCGGCTGCAAGATTTGCCTCAGGTCAGATTTCAGATAAAGTGAAGACATTTAATATGTCTACACATCTTACTAGTGACTCAAAAACCTGTAGGTGCACTTACTCAATAAAAGAAAAAAAAATTTAAACACAGGAAACAAACAGAAAACAATCAAAAAGTTAACAAAATAAAATCCTTGTGCCTTTGTGTCTTTTAATAAAAGAAAATGTGGGTGGTGAGATTTAAGTAACTAACTAAATAGGAAGGGAAAAATCACAATTTGTAGACCAGTTGTTCTAACCATTCTCTGCTTTCTGATGTTTCTGTGAAGGCTAAGATTTGGGGAGAAACCCCCATTGTGCTGCCCAACAGACCTTCTTCCCCATGCTACAGCCATGGTGGTGAATACCTCACTACCTCAACACAGACTAAAACCAAATAGTTCTCCAAATGCTTTTGTCTTATTATCATTATCCAGGTCTGTGCCTGACACTTTGCTAGATGACAAGCTGCTTAAATGCAATCAGGACTGATTGATCAAGTAAATTTTTGGCCATGAAAAACAGAGTTTCAAAAACTACAAATGCATGTTTTATTTTTCACCCAGAGAAATAAGTAAATTGCTTTTTTTTTCCCCTCTAAACTATGTTATTTCTGGAGATTTGTCGTATATAATTAGATATGGTAGACTACATCATCTTTATCTGATCATCAGAAATCAAAAAGCAGTTGAATCTATAAGGTGGGTTTTTTTCTTATTTTTCAATCAGTTCAGCTGAACTGGTGTATTAATATTCTATTAATACTTATAAACTCACAGTTTATGTAACTGAAAGCCTCTGGTCAGATTTTAAAGTTCTGAAGACAGTTTGCTTAATTTGCTCTCAATTGTTGGTATCTTCCACCCCCAACACTCAGATAAAGCCCATTGAGTCAGACTCTCACCAAGGGCAACTCCACTGCTGCTGCAAGATGAAGACCTTGGCTGTTATTCAGCCGTCAGCCTATTTATCATCACCCTCCCCACCTGAAAAAAAGAGATATGTTCATACGATTAAGTATGGGAATATACGCAGTCATAACTGGTGCCACCAAACAAGGAGAGTCAACCAAGGGCAACATCAAATAAGAAAATCATCAAATAAGAAAAATGAGGCTAAAAATCACAATACTATCACGTAAATGAATATATTCATTACTATTACTTTTTTTAAATAAAGTATGCTGCCTTGGCTGGAGCTAGCTACTTCCTCCATTGTACACTGTACACTTTGATGGTCTAATATGATAAAGTCAGGCTCATGTAACATTTTGGGCTGCTCTAAATATAACATTGGTCCACAAGACGAGTACTCTGCATTACTAACCCAAATGAAGCACGTCAAAAAAGTAGCTTCTACATATGAGCCATTTGTTAAAGTGGGTGGCCAGAAACAAGCTTGTTTTAAAAAAAGACTATTTTTGTCTCAGAGGAAATTAAAAATAAGAATGCTTGAGAATAGGATACAACCAACACCAAAATTTTTATTTTAATTTTAGGTATATAAATACACTTCAGATTGTGCTCCCCTAATCAGTCTAAATGTTATGTGTGGCACTGTGACACAGACAGCAACTTTCACAGGGATACCTGCAAGTGCTTGACTTGTATTATGCATTATAGTTTGTTTCTGATAGAGGAATACAACAGAAAACATCATACAACTTTCACACAGAAAGCTGAAAAAAAGGTTCCCCAGATTTCCTTCCCCCAAAACATTATATGCATCAAGTTCTAGCAAATGAAGTAGTACTTATCACCACACAGTAAAATTCATTGCAAACAGCCAGTTATGATAAAAGCCCACACATCTGAGGTTCTCTACCACAGGAACACAGAAGGTGGTTTAACATCAGATGTAACGTGAAGGCTCTCAATACAGAACATAGACGTCTTAGTTTTAGGAACTTACTTGTCATAATGAGACCATAAAGGCAAACAACTGAAAACAGTGCTTATCAGTTTAATTTCTAATACCAAGATGAAAAAACTACTCCCAACTTGTTGAACAGCTCGTTTTCCGTCAACAGGAGCTCTACAAACGTTTCTAGGCAAAGACAAACATCCTTAGTCTGCCAAACAAATGGCTTTTAGCTTTGTTGTGGTCTGGTCCTTTGACAGTAAGCCATGTTAGATATGGGAAAAGAATTACATTTAATTAGTGCTGCTAGCCAACAAACTGAGTAACAAAAACCCAGCGAACCAGCAATGGAAGCTGAGACACATACTGAGTAATGATCTTGAATCAATTTTACTTGATTATGCTGACATATCTGAAGGAACAAGGGAGTCGGGGGAAGACGGACCCCTCTTTTAAGCCAAGTTTCTTTGAACACACTGAAAGACAGATTAGAAGTGTTCCTGCATTAGCTATTAGAAGAGCTTTGGTAACAAATGATTTAAAAAAAATACTGAAAAAGTTTGCTAAAAAGCAAGTCAGTACACTCGTCAGAGGCAGAGCATGTCCTGGACTCCTTACCCCCAAAGTGGGGGGCTTTTCATGAGGTGCTGTCCCAAGCCAGCTCAAGCTTTACCTGTATATTAGGCTCCCCCAGATAACCCCTCACTGAAATATGCCCTATATATAATTAGGAGCCTCAAAGAGGAAGCCTTTAAACAAGTTTGCCTCAAACAAACCACAACTTGAAAAAAAGAAAAAAAAAACAACAACTTGTTAGAAAAGCCCAGACATTTTAAATTCTCATCCTTTTCTTGCAGTTTTTAAAATCCTGATTGACCCATGGTGAGAAAGGACAGAGTCTATGTTAAAATTGATGTTTAGAAACTCTAAAAAGCTTTAGCAAAAAAAATGGCCCAAACAAGTGGCAAAACATCTGCACATAATGAACAAAACTATTTGGCTGGGGAGCAGAGTTCTAAAAAAAGAAAATGAGAAGTGATTAAGTCCTATTACATGGGCTTGACAGAAAAAACCCTTGCATATAATGGCATTGCTAATTCAAAAGAAACAAAAACAAACAATTTTTTTTTTTTTTTTGTCTAGGAGGAAGTGAACTACTGTAGCATCAGCACTTGTTTCCAGTGAGACCAATATTTGTTGGAACCGGGTACACAAGTACGTTTGTGGAGAACAGCGATTATGAGTAACACCACCAGCATGGGAAAAAAAACCTCTAAGAATTCCCTTTTCTTTCAAAGCCGGGAAGTACCGCTAACAGCTTCCTCTTCACCAAGCAAGAGTAGCAGAGTACTAATTAGGTCCTAAAACAACAGTTAAGAGTAGCTGCATGTGGCTACCACAGACTTCCTCAGCAGCAGAGAAGAAACCTGACTCTTCTGAAGAGCTGCGCTGCTGAACATTGAGCTGTCAGGACCGCAGCCGCCCGGAGCTTACTACGAGAACATACCAAGAATTACTGCTCCAGAAAGCAAAGCAAGCCCTTAACAAGGTTTAACTTCTTTCTGGCAGCTGAGGTATCGGTGTGGAAGGCGTAACACAAAGAAAAAATCAGAACCGGCAGCCTTAATCACCATTTGTTTCCCCACCTTGGGATGAGCAGGGCACGCAGCTCCACCGCAGCTGAGACACGACACACCACACCCTCTGCTCGGCACGGCCCTTCCCTCCCCACCATACCTCAAATATTTTATCGCTCTCTCCAGAAGTGCAAGATCAGAGAAGCACTTCCATCTTAGCTTCCCCTGCATCTACAGGTCGCGTGCGCAGTTGGCTTCACACACACTGCTGGGGGAAAAGGGGCAAGGTTTGCAAAAAAAAAAAAAAGCCTTGGTAAAGCAAAATTGGTAAGAAATGCATTGTGCGTTCACTCTGCTTACTGTGACAAACAGGCATTTAACCTCAGGGAAATTACTTTCCATTTTTGAATTGAGAACACTGATATGAGGGGAGACCTTATCGCTCTCTACAACTCCCTGAAAGGAGGGTGTAGAGAGGCAGGGGTTGGTCTCTTCTCCCAAGTCACAGGCGAGAGGACGAGAGGAAACGGCCTCAAGTTACACCAGGAGAGGTTCAGGCTGGATATTAGGAAAAATTTTTTCACTGAAAGGGTTATCAGACTTTGGAATGGGCTGCCCAGGGAAGTGGTTGAGGCACCATCCCTGGAGGTGTTCAAAAGACAGGTTGACGTGGTGCTGGGAGACATGGTTTAGTGATGG
>JAOXNO010000041.1:12070813-12117409 GCA_028565335.1 Limnodromus scolopaceus | reverse complement strand
TTGTCAGAGTTAGGTTGATGGTTGGACAAGATGATCTTGAAGGTCCCTTCCAACCTAGAAGATTCTATGATTCTATATATCTTGATAATTTTTTTCCTGCGCTCATGTAACAAATGAGCTTAGGGAGATGAGCACATTGGCAATCTCACCCCTCAAATTTGATCTGATTTCTACCCTGCTATTTTGCACTATTCTTCCAGACTCTCATTTAAAAAACCTAGTGGTAGGCAAGACCAATTTACAAATCACACTTTATAATCCAATTTTATAAACTGTAAATAAAAATGAAATCACAACACCAGTGGACACTGAGCAGGCTGAAATCCAGGAACCAAAGGGCCAACAAGCGCACTTCCAGCTTGTGGCCCTGCCAACTGAACACCTGCGACTTGGGAAAGGTTTGCTTTGTACCTCAGTATGAGCTCCAGCTAAGCATGACGGCCCATTCTCAAGATAACACCATTTGAAGGATTAAGATTTTGCATATTTGTCTGAAAACACGGCCTCTCTACTTTTCTCTGACCGTTTTTCCCATGCCCTGACCCCTCCCCTTTGTATCCCACAGCTTTTGCTTCTCTTCCAAGTGCTTCAAGCATTTAACAATATTTTCAGGTACTCAAAGTTGCCCAGATCTGCCACACAAATCAACTTTATCTAATCCATCATATTACCTAATTTGCATTTCATTTCCTCCCCGCTTACCCAGAAATTACCAATAACCTCAGGGATTAAGCTGAAACAAATTCTGAGACAGCTGGAACCACTTTTATGTACTTTTACCCAGTCTACAGAGTCAGTAGGAAGCTCCTACCTGCTCAGATGGATGGAGCCTTTCTTCTGTAGGTTATTCTTTGCCTCTCAACCAAACTGTACAATGTAAGAACTTGTGTGTTTTTCCAATTTAGATTTGCACCATTAATTTTGATAAAAACATCTAGCCGCACGATCTTTATAGTGTTTGTATAAAATCCCAATGTGTATATTCTCTGGTTCACTCTGGTCACGCTATTTCGTTTTGTTTGCAGGTAAGTTCTGAGTATTCTTTCGTTCAAACAGAAATATTGCAGGGAGGTTTTTTTTATCAAAGTACTCAAAAGTAAATAAAAAACCTTTGACAGCAGCACTTAAAAGGACAGAGTTAGAGAAGTCCTAGGTAAAAGTGACATTTAAATGTACTTCCTACAGGCACTCCAAAGCAGACTGGTTGCTTGATGAAAGAGTAGGATTTATCACTACTTACTAAAATAGATAAGGCAATACAACTGTAACAGCACATTAAACATTTGAGGCTAGAGGGAAGAAACCAGAATAGCCATGCTCCAATTTGTTCCACAAAACCACAGCACCTTTTCTGCTGCAAACTATGTGAAAGGCATAGATACTGCTCGGCCTTCAGCCCAGATGCAGTATTTTCAAGGCTGGTTTAAGAGGACAGAAGACAAGCTTTATATTTCTAAGTTTAACAAAGTGACTAGCACAAAGGACACAGGGGACACGACACCAAACCACGAATGTCCTCTCTACAGAGCTCGCTGTGCTCGGGAGACAAAGGAAGTGGCTAACACCACTGTTCTCTCAGTTTACAGCTCTCTACGAGTTCATCTTGAACAACTGCAACGTTGTCAAAAATATCTGTTACAAAACTGGTTATTAAATACAGTAGTCAGGTGTGTGCAAGGTATGCAACGCTTCGGATTCTCCAGCCCAGCCATTCAGGGTTAAAGGAAGGAGGTGGTGACACAAAACAAGTTCCAATACAGTTGAAAGATTAAATGTAAAAACCTACCTTTTGTAGACTAGTTGGGTTCAGCTGTGCTTTGTCAATTATTTTTACGGCAACCTAAAGGAAGAGTTGATAATCAGTATTTTCCATATGAACAATGCAGTGTTACTACAACATGGTCAAATCCAGTAACAGAAATGGAAAATATGAAAATTACACAAAACCCACTCAAGTTTCTTCAGCAAATTATGTAATTATATTTAAACTAAAAACATTTGGAGTTAACAACTAAAGCGTACTTTACTTCTACTGCAACAAACTAAATAGGAGAGTGGAAAAACCCCTAGTATTTTAAGCGTATTAAGACAAGAAGCTCACTTAGTCTTTTGCTTGACATTAAGACCATCACAATTATTACAGTGGAAGCTCCCACACCAGACAGTGCGCCAACAGAGAGCAGCGTGCTACAGATAATATTTACACATTATAATTACACAACAGATTACACAGCACTGGCAGGGCACTGGCAGCTTGGGAAGATGCTTCTAAAAGCAGAGATTTCAGAGCAAATTGAAAGCAATTCCACAGAGACTTTTCAAGAACTAAGTTCACCTTTGGAAATTCACTGATTGTTTGTGCCAATTTGCTCCCTGATGATATGAAGTATCACTTCTGCATTAACAAATACCTATTGGCTACAGTACAACAAGTTGGGCAAGTTCATTCTTTTACTGGTTCTAATCTTTTCAGTAAATACTGCACAGAAATATTAAAGAACAAAATAGAAATTTCATGAAAGAATCAAAAAAGAAATTCCATACGGTAACTAGTCAGAACCTGAAGATTTGAGACAATGAACAGGCAAGAGAGATGAGCGTCAGTGCAATGCAATTTGGATACAGGATGAGTTACAACAGGAAACAGGAATCTTTCTAGAATTACATGCCAATTGGTATTTTTCCTTTCTAAATTAGAGACTCAACATACCAGAAGAAACTCCACAGAAGCCAAGGAGATGGTGCCTCTCAGAGAGGCAAGATGCTGCAACTCAGCTGATTATAATACCTCAGGGGTGCAAAGCAAGGGCTCTCAATTCCCCTGGAATTTTTGGCTCAAACAATAGCTGTTGCTCCTTCCCATGCCACAGCTCCCCATTTCCCTGCATAGCTTTGTGCTATCTTTGTCATCCCGTTAATGTGGGGTTGGCAACATATGGAATAAAGAATATCTTACATCAAAGCAGATTTATATCCCTACATTCAAGTGCAAAAACACAGGGGATGGATCATCATGATGAAGAAGGAAAGAGGGGAACACAGTGTTCAACACTCGGGTGCATCACAGAATTATATGATGGATACGGTATTTTTTGAAACTGAGATTCAAGATTTATTTTGAGCCCTTCTAGATGCAAGATACAAAAAGACGTCACTAAGAAGCCACCTAAGAATACTTTTGCTTTGAGGAGTATATTCTTCTAAGGAATGCTCCTGAAATTAAAGATCGCTATTTCCTGAGGCAAAATTCCATTGCAAAACCTTGAGAAATCACTTCAAAAATACAAACAAGAGATAAACACATTAAGCAATAGGTATTTTTATATTAGCAGCTGTGTACGAAACCAAGAAAGATTTTTATCTCTACCTTTACACCAGTTGAACTATTGTCATGAAGGTAACAAAGTTATTCAATTCCTGCAATCTCTTATACATTCATACTGGATGTAGAGTGACCACTGCCTTTGCCAACAGCAGATAACATTATCTGAAGGACACCTGGTGTCCCCAAGACTACCCATCCCACAGCAGATGGCCATTTGCTTGGTAAGTGCATTCCACTCAGAAAAAGTTGCATTTGTGTTGAGCTGTTCCATTCTAGTCAATCTTTGAAAGGCGTAAACTTGTTTCAACCCACGAAGTCTTAAGCTATTGGGTTTCTGCAAAACACAGCTCCCCTCTCACACTGTGCATTGGTGCCAGATGATCAGAGAGGACTCTCTGACACTGGCAAACCCCTGGAGATACAGGGAAGATACACATCTCACTCTTCTGAAAGGCAGACTCCCAGGTCTGTTTGGTGCACTAATTATAGCCTTAAAGGCAGGATGAATTTAGAGAATCCCTACCCACACGAACACTGAGAGTACAATGTGTTAACACTGACTTTGAGAGCTTGAACCCATCATCAGAACAAGGAGCAATTTCAGGTGCCTTGATAAGGTTTCCAAATCACAGGCAAGGGGAGCCTGCCCTCAAGAATACTTTTAACCAGCCTGAGAAAGAAAATCCATTGTTTTACTAAGCACAGTTAATAAAGCATCAAATTGCCTTCCAAACCAGAAACTTTGCTCTCTTTACACAAAGCAAATCTGGAACGGTTTCAAGTATTGTGTGCTATGGCCAATGCTGGAGGAATGCAAGTCCACCTACACTGTTACACCACTGCATCAGCCACGATATTCTGTGTGAGATCGTTAGTAGAATTAAAATTAACTTTGCTTTCACCATTCACAATAACATGAATTAAAACATTCCTCCTACATGACTTGAATGAGGGAGTTAAAGCAATCAGAAATTGAGACACTGAGCAAATTGGCCAAACTGCTACCATTCAGAATGGTTTCTCCCTCTTAAATTTCACTTTTTCCAAGGAAAGAATAGAAAGAATACGACAATAGATTCCTTGGAGTCAGACTTGGATCCTGAAAGAATCCTGTCTCACTAGGAAACTTCAACTTCTTGGCTATTAACTGAACACATGCCTTTAACGAACAGAAGGATCCATGTATTTTTTGGCTACGATTCCAACCACCTTAGTAACAGCAAAAGGTAGTTTTATCTTTTGGATTAATTTTGGCAAATATGGAGAACTTGTCAGAGGAAATAAACCTTGATAAATTACAACAGAAAATACATGGCTTAAAACCCAAAGAATTAACAAAAGCAGATTTACAATGAAGACTCTTGGTTTCGAAAAGGCAGGCAGACTACAAATAATACTCTCCTCGGCAGAGGATCTCGAAGGAGTGTGTTTCCAAATAGCATCTCTAAAGCAGTGAAGCTTAACCCACCCTCCACACCTCTGCTGTGAGCAGAAAGCTACACACTCCTCGGCAGGACAATTCAACCCCCCTAAGTTAGGCTGATGTTCTCACCACCCCTTGAAAGGGCTAAACATTTCTCCATTTCTGTAATTTGAGGCTGGGCTCTCATCATATATCCTGCAGACACACTAAAGATGGAAATGAAAGAGTCCTGGAACTTACTCCAGCTGGAAACACCGAAGCTGTATCTCAAACAAGAGGAAAATTCATGGGGAAGGACTCCAGATGTAAGGAGATGAGCAACTACCCTAAAAGAATGCTTGAACAAACATACCCTCCTCCCAAGAAGTAACAGAAAAGTGCTGATCTGTTGCATGATTTTGAAGTCAATCAGGGCAGAGATATAAAGCAGAATTGCCATAAAGTAAAACTGAACCAGACACTTAAAAGGACATTAAGTATAGCCACATAGATAACAAGGTGAAGGTAAGTAGGGTTCAAACACAGCAAGGATATAGTAGAAATGAAAACTCATTGATGTGTGACTCCTGAAACGAAGCATTTTATTTTGGATTCTGGTACATAAGATGGAAAAAAGAACAGGAACCGAGACAGGACAGCCAGCAGGAATGAGTGTGTAAAGCAGCAAATCACAAATTCAGGAAGATGAGTGCCGTCTGGCTGAGGTCAGACTTAGAACATTATCCCAGAATTATTAAGAGTGGCAGGTTTAAAGAAAAAAAAAGAAAAAAGCATTCTTGTAACACAGATTTCTAACACCTATCAAGAACCAAATGGTCTAGAAATTAACAAACTTTTTTTTTTTCTAGGAGAGCCATTTACCACAAAACTCTTGAGCTCAAAACTTGCAGGGAAAAAAATTGGGGAAACAGAGAAGGGTTAAATGCAACAGATTTTCCTACAGTTAATTGTGCCCTATGGAAACACACAAGATAGGACTATCCGGACTATTGTAAAGCCTCATCTAGGAGGATGCATGGAAATTATTGAACTAGATAAGCTGAAATGTGCACAGAGCTTTTTTAATTGAAAAAAAATTTTTTTTTTCTAAAGAGATATCAGGAGTTTTTCAAGGACAAGGGTTGGGACCAATCCTGTTTAGTATCTGTATCAGGGGCTTTGGCACAGGAAGTCAAACCAGAATGATTAAGTCTGTTGAAAGAGTTAAGAGGCACCATCAAATACAATGGAAAACTGATATAAACAACCTTGGAGATGAGCTAGCAAAGAAAGTGAGATTCAACAAAGTACAAGGTGCTGCTGCTGATCGCAACCAAAACACATCAATGTCACAGCCATGAAAAAGGTTAGCACAATCTAAAGATTGGATAAATACTTCTGCAAGGGTAAATTGATGACACTGGGGAAACTGTTATCCAGAATATTGTGAAGAATTCTGGTCACACACATCTAAAATATGTAATTATTACCAAGAGATCACCTAGCAAGAAGAGAAACTTTTACGCGTCTCTCCTACAAAGAAAAAAAATGCTTAAAATACTGTCAAGATACTCCTATAAAACTAGCTTAATCATTCCTTTCAAAGGAATCCCACTCATTCTAGGCAACCAGGACCAACGGCCACATCCCAGAATACATTTATGCTCTGAACTGATTCAATGACATCTATTCAGAGTTAAAGAAACTTAATACTTAAATCTTTCCAAAGTTGGCCAAAGATTTTACACTTTCACTTTATTTGTTGAAATTTCAAACGAAAATAACTGTGTGTTGAGCTCTGGTTCATTATGTGCAAGTAAAAGAAAATGTAGTTTAATTTTTGCAAAGCAATGTGTGACATGATACCCATCTCCAAATCCTATACCTATAATAATAGCAAAGAAATACTGACCAAGTACTTGCATTTTCTGTGTTAAGTATCAGTAAAAAGAGTAGGGAACTCAACTGGAAAGCAGTTAACCAAAACTTTGTCTACAAACATGCACTAACTTTAACACCAGAAGACTATAGCTGATCACCGAAACTAGAGGTTAAAAACTAAAAAAAAAAAATCCCTCCCAACAACTCTTGCAAAATGATGTTCCCTCTGTCCCTCATAGTGCTACTGAACTCCATATTAGCTCAGAAAAAAGAAATTATTTTAAAGCATTGCAGTCAGCCAGAGAGCCTTCTAAAAGTCCTCGCCCGTATCAGCAAATATTTACTTCATTAGACAGGTTTGGCAAGAAAAAGTCAACAAGGTGTTTCTCCCTCTTTCAGTACGTAGAGTTGCTATTAATAAAACAGCACCAAGAAACACCTTCTTGTAACAAGCAAACAGGACTAGAGCTCACCAAATCAGAACCCTCATTAAGTGCAAGTTATTAATTACATTGTAATGGCATACAGAAACTAATTATGGAGCTGAGTTAGACACTACGAAGAGATAGAAGAGGAAGCTTGTCTACACCAACAACACTGAGTGACACACAAACCAGCTCTGCACAAACTGCAGCGTCTTCCCAAGGCTTCCCAGCACTGCAAACACTGGCAGAACTCCTGGGAGATACATTGCTTTGGCAAGAAAATACTGCATTTGGGCTACTCAGACCACAATCAAGAAGATTTATTAGTTCTCATTCCTGACATCCCCTCCAATACAGCATTGCACTGTGCAGCACAGAGACACCAAGAGGCAGCCTCTCCAGCAAGCTTATTTAATTGCTATATATTGAGCCCTTTTTTTGCGAATGGAGGATTTAGCAGAGAATTCTAGTAGCAAACTTGAACCCAATTTAGTTGGACAGGGACGTTCCAGATAAATTGTTTTGTAATCATTACTAAAAAAGAAAAAATACAGTTTGCCATTTCTGTATTTTTCTACATCAGTGGCAGTATCCCTAGTAAAATGTGCTAAATGTTCACAGACTTAGATGATGCTATTCTAAGACAACCTTCACACCTACTGCAATTCACTACTGTTTACACCCATACCACTTTACCTCTCTGCCAGTTAGGATGTGCCTTGCCAGTTTCACTTTTGCAAAATTCCCCTTTCCAATCGTTTTAAGGAGTCTGTAATTTCCAATATTCTGCTGCTCATCTGTGCAGGAAGCTATAGAGCTCCTGCAGCGAGCTCCAGAGCGCCCAGTTCGAGAGGAAACTTCCTGCCGTCCATCTCCATGGGACGCGTGCTGCAAGAAAAACATACACAGATAAGGCTGAGAAATAAAGACAAAACACATCAATGATGAGAAGTATACAACATTCAAAAACATTAGCGACTCCTTTGAAGAAACCTTCAAAGGATCCAAAACGAACTTCAGATTCATGTTGAACTTTGCTCTGATGGGAGACAATAGAGGCTCCCAGTTCATAACACAGTATCCATTTCATCCCCTGGTAAAGAGCACGTGGAACATCACCTGAACTGCAGCAACAGTTGAGCATTTTTATAACGTACATGAACTGAAGAATCAGCTCTGAAACATGGAGGTATTTGATACTATTTCTTATTTGCATTACTGTGCCTAACTAGAGCAGGAAAGCCTTTGGAAAGGAGACATGGACAAAGCTTTTCCAAAAGCTTTACACACAGTAAAATGTTCACCCTTATTGGACAGTTTAATACTACTGATAAAATAAAAGGTTGCTGGGTATTTTTTTCTTTCATATTAGATTCCTGTTCCTACAAAACTTCACAGCCTGGAAGGCATGGAGAACAATGGAAGAAATCTTACCTAACGTTTAGAAACCTCAGATATTGATAGGCTGAGCACCAGTTACAGAGACCTGAGATACTGTCTGAAATCTGTTAAGTTTTCACCCAGTTTCCCTGAACAGCTATTAATTGTAAAAATGAATGGGTATATCTCATACCTGCAACAGTCTTTACTCATTAGACCCCATGGTTAAGATAACAGTAAAGTCTTTTTCGTTTCCTGATAGCCTGTTTATGAAACAGACTAAGCGACTTCTCACATCCCTTAGATCTCAACTCATGGTAGAGGTCTATGTTCCAACTTCACTAATTAAAGCAGTATTTAGAAATGCTCAGTAGTCTGCAAATGTGAAGCAAATGTCTGGCTAAACAGAAGATGACATGCTAAGCTCACAGTCATCCCAGAAATCCCAGATCTTACTCTTCTACTCCTCCTCCTCTTGCTGAAACCCAGCAGGGACAACCGAAAACCTGGCATTACAGCAACACTCAGTCTGAAAATCACTGCAGCAAAAGGATGTGAGATCATAACTCAAGAACTAACAACCATGGTAGAGGCACAAATGGAACAAATCCATGCTTGCATGACAGTAGGCCAGTTTCACGCTCTGTTTAATAACCTGACATAACCTTGTGACCATATACTCTGGCATCTTAAGTTCCTTGGTTTGTTAATTTAAGTGCAACAGCTGTGATCCAATTATTTTTAAAAACACACTCATTTCATTTAAGAAATATTACCGATAGTCTACAGCAGGTCTTGGAAAGTTGTTTCAATAGTTACTATTTAACACACACACACACGCTGTGGTACATATGTTTTAGTATCAATCTGGCTTTAGCTTCTCCTTACTGCCTGACCACTCGTTTATCACTAGATTTGTACTTCCCATATAGGTACTTAAGTACTATGATCACATTACTCCTTAATAAGATATATGTATATATACATATAGAACTGCAAGAATGACTAAAGACAAGAAAATATTTCTCATAGCTCTTTTCAGAACCCTCTCCTATTTTTCCAACATCTTCTTGCGGGGCTAATGCTAGAACTGGACATGCCATACCACCAGTGGTGCAGTAAGGCTAAGCACAGAGATCACATCTGTTCAACACTCCACTGATTTTACACGGACAGAACTAGCCCTTCTTGGCAGAAAACCATCTGTATCTGGCCATCCAACATGGACCCTAACTCTTCTTTAAAATGACTGCTTCCCATTCCCTTACCACGCATGATGACTTTCATTCCTGGTTCCTTAAACACATGATCTTACATTTGGCTGAATTGAAACACAGAGTTTCCTTACATGCAGGTTATTACATGTTCTTGATGACTGGCCCATCCTGTCCTATTTAACATTCAAGCAATCTTTATCCTAGTTTTCAGGAAAAGTAGTATACACTTCTTCCAAATCACTAATAAATGACATAGGAACAAAAAGTACACCCATAACAAGATCCAGTAAAAATTCAACGCTTGATAACAATTCCTTGTTCTCACTAATATCTCAAGACCCATGACAACTAGGTAACTATCAATCAGTAATTCTCAAGGAGAGGAAGGACAAGACTCAGGTGAAGGAACTACTAAAGCCAGGGAAAACCTGTATCAGCAATTTCACTATTTTGCATGCCCTGAATGCCAGGCTGGTGCTGGTTGTTTTTACCCCTTATTTATCTTATTTACCCCTGCATACACTGCACAGCAATGCCAATCCTCTATACTTCCCTGACCTTCGACTTCTAACAAACCCTGCAGCACACACAAGGCAGAGAACTTCTCCGTCAGCTCCTTCGGTACCTTCAAGCGTCAAGTTATCCGGACCAGCTAGAAAAAAGCAGCAACTGCTGATGCTAGATGTTAACATCCTCCTACATTGCTACTCCCAGAAATCAGGAACCAGGATGCTCTGTACAGGGCCACAAGAATATTTCTTGGCTGTATTAGAGGAAGGCTCACTTTTACTTAAGTACAGCATCCCAGGAATACAGCTGAACTACTTACATTGCACTACACTGAGTTGATAACCTACCACGTAAAAAGAAGTATATCAGCACTATTTAGACACAGCCCTTTCACAGCTGGGCACACATGGCACAGGAACACAAATGGCTTCAGCGAGAGCCAGCCTACCTACAGGCAGGGCTTATTCCAGGCTCCCCAACAGACATGTCCCACAAGTGGGTTGCTTTTGAACCCCACAGGTGAGACTAAAAACAGCGTATCTGCATCTGTGCTGGTTTGTGCCTGAACTAATGAACTACCTTAAACCTGAGCTAGCTTATGAGGCAGGTGAGACGTGGGCATCGGGTACCATGTATTCCCAAACCACAGAACCTATGTATGAGTTATTCACGACTGCACCTTATTCATATTCTACTTTATATAAACAATATTAGGTAAAAGAAAGATTCCACTAACAAATTCTCTTCCACATAGAAAACTCCCCAGTAAATATATCTTGAGAGCTTCACTGTCCTCTGTTTAGGAATGACTTCTTGTGTCCTATCATTTTTTTCATGCTTTCTAGCTTTACACTTAAAGGGAGGAATTAACAGCTGTGAACTTATTTGGACTAGCGTTGACAAATTTAACACAATCTCCTTGTATGGAGGTTTGCGTTTCCACCCTAGCCCATATTATTTCTTTTCAAGAAAATGACCTATTTCAGATGTGGTTTTTGAATATCAAGCTGCATGTTCCTAAGCATTTTAGTTATCTCCACTGACTTGCTCATAGTCATGTTTTGCTCTGTAGAAATCTGTCCATTTGCAAGCACATCTCATTTGGACTTTATTTCACTTCACGTAAGTAAATCTATCAGCAAGTCCTTCCTCTGTCAAATACAAGATTATTATATCAAACAGAACACAAACTTTCTAAAAAACTTCAGAAAACAACTTCCCAGTTTCAACATGGATTTTCTTTTGCTTATGGAGATGAAGAAAGAAGAGGGCTTGGTAGCATACAGTACTAAAAGGCATAAACTCAAAACAGAGTAGAAGTGCTTCTCCCACCCAAATAATTTTCAAGAAGCCATGATAGGTAGATGGGAAGCTAAATGGCGTAGGCAAAAAGTAAAAACACAGATGGTCCAGGAAATGTTCAAATCAGGCATTGGCTTGTATAGCATTTGGCCGTATCCAGCTACTTCACAGGATAGTTTCCTCAGCAGCTACTTTGATGCAACCAAAACACCATCACAGATTAACAGCTCCAATCTCAGCCTGAAGAAACAGCAATAGCATCCTCCGCTCTAAATTGAGATGCAGGTCATTTGTCTTTTCCCAAGCAGACCCTCAACTCCACAGATTTTGTCTCCCTCACCCCTTGACCTCCAAAGATTCTGTTCAGTTTCAGGCTTCTTTTCTAGGTGCACATTTATATGGCTTCAATAAGAAAGGGGGTTTGCCTTAAAAACATAAGATTTAAAACAAGCATGCATTTATTTGTAGTAATTTTCCATACATTGTGGTAGGTGAACTGTATCTGCTGGTAGCGCATTCTGTGTAAGGGTAACACTTGTTCATGGCACTCACCGTGGCTGAGGGATTCCCAAAATTCATGCAAAGGAAAACCATTATACTGCAGATTGGGAACTGAAGCAAGAAGAGTGGGCATTTTGTGTGGCTTCAGGCTAGCCAGAGTCACCATCTCTTTTAAGAGAAATGTCTCCTGAAATCCACTCATGACAAGACAGCACTTTCTTCCGTATCTTGGCACGCATCAGGCTCCATTTCAAAATCTTTTACGTATTTTAAAGAGGTGGGTTTTTTCACATAGAAGGAGGGTTCCTAAAAAAACTACCCATCTTCAAGCCAACAAGACAACCTCTCTCATAAAAAAAAAAATAAAATAAATAAAGCAGCATTCTCACCTCCTCCCCCCAGCCCCACCCTGGTGTTACTCAACCCAGAAGGAAATGGAGTAGAACATCTCCACTCGTGAGAGACCTTACTGAGAGGGAGGGACTGAGCCTAAGACCAACTATATTTGGAACATGATGCAAAACCCACCTTTTCGCAAAAGCCTTCCCCCAATGATGAGCCGACATCCTTTCATAGCCAGATAATGATTAGCATGAAGAGAAAGAAAAAGAAAAGAAAAGAAAGTAAAAAGCAAATGAAGTATGAAGGTGCCGGTAGCTGAAATCTTTTTGGTAGGTGTTAGCTTTATCCAGCATCTGTATGATTAGAGATATCTTAACATTCAGAGCATTAGAAACACACAGGGCAGAGGCTGACTAGTATCAAAGTTCTTATACTGCTTAAGAAGGTATCAACAGCTGAGAAAAATCTGGAAGAGACAGAAGCTGATATCCATTTGAAGAGCTGAAAAACAGTAAGAAATTAGAATGTTCAAGACCTGCAAAAATCCATGTTTATTTACGGTAAGTAGGAAGCTTTCTTTCTAAATCAGGGAGGACAAATGGTATCAACATATTTTTAAAAACATTTATTTTATACAATAGTGAAAACTACCTTCTCAGCAGCCAAATGATCTAATAAAATGTAATCTTACAAAAGTCTCTAGGAATGCTTATTACCTTAGCTGTTACCTCATCTTTGTATGAAATACTATGAAGTGGTATTATAGAATTTCTTGGAAATCTGTAAGACCAGTAACAATCATGATAGCCTCATTCGATTCAGCATTTTTAATTATAATAAGAAAAAGCTGTACTTAAAGCCTACCCATAAGATGTTAATAAACTAAACATTCCAGGATATGATGAACGTTTGAGATACTAAATTGCTTCATTACCCTAACCTGGGCACACAAAATATAAATCCATGGTCATTTCTGGCTGTGCACTCTCCTCCAACACTCTTATTTATAGAAAAACTTATCAAGAAACACAGTTTTTTAAAACACAAAAATATTTTAAATGGAAGAAGACAAATTTCACTGCAGCCCTTCCTAACAATAGGTTTATTTTATTTCCCATTTATCATTAACATCTTTAAGAACATACAGACTGCTGAGTACTTCTCAGTGTAAGAGAAAAAAGGTTAGCCCTAAGGATATTCACAGAGGTAGGTAGTGTCTTATTGCGTGGATATATCCATGAAACAGCACAGCAGGGTATCCTGCAAATGCTGACGAAGGAATTCTACTGGAAAGTCAAAACACAGACTCACAGTTCTGGCAACCACCAAGAGGTGTCACAGCAAACACTCAACCACAATTGTCTATATACCAGTTACTGCTCTGGGAATCCCTACGTCATCATGTATTATAAAATATTTCATGATTTTTTAATATTATAAAATAGGAAGACATCGGGTGAAGAAGTCCCGTACTTGTCCTGATTTTACTTCCCTCCTACCACCGACCAGGGCACAAATCAGGACATGGAGAAAGGCAGATTTTGTCAGACCCAGTATGCCTGTGCCAGCGTTCCAGCACATCTAATTAAAAGGCAGTTTTTAGACTAACTAGCTACATAATCACTCTTAAGGGTGAACAGTCATGGCTTCCATCTCATAACATTTTAAATGCTGTCCGACAAAGAAAAATCCTATCCAATATGAAGTTATCAATCCACAAAGGCAGAGCTCTTCACTGAAGTGTGATACAGCCCTACCATTATGGATGCTGAGATCGAGTGGAACAGAGAGGGTCAGAGCTCAGCAAGGGAGACAAACAGACCTTCTGGAAACACATTATAGCTGGTAAAGGAGAGAAAACACTAATTTTGATGCTTTCATTGTCAAAAGGTGAAGAACTCACCGTGCAATTCTCAGCCTACCATAGTACTCACTTAACTGGTATGACACTTCATGAAAACAAATGGCTAGTTTAATTAGGTCATATTTGTCAAACAACCAGTTTAAAGGGAGATCCTGAAGAGTAAATACAGGCTTTAGCACACACAGGCTATGTACTTCTTGACATACATTCCTAATGTGCCCTAACCTCAGGGAGGAGGGTGAAATAAAGGAAAAAAACAGTCAGCACGCTCACAATTCTGGCCACAGACCTGCGGTGGGAAGAACTAGTGACAACTGCACCATTGCCCTAAAGATCAGAGCAGGAGAGCACCGATAGCAAAGCAGTAACATCCTCCAGTGAAGAAAGGATGCTCCCCTTCGGGGACATACAGGGTCTGGCTCAGGAGTCCTTTCCTCGTGTCACCACCACAGCCTCTGCTGAGGTATTTGACATCATTTGGTTCATACTCCATACAGCGTACGAAAGAGTGAATCTGTAATTCCATGATTAGCACCGAACAACACAACAGTGAAGAAATCCTGCTTATATAATCAAAAAGATAAGTCTGGTGCCGGTTAGAAAAACTTTTAAAAAGCTCTTTTGTTGCTTCACATTATCAAGATCTGACATTCATCATATCTTTCCAGCCAAAGTTTCTTTACTGGTGATTAAAATGGATATTTATTGACATCAGCCTGGGGAATTATAGCTGAAGAGCCAACCATATTCTATTCTTCATCAACAATACTGCCAACTAAGTTGTTTCCAGAATCATCACTGTCAGTAATTACATGCTAAACAAAAAAAAATCCTCACAGTTGGTTTGCAAAGACCACATTGAGCTTGCAGATAGAAAACTTTGTTTAGGCTTTAACCCTGCAGGAACAAATTTTATTTGAAAGTTAATTTTTGTTTATATGTATATATACACACACACAAAGCTCAACAAGTTGCTGCTTTGCCGGCCAAGAATTCTTCTTAACCCAAGGGTTTCATCCAGGAGACTGACTGGAGTGTTATTACAGGTGTACTCAGTACCCTTTCAGGTTTGTGTTTTAAGAGCAATAAGCATCTATTCATCATACGTTCTAAAGATGTTTAGTGGCAGGTGATCTCCACGCTAAGCGGAGCCAACCTTGATATGCCATAAGCCTTAAAAAAAAAAAGTGACCTCCATTTTTGATCTGGCTGACATCCATGAGGGAGCATTACTTGCCCGAGAAGAAGAGGAAGTTGCAGACACATGCTACTTATATATCATCTGAAATGGAGATCTGGAGAGACAAATGCCTCCACTCTTAGAATTCCTTTGACTTGAGTCACCTGAGACATGTAGTCAACAGGAACTGCCCGCTCACATCAATGCGAGAATGTCTTTCGACTAGAATTAAAATGGAGACTCAAGCAGGTAAGGATATTAGGTGAGCAGTTAAGAAAGCCTAGGAAGAAGTCTACGGAATTTAGTGTACTAAACCCCATATTTCCTCTTGTTTATTTTCCTTTAATAATTTCTGTAGTTGCGTTCTGTTTTTCAGACTGCTATTTCTAAGGCCACAATTTAAGTCACATTCAGTGGTGCTAATAAAGTAAATGAACTAAGTCTGACTTTTTAACAGCTTCTGGAGTAAGGTCCTGTAGCTTAGTTCTTATAAGTTCCTGAAATAATGAAAAAATGGATAAAAAGAAGTTCATTTCCAGAAGCAGAAGACCACAATTTGTGAAAGGTGCACCGCCGCAGTCAGATACCTCTTTGCAGTTGTGGCACAACTCAAGTTACCTTAGCCCTAGGTGTGCTGTGCCTACGACTGCCTTAAATCAAACCAAAAATAGTAAGAAGCATTTCTAGCCTTTCCCACCTGAACTGGGCATTCCCATCCTCTGCCTATTTGCAGCCACGCAGAAGGGGGATAAACCCCACTTTCCTTAAGGATTCGATGGAGTTGGATCAGAGCGCTGAGCCCGCTGGTCGTACAGCCCGGCAGTAATTAGTGCCGGCACAAACCCCGGGTGGGGAGAGGCAGCCAGGGCTGACACCCCCAGCAGCCTCCCGTCAGCTGGAGCCGACAGTGACGCCGAAACGATTGAACGACACGACACAGGTTGTTTCGCAGAGCTGAAGAATGGAAACTCTCACTTCAAAATGGGAAAATACTAACAGTCGGTGGCTGACTCGCAAGGCCACACAACCTAATCGAGGTATTTTTTGAGTACAAACACAGCACTGGACCTCTCAGGCATCCCAGGCAGTACGAAATGCACAAAAAGCATTTTCCTGCTCTGTGAAAATTTGGAATAAAAAAAAAAAATACATCCCAGGGGAACTCCTAAAATGTATTTTATTTCTGGTTATTTTGCCAGCTTCACCTAACTTATTTCAAACCAGACCATTTACAACAACTGGTGAAAGCTATGGAAGAACATAGATGGTCCACGTAGAAGAAAATGTACCAGAACTCTTGGCCGCAGGCACACATCCCTCCTCAGCCCTTTCTTTACAAAAACAAAACAAAACAAAACAGGGTTTCACGCTACGGAAGAAAGCATTCTGATTACAGATCTATCTGTAATAGGAGAAGACTGATAAATAATATATAGATTAATGTGAGCTTGCATATTGTCTGCAGATGCTCTAATGCATTTCATAGCTAATTGCTAATAAATCAAGAGGTACCACACTAACCTTCACGGTATCCAAAAAGTATTTTTTTGAACCTAATCCTGCTGTTACTAAACCTTTTTTAAATAAAAAAAAAATTAAATGAGATACTTTTGCTGCACAGAATCCATTTGTATATGCTTGTACCAGCACAGTTGTCATCACACTGGTACTTTTCAATAGCAAGTTTTTCACATTAGGCACAGTCATGGAGATAAGAGTATATTTTAGTCTCGCTTTTCCTCAAATTACTTACATTTTTTAATTCAAATTGTCCTGCAATACCAACGTATTCAAAACAGTTACCTTTTTCCCCCAGAAACACAGCTGTGCAATGGACACAGACGTTCAAATTAAACGGTTTAGTCTAAGATTTTTCTTTTCTATTTCACATTCCTAAGAAAAGAATACAAATCTACCAATCTCCATATCAGCTGTGTTTCCTTATTTCTACCTACAATTCTCTATCATCTTGCCACTCTTTGGGAATTTTTTTAAATGCATATTTATCCTGCTCTCCACAATCCTGTTTCTTCTGCTCCTATTTCTTTGTTGCTGCTTGTCCTCCATCCTGCCATATGCACATTCCCCTGTGCCTCCTCTTTGTCTTTTGTTTTCCACCGTCTACCTTCCTTTCCCGTTGTGTTTCCATATTCTTGCCTCCTCTATCTTCTCTCCCTTCCTCCTCCTCACTAGTAAAACAAGTTTACTCATTCTTCTATCACCTACAGGTCCTTCATCTGTGTCTACCTTGTCTCCCAGGTTTAGATGAAGGAGGTTTCTGCTGCCTTTGTTGCTTTTTCTCCACATGCAGGACATAATTCTGAAGAAGACAGGAAAGATCTGCTCCTCTCCTTCACTTCTGTCCCCTAAGCAGCTGGCAGCCATTGCTGCACAAGCCATGGCCAGCAAGGGGCTGCTCCACCTTTGCGGTGAGAAGCCAGCTCATCGCAGGCCAACAGCCAGCTTCCAACTGTTCAAGTGTGAAGTTCCTGTGATCACAGATCATCTGGGATGCCTTTCCTCTCAAAACCAGGTGACTCGGAGCCAAATTCTTTAATCTCAAAGGCACTTGATAGCTGTGAGTGGCTTTTGGGGAAAGTCACTGCGACAGTATTTCCACTTCAGCAGTACACGCATGAAGTGTCTCGATAAGAAGTCATATACACTGCCTTAAAAAAATCCCAATCGAGTACCGACAATTAGACCTTGTCTATTCAACAGGAGCTGCCAACCACTGAACGTGTTTAACTGCAAGAACAGACAATGATAATTCACGCTCGCCGTCATTCTGGAGGCTAACCCCATTTTCAAAACTACAAGTATAGGCAAGGATCCGCTATGATCAGCACGCTTCAACCAGATTCAACACCAGCCAAGCCTTTGTCAGCAGTGGTAACCTTCCAAGTAGAAAGAAGGCATTAAGGGGGTCCACAACCATGGCCCAAAGGCCACCTGGATACCTTGGCACCTCTTAAACCTCTTCGCACCTGAGCTTCCTAGAGTCCTATGAATATCAACTAATTAAGACTTTTCTTATGTGAAAGAGAATCAAGGGCTCGATCTACCTCCCAACACGATACGGCCAGCTTTGGAAAGAAGAACAGTTAGTTAAAGTATCAAAATTGTCACATTTGGTATTAAAAAAGGGACCTGGCACTCATAGCTGGAGGGGTAATTCAGATAAAACTAAATTTAAATCTGACATTTAGTCTAAGCAAGGCTTTTTGGTCAATTTCTAGGTGGCCAAAACATGGAAGACAGCTTCTCGAGGGATACGGTATTGTACTGGGGGCGGCTGGTTCAATGGATTTGGCTCCCTGCCAGTACCACTACCTACAGGTATTTTTGTGGTCACCAACCCAGATTACAGCAGTTGAAAGATATGCCTTAATCTAAACCTAAGGCAATTAATCTGCAAGCAAGACAATCCCCGTATGTTAAATTATGAAGATTACTAAAGAGAAGTGCTAGACCAATATTTTGAAGTGAGAACAAGGTGCCTTAAGTGGAAGACATGTAAAAATCTAACGTCAAGTGCCAGAACACACAGCTTGTGAATAATGTACTTCCTCGAGCACATACTAAGTCTTTCCACTGTTAAGTTATCCATAGGAGAGTTTGAATTAATTACGTTAGAGAACCTGATCTGAACACTTCCTAAAATGATTTACTGGGTGGCCTCCACAAATATACGTGGGGCTTGAAAACCTCAGTCAGGTTTGCTTATAGACTAAAACAATTAATCAAATAAGCTTTGTATAGTATTTTGTAGAGTATACTACAACTCTCCCCATGGCATAGGAAGGGCTGCATAATATTTTAATTATTTTCTTCCAGAAGGCAGGAAGCTCGTTGAGATTTTACAACTAAACATGCTTAGTTGGCTTTTCGCTCGATACAGCCCTTAGCCTGCAGGTTGCATAGTGCTAAAACAAATAAAGATCACAGAAGTTAGAAGTGCCTATTATGTCAATAAAATCTAAATCCCTAGTAACGCAGTAATTGTTCCATGCAGCATGTTTTCTAACACTTTGTCTGGTCTTGTTTTAAACAATGGGGCTACCATCACTTTTCTTGGACTATTTATGGTCTGGAACAATCCAACAGTTTTTCCTGATCTTTAACCAAAGTTTCCACTTTTTATGCCAGTCCAAAACATAAGCAGTCCTCATTACAAAAAAAAAAAAAAAAAAGCCTCCTCTGTCAAGCCTAGCATCTGTCTTCTAAAGAATATCAGATAGCCTTTACAGAAAGCTGAATACAAAGTTCACTAATTGACTCATTTTAGACTACAGTGACTGACAACTCCCTTCTGTTTATCATTTGGGGACGTGTCAGAGCCTATGTAGAAAAACGGTTAGACAGGATACACTGGGATCAAGCAAGTTTTAACTTAAAAGAAATATAGCTCTTCTCTGCAGAAAGGGAGTCTCCTGCTGAGCTTCGTTTGTGGCTATCTGCTCGTATGGTGGGACTACTTTTTATTTCTTTATTCCTTTACCATACGACCTGTGTGATTGTTAATACAGTCTTTGATTCAATCTTGTAAATAAAATGTCCTAGACCCTGGCTTTGTTACGAAAAAAAAAAAAAAAAAGGGAGGGGGAGTGTGGAGGGGAGAAGGAACAGGCTCCCTTATCTGGAAGATAATTCCAATAAAGAAACCCTTTTCATGTCATCCGAACAGGTGACTAGTCTAACAGCGTCATTATCATCGAGAACCCTGCAAATTAAGCAGGGAAGAGGCCTATTATCTAGGTCACCTAGCCCACCCCTACCCAAGCAGAATGACTCCCATCTGTTTACCAGAGGTTTATTCCGCTGCTTTTAGCAGTTAGGTTGGCATATTAGGAGAAGACAGCAACCCCCCAGGAGCCCCCTCCCCACCGAGGATCTTCTCTTCCCCCGTTACCACCAGAACAAACCCCCTCCCCACCACCGAGAGACACCGAATAAAGCCTTGGTGAGGGGGACACCGGGTCTGGGGGAGGGATGCCCACCAGTGCGACTAAACAGGGGAATGTTGGATGGGTGGGTGGGGGGAATTTAAAAAAAATAATAAAAAATTAACGTAAAATAAATCGGTTAATTTGGGAACAGCGCAAGCTATAAGAGGTTAATGACAGCAGGGCGATGCCTCTCCCCCCCTTCCCTCCCCCGCCCCGGCTGGCCGGGGCCCGGTGTCCCCCAGAGGCGGCGGGGTCGGGGGAAGGTGTCGGGGCCGGTCCCCCCTCCCCGCCCCGCGGCCGGCGGTACTCACGTTCTCGGTGTCGCGCTCGTTCACCGTGGGCAATGGAGTCCGAGTGGACATTTTACTTCCCTCGGGCGGACGCGCTGCCCGCGGCGCTCACAGACACACACGCACGGGCCCCCGTCTGCTCGGAGATGGTGGTCGCAGGGAGCCACCATGAAGGACGAGGTGGGCTGGCGGGGGGGGCGGCGTCGCCTCGGTGCCCCCCACCCTCCGGCGGCGCCCCACGCCCGAGCTAGATCCCCCTCAGGGAGCGGAGCCGCCTCGCCCCCTCCGAGTCCTCCGGGCTCATACTACGGCCAGGCCGGGCTCCGCGGGGGTCAGCAGCGGGGAGCGGGGCGCCTCATCAAGCGGGGAGGGATGGAGCCGGGGGAAGGGAGGCGACGAGGGAGCGACTGCGGGATGGGGTGAGGAAACGCAGGGCGGGCAGGGAGGAGGAGGAGGAGGAGGCGGCGGCGGCGAGGCGCACCCCGGCTCCTCTCGCCGGCCACTCTCCGCCGCAGCCGGGGCACGATGGTTAGCGCAGGCCCGCTGCCGAGGGGGGCTCCTCTCTCCTTCACCGGGCCGCCGCTCGCATAGCGACCCGCCTCTCCCCGCCCGCCCAAATGCTCGCCTAGCGCTCCCCCAATGCTCGCCTGCCTGCCCCCCCGCCCCTCCGCCGTTACCGGACGAGCCAAGATGGCCGCCCAGCTTCCTCCGCGCGGAGCCCAGCTCCGACATGAACCGGAAGGGCCCGCCCCTCGCCCGGCCGCGGCGGGGAGGCCGGCGCCGGTGGCTTGTTGCTAGGGGCCGCGGCGGGGCGGGGCGGGGGCCCGGCGGCGGCGAGCGGGGCCGGGCCGGGCCCTTTCTCGTGTGGTGATTCCCCCCTTCCTCGTCCTCTGGGTGTCGGTCAGCGGGAGCGGTCAGGGCTCGGCCGCCCTTCGCCCCCCGGAGCGGCGCGGCCTGGACAGGGGGGGATTCTCCTCAACAGGCCCTCGGGGAGCGGCGGGACCCCCAGTGGGGCTAGGCCGGGCGTGAGGGGAGAAGCGGTGTGAGGCGGGGCGGGAAGCTGAGGTGCTGGGGGGCAACGTGGGGCAGAGGGGGTGAAGGAGCAGGGGGGTGGCTGGAGAAATGGCAGCATCTCCTCCCTGGGGAGCCAGTCCTCAGCCAGAGAAGGGGCACAGGAACAGACCCTGCTGTGCGCTCACAGCCAGGAACGGGGGACATGTGTCCTCCAGAAGTGCGCCTGCTGTACAGCCGTGTTCAGGGGTTGGTCCTCAGGTCTTCTGCCAAAGCATGTCCTCCCTTTTCATAGAATCGTAGCATAGTTTGGGTCAGAAGGGACCTTGAAAGGTCATCTAGTCCAACCTCCCTGCAATGAGCAGGGATGTCTTCAACTAGATCAGATTCCTCAGAGCCCCGTCCAACCTGACCTTGAATGTTTCCAGGAATGGAGCATCTACCACCTCTCCGAGCAACCTGCCCCAGCGTTTCACCACCTTCATTGTAAAAAAAATTCTTCTTTAGTCTAAATCTTCCCTCTTTTCTTGGACTTCAGCCCAGAAGGAGGTGTGTGATAAAGAAGGAAGCTCACACCTGGGTGGGATCTGAGGCAGATCTCACCTGGCATGGTCAGGCGCCCATGCGGTGTTACAGCCCCGCGTTTTCATAGCAGCTTGGTGCTCGGCTCGTTTGGTGGAGGAAGGTGGAAGCCTGGACTATCAAAACATGCTTCGTATATGCAGTAGTTACTCTGCAAAATCATTTTTAAGTGTACACAGGCGATCTCGGTATAGTCATGAGTACATCTAGTTATGAATTAAAAATGAAGAAGAGACGTAATGTGTATATTCAATATATAGGTTGTTTAGAAATTAATTTATTTTTTTACAGAGAAAATACGAACCTCTGTAGAAGAAAAAAACCCCACAAAACACTAACATCTGGTGGGGTTTGTAGAAACTTGGCATCTCTGGGGATCTGGCAGCCTAGCGGTAACATTTTGTCTTTCTAAAGTGTAGTTTATCTGACAAACTTTATGACTCATAAATATTTACCAGCTTAGCCATGAAATCCATCCTACAATGTAGGTAATATTTTCCCTGCTTTTAGAGACACGAGCAAGGAAAGATAGCCCTTGAACACTACCCAATAAATAAGTTGCTTGTCTGTTGCTTCATCATCAGAGCTACAAAACGCCCCACACCACCTGGCCTGCAGAAGGAGGAACCCAGCAGACTTGCGCAGCGTCTTACCTGCCTTCCTTGCTCTCAAGTTAAGCTAACGCCTTGCTCTGTGTCAGCGACAGCAGTTTTGGATCCGAATACTCGCCTCTGGTGCAGATGATCTGTGTTTCTGTGCGTACACACATGTCCATGTGTGTATATGCTCGGGCAGTACGTCCTCACAGCGGAGCCGCTCTCTGGGTAGCCACAGGACCCTTTTCATGGAGAAGGCAGTGGGATTTGCCTCTGTCTGGCTTGCCAAGGGCAGTCACCAAGTCAGAAGCAAAGACAGGAAAAGTATCCACACCTCCTGCCTCTCTCCCTTTGCTGTGCAGCTGCTGCTTCATCTTTTTCTTTTCAATTGCCAGTAGAACATGTTATTTACAATGAGCTTGTAAAAAATTGTAATTGGCTTATGGCAGAGTCAGAAAAAGGGTAAAAAAATGGAGGGAGGTCTACTTGGGTTGCTAACCAGAGGGATGCTGTCACCCTGCGCTCATGAAGGGTGCTTTGGCAAAACTGAGATCTGTGGAAGTTCTATGCACGGGCACAAAGAGGTATTAAACTAAGCGTTGTGTTACACATCCTTGCGTTGCCGTTCCATGGAAGCAGCAGCCACTCAGATAAAATCTGAACTGTACAATGGTGGATAGTTAGGTGAAAATCTTGGGCCTGTTGGTACAATAGGAGTTCTGCCGTCACCCTCAATAAACCCCACATTTAATACTCATGGTCCCAATTAAAGGGGGCTGGGAAAAGGGTGCAGGGGGAAGGGAAGTTGGTGGGGAAGGACTGTCTGCCTCTTTCCGAGTCATGTTTCTGATGGACAAAGTGATTTTGAAATAAGAACTTTTGAAGAAATGCTTGAGACCACAAAAATAACAGCAGCTGAATTTGCTGTTTCATTGTCAATAAATGGCAACATTGATTAGTGTTGTTTTTTCTGTGTAGCAAAACTTGCATAGGGAACAACAAACTGCATAGCTGCTACTTTCTATTTCATTGTTGCTGTATTGTGTTTTTCCCATTTAAGCAGATGAGTTCATTTCAAAGTGTGTTAATTTTCTTCTTAGAAATTGGGCCACAGTCAAAAAACTGATTGCACGGGTTTCCTATTTCTTTGTTGCCTGTAAATATTCTGCGAATTGTCAGGTACTACTTCAGCCATATTCCCAAATCAGAAGGTGATTTTTTTTCCCTATCTAAATGCTCTGAAAACTCAGAAAGCAGTCTGATAATCGAATCGTGCTTTCTGGTTCTTGTGCTATCGCTAGTGATAGTGACAGTGGTTTTGTAAAAGTGGGACTTAGATGACAATGTTTGTATGTTATCCAGGAGAGGCTGGCACTCGCGCTTTGAGCTGTACTGGCTACGGTGCTAACAGTTGTAAAAGCTTGTTTTTGCCAGTAGAGTTGGAGAATATGACTCAAAAGACACACAGGAAGCAGATCTGCTAGTTAAGGTGCTTTTTTTTTATGTCGCTCTTGGCTGTCACCACACAGAGAAAACAAAAGAAAACAATACGATGCAAAACAACATCATTGTGGCAAAGAGTTTAGAATTTTTTTTTTTTTTCTGGACATTAAAAGTCACACTAAGAATCTCTTAACACTGCACTGCACAGACAGAGCTGATCCTGACTTTAATGCATTTGGAATCAGAGTAAAAAAAGATGGAATTGATTACAATTGCTGGACAAAACATAAGGATTGATTTTAATGTGCTTGAATGCACAATTCTGGAAAAAGGATTGCAAATGCAAAACTGACTGAGGAATTTCTTACTTTAAAGGCTGGGGACTGAAAGACCTCGGTTGGTAGAGGCAAGTAGAGAATCAGGTAATGTAATTATTATAGCTGCCTTGTGCACTGCAGCTATGACAGTGTACATCAACTGGGAATCTGCCCAAATATTATATGTATATAAAATACTGTTATATTATTATAATAGATATAACACAATATTATATTTTATACCTATAAATATCAGTTTAGACAGATCAGTGTTATCCCTCGTGCAACTCTTTGTGTTTCTTTAAGCCTTTACAAAACACATTTTAAAATGTGTAGCATCCACAGGGATGTAACCAGTATTATTCATTCTTATTCTGATGCCTTGTTGTTATTTTCTTGTAGAAATTCTAAGATAGTCCCGTGCAGTGGAAAATTTCCAGGACTGTTTCATCATCAGTGTTGCCTTTAAAACTAAAATCCTTACTTGTCTTTGAAATCACTATTTGTATTTCTTTTTAAAATTATAAATTCCAAAGAATACACAACCTTAACAGTGTTTTATAATAGGAAGAAGTGTGTGATTTTGAAAATGGAGATGACAAAGCTATTGATAGAAAAGGATGGATTACTGTCTGCAACCAGAATCAGTCGTCCATGCTCAATCATAATAAGGCCCAAGTGCAACCCACTGCAAAGCCAGGGTGAAATGTGGTTTTGACATCAGAGAAAACAACGGAAAGAGAAAAGATCTCCCTCCTCAACTTCACATCCAGCAGAGAATGAGATCTGAAAGCTGGGGTATTTGTGTGTTGACTTCTTCTTTTGATCCGTGCCCATTTAATTTCTGGGCTCGCCTTTCTGTACAGGAGAAGAACAACAAGTCCCCGGGGACAGCAGAGTGGCTGTGGCAGTGCAATTGCTCTACGTTCCTCAGGTGTCAGAGAGGTGCAGGCAGCGGGCTGTGACTATGAGGAAACAGGAGCAAACTGTCTGCTCCTGGACGGCACGCCTCATTTAATTCCTTATCTGTCAGGCCAAGCACGCCGTGCTTTGCCTGCAGAGCCATATGGCGTGGTGCACCAGACGCGAACCTCCGTGATGAGACTGCGGTCAAGTGCCTGAACTGCACCATTTCCTCCACCCTTGGATGCAAATGCCCGTATGGATTGTAGGCTCTGGGACAGAACCACGCTGCTCTCATGGGCTGGGGACAAGGTCGGTGTTTAGAAAAGTGAGACAATTGAAAATACCTCCTTAGCTTTCCATAAACCTGACGCCTTGTGGGTTACAAAGGAAACGCAAAGGACGAGTAGCCAGTTGGGAGTGGTGCTAGCTCTGAATTTGACTCCGTATGTTTGAAGCTAAAATAGGTGTTTTGTAACAAGCCTCTTCCATTCCTACTAGTGCATGACCCCAGCAGAGCTGCATCTTTAACATAAATCCTTTCGGATGCTTTGCCATCTGAGTCAGGCATGTTACTGTTCCTCCTACGCCGTTTCCTGTGTGGTTGATACTGAATCAAAGACTCCATTCACAATGATGGGAGAAGAATAGATGACTCTAGCACATGTAATGTTTTCAAGTGCAAATTAATAATTGGTGTGCCCGAGCGTTAGTGGGAAGTAATTGTTTTGTAGCGGTGAGATAAATTCCAGGGGTTTTGGGCACAGGTTATCTAAAAATGGTATAGCCCACGCTTGTTCGAAAAGGAACAGCTAAAATTGTCAACAGGCTAATGGGAAGTACGCGACTCGCCTGAAATTCTCCGGGCCCACAATAAGCCCCAGGAGCTGGGTTTTGGTTGGAGAGACTCTCCAAGGGGTTGTTAGAGCTTCCTTTCCATCTCCAACCTGCGAGCATCGAGCATCCAAGCTGTGGCTCCCACCTCTAATAACCATTTGCAGCTTCAGTCATCAGCAGGGCCTCTCAGCTGCCATCCTTCTTGGTTATACCCTTCCCTACTCTTCTCTGAGAAGAATCCTTTATTCTTCGGAGGCCTCCAAGTGTGTCTACACAGACAGCTCAGGGTACGCTCAAACCTCTTATAAGTCCACCCTATTTCATGTGCATTCAGGTCCCAGCTCAGGCTGAGCCCCAGTGGTCTCTGAAGGCTCCTGAGATGAAGGTCCAGCTTCTTGCTTGTGTGATGTACAAAGCATTGGCAGAACCAAGCCCTTGAGTCCCTCTCTGTGGATCTCCCTGAAGTAACTTGTGTTTGATTTAGATCGTATCTTTTGAGAAAAACAAAGTTAATCTTCATTTAAATATTGCCAGAGGCAACATTTCCTTGTCCAGGAAAGCTGTCCGTGTGATTGTTCCCCCTCACTGTTAGAAACCTTTGCTTCTGCTCTGGATATGCCCAATGACAGCTTCTACCTACTGGATCTCTCCTGTGTTTGTCTGGTAGATGATCAAAATTTTCTTCCCAACCAGGACTCTCCTCACCCTGCAGCCATGTCTTTAAGAGACCAGAGAGACCAGAAGTCCTAGGGTCTGTCACCAAAAGGCATCCTATTCCGGTTGTAGGCACTAGCGTGTGTCTTTTCTCTGAATTGTCTCAACATTATGAAGCCGATTGTGCTGCAAATACCAGATGTGAACACAGTATTCCAGCTGTAATAACACAAAACCCAAATGCAGACGTGATATAACTTATTTTGCTGATGCTACAGCCAAAGAACCCATTTAGCCCTCTCGGATAGAGAAACTCTGAAGTCTCAGGTTCAGCTGTGGCTCACATGCCCTTTTCAGTATCTCTGACCCTTCCCCTCCACACTCACATCTCCTGCCTTGAAACTGTGCTTTATTACTCCTACAGGTATGCTTTTTAACTTTCTTTGCACTCAAATATGTATCGTTCGCCTGAGCGCAGTTTTGCAAACTGGTTTGCTCTGCACCAGTGACACATCCTTTAATTTCCACCTTTTCCCTCTGTCTTGGCGTCATCTAAAAGCTTACCAGTAATCCTCGCTGTTTCTCTACGGTGCTTGGTAAAATATCAATTGGTGCAGATGAAGAACTGATTGTGCAGGGTTATGGGACCACATTGCATTTTTCTGCTGTTAAAAGATAGTTGATAAGTAGTTGCCACCTTGAAAATTCACGCAACGCACTGGCTGTCCCAGGGTGGGAAAGGGCTGGAGGGAGAATAAACAACTTGGAGAAAACCCAGCTGATTTCAGGGGTCTGCCAGCGAGCAAAGGGAAGGTGTGCAAGGGCTGGGGGTTCAGTACATGGATGGAGCAGGACACCGAGCCAAACCTCCCAGGAAGGCACCCAGGAGCAGTGCCTGCTGCCTGTGGCGCCCCAGGCACTCTTCCAAGAGCACCACAGTGATGGTCTAGGGATGATTAGTTAGACAGCCATTTCGTATGTGTCACCTTGGGTTTGCATTGTTCCGGTTTCTTAACCAACATGTCCTGCTGCAACAAGCTGAAGGCCTTAAAGACGTCCAGGTGTTTTACACCAGCTTTGTTACATTTATCGCTCAGTCTTGCAATCTCCTTGGTGAAAGATAACAAGTCAATTTGAAAGGTCTCTTCCCATAAACTCCTGTTGATTGGCATTAATTATATTTCCCTCCCTTAATTCTTTGTTAATCTAGATCCGTATGAGTCATTCCATTATACTGCTGGGACTTGTGTCAGAAGACAGGCCTATAAATACTTAGATCTTTCTCTTTACCTTTTCCAAAAACTTTCCAAACATTTGCTTTCCTTTGGAGCTTCCCCGCTGCCCAGAAAGTTACTGGAGATTACTGTAGTGCTTCACTTATGCCTTGGAGAAGACATCCTGGCTAATCACCCGGGCAAAGCCAGCTGTGTTATATATTCTGCTGAAGCAAGGAGTTTTCAAACAGTGAATTAATGCTACAATCATAAGCAACCTTTACAAAAGCATGGCAAGAAATATTTCATTTGCATCCATATGTTGAGTTTCTGTATCACAACCTAGTGCTGTGACTACAGAAGGTCTTTTTTAAAGGCATGAATGATTTTTAAAAAGGATTTACAGAAGACCAGCCAGAGGGAGGCACAGCCCAGATGGGGTTTTGTGTATGGTCCCCACCACGGTGCTTACAGCACCTTTGCTCTTTACATGCTAAACCACCTTGTGCCTTCCATTCTCCTCAAACAATGACAGCAACCCAGGAGACAGAGAAATGGCCTCATTGTCACTACTGTTACTGTAGATGTGTAGTAACATCATCCCTTCTTTTGGGGTTGTTTCAGAACGTCAAGGAGATGACAAACACATAATGTGTTTGGGCTTGTTTCATAAGAAAAGATGAGCTACTGATTTGAAAATAGCTGCTAGAACGTCAACAGCTTCAAATTGAATTGGAAAAATACCACATTAGTGCTGTTGCCCCAATCCTGGTTAGAATTCACATCAGACAAGAACATAAAAACACTCTTGGAGAGACTGAGGATGTTTTACCATCTAAGCACAGGACAGTTTGCAAGATGCATAGAAGAACAAAATGAATTGCAAGGAATGTTTTAATATCATCGAAATAAAAACCAGGAATTGGGACTGGTGTAATTTCAAACACACAGAGATAATAAACTCAAGTCCCACGTTCACCTGCTCCTGTATTTATCTGAACAAGTATCAGAAGGTGCTGGTGGGGGCCAGGTTCACCCTGGCTGCCCCTGGAGCCAGCCCAGCAGGCGCTACCCTGCAGGGAAGACGTGCCCCCGGCTCAGGCTTTGGAGGAACAGGTCATCTTCCTCCCAAAATAGCCAGGGCGCCAGCTCTGCTTCTTCCTGGCCGGGAGTGCCAGTCACAGCTTAGCCTTTTTGTCACTGATGACAATAAACGTGTTGGGATTAGGTCTGCGCTCTGTATGAATCACATCCCCTCTGTATGACTTGCTTGAAATGCCTGGCGCTATACAAACCTAATAAAAGAACAGTCCCTTTTGGCAGGGAGGTCCGTGCATGCTGCAGGTATTCTCCGTGGAGAAAATTCAGCCTGCGGCGTACAGCTGAAGAGTTTTCTCCGTCTATCACGGACCTTCCCTTTGAACAGCTTGCATCGATTTTCTTTTCACACGTTGTACAGCATCACAGGATTTACAGACAAACATCTAACTGCAACTATATTACATTAATTACCATTCGTTGCTTTTCGTCCCTTTTGCCCTTTTTTTAGCCTGTTACTCCTCTTGGTGGAGCAAAGTTTCCTCTCACCACTCATAAAAATACCATCCAAGTGGCTGCAGCCACGAGCTGCTGGGAGCAGGGCAGGGGGGGAGCCCCAGGGACCCTCTTCCCTGGGGAGCGCTGCTTTGGGGGGGGGCTCTGCACCCCTCCCCTGGTGGCACCGAACACCCACTTTGCCACCTACCTTCTCCCTTGCCTCTTTGCCCGTCTGGCAACGGAACAATAAGTCTTGCTGGCAGGATATACCCGTGCAAATATAGGATCCCACTGAGCTAATCAATACTTCCCGTCATTGCCGAAGGTTGCCAACAGTAACATTCCCTTCCACGTTTTATAGGAGATGCTGAATGTGGCGTTGGTACTATTAACACCTCTAACGTTTCTCCCATTAACATTTTCTGCCCATAAAAGGGTTTTTGTGTTTTCTGTTGCTTCTGGTTTTACTTTCATTTGGGGCTACTGAAGCTTGAGCCACCTGAACTTTGGGAGTCAGCCTTTTAAATTTGTCCTAAAAATTTCACAATAATTGCAGATTTTTCGAGCTGATTTTGTAAAGCAAGATAATATTGGAGAGAAATGCAGGGATATGATGTTGAACGCTTTAGAAACCTTTTATACTTACCCTTTTTTTCAGTAACAAGAAAGAAAAGGAAGAGAGAACCCAAACACCCATGAAAAAGGGCCACTGATAATTTTTAATATAAACCTCTTCTAAGACTTTTTGAGCAAAGGAAAAGGTTGCTCCCTCTTGGAATCCAGTGAAACCGGGAGGACTCTGCAGATTTTTAAAGATTCAGTAAATGCTTTCTCCTATTTTTTAAGCAGATTTTGCTGAAAGCACTTTTGGCCATCTACATGAGCAGATGAAATGGTTTGAAGCCCAGTGAGCAGGGAGATGGGAGCTGGGCTCTCTCCTGCTGCCTTGCCCTGGGAGAGGAAAGGAAGGAAGGTGTCAGAGGGGCTGGGGGAGGCTTCTTGGGGGGAGAAGAGGAAGGGAACACACATGTGGGACACGAAGGAAGATCTGACAGACTGGAAAAGCACACAGATCTAAGGGATGGGGAAAGAGCTAGCAGCTGGAAAAACATGCAGGCACTAACCCTGGGAGAATATTCCTTTTGAGTAAATCCGCCCCCCTCGTAAGGGGGAGCGAACTGAAAGGCCACATTAGGTCCTACACAGGGTTTGATATTCCTCGGTGGTTTGGGTTCTTGTTTGCTAATAACAACTGGCTTCAGTGAGTATTGCGGTTGGTTATTGTGGGGATGAGCCTGTAGGACACCCTTTAAGAGGAGGAAGAACATTCTGCCTCCTTATACGAGGGAGACAACCTGCTAGGGCATTTGTCCCAAGGGGACATCGCTGAAGGTCTGAGGCATCACCCGCAGCCACCTGAGACCAAGCCTGGTCTCACCTGGGACTGAAGTCTGACTGCAGTGAGTTGAGTGGAGATGTTTGGAGGACATTAAAGGGCTCCTTTAGTGGAGCTGCCCGTTAGAGGAAAACATTTCCCCAGTGCTCTGTGTTTGCCATATGCTGCCGTGTCCTGTAGCCCCCTCCATGGCATTGTGTCCTTGGAATCCAGATCTCTCTTGGGACTTGTCCGGGCAGACCCAGCACAGGCTGGGAGAGGATTTAGAAACTGCAGAGTTGGGCAGACACAGCCAATCCAACTCGGCAGCGCTGACAAATGCTGTGTAAGCATCTATATACACACATACATATATTTATATCCCTCTGTGTGTGCATACGTATAACAGCAAACCACCCTCTGCTCCCTTCATAACAGACCCTCCCAGTATCTCTAAGTGTGACGCACGCTCCCCTTGGGAACCCATGGAGGCTGTAATGTACAACAGAGTAGGATTTATCACGTTCTCTAACACCTAGGGAAAAGGCTAATACTGTTTTCTAAAGTACTGCATTGTTTTTGGGTTCAGCTGTATTGCTTTTAATATTTTATGTATGTGAATATGGTGCACTGCAATGAAAACACCCTTCTGTCTTTTTCTAGTAAATGCGTCTTTCAAAACAAGGAACGACATCAAATGGTGAGGAGCTCTGGGTCTGGAAGGCACAGGAAAATGCATAAAAGATGAAGTCCTATTTATGTTTCTCGCACGCACACACAAAAAAACCCAAACGAAAAAACCAACCCACCTACATTAAAGAAACGCCATTCAAGCTACAAAGTAAATCAGCTGGCATGTGGCCTTTCTGTACTTGCCCATTAGGATCCAGGCTTTAATTACAGGACCGCACGCTGCCTCTGCAGAACCCCCCACGTGCAGGACCTCCTCTGGGGGCACGGAGCCGCGCGTGGGAGAGGAATCCCCTTTGCTTTGCCTCCGGAGGTGGCGAGGCTGCAGAGCTCGGGGGGGCAAGGAGTGGGGGGAAGGTGTCTCCCCAGGGGAAGGCAGCCTGTAAAGCTGACTTCAGTGGGGACTGCCAAACTCCTGCATGTTGAAATCCAAGGGAATTTCGTGCAATCAGCTGCAAAGGCCAGCACGGAGAAAGAAAGAACTCAGAGCTGTTTGCCGGGATACGCCAATGGCGCAGGGCCATGCCGTTTGGTTGGATGGGTTAGAGCAGGTATCTCCACCAGGAGCAATATAAACCCAATGGAGTGGGCTAATTTCCCCTAAACTCAGCAGTTAAACTGCTGCAGGGCTCGCACAGGGCTGCTGCAGGTATCTCTTCGAGCAGGATTTTTACTTACCTGTTGTTCTGCAGGTGGGAACTGTGCATTTTCATAGAACCATAGAATGGTTTGGGTTGGAAGGGACATTAAAGATCACCGAGCTCCAACCCCCTGCCATGGGCAGGGACACCTCCCGCTAAAGCAGGTTGCTCAAAGCCCCATCCAGCCTGGCCTTGAACACCTCCAGGGATGGGGCATCCACAGCTTCTCTGGGCAACCTGTTCCGGTGTCTCACCACCCTCACAGTAAAGGATTTCTTCCTGATATCTAATCTAAATCTCCCCTCTTTCAGTTTAAAACCATTACCCCTCATCCTCTTGCTTCACTCCCTGATAAAGAGTCCCTCCCCATCTCTCCCGTAGGTCCCCTTTGGGTACTGGAAGGCTGCTGCAAGGTCTTCCTGATCTCCTTCTCTCCATTTTATGTGTGGAGATGAGCCTGGGTGGGGAGCCTTGAGGAAACAGTGAAATAAGAAACGTGCAGGGGCAGCCTTCCTTCGGTGTCTCCTAGCTCTGGAGTGGCCAGCTGCTCAACCCCAGCTTTCTGAAGGTCACTTGCACTCCTGCTTGCCTCTGCATTGGCATTCCAGGTTCACGGGAAGCAAACTGGAGATGCCCAGCATGGCCCCACCATGCGTTGGTGACAGCAGAGCCAGAGGTCCAAGGCCTTCAGGCAGAAGCCTGACGGGAGCTAACAAAGCATTTGTCACAGGAGAAGGCTGCCATGCACAATGTGTCAGCCGATGTGAGACGTAGGACCAGAAAGTTTCAGCTGATGATGAAGGAGAAACGCAGACGGGAATGTTTTGTTCATCCCAGGCATTGCAGGGGACATGTCCTAAGGTGGAGAAGGGATTCCTCTTTCCTCCTTCTGTCCCATGTTCTCCAAGGTCCAGCTCTTCCTCTCCCCAAGCTCCTTATCCCAACTTCCCTCTCCTGGCCCATCCCACTCCAGGGCTTTCCTGGAAAGAGGCTTTCCCCCTCTGTCCCCAGGTCGCCCACATTTCTTCTCTTTACCTCTTCATCCTAGAGCTTTTCCAAAAGTTGAGGACAAAACATGTCACCCCTCCAGCCTCATCCTTCCTAAACTCCCTTGACTGAGACCTCCTGGCACGGCAGCTGCTGGCACGGTTGAGTCCAGCCCAGGTGGGTAGAGCCTGGTAAAAAAGCGACCGAAACAGGTTTTACAGTAAGAAACGCCGGGCTGCGTTGCCAGTCGGAGGAGACATTCTGTGCCCAAGCAGCCCACGAGGATGGCTGGCAAAGGCAGGGCACGTTCCTGCAGACGTAATTCGTGGTGGCCGTGTGATTGTAGCCATTTGAACACAACGTGTGGATCCTTCTGCCTTATTAATCTGGGGAAATAACTGGCTTGCTTCTCATGAGCGTCTCTCAACGTCATCAGGGCTTCATGGTGAGCTGTTTCTGGGAACTGGATCTGCAGTTGGGAACAGACACTTCTGCTGAAGACAGTGTCTTCTGCTTTCCACCAGGCAAGGTTCTGGCTCTGAAATTCAGTTCAGTTGTCCTCTTTCCTGTGGAAGCTGATTGCTTGCATGGTTTTGTGGGCTTGTAAGCATTTCATAACTTAATAATAGGTCACATTAATTCATCTTTTTGCTCTGTCTTTACTCTTTAGAAAGATGGAAGTTATTTTTCAAAAATAAAGCATTGCATATGCTGCATGTGGGAAGTGGTGATTTCTAGCTATGGACTGAGGGGGCAAAATTGTATAATTTATAACTGTATCATAAATAATGAGTCTGATGCCTCCATTACTGTGATTTTACACTAGTCTAAAAGTGGAGTCATGAAGCCGAAAGTCAGCCCCAATATGTTATCACTCCATTGCAGAGCTACTCAACACTGGGAACCAGATCCTTGGCTGAACAAGAACAGTTTCATTAACTTTATTTTTCAGTTTCAGCTAATGAGCCAGTCTGCGGACCCTTCACATAATTCAAACCCAGCACTTTTGCACCAGAAGGTAGGCTGGGGTAGGTGTGGAGCCCTGGACAGGTGTCAGGGACTGGCAAGCCGTCAGGAAAATATCTGCTCATCTGGACTGCCTTCCATGTAGCTCCCCTGACATCCATTCCAATGCATGAGCTGGCCCTGAAGTCACAAGGTAGCACCAGAACCTGGAGCGTGCCCTTCAGTGCCTCTGATTTCTTTGAGAGACACTAGTGCAAGGCAGGATGAGGTCCAAATCTCCTCAGTAGGTTTAGGTCAGAGGAGCAGACTGTTTGCTGCCCACTTGCCAATGCTCAGCCTTCCTCCAACGTCCCCAAATATACAGCAGCTCTGCTGCCTTGGGGGGCTGAGGAGTTTGAGCTCAGTTTGTGGCACATGCATTGAAAGACAGGGTGAAAAACCAAACCACAGCAGGGCGAAATGCCGAGGTACAGCTGCCCAGGTGTGGCTTGTGCCCTTCCAGCAGCTGTGAACTGTGAATGAGGAGGTAAGATGAGGACGGCGCGAGGTCCCCTCTGCTCCCCTGGCCCCTGCCGTGCTCTGTGACACTAGGGATGCTGCCCCAGGAGCTGGCTGCAAGGAGCCCGGGGCAGGGTCCCTCCCCAGGACACAGGCACACATGCTCCCCTTTGCAGCCCCTCGCACCCAGACAGAGCCACACGCCATTTGCCCCTCTGGGCTTGTCCATCCCGACATCCTCGGGCTGCTCCGTCCCCATCTTGCTGCTGGGAATATCGTCCCCACTCCCAAGGCTGCTGCCCGTGGGTTCCTGCACCCCTGGCTGCTGCAAAGCTCTTGCCTTGCCTGCCCTTCTGCTGCAAGCTCCAGGAGCTCCTCAATGGCCTGGTCTTCCTTTCGTGCCAGAGAGACAGCTGGTATCTCCACTGCTGGCAGCAAAGTCCATCCTGATGTTTCCCTGCTTAAATGAGAGAAAACTCAGGTTTCTTCACTGTGGGAGGAAGGCTTCCTGGCCAAGGGAAGACAATATCCCCTTTCCTGCCCTCTTACCAACGAGCCCTTTCATCACAAGCACTACTAGACCTTTCACTACAATGACACGATGAGGAAAACCACAGGTTTCGATGCCAACCACAAACTTTTGAGTCCAATGAACCTTACATTTTTCTTTTCCCCGCCAGTCCCTCCTGTTGCAGGACCAACCCTGTGGCAGGACTCCTTCCTCTCCCTGTGCCAGAGGGATGGGGTGGTCCCTTGGTGGGTTTGCCTTTTCCTGGGAGGGGAGGCCCCCGGGGCCATGGCTCCCCATCCCCGTGGCGGCTCCCCATCCCCAGGGCCGGCGTGCTTTCCTGGTGAGGTTACACAACGGCTGTGGGGAACGGCGTGCTAGGACAAGGCGTGTGAGTCACCGAAGGTACTGGAGTCTTATATAAACCCCGCGTACATTTTTGGAGTGCACTTCAGCTGAAAGGGCTGTCAGGAGCCCTGACAAAAGCGACAGCCTGAGAGGAGCAAGGCAGAAGAAAGCAAATACTGCTGTTCCTTCCCTCCCCCCCCATCTCCTTACATTCCATCCCTCTGCCAAGACCTTCTGCAGATCCAGGAGGCCCTGGGCAGTTGGAGGACCGGGACAGCACTCACGCATCCCATGGTGTGTGACAATTCCTCCAGGACAGGCTTCGCTGCGGTCTTTTGGATCTGAATCTGAAATCTCCATAAACAGACTGAATTTACTTCCAAGCCTACTGTCCTCTGCTTCTGACTCAGGGCTTTGTCTTCTCCTCCATCAGCTGAGCCTGCATAATCCCACTTTTCCCTCTGCGCTCTTCTCCATGATGGTATCACGAGCCTTTCCTAGGATTCCTGGCTTTCCATCTGCACAAGTGGACAGGGTTACTGAGATATGGAAACAGCGGAACAGCACAGGACCCACGGCTGACATCACGTGTCTGAAACCCCCTGTGCAGGACCCACCTCAGGATCTCAGCAGGGTCTACCTGGGAGAAGGGCTTTGCTTGACTTGTGGTCAATCCTGCACACTGGCAAAGATGGATATGACACCAACCCAGCTGCCAGCCTGGGAACGTGGCACGCTCTGAGGTGTAGTTTAAGAGACTGTAGGTGAGAGTCAGAAGAGTTTCCAAGTGATGGGTAAATTTCTGATTGCTTTAACTTTGAACTGAGTGCATCTTCCAGTTCCTGCATCAGCCCCCAAGCCTCATGATGCAGTCAACAGGCCAGTTTTCACCAGCAAATGCTCATTGGTGAAAGCCAAGATGTTTTGTGGTTCAGGTTCAGCTAAATTTTCATCAGGCAGCTCTCCTGCTCCAGGATGGACTCTCCAAGCAAACCTAGAGCCAGAGGAGTGGAAAGGGCTATAGCATTCACCCAGACCACCAGGAGCCCAAGCTCCATCCCATACTTGCCAGCTCCCACCAGCAGCCTGATCTGGAGCTGGTGGGCTAAGGAGACATGAAATGTCTGAACAGCCCTTGCTGGGCTCTCCACCAGCAGAAGTTTAACCATTTGCATCATGATTCCAGCTCTCCCAGGGAGTGGGAAGCCTGAGTCAAAGTCCTGCTCCTGCTGAGGCTGAGTTGTGATAGTGGATGGGAATGAGTCACCCAGGGGGGTGGGAGAGGCACAAGAGAGCAGGACAAGGAAGGACATGGACCTGTTGGAAGGGGTCCAGAGGAGGCCACAAAGATGCTCAGAGGACTGGAGCACCTCTCCTGTGAGGACAAGCTGGGAGAGTTGGAGTTTTTCAGCCTGGAGAAGAGAAAGCTCTGGGGAGACCTTATAGCAGCCTTCCAGCACCTAAAGGGGGCTACGGGAGAGATGGGGAGGGACTCTATCAGGGAGTGAAGCAAGAGGATGAAGGGTAATGGTTTTAAACTGAAAGAGGGGAGATTTAGATTAGATATCAGGAAGAAATCCTTTCCTGTGAGTGTGGTGAGACCCTGGTCCAGGTTGTCCAGAGATGCTGTGGATGCCCCATCCCTGGAGGTGTTCAAGGCCAGGCTGGATGGGGCTTTGAGCAACCTGCTCTAGTGGGAGGTCTCCCTGCCCATGGCAGGGGGGCTGGGACTTGATGATCTTTGATGTCCCTTCTAACCCGAACCATTCTATGATTCTAAGGTGCTGCTTCTGTAGGGGAGAAAGTGGCAAATGAAGGTATCTCTCTTTATGAATTGGATAATTTCTGCGCAAACAAAGCTTTAAGAAAGTCTTGGCTCTATCCCAGCACGGAGGGGGAACACCGTCTGCAACCGCTATATTATGGGCTCCCCCAGATGGCTGAGCTTTCTGCAGAGCAGCAGAGCACAGCTGCTGTGGAGGCAGCCAGCACGGCCAGGGACTGACTCACCAGCAGCCAGGAATGACAACACATGGGGCTGGGAAAACCAGGGGCACAGCTCCGAGCTGGACTTTGACAAGCAGCGTCCAGCACAGATGCCAGCGCGGAGCTGGCATCTTTACAGGGAAGCAGGGACCGGCCCCCGGCACGGCTCCCTCTCACCTTGCTGGGGTTTTCTCTACATGGAAGAGGGTTTTGGGATTGAGCTCAGAGGCTGCACAAATCACATAACCAACGGGACAGATTCCTGGCAGATGTTTCCTCCAAGGGTGCGCTAGCTCAGGCCGGGGCGCCCTGTGCAGCACCTTCTCATGATGCTCATTTGCTCGTGAGGAGACCAAGAGCCGTCTCTTATGGGTGAGAAGTCCCTCGTCTTCTAGGCAAAAGAACCCAAATGTCTCCCCTGTCCTTGGATGCCACGAACCCAAGCTGAATAGACCACATTTCTCCATCTTCTACACAGGCAAACCCTGCAGGTGTTACTCACTCCGGTGAGCCTGGAGGGATCCTGCAAAAGAGCCAGCTGCTCCCACAGCTGGAGGGAAATGATGCACTTGGCAGTGCACCCCACGGATGCAAAACAAAACCCGCATGCACACATCAGCCCTGAGCACCCCTGCTCCCTGCGCCAGCCTGAGCTTAGGAAGGAAGCCGGGCTGAGAACTGACAGCCTCGGCGCAGTGGTGGTACTGCCAGGCCGGGAGACTGGGGCTGCCCTCGCCCTGGGGCTCCGACGGCAACCACATCACCAGTGGGACCAGTTCCCGGGTCTCTGCCCCTAGGGAGATGCTTGCTGGGGCCAAGCAAACCCATCGGTGGAGCTGGCCCTCTGGGGCCGTGCAGATTGTGATGGCCCCGGTGGCCTCCCGAAACGGGAGCCACAGAGCAGGGTGGGATGGCTGCGGAGCCGGGGCTTCCCTTCCCCGTGAAACAGCTAATCTTATCCGGGCACACAAGCGTCAACAGGTGCCGTGGAGGGAAGAGGGACGAGGGGATATTGGTGCAGCTGGAGAAAGTATTTATAGCTGCTTTTTTTTTTTTTTTTTTTTAAAAAAAACCCACCCATATAGATCACATCTCTGTTAACGTATGTAACACAATCGGGAACCTGAGCTTCTCATGATCCCATGGCTGCAGGATTTCCTGTGGAATCCTCTACCGGCCACAAAAACAAGCTAAAAATAAATGCATTAAAAAAGAGGCACACACTGGAACGTGCATGCCTGTGTCTCTGGCCAGTGAATTGGGAAGTGTCAGCGGGGGTAGAGGAGGGGACAGTCCCCAGAAAACCCTCTGTAATGGTGGGTCTGGTGGGTCTGGGTCCCCAGAGAGCTCCAGGCGCGCGCAGGTGGGAGCATCCACTGCCAATGGGGGTTTCAGGAATCCCAAACGTAGAAGTTATGTAGAAGTTGTGAAATGGGAGCAACTCCCATCAAAAGCCCAGGAGATCCAAGTGTCTCATTGGTTCATCCTCCTCCAAGAATCTTAGCTGGAGTTAATTTCCCTGAATGCAAGAGAGTAGATCTGGTTCAGATCTCCCTGGCTTTACACCCACTAGTGATTCAGCTACCTCTTGGGTTCTATTCTCCATTTTATCCAGGAGGAAGAGGGCAGAAGCAGATGTGGAACCCCCCAGCTGGAAAGCAAGCCTGGCGAGCCTGCCTCTCCCCTCTGCAGGCTGGTCCCCAGCTCCTCCCAGCAACACCTTCCAGCCACTGCTCACTAGAGCAACCTCATCACAAGTCTCAGACCTCCAGAGAAGACCACCTGCATATTTAGCACCCCCGCGTATTTCAGAAAAAAAATGCAGAAGGAATGTTTTTCCATCCACTGAGAAATGGACGGGGCCACCAGTTCACCTTTTGCAGCTACTGGGCTGCCTGTCAGGTTGGCCAGCAAAAGGCAGGGAGAGGGTTTGGATGCTCGTGGGCCAACCCCTGGTGGGTAGCACCATGACAGAGCATCCATCAGTGCTCTGCAGGGCCTCCCAAGCCCCCATGGGCACAATCTCCTGCCACTGCCACCTCCCTGCAGCCAGACCCTGGACACCAGTTCCATTTCAAATCATGGCTGCGATAGGATGGCTCCTGGAGGGAGCGGTGGGGGACAGACAGGACCTGGAGAGGGTGACAGCATCACCTGGCAGCTCAGCTTCTCATCCTCCCTTGGGCTCCTCCCCTCCTCTGGAAGAGGGTCAGGATGCCAGGACACCACCTCCCCTCCAAAGGTGAATCCATCTCCTCGGTGCTGCTGCCTGACACCGGCATTCAGTGTGTAGGATCGCCCGCTGTCGTTGGGATACGTCGTTAATTAGGACAGCACCAGAGCTCCTCCGAGCTACAAACAGCGGAAGGAGGGGAGCGAAATTCCCTGCAGCTGAACTGAGCCTGTGAGGTCCATGCCCCCTAATTCCCCCAGGCTGCCGTGATTCAGCCGGTACTTCCAGCAAACACCCTGCAGGCAGCGGCGTGAAGGAAGGTGGCTCTTTCTGCCGATTAATTCAGCCACTGCCTCTGTCCTGGCGCCGTCGCGCTCCGTAGCAGCTGCCTACCCTGGGCACTCCTGTAACTGGACTTTTGGCAGAAGCGTGTGCTCCTGGCTACCACCAACCTGTGCTTTTTTTGGTGTGGTATCACTCCAAACAGAGGGGGCTCTGTCCCCTGTCCCACCGCAGAGCTGCCACCAGCAGAGAGCCACCAGCACAGAGATCAAAGCATCACCTACAGCACGGCGAGAGGGGAGACGTTCTGGTGGCTGCTGTAACCACCCATCAAAACCTTTCTCTTGCCAGGAGGGCACATAATGTTATTAGTAAAGAGGTGCCTTAGATGAGCTGCTTTGGCAGATGGTCCCTTCCCCCAGCGCTCTGCTATTAGCTGCCAGAGATGAAAAGCCGCGACGTTGCAGAGAGAGAGAGAGAGAGATGGAGGTGTCAAAGATGTCACCTTCAAGCTGCTCTTCGCAGGGGTGGGGATGGGGATGGAGATGGGGATGGGGGTGGAGACGGGGATGGGATGGCTGAGAGCAGCCAGCTGGAGGGAGCAGAGCAGCCTCGTACCACCGGGGACGGCAGGCAGGGTTGGGGTTGCTCGGCCGTCTCCCACCCCTTGCCCCCTCCATGTCCCCACCTCCTGCCCCACGTCTGCTTCCATTCCCCACGCTGCAGGGGGAATGAGCTTCTGGCATTTTGGGGATGCCACCAGGGAGGGAGGGTGGGAGGGGACCTGCTGCAGCACGAGCGCTGGGGAGCACAAAACAGGTTTCCTGCAGTTTTCTCCACCAGAAAAACTCCCTTCCGAATGGGGTGCCTTGTGCAGAACAAGCTGCAGATGTATGGGCTCATCCCTGCTTATAATTCTGGGAGTGATTTTTACGCAGCACCAAGGGAAGGGAGACAACCCATTGAGAGAGAAATGTTTTTACCCTTTCTGTGCTGGTGGGGAAGATGATCTACAGGTCTGTTGTCCACCTCTGCTCAGTGTTTGCTGATCAGACCCTTTCTGAATATCCAAGCTAAAGAAGAGTAGGATAAAGTCCTTTGCCTCTAGGGCAGCATTTTCTCTCATTTCATGTACTTTAACCTCTCTGGCTCTGATACATCCCCTGTCACAGCACGTGCACTCATTCAAAGCACTTCTGCAAAGCTTCTTTTCCTGGCTTGTTGCTTTGACAGGTTTTCTTTGCACAGCTTCCCTAGCTCTTCTTTCCTCACTGCATCCAGGAAAAAATGATCTGTATTTTCCTGGAAGGCCCTTTACAGCCTCTTCACATCAAAACCGTGGGGTCAACCAGAGACTGGTCTCTCCTTTGCCAGATACTTGCCATGTTTCCCAGTGAATCTTCTTCCTCTGTCCTCCTACAGAGTTATTTCCACCTTGAGAAAGGTTCTGTGGATGTCTCCTCATCTTCCTTTCAAGCCTTCTTTAAAAACCTTCCATTACACTTTAAACTGGAGACAACGCAAACCGTGATACCACCCTCCAAAGTCCCACCCATTGCTGCAGCTGTGACCCTCCAGTGGGTCTGAACCACCACCCAACTCCATGGTTGCTGGATACCCCGTGGATACATGGCTGGTCTGCACAGGGACAGCCCGTTTCAGTTTTTCCCCTCCTGCCAGCGTCAAGGAGCCCCTTGAACCTCCTCTGAAACCAAACCAGCTCAGCCCCTGCTGTCCCCTTGGTGGCCAGTGTCGGAAGCTGACAGATCCTACCCGATCTCCAGCCTCTCCAATAAGGTCCTGAGCCCACCTTGTCCGCATCCACCACCTGAACTTTTCTGAGGTTGCTTCCTTGCACAGGTGGGTGCCCACAAAGCAGGCCAGGGCTTCGCTGGGTGCAGTGGCTCTGAGCTGGCTGGGCTGTGAGGAGCTCTGCTGGAGCCACGTTGAGGGGTCGGGTTCCCTGGGGTCTGATTCCCAAAGGGATCAATGCACCCATGGGTGAACGAGAGGAGCCTAAGCCACTCTGCAGCTGTCTTTAGGTCTCGATGCCGAGACACCAAGACTCCAAAGAAATGGCAGTTTCCACAAATGGTAACTACCTCTGTATTTTTTTCTCCCTGCTGTGGACTGGAGTGTGGTCCCAGTGAGGGCTGGGAGGTCCCAGCTGCTGCGGTGGGAACTAACCAGGCAGGGTGGACCCAGCATCCCACTTATCCTAGGCCTGGAGTGCAAAGCTGCCCAAGCTTATCCCCTGCTGAGGGCAATGCCTGCAAAAAATGAGGAGAATCAGCCCCAAAACACCCTCCCACCCTGGGCTGATACGCTCAGAGTAGTGTCAGGAGCACTCAAAAAAAGCACAATGCTATTAATACAGATGGGAAGGGGGAAAAGATTCTTTTTCGGAGCTGGATTTTGAGGTGTTTGAATAAGGAAGTCTTACTTGGAATCGCTGTGTGGCATCACCGCTGCTGTGGAGGCAGCCACGTCAGCTGGTCCTCTCCCCGTCCCAGCTGGATGGACCAGGCACAACCCAGTCCTCACAGGACTGCAGGGCTGGGGTTACTTTCCTGTAGAATTAACCATGACGGTCCCCAGCCCTCTCTCCAGCCTCCATCAAATCCATTTTCCTATGAAACTGGAAACCTTGATTAGCAGCCTGCTAGGGGAGGCAAATCCCTAGGGTCTTTCTTTGTGCCCAGGAGTTTGTCCCTGCTCTGGGGTGAACGTACGCCTTGTTTTCACTCTGTGAAACAGAGAGAGGACCGAGCTGTCTTCAAGCAAGATGACAGATTCACAGGAAAAACTGAAAAAAAAAAAAAAAAAGAAAAAAAGCGTTTTCTTTGGAAGTCATTTTCTCTTGAGAAGTTCTGTCTGCATTTTTTATTAATAATACAACACCCTGGATGTGTCAAAAAAATATGAGAATACATTTCCTGGTGGGGAGCTCCAGCCTGACGGAGCCAAGCGGTGCAGCCGGGTTGTCATTTGCTTCTTGGAATTTCATTTCCTAATCAACACATCTGTGAAATCACTGTGGGTTCAAAGCTTGGTTTCCAGAGCTGCTTGGGATCAAAGACTGGGGAGGTGGGAGGAGAGCGGGGAAGGGGAAACCTGCTGTCTCCATCAGCAGCCCAGCACGGAGAAAATACCTGCCCGGGAACGCCTGAACAAGGGGTGGTTTAATGCCCTGACCTGGGTTTATTGTTTCAAAGCCAAACAAGAAAACAGGGATGCAGAGACCCAGCACTCGTCACAGTGATGAGTGTTTCCCTTTGGGGAAAAAAACCCCCACTTCTTAGAAACGTGGGGGTTTGCAGGGTCTGAGCTGACCCCTCCTGGAGTGGGCGAGCCCTGGAGAACAGGGGAGGGGGCTGCAGGGACCCTCCCAGAGCCACCCTGTCCTGCTGTGGGTGACACGAGTGGCGCTGCCTGCATGCTGTCCCCGGCACCTGTAACCCACGCCCAGGATGATGACTTGCCCTTCTTTTTCACTTCGATGTCCAACTGGTCCCACCTCATGGAGAGACCTGGGGCCAGGCAGCCTTTCCCCAAGTGTCTGATCTCACAAGTGTCGAGTGAGAGGAGCTCAAATACATTAAAATTGCCCAAACCTGAGTCAGACAATCAGGTTTTTCTTTCTCTGACACCTGCAAGGCCATAAATTCACTTGTCTGGCAGTCACCCAGAAGCCCTTCCAGAAGATGCAGGTGACACTTATGTTTGAAGAAGTTAGGAAGATATAGGGAAAAAAAAAACTTTCAAAAAAACCCCAACCCCCACTGTCTTCACTGATCATGAAAAATGATATAGAAGCACAGAATCAGAGAATGCTTGGAGTTGGAAGGGACCTTAAAGATCATCTAGTTCCAACCCTCCTGCCATGTTTTTTTTTCCATTTCCAAGAAAAGCCATCACCCAGAAATTTTCCCTTTTCTCCATGAGGATCTTTTCCTTGCTCACTGTGTGTAGAGACGCCGGTCAGAGCTTGCTTGACGCTCAGGAGCTACTCACACCGTGAAACTACCACGTTGAGGAGCATCCCTTTGGTTCCTAGGCAAGAGGGAGGTGCTGGAGGCATGGATTCACCTCTCCTCATGGGATGCTGTGCCTGCCTGTGCTACATGGATGCAGCCAGATGCTGGCAGCAAGATTTTGGACCGGTCTCTGTCAGAGACAAGGGGGTGGCAGAGCAGCTGGTGCCCTCAGCGCTCTGCGCAGGCACACGACTCAGCCTCCATCAAACCATCCCACCTCATCTCATAAAGCCAAGAAGCTCAACCCTGCTGTCCAGGAGCAGCTTCAGGTGGGATCGTGTAGGGAGTTCTCTCCTGCATGGCTGATGCTCTTGCCATTGTGCTTTTCATTTAAGCTTTGCTGTGCACAACGTGATGGCAGAAAAATAACATCACAGGAGAGTGGGCAAAAGAGTAGATGCTCAGATTCATCCCCTTGGATGGCTAGGGAGGAACTGGGTGGCATTGCCAGGCCACTAGTTGTCTTTTCTCTGCAGTTCCCTGCAGCTGTGGGTACCCCTCATGCTAAGACAGCTCTTTGGAGGTGTTTAGTTCCAGCATCCCAGGTACCAGGAATGCAGCTGGAGCAGGGACCGTGGGACAGCAGGGTGCTGTGGTGGGTCACCGGTGCAGGAGAGGGGGCTGTCTTCCTCCTGGCACCACCACCACCGCATCCCATGCTGGGGGAGGAAGGTTGAACCTCCAAGATCATCAGGAGGACGGGGCAAGTGCCCGCGTGGGCAAAGCAGCACCCAGCTGTGTGCGCAGAATTCCCCAGCACGTGGCATTCGGGCAAGCACAGCTGGTGAAATGGCTCGTTCGCAAGACACGTTACCTGGAAACAGAGTCAGGAGCTGTGGAGAGGATGCAGCTCCTGACTCTGTTCAGCGTTCGCTCCGCTGAGTGTGGAGATGTTGTCGTTGGTCCTGCAGGCCAAGGCGCTGCCAAGGGTAAGCAGGCTACGTATGGCCTGAATATACCTCCTGCTTAAGACAGGCTGGAGGGTATCAGCAAGCAAGTCCTCCCTGGACGTAACGTGGATATGTAGTAACATACCTTCTGGAAGAAAATACCTCCTGATTTTTTAAATTTTTTTTTATTTTTTTCATTGGTTGGACTAGATGATCTTAAAAGGTCCCTTCCAACCTAGGTGATTCTGTGATTCTGTGATTTACAGACTGTCTGTGTTGGAGAGGCAGCTGTAGCTCGTCCTCTCTCTTCAACACGTTCTTGATAGTAGTTTTGGGAGAGGGTTATTTCCACCACCCTTACCTTCACCCACCACCTGCCCCATCACTTGGCTCCCCACCGTTTCCTTCTGGAGAGGCACCTCCCCCCAGTGCGATGCCCTGGCCATCCCAGGGTGGAGAGGGACAAGGCAGTCACTGTGCCACCTCCCTGTCCCGAAACTCCTCGTGTCTCTTGGGGCCCTGTGGCAGGAGTGACCCCACTTCCACTGGGACTACTGGCAGGGGTGGGCGTGAGGCCAGGGCCGGGAGCCCCCTTTCCTAGAATCATAGAATTGCCCAGATTGGAAGGGACTTTTCAGATCATCTAGTCCAACTGGGAACCTGACACTGACAGAAACCATCACTAAACCATGTCTCTAAGCACTATGTCTACCTGCCTTTTGAATACCACCAGGGATTGTCACTCAACCGCTTCCCTGGGCAGCCCGTTCCAAGGCTTAATAACCCTTTCAGTGTAAAAATTTTTTCCTAATATCCAACCTGAACCTCCCCTGGTGCTACTTGAGGGCGTTTCCTCTTGTCCTATTGCGTAGAAATATGTGCACTTATTCCTCCAAAACTTGTTGAAGAAGATGCGAGCTCAGTGGGTGCTGGGAGAGAGGAGACCAGTCTGGGTAGATCCGTAGCCAGAGAGTGGGATAATTGGAGGGAGAGGAGAGATTTTTTGGTGGTTTTTCCTTGGTTTTTGTTTTTTTTTCCTCCTTTCTTGTTTGGGCCTTGTTTGTTTTTTTTTTCATATTTTCCTTTTTTTTTCTGTTTTTTTAAACATTTTTCATTTTTTTTCTTTTTTTTTTCCTTTTTTATACTTTTTCTTTTTTCTTTTTTCTTTTTTCATATATTTCTTTTTCTTTATCTTTTTTCGTATTTTTCTTTTTTCTTTTTCTTTTTTTCTTTTTTCTTTTTCTTTTTTTCTTTTTTCTTTTTCTTTTATTATACATTCTTCATATTATTTTTCTTTTTTTCCCTTTTTTATACTTTTCTTTTTATTTTTTTTCATATTTTTCTTTCTTTTTTTTACTTTTTTCCTGTTTTTCTTTTTTTGATATTTTTCTTTTTATTTTTTCTTTTTTATTTTTTTAAAATTTTTCTTTTTTTACTTTTTCCTTTTTTTTTTTAAGTTTCCTTTTTTATTTTCCTTTTCCTGTCTTTTTTCCCTTCCTTCCATCCCCGTTCGGTCTCTCCCCGCTGCGGGGACGCTTGGGGCCGGGGCGGGGG
>JAOXNO010000041.1:12032847-12047992 GCA_028565335.1 Limnodromus scolopaceus | reverse complement strand
AAATTAGGCTAAAAATACCCTTGAATGGGAATCCAGGTCAAACTTGGTGTTGACTGTAAAGTCTAGCATGATTTTATTGACCTAATGTAGATTTTTCTTTCTGAGAACAACCCAGGAGACACACTGAAGGTAGAACTTTTCTTGCAAGGATATTACCGCCTTGAACTGTTTTCAAAATCAGTTTTTGAAAGGTCTTAAGACACACAGTTGGGTCAATGGATGTTCAAATACATAACAGAGGCTGAATTTTGCCTTGAAGCTCAAGGATGTTATTTTAAGATTCTTTAAGAAACAAATCTTGTCTACATTGATTGTTTTTGACCTTTTTACTTGAGATAGTTTTAGGAAACAAGCTTTCCTGAAACAAGCATTTTCATAGAGCTGACAGGATCCAAAAGAAATGCTAATAACATGATTTGTGGCTAACACACTCATCTGGGAAACTGTGGTACCAACAACTGGATTAGGTTACATGGTAGCTGTGAACATTTTGGCACTATGACTCTTTCAGAACTTGATTTTAGGATTCCAAAATGATTGTGAGCATGTAAGTGAGATCGCTGGTATAAAGCATTATTCAGCCCTTGGGAGTCTAATTTATCCTTATTTCAATAGTGTCCTTAACGTGCCTTTTTGTTAAGTCTTATTTGCACAAGTAATTTAAAGCACAATAGCATTATTGCTTCAGTGCCTGACATAGTCATGGGTCATCTAAATAAGCTGTAACTTGCGGTTGTGCAGTTCTCCATGGATTTTGTACCTGGTATGTCTTCTTTGCACTAAAGAACACAAAGTAGGACTTCTTTAAGTTGCTTACAACCACTCCACCCTCTAGAAGATGAGATACTCAAGAAGAATATACTGGCGGTTTTCAGTGTTGTTTTGCTGCACCTCACAGTTTGTTTTTCATCAGTTTCATGAATGATTTACTGTTCCCTTCTCTCATGTTACTTTTTCATTGTTGTCTCCATCAGGCAAAAAGCTTTCAAAGGGTTCTTTAGGGTTTAATCTATTGTTTGTCCTAGATATTGGGCATGACTTATTCAGAAATGTGTAATAAATACACAGCTCCTCTTGTTTCTGATTGTTTGCACAGTCAACAGATTAATGAATGACTAGGTGATGGATGGATTCTCTCTTCTAGATGAAGTTAGGGAGGGTGTGTGGGTGCAGGTGGGATCTCGAAGGTCGTATATAAATGCTTGTGAGCTCATCCAAGTCCGTGGAGATGCACTATTTTATATCAGTGGATAATGTGCTGGTTTAACTCGGAGACTTTACTTCTGGAACATCTTTCCAGTTAGTAGCTTTGTGCACTTATCCCTGATTATGCTAGATAGATACAATACTCTTGTCTTCAAAGGTGTATGCTTATAAATTATTATTTTTTAGCTTGTAGATATCTGGTTGTTTGGATTAGTAGCACCTAGTGTGGCTAAAGAAGGCCCTTCTTTTCCCTGCTTGCTTTTTTTTTCCTGGTGCACTGAGAGAAGGAGTGCTGCGACAAGGAGTTTTGATAGTTTAGTCTACCTGCTGCGAGGGCAAGTCTCTGTGCGAGTCTGTGCACTGTGGAGGATGTTTACTAGTACGCGTTTGATAAAACTTCTTCTCATTTTATAGATAACCAGTTATGAATCTCAGTGTCACTGCTGCTCCCACAGAGGCCTGCAGTGAAGAGCTGAGTCATATAGGTGAAGATTGACACGTCCCCCTTGCAGATGTGAGGGAGCCCCATCGCTTCCTCTGCAGAGAGTCCCAAGCTGCTGCATTCTGCGCCCTGCAAAAGGTTCGGGTGGCCAGGAGGGGGAATGGCTAGCCCCCTGCACCTCGCCTGGCAGCGTGCTGGTTCTCGTGCCCAGGGAGGCATATGCCATGACGTCTGCGGGCAGATCCCTCACCGCTTACTCAATTCCTGGAGCAGCAGGGAAGCAGGCAAAGTACAGCAGGCTGCCAAGTCACAGTCTGCTCGCTAGATCGCTTGAGAGTCAGCACAAACCTCCTGCTACAGAGGGACTAAACCGCTCAGTAACATCTTCTCTTACCCTAGCAAAGGTCTTAAAGAGGCAGCTCTGTAGCTTGCTTCAGCTTGTGGCACATTTGCCTTATTTTGCCTGTTTACTTATTGTGCCTCAGATCTGCAAACGGCGTTGTGTTTGCCACAGTAATTCCAACCTACGTGTTTCAGCTGAGAAATCTTTGGAAGACGTGATTGGTGTTGGGGAGGTCCATCTTCCTACATCCATGGATTCTGCACAGGGCTATTGCACAGGAGGCTGTGCAATATTTTCTTCCAAAAAAACTGCTAATGAGAAAAAGTCAATCAAAGGAGAGTTATTAGTCGTGGGATTCCCATAGCAGCCTCTTTCATGGAGTGCTGACTAATGGCTACTTCTCCACAAAGAAATAAAAATATCAGATAAAATGAAATCAAATTCTTAAGCCTTTGCTCAGGACCAGATAAGCTTCTGTCGTTTGCTCTGACCACTTTGGAAAGCTTGGCGTGCATCACTTGCATGGGAGAGCTGTGCCAGAGCTGTGAAAAGCCCTATATGTCTTAACTCTTTTCCTGTGTCTTATATCTTCCCTATTTCCCATTTGCATTAACTGTGTTTCAAGCTTTTTAGAGGGTCTGTCACTGCGCACAGTCCGTGCTAAGTCATTAAGGACAGACAGGATTCTGTTCTTAAATCCTGCTTTGAAAAATCTCTTCGTAATATGTCCCTGGAAGAAACTCCTGGTTTGTTTATTTTGGTTTGTCCTTTGGCTGTGGCTGGACGCCCAGTCGTGGGTCAGCATCTCACTGGCCGAGTACCAGCACAGAGCAATTTGCAGCTCCATGTAAAAGCTCCACTTTGGCCATATCTCCGCAGCATTTCCCAGAGCCAGTCGTCTGTGCTTCAGCTGATCGAGGTGCAAACTGAACTCTGGCTTGCTGGGATGAGCCTGCCAAGAAAAGCATTAGCTAAGCAGAAACAGCTTGTAGCTGGGGGCAAAGGTGAGTGCGCATTGAGTATCCGCATCTTGATACAGAAAGGATGCAGCTACAATCAAAACAGGGGAAAGGAGAGTGGGCAGACAGACAGCCGCCCGAGGTGACCCAGGAGTACATGCCACGCTGCTCGCTGAGAAAGGACTCTTTGTCTCCCTGCATTATGCCTGCCTGTTTTGACTGAGATTCAGAACAAATGCGAGAAACCCACCTATATTGCCTTGATGACATTCTTTCTGTTTCTTGGCATTGCTTTATTGTGCTCTGAAAGGCCTTGAATGTGTTGGGCCATTGTGTGTATCTTGGACCCAGCCACACAGAGATGTTTATGCAGCTGGCTTTGCAGTTCCCCTCTCCCTAATGCGTAGGCTGGGGGATGTAGAAGGTGTCTGAATGCTGGGGCACCTTTCTAACAAGATAATTCACTGCTGAATCACAGCTGGGAGACAGGAGAAAGAAACTGAATTTCCTCCTCTGTGTGTAGGAAGGAGCAGGGAGCAGACTTGGGGAGGACAATCCCCAATTTAACAATCACCTACTCCTTTAGCACTGGCTGGCGTGGCTGCCTGATCCCATGTCATATTGCATGAGGCTATGTGTATTGCTCCCCCCTTCCCATTTAGATTAGAGCTTGACCAGTGTGACCTGCATTTCCAGACCTTATTTTCAACATAGCTGATAAAGCCTTACTCTGGCAGAAGCCCTGGTGTGTCCATGAGTATCCCTCAAAGAGACAGGATGGTGTTTCTTATCGGTTTTATGAGGAATGGTCTTATCAGAGTTCTTGGACTTTACCTGGATATGCACAATCCCTTCTTGTTCTGACAAGGCTTTACCACTTTGATAAATTCTGTCTATAACATCCCCTCCTCCCATGGACTACAGCTGACATGATAAAATGGACTTGACTTTCAGTTACAGCTGGTTTTCTTTTCAGACTGTCTTTCATATCTATTTTACACTGGCAAAATGGCCTGACTATGGGCCTTGGAGCTGTAAGACTGAACATTAGAGATACCGGTTCTATGTTTCCCTGAACTTTGGCAGCATTCAAAAGACTGGGTTTACGACTTGGCCTCCGTATCTACCAAATGCCTGTTTGGCAAAATAGTTCTCTTGAGTGACACACCCTGGATTCAGCTCAGGTCTGCTTGGTGGGGCTTTTTGTGGGAAGAGGTAGCTTCCTCCTCCTGCAGTGGGTTCAGGTTCAGCCAGAAGACACCTCGGATGTTGGCATGAGGTAATAGAGCCCTTTAGCAGTCCTGGCTGTTGTTAGCGAGAGGCAATTCTGGTAACAGAGAATGCCTGAAACGTAATGCTTATTTCTCTTAGTTGCCCCTCACTTTGATATCCAACAGGAACAACCTCTGAGCCCGTAGGCATGACGGTAGCTTTGGTCACTTTGGGAAATTTGGGACTATGTGAGCTCAAAACCACTCCTGCACGAGAGGGCTGAGATAAGCCCCATGTCTGAGCTCCAGTCTTTCCCGTTTCCCATTAACTGTGGAGCTTTAAAAGTTAAACAACAAACCTCTTCTTTTCAGACCCTCTTCTTTCTTTGTGGCTCTTGTGTTCGTTCTCATTTCAGCACCCTAAGGGGACAACCAAATGCCATTTGCAGTTCACTGCTGTGCATTGCATTTATTGCCTCGGCCTTTCTCTCAGAGCATGAACCCAGCCGACCAACTTCTTATCAGCTTGACAGGCTGTGACTGTTGTCCTGGTGACCGGCGTAGTTGCACTATCATCATGTACAGAAGGCAGCGAAAAAGATGCCTTGACCCCTGGGTGTAGCTGTGCTTGCGCATGATACGCCGCTGGGATGCATGAAGATAAGATCCAAACCTTGGCCTGCATATGTGAAAGATGAAGCAAAAACAGAATGGAGAAGCACACAAAGTTAATAACTGTAAAAGAAGTGCGTGTAGAAGTTGCAAATGCTCAGCTCTTCTCAGCATCTGATCTGTGTGCCAGTCATCTGAGTGCATTTGTATTGGAGAGATGGTTGCCTGCCAGCCTGCTGCCTCTTTGTCTTTCTGTCTTTTTCTACCCACTCCGTTTCTTCCATTTCTCACTTAGGTTTACGGACATGGGAAAGAATAATGTTAGTAACACTTCTGAGTCATGTTTTCCATCCAGACACACAATGCTTAACCAGTTCGCATACACATTCCTGTACAATATCGATTCCAACTCACTAATTACTCTCGTGAGTTGATCAGGCCAATTCCCTGGTGTGCTCTCATGGATTATCTCCTAGGTCCTAGCAGAAAGCCCCGCTTTGAAGAGCGTACAATCCAAGTGGGAGCCAAGGAACAACAGATGGAAGGAGATGGGTATGGGAGGACAAAGAAGCGGTGAGACGTCGTTACTCAGCACACAGGCAACGGTGTCAGCACACCAGCTGCCCAACGCTTTGGACAGCTTTCACAGGCTACGCACGTGTTCGTGTTTTAGCGTTGGCTGGTTTGCTTAGATGCTGTCAGCTTTCAGCCATCGAAGACAACGTGGGATGGGGCAACCTATACAGAGCCAGAGCCTGGCTAGTAGAGGCTATATGTTAGTTAGGGGATAAGAACATATTCAGGTCTTTTACCTTTGAAAGGCTTGTCACAAGGCTGCTGGTTTCTGGGCTGAGTGGGGACAGCTTTAACCTGCTGAGCTTTAACCTCTGGAGTCCCAGAGGCTTGTGTGCCCTGTGTTAGGTGTGTGGTGGCATGGTGGTGTAGCCATGGTTGCTATGGGAAGGAAGTGTCCAGCTGATCCCCAACCCAGCTAATCTTCCATGGCTAATTGAGAGTTGAATATGATTAGCTTACTGTAAAAGCTGGCCTTTCTGAACACTTAGTACCAGGCATAACTCCACAGACATCAACAGTCTTGCACTAAACACCAAATCATGGGAAGGTATGTCTGATCTGCTGCCAGTCTTGTTTTGCTTATATATCTATGCCCTTAGCATTGCCCATGCCCGTGTTTGCTTATCTGTGACCTTCAGAGGCCTTCCAGCAGATGGGATGCTCCGCTGGACCTGCCCACGCTCTGCTCACATCTGTGTGTCTCCAAACAACCTGTGTGTGGGGGAGGAATTCTGTGGGAAGCATTGGGAGGAGGGGGAGCTGATGCAGCAGATCTGTCTCCCGGGAAAGGTCTCTAAGGTGATGCTTCAGGGCAGGCTGTGTTTCAGTGGTGGTCGATGGGGAGAAGGACTATACTTGTGAACAACATGAGTCAGCCCCCATGGCGGTGCTGCCGGTGGGTGGGAGGTGCCACCTCTCCTGGCTGCAGGATCAGAGCCCCGCTGACTAACAAGGAGAGGTTTAAGGATGTTGTGGGAAGGAGCTTCTGTCATGTAAAATTCATGGTGCTAGCAGGCCATCTTAAATAAAACATTACTCTTCCTGAAGAAGACACAAAGTCTTCATTTTATGCTTGTAAAAAAACAAAACACAACAAACCACCAAAGAAGGGATGTTTAAAGGATGAGGGAACTCAAGGCTGTCTTGTGTGTGCTGGTCTGATGTGACCCTGAATCTGCTCTCGCAGCAGCTTTGCGCTGGAATGATGCGTGCACATCGCCTGTGAGGAAACATAGCAGTGAGGGGAACATCATTTTGGTTAGAGGAGGAGAGGACTTGTGCTTTCTCCTTAGCAGGAGAAAAGAAAGGAGTTGCGTTTCTCACCTCTGCAACAGCTTCAGCTTCTGGGGTGGCTCTGTGAGCTTCACGGTGCTGGTGGGCAACAGAGCAGACCTGCCCCAGCTCTCTTGTTATGGAGCAGCCGATAACCTGGCTCCCGTTACACTTCTCCTTCTGCTTTTTGTTTGCCTGCCTGGCCTGTGCCTATTGTCCTGCACTCATTAGTACTTCTTCTGTTACTGAGATCCTTGTTTTCCTTGGGTGGCTCAGAACTCTCCTGGATGTTGTGTATACTGAAATTTCTAAGGGACTTGTGAAAGTCCCCTGTGGAGGCAGTAAAGCATGGCTATGTGGCCCTTCCTTTGTAACATGAGTTCTTCCTCTTATGGGAGGCCTGATAAATGAAGAAGAAGCTATTGTTTGTTGTTGTTACGGAAGGCTCTTGAGATAAATGGGAATCTGGCACCAACAACTCACTGCGTAATTTCGGGAGGGTAACCGAAATGGCGGGAGTGCAGTCTTCGCTACTAATGAGTGCAGTGAATAGTTGCTGCCTTTGGTTCTTTTTCAAGGCAATATTAGTTTGCTGGTTTTAACAATAAGACAGAGAACACATGTCAGTGCCTGATAAAGTACATGTTAGTTTTGTATGACTCGGTCGCAAAAAGTATAGTTACAGAAAATGCAGTGCAGCATCACATGTGATGTGTTGCAGATGATGGGTAGAGGAAGTGACCCATGTGCCAGTCTTATGTGAGCGATGGAAGAAAAATGGGAAGTTTAGGGTGTAAGAAGCCATATTCATGCTGTCTGTCCCAAACCACTGTTTTTCCTGGGAGCAGTGTTAGAATCATGTGGCACAGCAGTATTAGATGATGACACAGCAGTGCATGGCTAATCCCCCAGCCAGCTTGCATCACCCAGGCCGTTCTGGCAAGTTTGCAGGGTATGTCCCACGTTCTTAAACTACCCCTCCGCATCCCTGTGTGTGATTCTCACTCACCACCCCTGAACACATGGAGCTGAGTTCCCAAGCTGTAAGATGGCCTAGCCAGATGCCTGCCTGTCCCCATTTGTTTGTGCCATCTCTGTTTGCAGGAAAATGTACAGTTGCCTGCCCTGTGTGGAGGATTTAGCTCATGTAGCTTTATCTGCTGTGCATACCTAATGCTCTGTGACAGTGTGGTTCTTGCTGGAGAAAGAAATATTATTTGTGGTTTGGAAGCTGAGTTGGATCTGGTCCAGTTGTCTTTGCCTATGTTGTTTCTTCTGAAGTTTTTGTTTCTTTGGGGGGGGAAGAGTCACCTGGATGATACCAGCAATGAGCTGAGCGAGGCAGACCGCCTGGGATGGGGGCTTCAGGGCTTGAGATCAATTAGAAAGGGCAGATGAAAACAGCTTTCCCAAATTTGAGTGTATACAGCTTGTTGGTGGGTTGCCAAATAGGCAATTGGGACCCCAAAGGGGCAGAGGCAGAAAGGTGTCAGCAAGCACCAGGCCTTCCCAACCAGCTCAAGCCCTTCCCTTTCCCTGGTGGCAGGAGCAGCCTGTCCCCATGCTTTCATCCTCTCGGCAGCAAAATCCGATGTTGCTTGCAGGGTTGTGGAGCCAAGAGCCAGCAGTGTCTCCCAGCTGTACAGAACCCCTGGGCTAGTGGTGGTGTCCTGGGGAGGTGAGCAAGCACGACTCCTATGTGGGAATCCCTCCCGTCTTCTCCAGATGAGCCAGATGCAGCCAGCAACTTTTGCTGGAGCCGCTGCTGGATAGGCAACCCAAAAAGGCACGGGACTCATCAGCTATACAGCTAACCTGTGCCCTCACAGACCATATATCTCTGATTTGTTTCACGTGGGTTGAAAGTCAGAAGGCCTGGGGACCAGCTTCTGACACTTTTTTGGTGGTTAATTTCTGGAAATTTAGGCTCTGAAATACATACAGGGACATCTGAGCTACTCATTCTGAATTCCTTCTGTTGTTGATAGAGAGGATCAGGCAGTGTGGGCATGCTGCTTGACTAGCCTGTTTTAAATGTCTATATCTGCTTGAGAGGAAGGGCTGTGCCTATATCTGTGCCTTTTTTTGGGTTATAAAAGCAGCCTGGATTATCAGCAGAGATGTAGACTTCTTCATGTTGGCCATGCAAGGTTAGTAAAGGGATTCACATCCCCAGAACTGGAATCACCTGTTGACTCAAGCACTGGGAAAAGACTCAGGATTCCCCAGGCAGGGCAGATGATAATCAGCAGGCAGAGACTTAGAAACAGAGGGTCCCTGTTAGGTGTCAGCCATAGGGGCCCCCTCCTCATTGAGGGGATCTACTCTGGCTTGGTTGTCCAATGGATCTGGATTGAGGTTGTGACCACTAACCTGCTGAATGAGAAGCTGGTACAGGATTTTATTGCCTTAAGTTGATTTGTTTGTGACAAGGAGGTAAGAATAAGTCTCAGAAAATTAACTTGAACCTCTGGACAAGTTTTTTCTTGCTGAACTTGGCTCTCCTGCTGACTTTTGTCTAGCTGTTGAGATCTTGGGTCTACCCTTGGAGGAGTTGTGAAGATCTAAGCATAGTGTTTTCTATCGTCCTTCAAACTCTGCCTGATTCCCCATCTCCCATAGTCCCCTGGCACCTTTTCTGCTCCATATCCTTGTCCCTCGTTACCTGCATCACTGTCTTGCCTTTTCATAGCCTCTCCGTGCTCTTGTCTGGTTTGGTTTGCTCACCACTGCATGTGCTTTGTTTCATTGACTTCCAACACATGCAACCTGCAAGGTCTCCTGATTGAGTCTGACTTTGCCTTTTTAAAAGAGGTCTGACGGCTCAGTAACCCACCCAAAGAACTTAAAAAACAAACCACCCTGAACAAGACAGACAGGAGAATACACAGTGGATCTTTCTGTGCTCTCATAAATAAAAGTCAGACAATCACATGGTTTTCTAAAAATAACACCCGTAGCGAGTGTTTTGGTAGGAATAATACTGACCTAGTTTGCATGTTGCCCACATGCAAAAAATAAGTTGGTGAGGAAAACTCAATTGCCTGATGCGGTATTTGCATTTGCTGAACCAGATCTGAATTGAGAGCTGGTTAATTAGATCTTACATTCTCCTCTCGGCGGCCCCTCTGGAGGTTTCAGGGAAGAGGGGAAGGGGGGATGCTGGCTAGCAGCGTGACCCACAGCAGTCACTTGCCTTCTACATGAGCTGGATGTGTGGGTTTTGCCCATGTGGTGCAATCAGTGAGGGTCTGTATGAGCAGAAGTCCTCTTCTGTAGACTCAGTCTGAGATGTTCATGCTGAACAGGGCTGGAGAAATGCTGGGATGTTCATGCTGGAGAAAGGGCAGAATTTCTCTGTAATCAGAGGACCTGAATTGATGTGATTTTAGCTTTCTTTCTCCACCTGTGAGGTAGGTCAAAGCATTTTGGTATTGAAGGAAACCTCCCTTGACTGTCCAGCTCCTGCCTGCCCCGGAGACTTGGTCTGTGCTCCTGTCCTCATCCCTGCAACCAACACTGCAGCAGAGCCTTGGGGTGGGAGCTGTGCTTTGGTGGGCCTGAGAGTGTCTTACACTAGTCCCTGCCTGCCAATTCCTTCTCATCCCACTTGGGGAGATGCTGCTTGGGTGCTGGCCTAGACCTGGACCTGCTCTTGTGGGCAGCTCAGCGTCAGTGGCAGCAGTGACAGCAGCCATCGAGGGCTGGCATGTCATCAAGCTAGCATCCCTCAACAGTGATGGACACCTTGAACACCAGTCTGGTGAGTATCATTGGTTAATATGAAAGGTTACTGGGCCCAGCTGGTGGAGGAGCCCACTAGGATCTTGGGGAGATGAGGAATGTGATTGTAGGCAAAATGGATCAGTAGCAGAGGCAGGTAGCAAAGGTCTCTGAGGTCCTTACTCCAGGGCTGACCAGCCTTTCTGTTGCCCTGAGCCACATGCCACCATCATTATGTTATTGAGAGCCACAGGATGCACTTCTCATCCATCTCGTGAAGAACTGGCAGATGGAGAAGTGTCCTATGCGGTTCACTGGTAATACATGGCATTGCCACATCGTGGCCTCCTGAGCTTCCCAGGGATGATGGATGTGTGCTGTGCTTGCAGCTGGATCTCATTGCGACCTGGCAGTGTAGGGTTCAGCAGACCTCACTGGCTTGTTTCCTCTTGGCATGACGTGAACCAGCAGTCCTTGATCCAGCACAGCCTCGCGGCCGGCAGCCCAGGGGCAGGAGCTGCCTCCGAGCTGCCGGAAAGCCGCGGGTGGCTCTGGAGCGACAAGCTGGCCACCCTGCTGTGTGCTTGTGTCCTCCACAGCTTTGGCACATCTCAGCCTCTCCATGGAGCCGTGGCTGCCTGGCCTGCTGCCTGTGCTGAGATGAGGGCTGTAGTCCTTTCCAGACTCTGAAATGAGAGCAGAAGCACGTCGGGGAGTGCTTTGTGTGGATATGGATAGGACTCTTTTATGACTAATGGATGCCATCGCTTTCCCTTCGCTTTCCCTTAAGATTATATCTCCCCCCCCCGCCATGATAAGCAGTACATGAATTTCTGACTCTCTGAACAGCCTTGATGCTGGGAAATGCTCTCATTCAGGCAGAGAATCTAGGTCAGCTGTTCATAAGAATAGATCAAGCCTTCATTGAGCGCAGTGGACGGGGCCTTCAGCAGGACGGGGGTTTTTTCCCGGCTTGTTTTGTTCATAATGAGCTCTGTCATAATGACGGGCATTTTGTGGAGGGCAGCTATAGCATCCTGCCAGCGGGCTGGATGCAGGCATTGGTGACTCAGTGCACCACAGGTGAAATCAATAATATTAAATATTAATTGTGACTATTATTTTTTTTAAACCCAAGATGGGACACTCTATAATGAAGATCTATACCTATGTTTAAGAGGATCTGATTTCTGAGATGACACATTATGAAGATGGGGCTTAAATTTTTTCTCTGATTCCGCATCTATAAATAACTGCTTTTACATATGGCATCTAATTATTTAATTGTGTATGCAGATTAGATAGTCATTTACATGCTGTCATCAATGACAGCAACTAATAGTACTGGCAGTTATTTCCAGGCACATATGGTAATGCCAAAGGTTTTAAATATTAGTCAGTACCTGCCATACATATCAATATTTCTCCCCATCTCTTCCCTTCAAAAATGTTAGAATAAATTAATATCACAAGGTACATCTGCTTCTTCCTGGAACTAGTTGTACCACGGCAGATCTGTTGTGTTATATATTTTGTGTAAGACTACAGTCCAGATTTCTCTGTGTGTGACGGGCCCCCAAGACTGGGAATCAAGAGGAAAGAAAATGTTAACATGCTTTTTCTTGCTTATGTTTAGGGTGGGAGAAGGCAATTGCAGACATGAAGGATTAAGGTGCCCTTAATACAAAGTGGGACCCATAGCCATTCAGATCCAGAAGATATTTTACAGCTCTTTGACTTTCCCTTTGCATAGAAGTAAGGTTAGTAGGAATCAGGGCTAAGGAGTGCCCAGTTTGTCATCTTATCTTCATCAACAAAATCAATGCAGTCATCTTTTTTTCTTGATGTAAAACAGCAGTATGAAAGCTTATATTTTGCTGCCATTTTACCCATTTTGGCCATCTAAGGTATATTTAACTGGGACGAGTGTGATAACAGCCAAGGAGACCTCACTGAGCATGTAACCATCTGGGCTTGGAAGCTCCTCATTAAAACCTTATGCAGAAAATACCATTAGAAATCCATTCATTCAAACAAGCTCCAAGGCAGCTGCCTTAAAAATCCAATGATTCTGTGCTGTGTCACGATCAGCTGTATTAAATTGGTTTGCAGTTTGTGTGATTTTCAGACCTTATTGACTCCAAGGCATTTGTTGCCCTGTAGCCACGGAGTATACAAACAGCGCTCTGCACCACTATTTCCTGATCACTAAACAGATGTGTACAGCTAAGAGGCTGAATATCCTCTTTGAAACTAAAGGAAATAGTCACTTACTTAAATCCTTTGTTGGAATGTGGCCTTAATGCTCTTTGATTAATTGAATTTCAAGAGTCTCAGCTCTTAACAACCAATAAATAACATGTGCTGGAGATCTAAGGTCATAGCAGAACAGATAACATGCTTGTTCGGGATGGGAAAAAATAGAGGCTCCTTTTTTAATTTGCTTGATAATTTAGAAATATCCTTACAAATTACCTAATTTTGATTCCTCGAGGACCGCATCTTTCTCCTTTGCAGGGAAAAAGTTGCTGTGAGCAATGAACACTGGCAGAGCGGTTGCGATGAAGGCGGCAGAGGAACCCTGCCAATGTGCCAATGTGCTGGCAGTGGGTGCTGTGCAGCTCTCGGGAGCTGGGTGAGCATCTCTGAGTCTTTATATAGCACTCCCTCCACTTTGCTGAGAAGTGGGAAGCACTGGAAAGATGAGATACGTCCTGATACTGAATGCATGACAAATACTCTTCCTTCCCTTTACTTTGCCTGTATCCGATACCTCCCCCACAAGTTTTGCCCACCTCTTGCTTTGTCGGTATTTCTTCCATTCCTGTAAGAGTAGAATGGGTCAGAAAACGTTGAAGACTCTCAGGGAGCTTCCACATCATGCTGAATTTTCTAGTGCCGTGTCTCCTCTAAATGCTTTTCTGGTTTGGGAAGAAAACACAGTGGGGCAGTGAGAATGTTTTATTGCCATATATTTTAGGAGGCCTGCTTTATTCAGCTTGAACTCATGATGATAAAAATTTAATGCTTCTCTTCATGCTTGTGCAAAGTTCCTCCCCAGGGTATTTTTCTGAAACAGTTTCAGAGGACAATTAGCTGTCTCCTAGGACCCTTATGGGTTCCTCTTGCTGTAGCAAACCCCTCACTGTGGCTAGCCAGCTCCAGTGTTTAGAGACTGCAAAAATCTTTCAAAACTGACCATTTTACAGTGTGACATCGCACCTTCTTTGGTATCCCGAGCTTTACCAAGGCTGGTGGCTAAATGAGGTCCCCACTCACTGTGTAGTGGTAATGGAGTGCTTACTCACACTGCCCAGAAGTGACGATGGCAGATGCTAAGCGTTTCTGAAAATGTGATTTATTAGGTGTCTATATGAAAACTGATCTTTTTTCTCTCGCCTCCTCTCCTAAATAACCTGTCTGCTGTGTCAAGAGTGTTCAGCAATGAGGACAAAGGCCCTGAGTATCCCATGATATATAACAACTCCTTTGGCAGTGCAGGTCCTTGGGGCATTCGTGCCTGAGTTTGTAGCCAGGGACACCTGCTCTGAATGTTGAATGGAGAAATGGTTAAGTTTTGATCTTCAGTTAATATTTAAATGTGCTCGGCTCCTATCTGAGAGGTCTGGGGATGTCCTGGAAGCCAATCTGTAGTTATGAGTTTTAGCCTCCAGATGGTGTTTGGCAGATGTGCCGGTGGAGCCATGTCAATACGATGGGGGTGAAACACGGGAGATTGGAAATTACACAATCACTGGCCTCTTGTGGCAGCAGGAAAAACATGCGAATGATGTCATGTGGATTTTCAGTCCCAAATCTCTGCATATGCTGTGCCATGTAGGGCTGTGGGTACAGATGTGTGTAGGAAGTTTCCTGCAAAGCAGAACCCAACGTTTTTACTGCAGGAAAGAATCTATGTAAAACTGCACAGAGGAATCCTGTCAATCTAAGCCAAATGAAAACTCTCGAATAAAATAATTTTAGGCTTGTCTGTCCAAATGGAGATGGAATATTCATAATACAAGCTTTCAGAAAAAAACAGCCCTCTGGATAAAATCATGGATCATCTTGAAAATAGACATGGTAGTGGTTGAGGTAAAGCATTCTTTACCACACTAGCAAACAATATCCATAATGTATTTTTTTAAAAAAAAACTCTTTCCATGCTAAGGATAGCAGCCAGCACGTTAGTTGTAGTTCCCCTGGCAGAGCTGCCCCTGGAGCCTTCCTTGGATAACTCTTCATATAGCTTTTAGAATTAGAAACCAAGCTGCTGGGTGGCTGCTTTTCTAGGGATGTGACCAGACTGACATCCTTGTAGCACTGAGGTGGTTTCTGTGGCAGAAATACCTCCTTGAGCTGCCATGAGGAGACCATTCAGGACTTGGGCTTTCCCAGTGCTGAAGTATCAAGGGTAGACCCAGAATAATAGGAGATAATGTATGAAGAACTACTTCTAGGATATTTTTCCTTCATATTTTCCTGATCCCTTCTGAGGCAGACAGGAAAGGTCATCTGTCCTTCAGATCCCTTGTTGGCACAGTATACTTTGCAGTTTGGCACGGGGTATATATTGTCTATGTTGTTTATATAGAGGTGTATGTGGTAGGAGAACATGGTCAGACAGTATCTCTTCTTCACCTGCTGCCCACGCAGGACTCTGGAAGCCCTGGGCAAACACAGATTCAGTCAGCTTGCCTCACTTTGTGGCATATTTTCCGTGTTGGCTACTTTCCCTGATAACTTGTTGTCCATGGAGAAATTGGAAAATAGCCCTCAAACCTTTGCAGAAACTTTACGC
>JAOXNO010000041.1:12002159-12031147 GCA_028565335.1 Limnodromus scolopaceus | reverse complement strand
CCATTTTCTTCTGATTTAATTTTCCAGAGATTAAGATCCTGCTCATCTCCACTCTCAGAACTTGGCTGCCTTCGTTTCAGATGTTGCCATGGGAAAGGTTGCTTGTATTAAATATTTGTGCTGCTTTATTTACTCTTGCACAGACGCACAGGTTAGCTGGAGAGTAAACAGGGGATTTGCTGAGCAACAGAGGCAAGGAAACCGTGTCTATGTACCTTCAGATTGAACTGCTGGGTGGAGTCTCTGATGTCTAATAAAAGGCTGAGCTCATGCTGTGTTTTGTTGCTCAGCAGGAGCAGTGAGGGTCTCCTCCCCTCATCTATATGTTTTCCAGAAGCGTGTAAGGGTGTACTATTTTGTGCCAGCCACCCTCTGTCAGTTAGGTTAAAACTGGCTTTAAAATTGGTTAAAACTGACTTAAAACCCACTCGAGTGTGTTAGGGCAGGGGATTGGATGAACACAGAGACATATACATCCTGTGGGTGTGTTGTCTCATTCCTTTAGGAAACGGGGTTATCCATAGGAAAAAAGAGTAAATATATGCTTTCCACAGAATGATAAACAACTAATTTTGCAGAAATAACAAAGTTATCTCTTCCGTATGACCATTATGTCAATGCCAACTGCAATGTTGAACTGGAGGGGGAGGTTTTATTTATTTTTGTTTGTTTGTTTGTTTTATCTCTCTCCAAAAAGCCTACCTCGCTTATCATACAGACTGGCTGTTCTTTGATTGCTGGTGAAGTCAGAGATGCTGCCTGTGGGTGGAGGAACGCATTGTCAGACTACAGCATCGCTTCACAAAGTGCTTTTGCCTGGATTTATATCCTAGGGAACCACTAGGTTTCTGTGCCGTACTCTGCATGTTTTAGCATCATAATTAATATTCCTTTCTGCGTCTTTCATGCCTTTTGTTCAAAGCGGTGGAGAGTACCAGCATGTTCTGGAAACAAAGAAGGAGGTGAAAAACCCCCAGATCTCTCTCTGCAGATGCTGCAGATCCACCCCGCCTGTTAGGACTCAAGTGCATTTCATATAACAGATGCTACTGAGCACAAAGTTTCCATTGTATGTGCCTGAGTGTGTTCATGTGGAGTCCCTGCAAAGCGAGCAGGGGCATCGCTGCATTGCTGGAATTGGAATATTGATGTAATCGGACTCTTGCAAAGTCATTTCATTTGAAGTGCTAATAGTCTGACTTCATGCAATTAGCATCCAGACCAAAAAGCTATTGTTGAAGGCAGGCACACAACCCACTTATTATGAAGAGATTTTATCTAAATAGGCAAAAGAAATGGGAAGCAGCAAGATAAAGAGTTAAGTCAACAGAGAAACAGTATAAAAATGTATCCAAGATATTCGCTTGTTTAGTGAAAGCTCCCAAAGACAAAGGAGTTACAGATTTTCCAAGATAGCAAGACAGAGTCTCGGTGATGTGGGGAGGCTGTGGGCCTTTCCAGGAGCTCCAGGCAATAAGGGAAATTCCTGAATGCTGGGGATGTTCCCTGAACACAAATTGCTCTTCTTTCTCAGTGAGCATAGCAAGGGTCAGGGCAGAAAGGAGAAGGTTCCCCCTAGAGAACCGTCACACTGTGGATAAATAGAGGCATTGAAACACCAGGAGGAAGGAGAGGGAGGGGATGGGCTTCCAAGAAGTGGCTTATGAGGAAGAAAGTGGCCATTCAGCACACCTGACAAAGGAGATTGTTAAAAGCAGAACTGTGCTTGTTAGGGTGCTGTGTCCTTGTGGTTTCCTACTGCCTTTATTTCTGCTTGGAAGGACTCCCCTTGGGTGGGCAGCTCAGGTGCCCATGGAAGGGGCAGGTGAAAAGTTACAGTGTCTGGGTTCCTCTGCCCAAAATGATGGTTTTGGGCAGGACATGTTCCCTTTGCCTTATGTAAACACTTGCTGAAAGACCTTTGTTCTAGTGTAATCTTGACAGTTTTCAGCTTTTCTGTTGTAAAGGTGTAACTTCCCTGGGGGCTTTGCTTGTCTAGGCATAAAACCATTCATGGAACCACTGCAGTAGAGAATGTTCCTAGAGAACTGCAGAGCTTTAGGCTGACCAGTAAAATAGCATTAGAGACAGAGAGGCCTGTGCACCCTGCATGGGCTGTTAAGACATATAGGACCCAGAAAAGCAGACTGCTGGTGGCCTCTTGGCAGCTCCTTTGGGGCATGTCCTCTCCTGGTACAGTGCATTCTCCCTCAGTGAGGCCATCCTTCAACCCTTGCATTTAGAAAGTAGTTATGGGCAGAGTGGATGATGATGGGCTGCTGCTCCCTCTGCAGCAGGAGGGATGGGGCACCACCTCATGCTGCTGATGGGCTTAGTGCTCATGGTCAGAAAGGCCACCCCCAGCTTGCTGTCCTGTGGTCGGGCGCTCACAGCTGCCTGCTCCCCAGGCAACTGCCTGCTTTGCCTATCTACACACATTCCCCCTTGTCTGTGAACCAACTAAAGGTAGGACAGATGAGATCTGGATAGTTGGTGCTGTGGTGCTTAGATGGGGTATGCCCTGAGGGCACCCTCTTGAGGAGTGTCTGCCATGACTTTGAGTGGATGGAGTGGACCATGGAGCAAGAGGTGGTCCTAGCCTCAGGAAGTCTATCCATCTCTGCTCAGTCACTCCCTGCTTTCCACAGGCTCACATTGTATTCCCTTGAAAGAAGCTTTCTGGGAAAATACAGCAATTCCCATACATCATGTTGCCCCAGTTTAGGGCACGATCTGCAATTATACTGTGTTCAAAATCTGTACACTGCAGAGAATCTTGCCTGCAGGACTGGCACTTTGACATCCAATTTCCTTCCACAGAGAAGTCTGGGGAAATGATTTTCGTTAGAGCTGGGCTTGTTGGAAAAATGCTGATGAAGGGAAACATAAACACATTGTGTTGGAATTTTCATGGGAAAATATTGCTGAAGGATTTCCAGCATGCCTGGAATGCGTCTCCTCAGTACTAACCCTCCAACTCCATCTGGCATTCCTATATGGTGCAGCTATAATATTCCAAAGGAAATATTTTAACTTTAGCCAATTAAAAATTATGGTCAAAATGGGGTGTACATAAAGCCTCTCCATTTTCAACATTTTTCACAACCTGGGAAAACACCGTATTTTGCAACCTCGGTATTTCCTACTGCTAACAGCTCTAACGCAATGCCCACTGCTGGAATCAAATCCATGATAACATGCTGGTGGAATTAAGCACTGAGTAAGAGAGCCAGAACAACATAACATTTACTTGGTTTCCAAGTAGGAAACTAGTGGAATTTTACTGTCATGAAAATGTAGAAAATCTTGGAAGAAATTGCAGACATTAAACCCAGAGAGATGAATGCACTTATTTAGATGAACCTAGATGCTGTGTGGAAAAATTGTCCCTTAAATTCATACCCCCCCAAAATAATTCTTGAGTAGTATATGGCTTTGAATCAATACAGCTTGTAATGGCTAATGTAAGACTCTTTCTTCAGCTGATGAAAATCCTCAAGGTATTGATTTCATTTTTATACTAATGGCAAGGAGAAATAAAAAGCAGTTTGTAACTGCCTAGCAAAGAGAGTGTGGTAAGGACAGTGCTTCAGCTTATCTCCAAGTGTAGTGTCTTTTTCACAGGAGTGCAGGGACTTTTTAGAAACCTATTTTAAACATGAGCTCCTGGAGTTAAATGGTATTTTCTGCACAGGAATTTGTTCTGATGATTATGGATCAGAACCTTTAACAGTCCAGGTCTTGCCAGTACAGTCCTTGCACTGGGTGGGCATAAATCTCCTCTCTTCAGCGGAGGTTGGATAGTGAATCAACCTTTATGTGTGCATACACATATGGACACACACAGACGTGCACACTTGAGGGTGGATTACTGTAATGTTATGCGTGTGCGTATAAATATGAAGTAATATATAATAGTGTATATTGTTGCTGGAAAATTGCGCAATCCCGAAAGCTGAGATCGCTCTTATCTCTTCTGCTGCTAAAATGTGAAAACCAACTCTCCTTCTCCGCCGCTGTACTTCCCTGTTGGCTAACGCCAGGCTTTCTGGGAGGTGGGGAAAAAATTTGGCTCCATAGCCAGGCGTGATCTCCTTGCCAAGGAAGAGCTCAGGTGCATCTGGGGCACGTGGGGCGTGGAAAAGTGGAAAGTGATGCGTGCTTCATAGAAACTATTAATAATCAACTCCCTTAAACTGATAGGATTGTCATCGAAATAACTGGCAGCGTGCAGGGATGTTTTAGTCATTTAGAAAATGCCGAAAATCCCGCTGGCTTTCCCCTAGTGGCTGTGGTTAGATTGTGTATGAGGTTTTTGACATTATTTTCCTAGAAGAGAGATAGATTACATAAGAGGGCTGGCAGCCTATAAAAATGTCCCCACTCGGTGCAGGCAGGAACCAGGTTACACTTCTTATAAGGCAGCTGAAGCCTATAGATCACAGAAAAAAAATAAATCTGGGGAGACGTATCTCCTCTGGGAGATAGCCACTAAGATCACCTTGCATAGAAGTATTTCTAACTTTTTTGGTTTTTGCCTTTTTTTTTTTTTTTTTATCCCTGATAGTATTCCCAGCTGGAGCGACAGCATCTGAATCTGCTGGGATTATGAGGAAGACAAAGTATTCCTGGGGAGCCTTCGCAGGAAGAGGCAGCAAGTTGGCTGGGGAAAACGCAAGGATGCTTCCCAAGACCGTGCATGAGGAGAGAAAGAAGCCGGAAGCCAAGAGGAGAGGGAAGCTGAAAACTGTGGCAGGCAAATTGCTGAAGGCCGTGGCTGGTGGGAAAGAGGCAGTGGAGGAGAAAGCCAGCAGTGAGGATGTGGCAGGGAATTTGCTGAAGATGACAAGCAGCAGGAAGGAAGTGGAGGGAGAGACACCTGCAGGTAACCTTGGAGTTATCTCTGGGTTCAATCCTGGACTTTCTCTGCCTCTCCCACCCCTGCAGATGCCTGTGTTCGTTAGCTTCTGGAGTAGGTGCTTTACGCTTTCCTCCTCCCCGTTCTTCACCTGAGTTCTTGTCCCTTCTGAACTGTACACTTGCTCCTTTGGAAACTTCTGTATTTTATTTCTGCTTTGCCTCACAAGTATTTCTCTTTGCCGGTCTTATTTTTATCCCTACAAAGACGCCTGATGTGTCGTGTGAGAAAGACAACGTATGTGTGACTGACACACTGTCAGGTGTGATGGTGCTGTTCTTCCACAGATGGGGAGGGGGACGTAGGGCTGATTGTACCAAATAAACATTTCCTATGTGTTGCACGTATTGAGGCAGGATGAGTGCAGCTTGTTAGCCCCCTCCTGAGCAGCTTGCCCATTGCTTTGCTGAAGATCCTTGCATCAACCCTTCTCCATTTTGTGTTGCGTTGTCTCCCTCCAGTCCTATTTGATTTAATTCTTAGCACTCGGCCAAGGTGTTTTCATAGAGGAAAGTTAGGATACAGGTGTGAGGTGATGGAAGCTCATACTCTTTCATTCTTCACTCTACACCCAAAGCTAAATCCTGAATTAATCTCAGAATCCCACTGCTTCTGGCCTTGCTTAACTTTCCCTGGGTTCTCATCAAGTTTGATTTTTCTTCTGGGCTCTGCTCCAGATACCTTTGGGCAAATCTTCTTAACCCTTAGTTGCTCAATTTTATCATCTGTAAAATGCACAGGAAAAAAAAAAACCCGCAGCTCTGTGCAGCTGTTGTGAGATTTCATTTAACTCTCAGTGGTGGGCTGGGTGCAATACTTTGGAAACAAGCAGCGGTGAAAAGCTTCTCCTTCCAATTTTCCATCTTTAAAGATTTTGTAACTGGCTTGATGGGGTGATTAGGGCAGTGGCTCAGTCACCAGAGCTTCTTGCAGATGTGGAAGTCATGGGGAGTTACGTGAATCCCCGTTGCTTGACAATGCAGATAGGTAGCCCACCATCTGATTTTCACCTTTGGCTGAAATAGCATCCAGAGCTGTTGGGCCTAATTAAACAGTCCCGGCAAAGAGACTTCACTGAGCAGTCTCAGACAAGAGGAGAGCTTGCTGGCAGGAGCGAGACATGCTGTGTAGCCGTGCCAGACTGTGAACCCAAGGGAGGGACCTTACAAGAGAGTCTGCAGCACTTTGGTCCTGCCAGGGTGTCTGTAGAGAAGACAGAAGGTTCCTTCTAGGCTTGACTTTCAGCTGTTGGCTCTTTCAGAAGGTGTCCTTTCTGTAATACTTTCCTTCTGGACAAAAGGTACATTCCTTAAGGAAAGATTGTCATTAATGAACCTGCATTGCCCACATGAGGAGGTCTACTGTGGTGATGACAGAAAGCTGCAGAAAACTAGTCTGCAGGCTTAGTTGGCCTGGAAGAGAAAGAATGAAAAAAAGAAAGAGGAAAGAAGGTGCTTTCCCTTGAGGAAACGGAGAGGTGCTAGTGGTAGACCTTAAGTGAGGTGATCTTGAGTAGATCCTGAGGAGTTTTGGGATACATATAAACGACATACTTCAGTACTTGGATATTGAAGTGTCCTGTAGGGGAGTGAAGAAACATCAAGATGTCTTCTTACTTTCTTTATTGCAGAGGAAACCATCTGTGGATTCATTGAGCAAGGAAAATTTTTTGAAGCTTGTGATCATATTTATGATCTGGAGCATTCTGGAAGTGATGGTGTGGGAAAGTCTGAATCACTTTATAAGCTGCTGGCTGAACGAATGTGGACTGTGGTGGGAGAAGCGCTCCGTGGAAGTGGTGGGATGTTCCTGGAGCCGTTGCAGTCCGTGGGGGAATCGCTGAAGTGGGAGAAGCAGAAGGAAGCGGAGTGGCTTGGCAGCAGCCAAGAGACGGAGTCTGTTTCCACCTGGAGTCCAAACTTCTGGAGGAAAGATCTGGAAGAAAAGCTAATACATTATATGACAGCCCAGATTCCCCCCTTTGGTTCCTGTAGTAACACAGACGAGACTGCACTAAAACAGCATCTGAGTCAGCTGGAAATGACGTTTATCCCCAGCCTGGAGCACAGAAGTGGTTTCTTCAAGGAAGCAGGACTGCTTGTCACCTACACCCACTGCTGTCATGCCTCTTTGTCTTCTCACCTTTCCATGCTTACTGACAGGAGCAATTTCAGCTTCAGCCAATGCCTTTTAGTTTATGAATGGGGCCTTAAAATGTACAAAAGGTATGTTTGAAGGACTCCTTTTTCTCTCCATGTTTTCTATGTCTCTGTTCTTCAGTTTTGAGCTCAGTCTCTGCTTCCTGTTAATGCAGTGATGCTCAGGACTCTTGCTGAGTTTAGCCTTGCCAACAGCCTGTTTTATCTTCTGTGCTCTCAGAATCAGAGCCTTTTTCTCATTGCTGTACTGCCTCTTTCTAAATCTTTTGTATTGGGCTTAGGGGCTTACCTGAGTTATGCAGGTGTTTTTCTGCTGGACTCCTGTTGGACATGCACAGTGTCCTGCTTTCCTGAACAATTTTTTTTCTTGCATTAAGCCTTTTTTAGCAAGGCCCATCATACTCTGATTACTCCAGAATAATTTTGTCTTGCCTTTATGTCAGCATTCTGCCCTGTGGGTTTCTCTTGTCATCTTCGTGGTTTTCTTGCTGCTTTATCTGGCTTGTAGTTTGACCAGTTGTTTCCGTATTTCCTGCATTAGTGTTCAGATCACAGGAAAAACATATAGCAGATCATTACATTCCTGCCCAAGTTTGGGAAAGCGGATGTGGCTTTCCCCATGATCTGAAGAGCGGCACATCTGGGACCTTTTGGTCCAATGTGAATTCAAAGCCTGTGGCTGTCATCAAAGCCTGAAGCTTTCTTGTGATTTTTTCTTGTATGACAGTGGTAGATGAGGTGTTTGATCCTCTGTGTCCATGGTTACTTTGCTACTTGACAGCTCCAATCTACTTATGCCCTAATAGTTTTCAGCCCTTTTGGATTATTTGATTGCTTCCATCCAAGCCTAGAGCATCTCTGTTCCTTGTATTAATTACAGCTGTAAACCCCTGATTAGCTCATAAACAGTTCATCAGGTGGGCTCTTCCCCTCACCAACTCCTGAAGGAAGGAGGCGGGGTAGTGGGTACACGCTGGTGTCCTCAGACACACGGGAGACATGTGGCCAGGGTACATCCCTTGTACTGCTACTTTTATGGGTTTAATTTGGTAAAACTTTGGTTTTAGATAAGAGTAATGGATTGATGAAAGATTGAATACTCATGTGAAACAGGAGGTGAGTAATTATGATAATATAAATATATAATGAAAAGCTCAAAGATAGGAAAAAATATGTTATGCAAATGCTGAATTCCTTCAAGAAAAAAAAAAAGCGAGAGCAGCTTGTGACTGTATTAGGGTCAGAAGGCAGTGAAGAAAGTGGAAATGAGAACAGAGGTGCCAGACTTAACTATTTGGCTCTGAATACAGTTACAATCTTAATGAAGGCTCCCGTGGAGATGCAGTTGTCCTGTTATATAGCTGCTTTTTACTCCATTCGGAGAGAATACGTGACACTTATAAAATTGTGCATCCGTGGAAGCGTGCCTGGGTGACTCTGCCCCAGCCCGAGAAGGAATTCTGCAGCAGGGACTGAGGGAAAGTGTCATTTGGGCAGCAAATACAGGAAGAAGGAAAAGAGACAGCACAAAAGAATAGCTGACAAAAGGGCACGATAGAGATCATCTACCACATTGTGGCTGCCCTGACACTGCGAAGGCCGCTGGGTGCTTACAGGGCACCCCGTTTGCCGAGCGAGAGGCCGTGGTGCCGAGCAGGGAGCGCCAGGGGGGCGAGGGGCTTTGGGCCATTGAGAAGCTGCCCCTCTGGCTGAGCTCTTGCTCTTTTTTCTGTACACAGCAGCAGCGAGACATGTCTGGGACCCAGGCAAACCCCCCAGCACAACCTTTCCCTTGGTGTACAGTGTCTCATGTGGATTATTTTGAAGACTGAGGAAAAGTTACTTGCAGCTACCCAGGTAAGAACTCAGGAGTTTTACTCTGATTTGCCTGGTTTATTAGCATGGTTTTAAAATAAGGAATTCCCTCATTAAATGAGCTGCTCCCTTGCTGGCTGAGCCAGCTCTGCTCAGGTGTGCATGAGCCCCAAGGTCTCCATCTTGGCCAAGTTTCATTGCAGAGCCCAGGTGTAAAGATCCACAACTATCTTCTGGCAAAGGGATGCTGCCCTGTCCTTGCTCCATGGGTGCTGGGACATTTGCAAATCTGTCTTCGTCCTGTTGCTGCACCTTCATAATGCTGCAGTCTACTCTGCTCAGAAGCCAGTGTATCTGGAGGAAAGGAAGGCTATGGATGAAATCCACTCTTTGAGGGCCATTTCAAGATGTTGGAACAGGTTGCCCAGAGGAGTTGTGGACACCCCATCCCTGGAGGTCAAGACCAGGCTGGATGGGGCTTTGAGCAACCTCGTCTAGTGGGAGGTGTCCCTGCCCACGACGAGGGGGTTGGAATTTGGTGATCTTCAAGGTCCCTTCCAACTCTAACCATTCTATGATTCTACAATTCATCTTCTCTCCCATAGTGTGCAACAGTTGTTTTTTATAATAGCCTCAGCTGTGCAGGATATTGAGGCTGCCGGATTTGCCTGTATGGAGACCCCTCACAGCCTTCTCCAACCTGCTGGGACTGACACTGCTGAGGTTATAGCAAAGATTATTTCCAGAGCCCAGGACAAGAAATCACACAGCTGGTGCACACCTGGCACAGCCCTCCTGTAAGGTTGGAGCAGGGCATCCTTCCCTCCATCCCCCAGGGGACCTCAGCTCCAGGGCTGTGGGATCTCTTTCTTTTCTTGGTGAAGCTCCCCCTTTGAAGAATGCTGTCGAGGTGTGTGGAATACAAATGAAGCAGGGAAGATGCGTTGTAGCAACGGGGAGCTCCAGGGGAAACCATGCTATTTAGAAAACTCAGCAGGGCCTTTTAGATTCAGCTAAAGCCAAAATGCAGCAGCAGGAGTTACCACACTTATCTCTCTCGATTTCCCTTTCCACCAGCCCCTGGGGAGCAGAGCAGGGGGAATTCCATGGCAAACTGCTGAATCACCTCAGGGAAAGTACTCTAAATTGCAGAGATTTTCCTCAAGGCCTATTCCCTGAAGGAGAACACAGAGGCAGTCACAAACATGGGAGTAGAGGTGCCAGCTGGTGACAATATGCTTAAAACCTATTGATTTCAGTGTTTAACATTAAGCATCTTTACGGGCTGTTTTTAATCATTACCCTGGGGAAGACCCACATGTTCTTGAGGCCTATTTTTGGCAAGTGTTTCAGGAAGGAAATGATTTTACTCAGGGTAGTGCTAGTGGGGTTGGCTTAGAGCATGTCACTGAGTCATTGACAAGCTCTCAAAGATGCTGACTAACAGCGATGGAGAATTTTTTTTTTTAAGTTCCCTCTAATGTAATAACTGGAGAAAGCTTTTAACCATGGGCTCTCTGCTTTCCTGATGCACATTGCGCTGAGCAGGCTGACCTAGATCTGGCAATGGTTTTGGGTGCTTGTGCCATGCTGCCCCAAGTTGGCTGCATCTTTTCCTGCCACCTTGGATCTGGAAGCATCACAGCTCTGTACGGTGCAGCATTGTACATGAAGAACAGAGCTGGAGTTGCTGGAGAGTGTAGGACAGCACTGTTCCAGCTCACTTTGAATCTGGCCAGTTTAGGACCAGCTCCAGGTTTAAGCTAATGAGATTAAGTGGACATGAGCTGACTCCATATGGTAAAATAGTGGATCTCTCTTCACTCAGCTCACTGGCATAGCTTATAAAACCTGCTTTATCCCCCTATTTCTTTTCCCAGGATACTCCAGCCCTTCATTATTCCAAATATACAGGAAGCTGCTGTTAAGCAAATATCCTGTCAGTTATCTCTGAGCGATTGTAATATGTAATTGTGACTGTAAATCATGTGGTGCGGGCTTTCCCACTTCAATGGATGACTAAATTTTTCTAAATGAAAATAGAACGATGAGAATAAGCCATGGTCTGCTTTGCCTATGCATACCTGGCTTGTCACTGAGGGTGCCAGCTGAAAGCACTTTAAACAGAAATGAGCCATGAGAATTGTGACCACATCTTAAAGTGCTGAGAGCTTAGAGTCCATGTGGGGTTCAAAACCACTTCCAAACACCGCTGCAGGGAACTCGCCACCATGCAGGTGGCACTTCCTCTGCCCGGGCATATCTAGAGCAAGGGGGCTTTGTGCCTTGAGGCTACAAGGTTGGTGAACTGGAAATGACGATGCCATCGATTGAGCTGTCGATGTGTCACCCCTGCCCTTGCCATACTGGGGAATTTGACATGAGCGTAAGGCAGACCTTCCGGCATGACACCAGGGTTCATTCTGATACTGAGAAGTGAAAAATGAACTTTCTGTCGCTTTTTGCCTTAAATCAAAACTGGCTCTTTATCCAAAAGCAGAGATGGCGCACATCCTGACCTGCAAAGGATCACTTGGGTCTGTGCCTTCTTCCCTCCCTTTCTCTCTCCTTCCCTCCCTTTATTTTTTCAAGTAGACAAAAGGAGGGCTGAAAAGTTCATGTGCTTGGGACAATTTTGGCGAAGGACCTGCTTAATAAGCCCAAATGAATAAGGCTGCACAGTTGTTCTGCCCACCTGCCCACCGGTGTGTCACCGATGTGTTCCCACCCACATTGAGCATCTTAGTCAATTTTGATCACACTTGATAATGACGTAGAGGTCTCAAGGATGTTAAATTCTTGCATATTTTAAAACAGCAGCTGGAGAGATGAGGGACCCAAATTGTAACTTGGGCCCTTGTATTTTTCAAGAAAAAGTGCTTGTTTGGGCAGTCAGCACCGGTGGGGCTGACCATCCATGGATCTGAAGGTTTTACAGCATAGGGTACCATGTCTTGGTCAGACAGGGAGGGACAAGGAGGAAACTGGAGGTTATTTATGGGCCTGTTTGTTACAGCAGAAATTCTGGTCCTCTCCACTTTGGAGCTTTGGTGCCTGAGGTGCTGTTGTCACCACAAGAGCTACAAACAAGCAAACTCGTGCTAATTCAGCCACATCGTCTGATCCAAAACAACTAAGTACTCTGGCTCAACAAGTTATTGCCTTGCAGTTACTAACTAAATGCAAGCTTTGTCCCACTGGAGAGCAAGGGCTTCATGTTTGGCGTAAGCCAACGCATTTTACTGTGCAACTGGGGCATGGCTAGAAGTGTTTGTGCAGCTTGGCTGGGATGTGTTATCTCAGCACATCGTGTTCACACAATTGCTTACAGTCAGGTGATGGCACTCGGGAGGAAAGGAATTTTTCTGGGGTTGTTTACAGCTGCTTATTTATCTTTGATTAATGCTTTTTAATGAGTGTGACAGAGCAATTGCTTTGAATATACCTTTGATGAAATTCTTCAGTGACAGCCACAAATTTCCTAATTCAGCCAGAAAAGAACAAAAACGGAAGATCAGACTTTACATTCTTTCTATTTCTTTAGAGAAAGATGCAGAAATGGAAGAAGCGAGCGGGGCTTTTGAGTTTAAAACTTCTATAAAGGTCAGATCATGTTTTAAGCAATAAGCCCTTTCTCTGCAGCGTTAGTTTTGTTTTTACAGCCCATTCAAACTAACACAAGCCAGCCAAGTCTTGGGAAATTTCCCATCACGCAGCCTCATGGGGCTCATCTCACAGTGACAGTAGCTCTAAACACTAACCCGGCTCCTCTTTGCCCTCACAAGCCCCTGGCTCAAGTGAGGGAATGCTTTTAATTAGCACTGGCTGGTTTATGCGGGTGCTGGTTGGAGCTAGAAAGGGTGGAAAAATCTCAGCTACAGTAGCTGGCAGCACAGCGTCGTGTCTAAGCGTTGTTTTGCTGTGTGGGCGCCTTCATTTGAGCTAAGCTAACTAGGGAAGACTGTAGATAACCCAAGCTGACACTGGGATGAAAGGAAGCTGCAAATCATTTAAACTCAAATAAATAATGTGGAACAAAACAGAACAATGTTATTAGGTCAGCTGGAAAATAGCCAGGCTTTGGGTAAAACAAGACGGACAAAAAAATAGAGGCAGAAATTCATGTAGTTATATCCAAATATTCATGTAGTTCATATCCAAATGCATAACAAGAGGCTGGGAAATATAACTCATTACAAATGCCATTGTACCTCAGCTGTTCTTTTTTTCTTTTCTTTTGCTATTTAGAAGGAAGTAGGGAAAGCCCTGAAAGAAGCCTTTGATATTGGGAAACCCCCTTGTGCAGATGCTGCAGTCATTCAGGTAAACTGAGGGAAACTGAAAAGCTCTCATATTTTGGGGCAGTCGTGTTTTTGCACAGAAGTACCCAGGTATCTGGCAAGACTGAGTTTTGCATGTCTTGAGCTAAGCTTGATGTGTTAAAAGCATGCAAGTTAGCTGCCATACGTTAACTGCTTCTGTTTGCTCCCAAACCTGTTTTTCTTTCGTGCACATGTAAAGAAAACTAAACTAATTCAAAAAGGATGAGCCTGAGATCAGCTGATTCAAGTGCATTTTCAGATACGCACCTGGATTTTCATATAACCTTTTGGAAAGTCACGGTGTGTGCTAACCCATCTGCTCTGTGTGAGTTCTGCAGAGCACTTTTTATAAAAGCAGCAAGAGTCGCCAAGCCATGGCAGGTCCCCGTGCCTGGCAGCGCAAACGTAGGCAGCTTCCTCCCTGCTTATGCGCTGGGTATGGCCGTGATTGCGGCTCTGACCAACAGGTTAGGAGGCACAGGGGATCACTTCAGAGCACAGTGAAGCCAAGTGCTCCAGGAGCATTGCAGAAGCACACTCTGCTGGTTTATGAGCAGAACATACCATGGCCAGAGGGCATTTGGGATCAAAACGCGCAAAAGGTTTAAAATAAATCCTGGAGTTTACATGTGGAGTCAAGTGATGATAGAGATTGGGGGCTGCTGTGGCTGTATCTTTCTTCAGATAGAGGAAGTCTATCCCAGCAGCAGTCCTGTTTCAGGTCATGAGAGAGGGAAGTAACCCCATGGTCCCCTGGGATGGCCAACAGCCTCAGGCACCCCGTTGGAGGCTGGTGGTAGGCATTGCAGCCGGCCTTCCTTGTGAGGATACAGCTTTAATTGGCAAAAACTGGCTTTTCTGGCCCAACTCAGAGGCAGGCACCAAGTGCAGAGCTCACAGAGGGGACTGTTCTCTTGTTTTGCTCTGTGCCCGCTGAAGCAGTGATGTACTCGGTGATGTACCTGTGCTGAGGTGGCTTTTAGCTACTGAGTTGGCTTTTTCCCCCCCCTGCTTCTGGCTGGCAGAGCAAACGTTTCCAACGGGGACCAGGCTAAAGGCTGGTTTTAATGCTGTGGTCATTATATCTGCAACATCTGGCCATGCTTCAGCACGAGTGGTTTTGCTCCCTTGTGTATGTAACTGGCAGGTTTGAATGCTCTGAGGTAGGTGATGGAAAAGCCTGGATAAATAGGCAACCCTTATGAAATTACCGCCTCCTCAATTTTCTGAGGCTGACACTTAAAGATCAGATAGAAAATGAACAAGGTGTCATGGAAACTCATCAGCCATGGTTTTCTTACACTTTGGGGTGGCATATTTTATCCTGTCCCTTTGGGTGAACTTTTACATCTGTTGTGAGCAGTGGAAAAACCCATTCACAATGTGAGTCGTGACAATACCCTTTGTCTCTGGCTGACGCTTCCCAGTGCACTGGGAGAGCACAGCATATGAGTCCATCTGTCTCCTTTTATCCATCTGTCTCTCCTCTCCTTGCAAGCTTTTGTTTCCACAGAGCAACTTAATGGGCAGCATTAAATTGCCACCTGCTCAAGCCTGCCCAGTATGGGGTGGATTTCTAGCTGCCTGGCACAGCCCACCTCCTGCAGGCACCTGGGCCACCCAACTGGGGTCAGTGGGGTGAGACAGGCAACCTAGGGTTTAACAGACATTGCCGTGTCAGGCCTGAGTGGTGGTGGGACCTGTCTTCTTCAGACATCCCTGGTAGAGACCCTGGCAGAGGCACAGGGCACACTGTTAGAGCTGGCTAACCTTTTCTTGGGTGGCTGCACACACATTTATCTGCAAGGGTGAGTCACATCATAGAAGTGCAGGTGCTCCTTGAAATGACAGGTCTTCGTAGGAGCTGAGCTGCTGGGCTGGACATTGCTAGCAGAGAACATCTCTAGGGACAGGATTTCCCCTGAGAGCAGGACTTGACTCCAGCCTGTTGAAAGCAGTGGTAGCAAAGGTGTAGCATCAGGCATTACAATCAGGCTCCTAAAAAATACTTTTATTTCCACAAGGGCACTCAAAACTGAAACAGAAGTTGTTGCCTAGAAAGCAGAGGGATTTGCAGCAGGGTGAGGGAGGGGATGCATTCCTTTCACTGCACAGGGAACAAATGGCTTTGTCCTGCTCTCCTCCCACGACTTGAAATCTACAGATTCTAACAGAGAAGACGGAGGCTGCCTGGTGTGTCAGTGAGAGCCTGAGTGAGAAGGTGGAAGCTGTGTGCCTGGAGGAGTGCCTGAGGTTCCTGGACAGGTAGGAATAATGCTGTTTTCCTCCTTGGCAACGTCCTCAGTGCTCAAAAGAAAGAAATCCTGATGAAGCAACTGGTGATGTTGTTTTCACCCAGATCTGCCATTGCCCCTTTTTAGTGTAATGGCTGTTTCCCATCAAGCTGTTACTGTGCTTTGCTGTTGTTTATTTGTTCAGCATTTGCTGTCAGACTAAAGCCAAGGGAACAAAGTGCACCCAGACTTGCCTGAACAGGTTGAAGCCTTGGGGGATGTTTATTCTGGAGAGTCTCAGACCTTAAAAACAACCAGAAAGAGGGGCAGCCACATGGCCAGTGCCCAGGCTTGGCCCTTCCTACCCTGGCTGTGCTTCCCAGGCACGGTGCTTTCTGCTGGCTCTCTGGGAGGGTGAGGAGCTCAGCTTCTCAGAGGAGGACAAATGTCTTCTTCTCATCTTCTGCCCTGTTACCACTTCTGTCTCCCTTTATCTGCTTTTCACTCTTGAGCATCTCTCTCTCTCTCTCTGTATCCCCCCCAGCAGAAAATACCAGTGCTGCTGGTTGTAGGTGAATATTTCAGAAGGAGATCTGATTTAAGATCCTTGGCACTTCACATTATGAGGGGAAGGAAATTCCTATAAAATGGAGTTGTCCAGGAACCATTTGTGTGACTGAAGCCGCGATGAAGCAGTTGATAGACTTTGTGGGTTACTCATGCACACCGAGGCTTTATTCTGCAGCTTTATTGGCAAAGCCCAAGTTGCTTCCCAGAAGCAAGCGTAGCAGCAGCAGCAATGGTAAAAGGAATCTCCTGCCTCTCAGTCCCCAGCAATGACACCCAGGCAGCGTGAGAGCTCTCCCTGTGCCGTTCCTGTGCGCCCCTTCCTCGCCAGCTGGGCAGGACAGAGACTGTCTTTATCCTCTTGTAGATCCTGCCTTGAGGAGTGAAACTGTGCACACTGAACAGAGAAATAATCACAGAATATTTCTTCTGTTTGCTGCTGGGCTAATGCTGTCAGATGTGTTACGGAGCACGCTAGCTTATAGATATGTCTTCCTGTTTTAATTTAGCTATGAAAATGAAGTAAGAAGCTCTCTCCAGCTCGACAGCTGCCCTGGGATCTGCAGCAGCTTACGAATCCTGGAGAACTGCTGTATTCTCAGGTTAGAAACCAGACCCGGGTAACATGTGGAGCAGAATGCATTTTCTGCTGTCTGATCTTCTTGTAACTCTGCTATGGGGTCAGCCTTGCCTCCAGCTGGATCTGGTCATCCGACCCCATGCACACCAACCCGTAACCATGGAGGGAGCCAGCTGTGGTCAGCAAGACCCTGGCTGCCCTTGCAAGAGAGAAGGGGACAGGACTGCTGCATTGGCAGCAGGGGACTGCTGCTTGTCACCTGCTCCTGGGCCCTGCAGGTGCAGGGGGCATAGCCTGTGGTCCACCATCTCATCATTCCTGATGCCCATGACCCTGAGCAGGAGGCAGGCAGTAATGCCATGTTGTATGTGGGGACATTATACTGGCCAACTCTGCCATCTGTTGCAAAGTGGTTCTTCTCCCTCATTAGGAAAGTCTCATAAAGGTTGCACTGAGATGTGTGTGCTAGTGCACTTGAAGGTAAGCCCAATCTTAAGAGCTTTGCTGAATGAAACCCTGTCAAACATGCCAGGCTCTCCCTGAGGTTGCTAGGAAGGAGGGAAGCAATAAAGCACAGAAGGGTGGAGGAGGCTCTTTGCACCTACGAGCTAATTTCAGAAGCGCTTGCAGTGATGGAGAAAACAAGGTTGCTTCTCTTCTTCCTGTGTAAAATTATCTGGGGATCTCTGGAGTCAGCAGAACGCCCAAATCCAGCATATGCACGGTGTTTACTTGACATTGGAGCCTTGCATTGAGCCTAGGTAGCTGTTTTGTTTGATGTATTTGCATGTTGCTGATGCTGGATCCCTGGCTGAATACTGACGAGTCTCTTTTATGTAATTCTTGACAGTGATACTGAGAATTAAGTTATACGCTGAGCTTTTCCAGAAACTGAAATGTCTGGTTTCAAGCTGGTGATAATTTTAACCAGCTGACTGGAAGACCATTCTGATGGAAGATAATTGTTCATCTTGTATTTGTAGGGTGTCGGAGGCACACAGGATGCTCACCCAGACTCCATTTGAACTCAGGGCCGCTTCGTGTCTACTCATTTTTGAAAATACTGGAATTTTTACTCATCTAATCTCACAAGGGATGGGTGCAAGTGGCATTTGTGTGCATTGAGCTTTCGTGTCCTTGTGGCAGTAGCTTAATGAGAGCTATCCAAAAGATGGGTGTGCATATGTGGGTCGCTGAACTAGCCCTGGGCCTGAGCATGTGTCCATTCAATTACGCAGGCACTCATGTTGGTTACTGTAGGAAGAGTTTTGATCTGAGAGAATAGCCTGATTTGATCTGATCAATACCTTCCATATTCCCGCTTCTACCCCCTCCCCCCTTTTTTTCTTTAACAGGACTGTCTGGCATAAGCTAACATACATTTGCAGTGCCAGCACTGGGCAGGATGTTAAGGTAAATGGATTTCTAGACAGGATGGAAGATGGGATTACGGAGCATTTTCTGCAGACAGTCACTTCTAAAGTCAAGGTATGGGAGACCCACGTTAACACTGGATATTTTCAGACTGTAGGGTAGGCACGTGCTTCACTCTCATGTCCTGATTTGGAAAGGATGAAACCATAGTTTGATCTTCAGGCCCAGCACCCTCCTCTGCCTTGTCTGAAGCTGTATATTGACAGCTTCATCTTTCCCACTGTTTGGGATCCCTGTCCCACTGTTTGCAGTGTTTGCTGTTGTGCTACAAATGGGTACCGCATGCTGCCCCTGGGCACCCAGACCCCAAGGGCTGAACTTCACCTGGTACCTACTCATCCCCAGCAGCCGAGCATCTTTCTGGGGCGGTGATAACTCACAGAGCTGTGGTGTGTAGTCAGGATGTAGAGAAGGTTGACCAGAAATACATCCCTCCCTTGGGATAAGTTCCCCTCCCTTCACACTTTCTAATATTAGACTATTAGCCCTTCATGTCCTGGCCTCCATGTCTGGATAATGCACAATTGCAGGCTGATAATAGCACATGGGGTTGTGTGTTTCCTTGGGAAGGTCCCCTGAACGTCTTCAGGCTCACTGCACAGGCTCCCTCAAGCTTGCTGAAGGCAGCAAAAGGAAAAGGACAAAAGAAGCCCTGGCCACACTGTGCTGTTTTGGTCTCCAGAGCTCATTGCCAGCCTGTCCCGTGTGCCCAGGCGTTGAGAGAGGAGCTGGGGATGGTTCTGACAGGGAGTGCAGACAGCCCTGGGGAGGAACGGGAGACCTAGGGCTCAGGTTTTCAGACCTTCTCTGGCTGTGTCGACACAGACTTTGAATCGTGAAAGACAGAGTTTATCCACTGCCTGCCTGCCTGCTAAATGATCCTTATACTTTCCCACTGAATAAGAGGCAATGGCCATGCTGGGAGCAGGATGCCGGAGCGGAAGGGTGCGGAATGGCTGACTCTTCCTGCACTCCCCATCCGTAGGGACACATTTTACATAGTCCCCAGATTAGAGTTATTCCACCCATTTTTCATTAGTTTTTGTCTTCCAGGTTTGGGCTTAAGGACTTAATACATCCTTCCTGAGTTTGAATTGTTTCTTTCTTTCATGTTTTGCTTTTCTTTGAAACGAAGGCACAGGATGCTGCAGCTCATGGAGGAGTCTGTTTCCGAGAGCAGAAAGAGCAAAAGCGCAATAATCCCTGTCTGTTGTCTATCCAGTGTCTCTACATGTGCACCCTTTGACTCTGTCTGTCCCTTTTCCTCAGGGAACACTGAAGGAGCACTTCAAAAAGTGTGACAGTGGTTTTGACCACATCCTTGAATCCTTAAAGCAAAGCTTTTTGGCATTTGGGAAGAAAAAAACAGACACATATGAGGTAAGAAATAAGTAAGAAAGTAAGAAAAAGATATTACTCAGGAAATCACTAAAACTAGTCCTTGAACCTCTGGATGGCACAGTATTTGAACGTTAATCAAAACTACAATTTTGTCTGTTGTTAAAAGGGCTTTTAAAGATCTAGTGGTCTCGGTCAAGTTTCTCTATCCAAAAGAGTTGGATATCTTCTTCACTGGGACAGCTAGGACCTTTCTGTAACCTCAGCAGAGAAACCACCAAGTGAAGAAATGTGGAAACTGAATTTACCTCCCAAATACAGAGCGGAAGCATTGGGCCATCTCTGATCCTACCATTGCCCCAATACCATTGTGTTGGAAATCTTCCCAGCTTCTGATGTGCTTCAGCCTTACTTGTAAGGCATATTTATCCCTTTGACAGAGAGTGGACACATGGAAAGGTGGACACACACAGATCCCCAAAGGACATACTCTATCAGGCAGAGTTAGATATGCTAGAATTGGCAAAGAGCAACCTCACAGACTCCCTAAGCTTTTCCACCTTTACAGTAGCTGAAACAACTTGTCTAGAGTCTCACGACACCCTTGAGCCTGGGTATTCAGCAGTGAGATTGGTACCTGGGGTGCCCTCTTTTGCAGGCAGGTTGGCTTTGCTGCTGCTACCTGTGCCACACATGTCCCTCTAAGCACTGGATTCCCTTTCTCTTACCCAGCCAGGTCTGCAGGCTCTTTGTCAGTGCCGATTTTGATTAACATTTTGAAATGTGGAAAAAGGTGATGGAACAGAAAAAAAAATAAAATAGGAGCTGTTCTACTGTTGTTCAGAGTCTGTCACTGGACATTATGTCACATTAGTGCTGGCACAAGCAGCAGCTTGGTGATGGAGTGCTCTGCCAGAGCTGTCTGTCTCTTGCTTTGTCTGGTGTGGACAGGGCTGGGGATTTCCTGTACTTTTGGACCGCAGCCTAAAACCGTTCTGATTTCAATTGCTAATGAAAATGTGGTTTCTGTGCGGCAGCCCATCTCCCCTTAGAAACGCTTGCCCTCCATTCCCCTTCACCCACTGCGTGTTTTCTGCACTGGGGTTTCTCAGCGAGTGGTGGCTGGGCTCAGAGATGTTCAGGTGACTTCTCTGTGCACAGCCACAACTGTGTGCCCAAGGGCATGGCCCTGGGATGTGTCTAATGGGGATGCTCCAGGGAGGCTGGATCTGGCTTTGTCTGTAGTCCAAGCTGTCACGTGTGTCAGCTTGGGGCTAAGCCAAGTGTCACTGCTGCTCTAGAGCACGAGTGACCTCTGGTTCAGCTAACTGGTCCCATTGCTTTTGGTTGGATACCTCCACACTTATCATCAATGTTTATGTCATTCATGTACAGCTTGGAGGTACTCCATGTGTTAGACCAGGCATTTTAAAGGATACTTAAGCAGAGAAATGGGACACCCATCTGCATGGGCCCTATATCCCTTGTCTACACTGGTCAGAGTCTTATAGGTATGGTATGGTCTGCCCTCGTTCAGTACAGGGAAGTTAATTGGGTCTTCTTTGCTCTGCAACAGGCCCTTGTCAAGGCTGTCAACGTCATCATTATTACAGAATATCTGCAGGCCCTCCTGACCACTTCCAGGAAACCATCTTCCGTGCAGAGGAGGAGGATTGTCAGCAAAATAGCAGAAGATCATAGAATGCTGCAAACCGTCTTTAAAGAGTGCTTAGTAAGTCTTTGATATGGTTACAGTTTTGCTCTCTGTCATCAAGAACAGTACCAGCAGAGGAAAAGGCTCTGAAAGCAGCAGAAAAGCTTAAGTGGTCTCACCACAGTGGCATCCAGCTCCACAGAAATGACAATCAGATGTGCTGACGGCCCTTCTGATCTGCCAGAAGCTGTTAGTTTATGGTTTTGAAACGTGCGACTAGAGGAGGCAAGATTCACACTCCTGCCACTGCAATAAGAACTAGGCATGATCCTCTGAGTTGGTGAGACAGCTCCAAAGCTGTCAGCTCCCTCAGGCAAACCTTTGGGGACGTGGAAGAGGGAGAGCTGTGTTGCCCCCCGGTGCTTTCCCTTCAGCCTTTGGGCTGAGGAACCAGATCAGCTGCTCCACATCTTCACCTTCTCTGCGGATTGCTGCTCCTCCCCGGACATGGGGTGTGCGTTGTGACCCCTCCATCTGGCCTCCTCCCTCCCTGCAGGCCCTTTCCAGCCCCTCAGTGCTGGGCTGATGGCTGCATGAGCCATTTCCCTCACAGGAATGAGCATTTCCTCACGGGCGGAAACACGCTGATGCTCTTGTGGTTGGTGACGGTTACAGGGAGGAACGAGTCTTCCTGCGGGGGTAAACACCTCACACCCGTAGGAGGTAAAGACACATTGCAGAAGGGATGGATAGATGGGGTGTAAAAGCAGAGCCACACCTTTGAAGAAAACTTGTGGAAAAATGCTAGGGCTGATTTGCAGAAGCAACTTTGGAAGCTTAAAAACCCCCTCTTTCCTCAATTCGTAATCCGGTGTAATTGGCAGTGCCACACACGGTATCTGCAGAAGTCACCAGTCTGTCACATGGGTCTCTTGAGTAGCCAAGGGCAAGGACTGCAACGCCAGCAGCATCCCCTCCTGTGGCTGCTCCGGCTGGAGAATCAGTGCCGTGCAATGGCCCCTGGCACAAATGCAGGCTGAGAGCACTCAGGCATTGTGCTTCGTAAGAGGCTGGGTATTTGCAAAAGTAGTCTGGTAACAGGACGCGGATGTGACAGAGCAGATAAAAAAAATCTCAGCTTTACTGGTTTTAATAATTTCATAAATTCTGAGTCATGCTCATGACTTGTGGATTTAAGTGCTAGGGAGTGGAAATCTCTTTTCTCCTAGATGAGTCCCCATGCAAGCTGTTTGTCAGCAATTCTTACTTGGTCCAAAGAATAAAATGAAATCAAAATGATCGTCTGCAGGATTCTCTCAAAACCTCTTAGACCCATTGCAATTAATGCATTAGTTTCATGGTGGAAGGCTGGAAGCAGGCAGTCCTTTTAGCTGAAGTCCCACCTCTCCTGGAGTGATCAATCAGACAAGTCAATGCTTTGAGCAATCGAGCCATTGGGAATAGCAGGAGGATTCTCTAATCTTAGCTCTGCAGTTTACCAGTAATGTTGTGCTCAGCATCAGCTTTGGATGTAACGTGCAAGGAAAGCTGGTTTTATAGTGTAAAGGAGATACAGGAAATCTAATTATCTACTAAAACCCTACATTTGGCTTGGGTGAAAAAAAAAAAAGACTGCATCTAGTTAGCACCGTTCCTCTTGCGTCCGCAGTCTGTTTGCTTTCCCACTTGATGTGGGAGCAGGGAAAACCTCGGGGAGGAAAAACGCATAAGTGATTTGCAGGGGACAGCCTGATCCCCAGCCCAGCGAGGAACACGGTTATGCATGCAAACTATGTGTCCTGCTGCAGGCTGAATTTATCCTGCAGCGGCTGCACAGGCTGCACCTGCTCCCTGCCCTGCTCTGCCCTCTCTTCGGGCTCTTTCTTCCCCTCCCTCCTTAAAGCACATTAGGAAATACCTCGCTGCTCTCCTAAGAGCAGGACGTGTCAAAGGCACTTAAGCCCTGCCGACAAGATGCATCTTTTCCGTCCTTTTACATTGCGGGCTGTTTACCTCTGACCTTGCCTGTCTGTATGGGCTTAACTAAATCTGACACCTTCAAATTAATTAGCATTTTGTAATAGCGAGCTTGCCAAGTAAGAAGCTGTACAGTATCGGTGCCGTAGGAGCCGGGTACAGCTTGTGCTGAGCTAGACATGCTGTGTGTCTGCAGTGCAGAGGAAGAGAGAGAAGGCTGGCTTCGAATATTACTGGGTTGCTTTTTTTTCCTCTTTTAATTTATGTTCAATGCGGAGGTGAGCTGCACTGGGAGCGTGGCCTGCTGTGTCTAATGCCCCGTGGAGATCAGGGGAACCTGGGCTTCTCCTGCCCCAGTTTGGCAGCCTGTTCTCCAGGTTTGCTTTGTCACAGAGTCTCTGTTGACGTGATGGCATCAATAATTCAGGGAAGCAATTTAATCGCATTACCACACCGATGAAAAATGTGAGCAAGACCTGAAGCTCTCTCTTGGCAGTTCATCCGCATTCTGCTTCCTCCGGCTTTGCTAAAAATGCTGTGTGTTTCTTGAAGAGGCTTTCTCCTTCCGTGTGCTCCAGTTTAGAGGGAGCTGACCATGTGCAGCATCTTCCAGCCATGTCATATCCTTTACACTGTCTAGCCCTGCTTCCCATTTTTTCTTAGAGGATCTGTGTCCCTCCACCCTCTCCCCAAGGTCACTTTTCTGTCCCTGGGCTTGCTCCAGGGCAGAAGAAATGCCATCATGTCTGGCCAGCAGAGCTTGTTTTCACATAGGTACTGGGCTGTGCTTGGGTCTGGAAGCAACAACTTTCCAGGGGGTGAAATGGCCTTGAGAGGACAGGTGATGTAGGGGAAATTTAGGTACATTTGCCCACTTTGCTGAAGGAAATGCAGGAGGGGGTTCTGCGCTGCTGAAGGTAGTCACCCAGCTGCCCTGGAAGCGTCTGTGGCTACAGCCTGGTTTCTTTTCTCCTACCCTGGAGGGCAAACAGGCTTCTATGCATGCACAGGCAGTCCGGCAAAGCTCCTAACCCACGCACTGAGATCCCCGCTTTGATACGAGTCCAGCTCTTAATGTTGTGTGCTGCTTCCCTTGCCCTGAACACACCTTTGCTTCTCTCACCAGGGTCCTGCAGCTGGTCCCCTCAAGGATCCTATCAAAGCAATTTTAGAACTTATTCAAACTTCCGATGCTGAGGGGATGAAAATAGCCCTTCTGCCCATTCTCAAAGAATTTCCTGATCTAAGGTAAGGCGTTTTGTTGGTTTGACTTTTGTAGTTTCTTACATAATTACTTGCTACCAGAAGACCTACAGCAATATTACTCCTGTGATACCTTTTGCAGCATGGTGGGCCAGGCACAATGCTTACCTTTGAATGCACTCCGCGCTGCCTATTTGCAGATGCTGATTAACATGGTTTATAACTTTGCCAGACATTAACCAGTGGAGTTGAGATGTCCTTCTGTAAAGGTGAAGGATGCACAAAGTGGCTGTCAACAAAGCAGGAATGCTGTGGAAAAGTACTGCCTGAATGCACAATTTACAGGCACACGTGTGCCAAATGTGGGCTTCAAGAACATCCTTAACTTTGGCATTTCATAACTTCCAAGCACTTGGCTTTGGGCTTTAACACATCACCAGTCTTTTTCTAGGTATAACTATTTCCACAAAATCCTAGGTGTATTTCTCACAGGAAGCTGTTAACAGAAATGAAACCCAACTTTTATTAGGAAGGCTGGATCTCTGCTAACTGCATTTGGTCCAAAGTCTGTGGTTTATGACATCTATTTTTTGTGCTGATGTCTTATGCTAGTGACTGTATTTTTCCAAGTTATGATGATTACAGTGTAGAGCGCTCTGTCACAGGATGCAATGAAGGCCAAAAGTGTGAATAGTTTGAAACAGGGAGTAGACAATTTGTGATAGATAATTATTTCAGTGCCTATTCAACATGACAGTCATGATATAACCCCCAGCGAAGGAAGTCTCTAAACTGCAGATTGCCAGAAGCCAAACAAAAAAGAGACAGACAAAGAGAGATCATGTTATGCTTCGGCTGGTTTCCACATTCTTTTCCTCAGCATCTGCTACTTTTGAAGATGCTATTGAGCTAAAAAGCTGCTTATCTGATACAGCATAACGATTCTGATTCTCTTACTATGTATACACACATATATAAAAATATTGATATATATCTGCAACTGTATATTTATATAGATATATATAGTATAGGAAGTGGGCATAGGAAGTACTCATTATTTTGGTCCAGATCTCAGAAGAGGTCATCCTGGTGAGAGCCAATGCACTGCTCTTGATTTCAGCAGATTCCCCTATGCTGGGTCCATTTCCCCTGTTTGTTAATCAGGATAATATGGTGTGGCCCCACTCAATGAAGCAACACTATATAGAACAAAAATCTTACAGCCTTCCAGATGAAGAAGAAGTAGCTCCATTTGAGGGGGAGAAAAGATACCAAAATGCTTCCAAATGGTTCAATGCAGAGTTACCCAAAACCTGTAATGGTGGATACAGATCTTTTTCTAGGAGAAACCTGAGGTGAAGATTTCCACAGTTTCATGGGGATGCTGTGTGCACTGGGCTTGGGACCCATGAACTCAGCCATATCCCACACAGCTCTTGTGAAACGGCCTCCTCTTTGTTAGGTGGCCAGAGGGGGTCAAAATGCAGCTCAGCAGCTTCCACTCTTTGGTCTAGTCCAGCAAAACTGAGTGATAGGAAGCACATTTTTTTCCTTGGCTTGCTCTCTGACCTGGCCTCTTATCCTTTTGGAAAGGAAGGAACATCTGAGTGCAGTGCTGGACATCAAAGACTCGCTCAGCCGAGAAGACCGAGCTGCTCTCTTGAAGGCATTTGACGATAATTGCAGGGAATCAGAAACAGAAGCAAACTTGCTTTTTGCAGATATAGAAGTAAAGCCTAGAAAATACAGGCTCTGTGGCTGCTTCTGCTGTTAGCAAAGGTAAGTGTGTGCGTGAGTGTGCTTTTGTGTAACATGCATACCTGCACAGGCATAGGCATTCGAGCTTTTGGGGAGATGGAACAACTATGGCTATAGCATCTCCTCCCCGATGTCCTCATTGCTGTATGTACCAGTTCGGCTTCCCGTTCTCCCCCTGCAAATTTCCACGTCATGAAGCATCATGTTTTAGGCAGTGCAGAGCACCCAGTGCTTAGATGCGTGATTCTGGTTACAGCAGGGACAAAGGAGAAGACAGGACTCTTCCTCACGGTCCTTTGCTCCCGTCTGTGTCTCCTCGCAGCAAGGTTTCTCTGCAGCATCCCCCTGCCTCCCAGCTCTTGCCATGTGTGCATGGGCAGGGTCTCTCCGGCTGCTGCTGGGGGTTTTCTCCTCGGTGGTCCTCCTGCTCCCCTGGTGGAGAGGGGAGGGATATGTGAGCCCCACTGCCACCCCCTGTATTAATTAAGCCAGGCTTGGTCCTGTTGAGCTGAGGGTGCCGTGCTGCGAGCACCAGAGTCGAGCATGCCCCCTCCATGCTGGCAGTAGCGGCCGGTGGCAGAAGGGAGGAGGGATAAAAGTCAGAGGGATGACTGTCACTGTAAGGTCTTAAATCCCCTGGCATGAATTGCTAGGGCTCATTTGGAGCATCTGCAATCTCCTTTCAGTTTCCCGAGGGATTCCTTTGCAGTTGCAAAGTGATTGGGGATTTTTATTTTTTTGGGTAAGCTGCAGCAGATCTTGAAACCAAGCAGGTCCTCATGGTTTAAAAATACTTCTTACTGGAGAACATGCAGCTGTTTGCTTCACTTTAAATAATCTGCAACTTTTTTAGTCCAAATTTGTCCAGCTCAGAGCCAGGAGAATTTTAGTTTATCTTTGCCAGGCCAGAGCCCTCAGCTATCAGAAATAGTCCACCTCGGTTAATATTTACGGACTGTCACCAGTCACCTGCTGCTGGATAAGCTGGTGAGACTATCTCAGGTTGAGAAGCACAGTCCCTTTCCACCTCCTCCTCCTCTGCTCTCCGGTGTCACCATTTATTTTTAGTTCTCCATGTTAGCAGATCAGAGATGAGTTACACAGGGCTCTGACCTGGGGCCTCCAGGCACAAGCAGACAGCGGGCTACCCTGGTAGCAGGGAGAGAAAGCAATTAGAGAAACAATTAATAAGCACACAAGCTTTCCCTTCCTAATGAGAACTGATTCTGATACAATGAGCTGGCTATCAGCCACCCACTTTTATACCCTCCTTAAAAGGAATTACCCATGGCATCACCTTCGCTTTAGAAAAGATATTCAGGAATATGTTTTTAAAACACTGTAAAGTCACTTAATCTCCTATTCGCTGAAATCCCCTGGGTAAATAGGCTCCCACATCCCAGAAGACTTGGCTGAGTCTGCAGTGCAGCACAAGTTGGTAGCCTCACCCGAGCTCGGGGGTAGCAGTAACAATAAAATTGGCAGGTAAATGTCCATACAGCTTCATGCAAGAGTCTGTGCATCTGAAGGATGTTTTTGCTGCTTGACACTTGCACGTGTTCTGGCAAGTGCTGTTTAATTACCCAGCTTTTTTCTCGCTTTCCCTCAGGCCTGCCGTGAGAAACATGAGGTCTCACTCCCACGTGGCAGCATCTGCAATCACAGCTCCTTGAAAGCTTTGGGGACCCGTGCAACCAGATGCACAGAGAAGCCTGACAGCTATGGAAGACACGCTTCCTGCACTTTTGCAGGAAAATCACGTGGCCCAAATCCTAATCTTCTCTGCAAAGCCCAGGTGGAAGGTGAATGGGATACGGCAGAAAGACATTCCTTTGAAATTTCCTAGAAATTGCCACTTAGCTGAGTCCTGGTGGTTATCCCCAGGACGTGGCATGGTGGTGTGTGGAAGGGGAGAAAAGTTCCCTGTCGCCAAATGTCTCTCTATTTCCATCCCTTGTTTCCTGCAATCTCACATGAAACCAGGGACACCACATGGTGTCCTAGCAGATGACATGGGATCGCAACCTCCCCCAGGGACCCAGGACTCTCCATTAGGGCATCCTGCCCAGCCCATGGTGCCAGTGGGTGCCGGTGGGTTTGGGCACCTGGATCCACCCCTCAAAGACTGGAAGGATGCAGAGAACTGCTCTTCTCTTGTTCCCTACACACAAAGGCTGTGACCCAATTTGGGGACAGCCTGCCATGGCACCGGCTGTAGGACAGGGAGCTCTTCCCATATGAGTTTTACAGCTGGCTCTGGAGCAGAGATTTGCATTCATTTTTATACCTCAGTTACTGGAAATTTCCTCTTGGAGAGGGAGGGGAAAGCCTCCTGGGAAGCAGGCAGTGAAAGGAGTTGTTTGTCCTGGCCTCCGGGCAAGGTCTGTGCTGTTTTCAGATGTAAATAGGCAGTTCTGCGGGAAAACACTGACTTTTCTTCCCAGTTATCTATGGACTGGTCACAACCTCCAAGCTGGATTTGGTTCAAGGCCCTCCTTTGCTATTGTATTAATATAGGCCATTACCGCTCCTCTTTGGCCGTGTAAACGAGAAAAAAGCTTTGCTACCTCTGACGTGCCAGTGCTTTTCTGAGCAGCCATTTCCCCTCGAATCTGCTTCCCCAACAAGAAAAGGGGTAAATTTGTGCATAACCCGTCAGTGTGTGAGGCAGGGGACATGTCAGGGGCTGGGACCCTGGGAAAGCGCAGACCCAGGTGGGTGCTGCCATGCTGTGCTGTGCTGTCACCCTGGGGGACATGGGTGGCCAGGCTCGGGGACGGCTTATCCGCCCAGAGCCCTCCATGCAGACGAGGTCCTGTGAGCTTGGCAGGAGCTGGGGCAGGTTTATAATTGTCATGAGCTTTGCTCCTGGCATAGCACTAAGAATGGGGCGAGTGGCAGAGAAGTGAGAAGGAACAGGCTGCTCCACGTCCAGGGAGTCCTCTGTGGGTTTTTGGGGCACCATGAGACCTTGGCATCATTACACTCACATCACTGAAGGGCAGTGAGAGCATCCTGTGGCCTGCCTG
>JAOXNO010000041.1:11976265-11986889 GCA_028565335.1 Limnodromus scolopaceus | reverse complement strand
TACAAATGAAGTAAAACCTGTAAGGCTGTGATACCCAGCCCTCAGCCAAACCACCGCCTCGCTGGCATACACCAAAGGGCTTCAAGAAGAAATTTCTTCCCCCTTTTGAGGAAAAAGACAGTGTTTCAAGATCTAATGCCCTTACACACCCTCGTCCTTTCCCAGTGCAGAGAGCTGGGGTGTGTTTCCTGGTTCTGCTTGTGTGTGTCAGCCTGGGGGTGCCACAGCCATCCCAGCTCAACGTGAACAGACATGTCCAGGGAAAATGGAAAACTTGCACTTAAATCCTGGGGTAATAGTTCACTGGCTTTGCTCGAGGTCGGAGGCTTTCAGATAAAGCAGAAGTGGAAAAATGAAACAGGTCACGTCAACAAGTAGGGAAACTCAGAATAATTCATTGAGCAGACAGTGACACAGGGAAAGTACAGGGGAAGTAAGCTGTTGTGGCAGAGCTATGGCTCATTGTGATAAAGAGAGATTGCAGGACTTTTGCACGCTCCCGTGTCCATCATTTCTGTTACTCCCTGAATATGACTGTTTTTAAGGGTGAAGAGCGGCTCTTTGGGATGCCTCAGGCACACAGCAGGAGGATGTAGGGCAACAAGGGCAGAAGGAAAATGTTATATTTAGGTCCTTCTGCAAGGATGGTGGGCTGTGGTTGACCCTGCCAGAGCAGAGACTGCTCTTTCAGGGTGACTCTCCGTTTCACACACAGACCTCATCTGGTCACAGAGGACAATAGAGGTGCTGGGAGGACAGGAGACGAACAGGGATGGTGCATATATGGTGACAGCATTGTCTGATGGAAGGCTGTTGATGACTATGGTCTGATACAACTGAAACTATTAATGTAAAGTGTGATTTAATGGGTTTATATTATTCATGACGTGTCCATTCCTCGTGCTCGCTGCTATTTTTGCCGCATAAGTTTTGCAGCAGTTAAAGAAAAAAGCAAACCACCACTGCAAGAAAAAAATAGCCATTAGTGGTGGCCAGGGAAGGAATGCAAGACCCGGGCATGCCCACAGCAATGCTCTCTACCACGTCCAGCCCCCAGCAGCATCCACATCAGGGACTTCCCAAGCCACAGCTTGTGTCTTCTGATGCCTTTTGCATTGCAGCACCATAAGTATTGCTTAATAGATGCCAGAAGGGAGGATGGCAGGAGACTCCTCCACTTTCAGACTCGCTGCCTCAGCCTGATTGAAAATCAAAGCTGGTCTGGTGGCCGAAGGGTGCATGGGGGACCTTTGGGCCTGGGCTCAAGTCTGTGTCCTGCTGCAAGCTCACCACATCTGTCTGAAGACCGGTCACATCTGTATTTCATCATCCGGTCTGTAAAATGCAGCACAGCTCTTTCCCCTGGAACACAGAGAGAATAAACACTCAGCGCTGGGCTGTGACCCTGGGCACAAGGGGCCATCTAAATAGAGGGCTGTTCCAAGGAGGAACAAGGCCAAATACCTCTTCCCTCAGTGAAACAGCAGTGTGGGTTGAGCGAGTTCTGCAGGGTTATTGCTACGCATCTGGTCTGAAAAAAAAGTGCAGTCAGCTTCCTTAAGAATTTTTTGGGTTGGCCTGATTTCGTTGATATTGAGAACTGAAGCCCGTTTCAGTGGTGGCAGGCAAGTGCTTTGCACTGGAACGTAAAGCAGGCAACGTGCTGCAGCAAAGGCTGTTCAACCCAGCCCCGTCCCGCTTATCTACACGCTTAAACCTATGCAGAAACAAATGACTCAAAATCATTTCTGTGTTTAAAACTGAGCGTGGGTGTAAGCAATATGGACTGCATTATATTAACCCAACGTAAAGATTTTTGACTGGACTATACAGGCTGTTTTAATTTCTCCCAGCCATTGTTAACTTAATGAGACTTGCGATTGCTCAAAGTTATCTTGCCAATGCTTTCCTGTAATGAGAGATAAATTAAAGCAAACAAACCCAAAGTGGAGCAAACACAATTCAACTGTGTGGAGGAAAGCCAATAAAAATAATGCCTGATGTCCTCATTTTTTTTTGCCTGATGTGGGCTGCCCTGGTGGAGGCACACTGTGCCTGTGTCAGCTGGACCGGGGCACGGTGAGATCTGCGCGCGCTGCTCTGCCGGCGATGCTTGACAGCTCCACTTATATTTGAAAAGCAGGTTTGGCTCGGCAGCAAGCCAGCCTCACACACGAGAGCCTCTTCCCCAAAGAGCTAGGGGCTAAAGCACACGTTGGACAGGAGAGAAAAGTGAGAGAGCAGAGGGCAGAGGAAACATGAGAGCGAGGACTCATAAGGTATGTGCGTTCCTGGGCTGATGAAACCGCCGTCTGTCTCGCTTCTCTGAAGAGTAAACACAGCGCCCACGGTCCCGCGGTGGAGGCTGGAGGGAGGCTGAGGACAGCACTTGTCCAGCTGCTGGTCTGATGGATGCTCAGCCGCCGTGGGGTCCCTGCACACCCCTGCGCTCTGTTTGCCCACAACGATCTCTCCAGGTAGCTCCTGGGAGGAGCATTTTTTAGCCAAAGGTGCAACTACTACCTGGGGTAAGACTGCAAAGATTTTTGCCTCTTCACAGCTGAGCATCCACATCTGGGAGTCTAAAGGCTGCATGCTGCTGATAAATTACCTGTCTCCTCCATGTGATAGGTGAGAAAGACCAATCTGCCTTCCAGAGTTACCAGGTCCCCTCAGAGAACAACACCACGTGTCCATGATACCTAGCTTCAAGAGGCATCTTGGTGCACACTTCTTTTTGCAGCAAGGCCACGATCTTCACCCCAGACCTCAGCAGGACGCCCTCTGAACTCCTCACAGCCTGCTCCCCACACTGCACAAACACAGCTTATCCCTAGGTTTCCTTTCTCCCCTGGCTTAGGTGGGTTGTTGGCAGAGGTAAGTGAGATAACAGTGTCCGTCAGGGGTGCGTGGGGATGGAGGTGGCTGATCACCCCCCCATCAGCTGGTGTCGCACGTGGCCGGTGGCCAGCAGAGCTGCTGGAGCAGGATCAGTGCCCTCTGGGAGCAGAACCCAGCAGACACAGCTCAGTGTATTTCTGGCTTGGTCTAAGTCAGGGGCACTTCTGTCCTATGGCTCCAGCGTTGTGCAATCCATGTGAACTCTCTCTTACTCTGTGGTCACCTCTCTCTCCTTCTTGATCTGCAGAATGCGCAGTGTTTAGACATTTCGGTCTGGCTATAAGAGACAATTAGTGGTGCTTGATGAGCTTCATTAATTGACATCACTTGAATTCAGCTGGATGAAGGACAAGCAATGACGGGAGGGCAGACACATGCTGAGCAGAGCAACACAACCCTCCGCCATAAAGAAAATGCCTTGATCTGGGCAGATGGCAGCTAAAATGGGGTCTAGGAAAGAGCTTTGGCCAAACAGCTCAAGAGGGGCCTCTGTTTTCTGGAAGCCGTGGCTGGAGGCAGGGTTGAGTTTAGGACAAGACGCTGTTGTTTGCAGGACTGGTTGCTCTCAGACTGGTGGAGGTGTGTCTGCTGGGCTGTGGTTCCTGTGGCTGGGGGCAGCAGAGGCCAGGGCAGGGTGCTTTCTCCTCCAGGTTCCTCCTGCTGTTTAGTGAAATTTTGGCTCTGCACACGCTGCTGCCTGAAACTTCTCCCTTGAAAGCATTTTGGTCTCCAACTGGCTTCTGCGTGCAGCACAGCTGTGGCTGACAGCACCGAAGCTTTGCGGATTGACAAAGAAATCCTGGCTGGGAGAGGAACCCTCTGCCCCAGGTTGTGGAAATACCGCACCGTTTCCTGGCATGGGGGGCGGGGGGGGGAAATAATCCGTTCTCTGCTTGTTTTTTTCCCGAGAGAAGTGAAACTGCATTAAGAACTGTTGAGCACGCAGAAACACAGGAGGGTCAGATGGTCTGAACCTGGACAACGTATCGTCTGTCACTGACGGTCCTCATGTTACCTTTGGTGACAGTTGCCCTGCCTACAGATCATAGGAAAATGAGTATTTGCTTCTAGCTAATTGCGTCACTGCCAAATATAGACCCACGCGTCCGAAGCTGGCCATCGTCTGACCTTGAAGGATGTGTCTCTCTGGCTCTCAATTGCAGCTGCGATGTTCCTCCCATGGCTCTGCCTGTGTCTGGCCACTTGCCCTTGGCTCGGGCTGTGTACCAGAGAGTCCTTGAGGCCCACGGGAGATGCCTTTGCTGCCCTCACGTGTCATGGCCGTGTCTAGGAGCATTTGGGGGAGCTGGGGCACTGCTTTGTGGCCCTTCAGCCCTGGTTGTGGGTTTGCCATGTCTTTGGAGGAGGAATGCCATGGTCTGGTGGGTCAACCTGCTGCTACCCAGTGGCCTCATGCTGCAGTCCCCCAAGCCAGGTTAAAGTAAGAGCACCAGCACAGCCTGGTGTTTATGATTTGTCCATCCACCTGAGAACACCATTGCAAATGCTCATGAGAGATGCAAATGAAGACATGAAAGATGTGTAAGCATTGCCGCTTGCACTGATGCTACACCAGCAAGGCTCCCTGACTCTTCCCACTCCTGCGCTCTGACTTGTGCCCGTGGGAAGCCTCTGACAGAGGTGGTATTTAAAGAGCTTTGCTCAGAGACCAGCTCTGTGTCCCCTTTCCTGGTGCTGGTGTCACATCACCCTCCCCTCCCACAGCCCAACCATCCTCCTCTGACCTCATCCCAGGACATCCAGGCAGGTGCCATCTTCCTCCTGGGAACTCTTCCTGTTCCCTCCTTATCCAGGAGATAGGCAACCATTTCATTGCAGCATCACTTGTTTCCCATCCTTATATACATCAGCAGGGATTCTCCTCCTACAATGACTGTCCAACAAACAGCTCCTTGCTGCCGGGACAGGTGACACAGCCCCTGGCCCCCGAGTGACTTCTCAGCCCGTCCCAGGGAGAAACACCTTCACTAGACCTCACAGGCTTCCCTGAGGTGGGTGCTGGTGACACGCAGGTGAAGCACCCACACAGAGTGACTGGAGGTAGCTCATGACAGGTTCCCAAGACCAGTTACATCAGCCTCTGGGGGCTGATGCCCACCCTTGCCCTTCTGGGCATGCCCTGCATATATTTGCCCCTGTCTACCAAAAGCTTCAGAATTCAGGGAATTCAGAATTTCAGGATTCCCAAATGGTCAGTCCCGAGTACTGGAAACTGAGTAAGACTGTAATGACATACATTAGGTGGGAATTGCATGACCGAAACACTGAGGGTCTTGCCGGCTCACAAACCTGGAAAAGACAGAGAAGACCTCTGCACATTATTTGTATTTCTTTCATAATATGTCAAAGCTCCTACCGCAGTGTGAACTAGCGTGGCCTGAAGTTTCTGATGTTTTCCTTGAAGAGAAAGTTACCAGAAGGAACAATGACCAAAACCCACGCTGGGACTTGCCTAAGCACAGGCTGTGGCACAGCGTGGGAAGAGGAAGGGGGTTTCACACATTGGCATAACTAGCTTTTGGTTCCTAGACTTCACGGTTTGAGTTTGCCAAACAAAATACCCTGATTTGGCCACTTCCCGTGGAGAAAAATGTTGAATTTCCAGAAGACAGTGTTCTTTGAAGGGCTGAAACTGGGCAAAAGGCTGGGTACAGAGCAGCTGTAAGAGAAGAGGTTGTTATGGTAGTAGCATCTCTGTGGGGGCACTGTGTGCATGTGTGATGCAGGAATCTTAGACTAAGAAATGATCAAAGTCTACATTGATACTCCAGGTATTAGGTCTCAAAAGCCCATAGATCATATTGCCTCCATTTCTGTCTTGAAAGCACCCCATGAAGAATTTTTTTTCTGTGTATAGAGAGGGGTAAACAGATTGCAGAAATCTGCTCTGTGTTGATTCTCTTAATGATAATTTGCCCATTAACATGGAAGCATTGCTCATGTGCTACTGAAAGCAGAAATTTGTTTTTCAAGTCAAGCTATATTGAAATGTATGAAAATGGGCAATTAGTATAATTTTGAACAGTAAGCTGAAGCTTGTGGTACTGAGTTGTTCATCTGAGATAGCAGAAACTCACATTTGAAAGAAGAACATCGTGCCTGCATAGAAATAGTGTTATTTTCTACAGAAAGAGGTTTTTTTGTACAGAAATAGTGTTATGTGGAGAGACGGGCTTTTGCCCCTTGCCCATAGGGGACACAAAAGATGAGGTTTTGAGGTGGATGGAAGGAAGGTGGAACGTTTTCTTTTCTTAACCGTGGTTTCTACCGAAGAAAAGTTGGCTTAAGAGATTGTTCTGGACGACAAATGAATCTGGTCTTTCTTCAAAAGATGCTATTGATTTCATGCTGTACGTGCTGATCTGACAAAATGTTCCCCAAGTAAATGCAATCTGAGCTCCCTGAGAGAGGCTTCTTAGAGAAATCAAATCAAACAGAAATGGGAGCTTGGGCAGTGCACGCATTCCACACTAATACTTTAGTCTTTGTGATATTTTAATGTATCAGAAGGGGATGCTGAGCTGGACAGTTAAACAAAGACCAACAAAAGACTTTTGAGCACAGCCAGAGGCATGACAGGTACCAGCTTCTCAGTCTCTACTTCTGCAGCCTTGCTTCTCCAGGGCACCTCCTGTGTTTCTCTTACCAATATATAGCAAAGGTTATCTGGATTACTGCTCGTGCTGTGTTTTGCCAGCTCCAGGATTAACAGTTTTACCTGTGAGATCTTCGAAAGCTGCCAAGGTTCCTCCAGGAGCAGGTCTGGCCCACCCAGCCCGTGCAAGAGTTACCCTGGTTCGGTTTGTCTCACTGTTTCAGTAACTCTTACGGTTCTCTTTGCCCTGTGAGATCACAGGACTGGTCTGTGGGTCCTACCTGCCTCTTTTGAGTTAGGCCAAGCCCTGTGATCCCTCAGAGGTGGAATGGGATGCCCCTTCTCAAGCATCCTGGGGGAGGGACACAGCTCACAGACGCTTTCTGCAAGCCACCCATGCCCAGGCAGGACAGCAATGACACCTCTGAATGAAGTGTGGCCTCTGCAGATGACGTTCCCTTCACACCTGCTTCCTGACCAAGGGACCTCAAAGCCAGTGTGGTCCAGGAGCATCTGCACAAGCTTGTCACAAGCGGGTGGCTCCTAGGGTCCTGTTGGGTCGAATGCCTCTCCTGGGGCATTGGAAATACCTCTGTTAACGCTACTTAGGTTAAATAGAGGGAGAGGGTAGGTTCAACCAACCTTTTTGGGTCTGCATAGCCCCATGCAGATTGCGAAGGGGCTGTGTCACAACGCATGAAGCTGAGGTTGGGACCTTGCTAAAGACAAGGGTTCTGCTGTGCAGGATCATGAAGATGACAGTCCCTGCCCCACAGTTCACATGGCTGTCACCACTTCTTGTGGCCATGGTGCAGAGTAGAGGGGACTTGCAATGGTACCAAAGAGCAGAAATAACCCTCATTAACTAGGACACAGCACTGTTAAATTTATCCTGGCTTTCTATCTAATCTGTACACTCAGTTTAGCTCTCAGGCTGCACTGCTCTTGCCCTTGGGACTTGGGGGTTGGCCTCCAGCCTTTGGGCTCCAAAGCTCTTGAAGACTCCAGGACCAATATTGTTCTACCCGAGAGTTTGTTATAATCTCCTCCCTTTCAGAGTTAATCTCTCCCCATCACAGCCATTCCAACATTAATGAGTACTTTTGAGAACTCAGCTTTTCTGCTAAATGATAAGTCTTTTATTAGTCCATTAGGAAAGTTATTATAGCTCAAGTGCTCTGTCCTATTTGGATGAAAACTACTTAGATAAACAACAATGAATTCCTCCTCCTCAAACGATGGCCTTCCTGGGTGCTGGTACATGATGTGCCCTGGCGTATCCCATCTGCTGAGTGGGAAGATTAGGAGAACACAGCCCAGGGTACAACTTGGAGAGGAGTGTTTGGGGAGAAGCTGGGGTGAACATCTAAGATTTGTGGAGAGGTGAAAGGACCAACTGAAAACATCTGAGGGGGCAAGACACAGAGAAGAGATGAAAAATAGTTTTGTCGGGAAGCCGCCAAGTTGGTCAGTTCAAAATGATTTTTTTTGTTTATCCTGCTTTTTAGAGAAAACCCTGGGTAGCAAGGGAAAATGGTGTCCAGCAGTAGGAACATTCACTTCCTGGTAGCCTTAGAAACCGCATATTGCTTTAAAAAACACAATTAACCTTACTTCATTAATGTGCACCTGAACAGCCTAATGTGTGCATCTTCTCCATCACATTTCCTCTGGTTTCCCCCCTGGAGGTTTCCCCAGGTTTCCCCCCTCCTTCCCCAGCAGTGTGGAGTTGCACCTTTGCTAAGGGGGAAATCTGGCTGCTGCTCTGATGAGTGATTCCTGAAATCCCCTGGCATTAGCTGCCATCCCTGTTATTGTGGCTACAGAAGAGCTATTTTGTATTTCAAGGATATCAGTGTGGGTGGTGTGGCCACATCCTCTTTTAAGCCATACAGGAAGGGAGCAATTACTCCCATGGCTTTCAATCTACAGCACGGCAAAGCTTTACGCGAACAGGATTTTGCTAGAGTCACACCCAGGTTTACCAGCCTCTGGCCTGCTCCCAAATTATCCTTCCTCCCCAGCGCTCAGTGATGCTGACTCCTGCCCATTTGGTCCCCAGCACCGGCTTTTGACCCAAGCTGTGCCGGTGATGGGGCAGCATGTGAAGCCGTGCTGGAAGATGCAGGACGTGCCACCTGTGTGCCCTAATTCCCCCCAGGAAGAAGGCTCTGCTGTCCCTACTCATTGCAGGACTGCCTTTCCTTTGGGATGCTCCATGCATTGCCAGGCTCCACGGTCTCTGCCCACCGGTCTGGGGTTTCCAGGTTTTCTCCTATTAAAGTTCATGCCGGCTAAACTAAGTACAAGATTTGTAAATGGACTCAGCAAATTGCTGCCACATCCGTTGCAAAAATGTAATTGCAGGTGCTTTACATCAATTAGTGGGTGAGGAACCTGGTCACCTCTGCATGTCACTGTGCGTGCCCATGAAGCCAGGACTGTCCACCCGGAGATGCGGGCTGAATTCGGAAAGGCCCAATTACTACAGCACTTTGGTCTAGTCTGTCTCTCTTAAAATCAGCACACCAGTAAATCCTATGGCCTTTAGTCCAGTGCTGTCATGGCTCAGGGGACCCTGGTGAGAAGATCCAGCTTCAAAGAGGCAGCGTTGCAGGCATTCTGGTTTGTTAACTCTTCATTTCCAGGTCTGGAACCCCCAAAATAACAGGCTCTAACAGAAGGTTTCTGCTTTCTTTTTTTTAGCTGATGTTCACACCTGGGAGGAGTCCAGGAGCTCTCTGGCTGCTTTTGGCTTCCCCTGCAGCAAGGGCAGAGGTTCCCCAGGTGTCCACAGGGACTTGGCATGCAGCAGATGGCTCCTGCAGGAGCAGAGGAGGTGAGTGATGCCTCAGTCCACCCTTTTGGAGTTTTGCGTCCCTGTGTCCTTTGCAGTGCCGATTGCCAGTCTAATGCCAAAGGATGGAAGTGCCTGGTGGGATGGATGGGCAGGGAGCACAGAGTGTGCATGTGTGAGCTCAGTCCAGGTCCAATGTGGTGGCTGATGTCCTGGTGGCACTGATGACAACCGCCTTGGTGAGCTGGCAATGCCACAGCAACTATGCCCCGCAACCAGCTTTCTCAATTGTTTTATGAAACAGGTTTTATTTCCTTCATCTTGGCTATCTGTTCTGCCTTCCAGGAGGGGCAGACATCAACATCAGCAGAGGTTGCGCGATAAAGAAAATCCAGCCTCAGAACATTTTATTTAGTTAGTTTGTAGGAGTGCTATTTATCAGTATTAATCTAACCCTGTTACCAGAAGGCATTCGTGCAACCTCCTGGAAGTACCTGGCTGTGTGCAATATGCCACATACAAATAAATGCCATTGTAAATGACGAGTCATACAGGAAGATAAAGTGGTTTCCTGGGCTCATTAGAGCTGAAGGCTGGGGTTTTATAGGAGGATGAAGAGAATTGCACAATGCAGTTCCATACGGCTTATGAAATGTGTATGAAAACCATTTTCTCCTACCCAGCCTAATTATGATATATAAATAGAGTCACTATTTTCCTTCGAGCACTTACTTAGCTGGAATCTTTTTTTTTTAAAAGATCAGTGTAATCACTTGTATGATGCATTTCTGTAGGCCCTTTACAGATCTCTAAATTAAAATGCGCTTATTTATAGCAACAAAACGACCTTTCACTAATTGGGAAAGAAAATGTTGCACAATAGGTGACAGTTGTCATGAGTGCTCTACACTGTCAGAAGTCATTTCAGCATTTGGCTTTAAACTGTAGCTGGGATAAGTGTTGAAATAACGTGTAATAAGTTTTTAAGCTATATGTATATATGAAGTTTTGTGGGAGCGCGGGTGTGCTTATGGAAGGAGAAGGTTTGCACCGCCCATGGCCAGGCAGCAGGCTGAAACCAATGGTTTTCACCCGACTTACAGTTTTGTCACATAATCTGTCAGCAGAGGATTCCTTCTGCATCCATCCCAGGGCTGGCTGGGGCCAAATTCTGGTGGGCTGCGTCTGCTATGACTTGTATGAACAGGAGGAGACAACAGAGAGGGAGGAAGGGGGATGCCAGAGCAGTAAGGAGGAGATGTATGTCAAATACATATATTTTTATTATTCAACATCAAGACCGTGGTAGT
>JAOXNO010000041.1:11957749-11970181 GCA_028565335.1 Limnodromus scolopaceus | reverse complement strand
GGGAGGTGCTCCAATCCCTTAATCATCTTAGTTGCCCTACGTTGGACTCTCTCCAGTAGTTCCCTGTCCCTCTTGAATCAGAGATGTGGGCAACCGAGAGCAGGGCAGGAGAACACGCCCGGCACTGGCACAGGCTGAGCTGTGGGGCAGGAGGCTGAGCCGTGGGGCAGGAGGCTGTGGGATGCGGATACAGTACCTTCAGCTGTGCAAACAGCGGTTGAAGCAGGACGTCAAAGCCACTGTTTTCAATGTCCCCAAGAATGCTGAGGATACTGGCTTTATTGTCGTCCTTTTCCGCCATGTTTTTCTCTGCATAGTCTCTGCAAGGAAATATCAGCAAGGTCAGAATAATCTGTCCGCAGAAGAAATATACAGAGGGAAATTCAGAGGTCTCCAAACCTTCCTCTGCAGGCAGATGGACCTTCCTCTGCCCACTCTGGAGTACGTCCCATCTATGACATTATCATCTATCGCCTGCAGAGGAAGGAGCAAAGCCTTTTCTGCTGGGCCCTTACCTAAAATTCCAGCAGTTGTTAACATTCGCAATCAGTATAGGCTTGTAGTATCTGTGCTTCTTGCTCTTCTCCTTGAAGTCTTCGAAAGCATCCCTGTAGCTGGAGGGGAGACGGGAAGAGGAGAGGCGGGTGAGTGGGTGCCCGGGGGGGCTCTGCCAGCCCTGCTGCCCCCCCAGCCCTGCCTTACCGCACCTTCTCAGGAAGGCAGGCAGCTCCTTCCACAGCCGATGCGACAGCTCCTCGCCCACCGCCCTGCTGATGGCCTTGGCTCGCTCCTGGCCGCCGTAGATACTCTAACAAACAAACAAGATCGTTTTTTAAATGCCGGCCGTTCCAAAAAGGCCGGGTTTGCTGGTTAAAAAGGCTACGGAGCCCTCACTGCGGCAGCTGCCCCCAGCTGTCCTGCATCCTCCCCTGGGACTGAGCCAGGCACTGTGCAGAGCAGCTACATCGATTTGGGAATTTTGAGCTCCATTGTCAAATGGGAAGCGAGGTGAAGAAGAAAGCAGTATTAAAGAAAGCCTTTAAATTAGCTGAGGAAGTGGGGGAAGTTACTCTTGGGTTCCTTTGTTTTTTCGCTGATTATCATACGATTGCATTAAAAAAAACCCAATTTAAGCACAACCACCTCAGTATATGAGGGGTTTATTTTTTAAAAGTAAACTCTACTAATCCTCTGCTGCCAGAGGGGAGAGAGGGTCGAGCGTGGGGAAAGGGCACGAGCCCTCGGATCAGCTCTGCCTGCGCCAGTGCCCCCCAGCAGCAAGCACCGCGCCGCTTCCTCGCTCAGCTAAACCTGCCTCTCCTCTCCCTGCTGCTACATCATCCAGCCTAATGGCTCGGCTTCGGCTGGGGGTGCAGAATAAAACACACGGGGAGAAACAAAGGCAGCTTTCCTGCTCGTTTTGCTGATAGAGGACTTTTTCTCCAGCAGATGGTAGCCCGTGCCAGACCATACGTTGGGCTCCCCACACCACCCATCTCTATTACTGCCCTGCACAAGCCACTTGGCCGTTCGCTTTCCTGAGCTGACTATACTTAGCCTCAAATCCCAAACAGGATACAACTGTTTATTTTTAATATATATCTGTATTACCTGGATAACAATTATTGCTAGTAGCTCACTCTGAAAATGTCCATTTAGTTTCTCTGGTTCTTGGTCTTCTTTCCATCTTTGGATTTCTTTGGATAAACATTTGCTCAGCGAATTTTTGACAGTAGCCTTTAGGGAAGGAAGAAAAACGGCGTTTACCACAAAGCGGATGCAGCAGCTCCTTGCCTCATTCAGGTTTTACTTGCCCATCCACCATTTGTCTGGCTGAGCAGACTTTTTCCCTGGCTCTGCCTGAGAAATAAAGGCTCTTTGTTACGAGACGCCTCAGCCACCGCTTCAGGGCAGCAAGGACAACTCCCTCACAACACAGTTCTACGCCACAGCCAGTTGAATCATTCAGGGTAGGGGTGAAGATGAAGATCTACGTCCCTTCCCACCGCCTCGCTGCGTCAGCGGGGATCTCAAGGGCAGGGAGAGGAGCGGTGGGTGGGAAGGTGGCAGGCACCTACGCCTGCCGGAGCCCAAATTTCCCCAGCCACGCGTTGCCTGCCTCGGTGCTACCCTCCGGGCTGGTTTTGCAATCCTTTCTCACGAGCGCTTCTGACGTCTGAGGAGCGCCGGAGAGTGAAACAAGATGTTCTCAGGTTTTCTCTGCTCCGACCCCTCTTGTGCGCGACGCCGTGCAGCCAGGCTTTTTGAAATGGTCTCTGTACGGTGGCTGGCATCTATCTCCCATCACCCAGTGCCTTTTTCCTGAGCTTTGCAGCCCTCACACCCGCCTCTCCCATCTGCAAACCATCACGGGCTACAGCTAAACCTGGAACTTCTCCTCTCATTTTCCGGGAATTCCAGCCCAACGTGCCAAAAAGCACTAAGCTAGGGGAGTACTGTCAAAGCTGCTTCTTGTTTCCATTAAGGCAAGAGTGATCCAAAAACCAGAGCAACTGTTATTTTCTGCAGAGCAGGCGATCCTCCATCAAAGAGACAGGCTTTTCAAGGGCAGACCTGCAAGCTTTTGCTCACCCAAGGTCCGGTACTGCTGCACAGACCCGAAGACATTCTGAATCCATCGCCTGCCAGAGGGAGCACAAATCCCTCTGGGGATGTAACAGACGACGGGAATGTTACCCATAAGGAATTGTCATTGGATTATTTTTCCCACCTCCCTGCCACACAGTTTGGAAGAACAGAGCAGTTCTCTTCTGACGGCTCCCAGGGCAGAAGGCTGAGCTAACCAGAAGTTTGCTCTGCAAATCCCATCTAAGGGAAAGCTGACCTGTCTGCCCCAAAAGAAACAAAAGCACTCTTGCTTCTGCTTCTCTCGGGACGGGTGTGTGACTCACAGCCGAGAAGTGTGCGCACAGGACAAGTCAGAGCTCCGAGGAGGAGGCACACGGGAGCAGCAAAGGGAAGAGGAGGGACTGAAGGGGTTCTCACCTCTTCGCTGTCAAGGTATTTCTTTTCAAGCTCTTTGCTCAGACTTGATGGCAAAAGGCTTCCAAGCTTAACTTTTTCCAACTCCTCTGCTAGAGCATGATCTTTTCTCATATCTCTGGAACGAAAAAGCCAAACAATCACATTTTCCAAGGGCAATGTAATTCAAGACAGCTGTTGATGCAAATCACTAACACTTTTTGAGGATATCAGTGAAAAAACAGATGGAAATGTACATTGTCCTTAACCCAGGCAGGACTTGAAGGAGCTGAAGGTGTGCCAGGGGTGGGACCTGTGAGGGTGGGACACTGAGCAACCCCAGAGAATCCCCAGACCAGGGGCTGTTTCTGATACAATGCTGGAAGCTGGGGCCAGGCTGTTGTGCTGCAACCCTCCTCCTCCTCCTCGCTGTTCCCTTCGCTGCTGAGAGAGGTGATCCCTGAGCAGACACCTGGACCTCTCCTCTGGAAAGATCCTGCAAAGCAGCTGCTCCTGGCCAACAAAAACCAGCCCTGGTGCCGGGCTGAGCTGCTCTGGCTGAGCCCTGCTCCTCGCAGCTACTGATTTCCAAACACATGCTGGTTCAGGCCTGAATATCCTGACCCAGAGCACAGCACTGGCTCTGGAAGACTTCCAGGATCAACACTGACTCATTATACTCTGTCAAGAGAAACACGAGAAGGAAGAAGTGGAGGTGAAGGTTGAATGGCTTTAGAATGGCAGAAGAAACACCGCTGGTGTATTTACTGGTTTTCACCTAAGAAATGAGAGCCCTGGATTCCCCATCCAGTACTATAAGCCACAACTAGGAATATTTCCAGTTCTATAGCATATATAGGGCTTGTGAGGATGAAATGCGACCCTTGGCTGATGATATCCTCTTACAGGGGCTCCTAACCCAGAGGCCAGCACAACTGTGGGTAACACCTAAGCAACATCCTCCATGCCCAGGATAACTGCATTTCAGGTTGTTGTATTTATTGCCTTTGTTCTGGTCCAGAGGGCTGAAATTTCCAAATTTTCCAAGAGTGAGTTCAGGTCTGTAACTGGAACAGAGATCAGGGCAATGAACCTGTCCAATTTAACCCATAAGTGAAGCTCTAAACATCTGTGTCCATTTATCTTGCTCAGAAACCTGAAGGATGGGGTGAGCCCTTGATTTACAGACTAGCAGCCTTGAACATGTCCTTTCTGACTGTCCTGGCCAGCTGGTGACAGCAGCATGATACCAGTGACACTAAAACCTAACCAGGTACCAGACTGCATGGCAGTGATACTGATACATAAATCAAGCAAATGTCTGGTTTGCAGCTGGAGAACCTGTGTCAATCCCCGGGTATAAGCAGCTGTAAAAGCCTCACTTACTTTGGATAGATGTTGTGCACCCACGACAGGAGGAGGTAAATATCCTTGTCTTCCAGGTGACACTCAGCAGCTTGATTCGCCTGGGAGGCAAAATAATTGTGGTAGAGTTCTGCGTATGTGCTGAAGACATTAAATTCAGGAGGATAAAGCTGTTTAATGCACCTTACAACTACTGTCAAATCTTCTTTCATTGTCTTCCCCATGTGCAGGAGGTTCTGGCCAACTGCAGAGAGGTTCTCAGACCTAGGAGTACGGCTTGTGTCTTTCATTCGAGTCTCTACCGACTCCTTTACTGTAGCCATCCAAAGCTCTTTCCATTTTCTAGGTCTAAATTGCATATTTTGGTCAGGTGGATTCTCTGACAGGTAGTTCTGATCTTCTTTCTCCTGCTCCTTCAGTGCCTCTACTGCCTGCTGCAGCAGTTCTGGGTTTGTTTTTGCCAGCAGTACGGAGTCTTTCAAGATGCTGAAGACTTTGTGCTTCAGAACTTCGTAGACAGACTCGACATCTTGCTGGCTGATGCTCAGTCCCTCCTCACTTTTGGTAGACAGGCTCTTCTCCAGGACAATCAGATACTGAGCAGCATCACAAAGCTTGTGGTCTTCAAGGAGATCCATGACTTGTTTGACTGGTGAAAAAAGAACAGCCTTTCTTTACTCAATAGCGAAGATTTAATTTTCTGTTTTATATAAAAACAATGGCTCTGGAATACTTTATTAAAAATATGTTTGTATTTCTATAATGCTATATCTTAGGCTCCTTAACCATATAGAAAACCTTCATATTTATTTAAAGGTCAGATTATTCCTAGCCTGCTTCTAACTGGGGAAATGATAATTTAAAAACCCGTTACCGGTGTGTTACATATGAACAGCTATTCATGTGCTACATACTATTTTTTTCCAAAATTTAGATTCGTGGGGATTTCTTTATTTATTTATTATCCCCCTTCCCATTAATATAGCCTCAAGTAGGAAGCATGGCTTTGCTTTAGAAAAAAATGTAAACGGAAAGATGTAGCTAAATAAGACGCGTTAGAGGAAATACCACATGGTTTTCCAGAAATAAGTTGGCTCAATCTGACCTGTGAAATTCTTTTGGAGGACACATTTAGCAGGCAAGATAAAACCAACTGAACTATCCTATCTGAACTACAACCAGTTGCTCGATACAATGCAATCTGGGAAATTATTAGTTAAACTGGAGAAGTTATATCCCAAAATAAGTTTTGTGAGGTGTGTGAAGTTTGTATGGAAAACTCTGGGTGGAGAAAGCTTAAGTTATTCAAGAAACCCGCCTCTACTTCATATTCTCTTTAGAGACCATGGTACAAAAGCTGAGAGTGCCCTATTGGCATCTGCTGATCACACGAAGTTCAGAGACTTTATCGAAACTGAGGGCTTGGTGTATTATACAGGAACAACGGAGTACCTTGAATAGCAAATGGGCTGAAATTTAATAGCAGAAAGTATAAGATACAAATTCAACAGAACAAAAGTTACTTAGCAACAAACAGGATTTTCTGCTGCAAGCTGGATGTGAATCAGCTTGAGATGGAGGAGGAAGAGAGATGCCTGGAGAATTAGTAAATCATTACTGTGAGATGGTGGCAAAAAAGTCAGATATGACCCCAGGATATAACCAGTGAGGAATGTCCAGCTGAGACAGGAAAATGGTAACATATTGTACCAGGCATTGGTGGTATCTCATCTGGAATATTTTCTGCAATTCTGGTTGTTTTCTTTCAAAAAAAAGACATTGGGAATGGGGCAACGCAGCAGTAAGAACAAAGGCATGAAGGGTCTGTCTTCAATAGACTTGGTTCATTTAGCTGAGCAAATTCAAGGCCGAGAAGGAAAACCACCACTTAGGGAAAACATTTGATACACGTGGAAAGAGAAGTCAATTAGCCACGTAAAGACTTGCCTGGAAATGAGATAATTTGTGCTAAAACAGGCTGTGGAAGAGCTCTCCAGTAAAGGAGGTAGGACTGAAAAATTGAAACTTATTTTAAGGTACAGCTTGCAAGTTTATGAACCGGGTACCGAGATAAGTCACCTTAGGTGGCAGGTGAGCCTTGGAAGTGCCAAGGGGCACTTTCTTCTACAGTTCTGTTTTTCTCTAAGCAGGTATTTTTCTGCATCTCTAACCACCCTGCAGGGACAGTGCCCATGCCTGGAGGAGCTGTATGTTCAGATATCAGCCCCAGGAAAGACCTACACGTGCTGCTCACTGCTGTTCCTGGGGGAAGAGGAGATTTCACAGAGTGGTGGTTTCACGGAGGGACAGAGCAGAGAGGTATGTCTTGGTTTCTCACCAGCCCATGGATCTCTGTGTCCTCATGGGAGGTAGAAATAAGCTTCATTTTAGACAGAAAACCTGCAAATTGGCAGTTTCCAAAGGACCAGGACTGAGGTCATGTCCTCCTCAGTCTGTGTTTCCCCATGGACAAATCACTTCAATTTGTCAGTGCCCTTGTTTCTCAGGGGGACAACTCTCCACCTTGTGCAGCCCCTCTAGAGATAACTATGGCCTATGAAGTGATGCAAGGAGGATGGAGACATACTTACCACTGGGTGGCTTGGTCTTTTTCATCTTCTTAAATGCACCCGTAAGGATTCCCTTTATTCCTTTCTTCCCCTTTTCAGGGCTGTCCCCAGCAGAGGCGCAGCTCCCATTGCTCGTGATGGAAGATGCACGTGAAGGTCTGCCGGCTGCCTCTGGCCTTTCACTCATCTTCTCCTGGTCTCTGGACCAAATCTCGTCTCCAGAAGGTCCAGGACAGACAGGGACTTGTTCAGCTACTGATGTTGAAGGGTTTCCAAGCTGTCTGTTTGCACCAATGCAACCCTCTGATCCATTGCGTATTCCAATAGGACCACTTTGGAAAAAAGGTAACATTTTCATCATTTTCCTTCTAGCCTGTAAATTTCAGAAAGAACTGGTCAGATTATAGCAGCTTGCATAAAAATTACCATGGTGCAATGTGGCAAGGTGCATTCCCATTAAAAAAATAGTAATTCTGTAATGAGTTGTCCCTGTGTGGAGAGTGCTACACACATGTGGTATGAGCACAGCTCTGCAGGAGAGCTCCTGAGCAACATCACCTCAGGTAACTGAGAAGATGGAAGCAGCTCTATGGTCTAATAAATAACTCAGAGAAAATCAATGAGTGATGTTATGGGTGATTCAGATGGCCTGACTTGAGACCTTGAGCCTGTCTGGGTACAGGAGAGCAGGGCTCTCCCACAGAATGCTGTGGGAGTACGGACATGAGTGCGGATGTGGGTGGGGTGGGACAAGCGTCTTGTGCCTATTCAAAGCAACCGTGAAGCTCCCATATTTTTGTATGGCATTGGGATCAATTCCAACCTTCCTTAGAGCCTATTTTTGCTGATCTCTGCTCATCTGGTTGCAGATGTGTTTGTGGAAGCCCCCATGTAGCTACTTGCACACCGAGTTTGCAAGTACAGCATGAAAATGAGATGAGTCTACCACGCCAGGTAGTCAACAACCTTTGCTGAGCAAAAGTCCTGCTGATTTAACTGTGTCCCCACTGCAGTCAGTACTAGAATTCTTAGCTTTATGGAGAGCTCCCAGAGAAGGTGGCTCAGAGTTCGGAAACACCAGGACTGTGAAAACCATGGTTGAAAGGATGGGAATGTGGGAAGCACAGCAGCATCCTGATGTGAACACCACAAGTCTTATCATTTTAAGCCCAAAAACCTCAGTCTGAAGCATGGCTTCAATGCTCTGTGTGCTGCTCACATCCCTACAGCGGCAGACACAAGCTCAAGGACACATTCAGACCCTTCAAACCCACCCATAGTCTACATCATCTTATTTTCTATACGGTCCCAGGGTGACTACAGCGTCCCCAAACAAGGCAACTTCAGCGCAGCTCGTTGCACCTTCGGTGTAACTTGTTGGGTGTTTTCAAATACCTGGGAGCAGTCGTTGTCTGATCTTTTTATGTTGGAATGTAGGGCTGTAGTGCAGGATGTGGCTTGTGCAGAAAGAAATTCTAGTGAAATGGGGTGGTGGAGGGGGCAAAGGTTCTGAGAGCAGGGACTAACCAGACTGGAATTTTCCCAGGGCTGGTAAATGGAACCAGTGCTCGTGACCAGGGCTGCTGCCCATCCAGGGCAGTCCTCGCCTGGCTGAGGAGGAAATACGAACAAGGCAGAGGATCAGGGCGGTTTTAGCCTTGTTCAGAGGCTGCCCTGCCACAGTCCTGCTCCACCACCAACACTCCCGTGCTACAAATAATTCACGATGGAAATCTGTTATCAGAGAAGGTATTTTTAAAATTTGTATTTAGAATTATTTATTTACATGTATCATTTAATGTATTGCTATAGACCTATTTGCATAATTATATTCATTTCTATAATGATTATAATTACAGTAAATAAATAAAGTGACTCATAGTTTCCAATGCTTGTTCTAATGATGTTTCTTTCTAAGTGACTTTCTGGGACACCAGTGCACTTCTGTATGAAGATCTGCGAGGCAAGTTCTGACTTATACTGCATACGGGGAGGGGAGTTAGGCTGTAAATAAAGGAAGAATTTGGCTTCAGTTACAAGGTCACAACGTGGTGAGCTTCAAATACCCTTGTTAAGTTTATGCTGTTGATGTGAATCATGCTGATACAAACCGCGATACTCATTTCTGGGCAAACTGCTTGGAAGACTTGTGGCTTTTAATTTTAATTGCGATTCCTCCTGCTGGCTCCCAGCAGCTTGGGGAGCTTTGAAGCATCAAGTTAGTGGTAGGAGCCAGGTGGTATAGAGAGCACTGAGAGCCTGGCATCGCTGAAAAGCTTTCCTTCTCTGTGCTTTGGCTGCCAGGTCACATTCAGGATTAGTAGTGCTATTGCTTTTAAAACACAATGAGGATGAAAAATCATTTGGGAAGGAGGGAAAGGGGTGTGGGTGGATGGGATCTGGCTGGCTCTCAGCTAGACGGGTGGTCTGTGACCCGAGGCAAAGGCTGAAGCTAAACCAAAGGTGCTGCTGCGGCTGAGAAGGATGGTGGTGGGCCGGTCGTGTGGGCAAGCAAAGGGGGCCCAAGCACCAGAGCTGCCCAGCAGCGGGGAGTCACAGCTGGAGTTACACACCTACCTCTTCCCCCAGCACAAGAAGAAAAAAGAAAAAATCCCTGTGGTTCACTCTGGCTACTCTAGTCAGGATACCCTACCAAAACCCTAAAAACAGTGGAAAAGAGCTCCTTTTTCTTACATCTCCATTAAAAAAAAAAATTATCACGGCAACCAGGACTCTCTGTAACTGCTTGGGACTTTCCTAATTTTTGTCTGGCTATTTTCCTAGCCTGCATTTCCCAATACAAAGCTGTGTTTAGATTCATTCTGCCAAATCCCTTCCTTCCTGTTTGTTCGAGCACAGACTCAGCTGAGTCCTTTCTCTCTCTTCTATTATTCCAAACAAAGCATTTATTGTTCTGGGTTTTTTTTGTGTTTATTTCTAAACACAGAAAGCACCTCTCCCTTTTCTATAGCCAAAGGTGACCTCACTCAATGGCCGAGCACTTTCTATAAGAAACACCTAGAAGAAACCTTCTTATAGAAATAAAATCCCATTTTCTACAGGAAACACTGAGCTAACACGTGGCACCAGTTATGGCAGGTCATGGGCAGGAGATGCTCCTTGTGTCCCCCCCAGCACCCGCTGCAGCAGAGAGGACATGCCAGGAGCTCAGTTCTGGCTCGGGTGGCCACGGGCTGCTCCTGTACGCCCGTGCTCTGCTCACAAATCAAAGCTTGTTAAAACTCTGGCAGGCCCCTAATTATTTTAGCAGTTAACACTTTGGGAAATGCTGAATCATTTCCCAGGCATGGAGCTCAAATTCAAGTCTTGGGAAATTTAATGATTTAAGGTCAACACTTGACATAAATCCCAACTCATTACTATTACTAATTTACTCTTAATTTACTGTTACCATCCTCACCATCCTCATTATTATTATAGGGCACTACAGTCTTTAGCTCCAATTATTTTTGACATAGTATATTCAGCTTACGGTTCCCAACCAGAAGAGCAGGACAGCTCGCGTAGCATCCTCTGCTGCCCTACACAGAGGCCCTGTACCATCAGGACAGTGGTGCTGGGACTGCCAGCGCAGCCGGATAGGGACCCATGGAGCTCTCTGCATGGTGCCAACCACGGCACATACCCCCAGCCTGGAACCCTTCTGGGCTGGGCAGCAAGGGCAAGGGAAACACCTGGAGCAGAGCCATGACACGGAAGGACACAGCTTGGACTCTGGGCATGGTGGCTTCCCGTTTTCTCGTTTCCCTTCTCGAAGGAAACAGCCCTCATGCCACACGCTTGGGAATGAGCTCACTCACGAGGGCAGCTCATGGCGTGCCAGAGAGCACTCAGGGGAGGATTTACTGATTACCCCTATTCTGAAACTTTTTGATGATCTTTCTCTTGAGCTGCTTCCAGTATTAACAAGCGTTTGTTTGGATTTTCAGTCCTCTCCAGCCTGCTGACATCCCCAAGGATTTGTGTCTCGTTTTCGTGGAAATCCCCCTCTCTCCAACAGCCTCTCAGAAATCCAAAGGTTATTTAGCAAAGTTTGTTCTCTGCATCTGCCTCAGCCTTTTCCCGGTCCCCATGGAAGTGCGGTCACCCCATCCCACATGAGAAAGTTGCAAAAGGTCAACCCATCTTTTGAAGCAGTGAAGCAATGCAGCCAGTCTGAGTTTAGGGACGATGTGGTGACACCTAAATAAGCTGCTAATAAATCAAAGCAAAGAGTCTACTGAGATGGCAGCCCCAATCTTTGTAAGTTGGGAAGCCATCCTAGGAGGTGGGCTTGTTCCTACCAAATTTTGTTAGCTGGATTGGGCACTGAATGGAGACACTGTGAAGCTGGGGGCTCCCACGTGGTTCTGCCTGGGAAATCACAGTCCACAGGTGAGCTGCATCACCAACAGTCCCAACTTGAAATTGTACTGTGCAGGTCCAATCCATGCTCCCGTTGCCAGACTCCTATGGGACACCCACCACCTCATGTGGTCCAGCACCACCCTGATGGTGGCCAAGCTCTGCTCCTAATGGGGTCAAAAGCTGAGGGGAAACAAAACCTATGTCTCCAGTAAAGAAGTGAAAGCAGGAGCAGAGCATTCTCAGGGGACCTGATCCATGTACCTTAGCAGTGCCAGGCATCCCCATGGGTTTGGGGGTGACAGAGAACCCAAAGGACTTATTGGAATGGCAGTGGCAAACCACACAGAGGATCCCAGGGCACCTCACCTGGCGTGAGATGCTTTAAACCAGCATGAAACCATGCTATCACCTGTCTGGAGAACAGCATAGATACTGCTACACAGTCCTGCTGTCACTTTTAAATGGGAATTTGGTTCCCCTAAATTACTGAAGCACCCCTGAAAATGGTCCTGTAAACCAGCATCTCCTGTTGTTAGCGAGAATTTTTCAAACAGCAAAAGAGGAGGAAATCACACGTATAGACTGTTATTGGGAAAAAGCAGAAAATATGTACTGTAATAAGCTCTTTTTTCTTCCTGCTTCAAATCTGGGTCGTATCATTTTAAACTGCTGCCGCTGAAAGAAAAAACAGCTGCTGCTGTCTAGGATTTTGTTTTCCTATTACTATTCCCAAAGCCAAATCCTGCATTCAGGCTTGGAGTTTGCAAAGTTCACTGCTGGAGCTAACATTGACTGAGAATACACAGAAGTTCCCTGGGACCCAGATCTAGAGCTCCTGGAGTGCTCGCCTCTGCTGGCACTTTCAGACCCTTTGGCTTCCCAGGCCCCTTTTTACAGAGAGGGTGACTGAAACAATCCCAAACCTGAGTTTTCCAAAGTGCTCTGCTCCTGTTTGATCAGCTCAATCGGAAACGGCAAAACTCAAAATCCCTTGGTGGGGTCCAGCAGTTGAACAGTATCATGGAATGGTTAGAGTTGGAAAGGACCTTAAAGATCATCGAGTTCCAATAACCCTGCCATGGGCAGGGACACCTCCCACTAGACCAGGTTGCTCAAAGCCCCATCCAGCCTGGTCTTGAACACTTCC
>JAOXNO010000041.1:11946080-11956316 GCA_028565335.1 Limnodromus scolopaceus | reverse complement strand
ATGTCTTTTTTGTGGTAAGGGGCCCAAAACTGGACACAGCACTCGAGGTGGGGCCTCACCAGTGCCCAGTACAGGGGGACGATCACCTCTTGAGTCCTACTCCCCACGCTGTTCCTGATACAGGCCAAGATACTGTTGGCCTTCTTGGCCACCTGGGCACACTGCCGGCTCATGTTCAGCCGACAGTTGACCAACATCCCCAGATCCTTTTCTGCCAGGCAGCCCTCCAGCATCACTTCCTTATGGACTGCTGATGGGGCACTCTGGCCTCACTGCCCCAGGGGTTTGGATACATGATGTGTCTGTCCCCCATGGCAGCCTTGGAAACCCACCATTAGGGATGGAGCAGACGTCTCCAAATGCTGCACTCCCTGAGCAGGGCATTGCCACGGGTGGGCTGGCAGGGATGAGGCACATGCCTGAAGGCACAACCTGCTATATCTAGGTCCTACATTGTGTCCAGGGTGAAGTGCTTTCCCCAGAGTGGGGTTCACAGCACTCCCAGGAGACACTAATATCATCAGGCACCTTCAGTATGATGGTTTGAGACCCTACCTAGGGACTGGGAGACATGGGCTTCCTTCCTCACCCCAAAGCCTCTGAACCTTGAAGAAGGGACATTTGTCTTCCTGATTTCCTAGGCACTCACATCCCTGGCCAGGGAGGTGTGGTGAACCTGTTACACAGGAAACATGTGCTGCCATGGCACAGGATGCCTGGAGGATGGGCAGGGGACAGCTGGGTGACAGTAAGAGCTGGGGGGGGCTATTGCAGAGGGTCCGTGAAGGCTGTGCTGCTCTTGTGTAGATAGGCTTAATGTGGAGCATCTTCTGCATCCACATGGGTGAGACTGAGGCTGAAACAGTGGCCCTACAGACAGAAAATCAAAATATTGTGGTCCTGCAGAGCCTGACCTCCTTTCTTCTTTCCTGGGAAGGTCTTGTGGGCAAGGAGGGGTCATCAAGCAGGTCCCAGCACCTGGTTACTGTGCCCAGGACAATTTCTGTTTTATATCTGACAGCTGTGATCTAATACAAACCACAAAAGAGCAGTCCAGAGACTTAGAACTGAGTGTGGACCGTGAGCTTTCCTGGTGCTGCTGATGCCCACGCTCAATGCCCGTGTGGCTGCACAACTTTGTGGGGGGCTATGCAGACCCAGCATGGGGGCATCCCTCAGCAGCCAAAGTGGTCTGGGGCCATCGCTTGTGCTGGCTGAATGGTGCTGGAAAGGAGATGTTCCCCCCAGTCTGTACCTTTTGGCAGGCATCCTACCCGCTGGGGCTGCCACTTTCCTGTCTGGGACCCTTTCCCCAAAAAGACCATGGTAGCAGGAAAAAAATCCTCCCACCCAACAACGTCTGCCAAAACAGGAAGCAGAAGCGGAGGGGCCACCCCAGTGGGCAAACCCATGATCTCCGGTCTCTGGAAAACACTGATTCATCTCAGGCCAGCCCGCGGCTGAGCTGGGCGGAGGGTACCCCTCTGAGATTACCCTGGGGTTGGGTCCCCCCCTTGACAACTGGTGGCAAGAAACAATCAACGTCATGGCACAGAAATCCCGGGTACCACGTAGTCTGAAAATCATTGGAAACGTGAAATGGTGTGAGATTTAGCCCTGAAGTGCAGTAACTTTCTCTGTGCTTCGTCATTCTTGTATAAACGTCTGTACAGACTGATTTATGTGGGATCCAGAGCAGATTCATACAGTGGGATCTGTTGCCGGGCCTCGTCTTCAGCTTCTGTAATTTAACTTCAGTGGGGTCAGGGCAATTCCACCATCAGAGAGGGGACTGAGAAGCATCGTGTAATTGGGCCTTAAACTAAAAACCTAGAGGTTAGTTGTCATCCTTCAGGTGCCCTTATCTACCTGAAACAATCCTATCACTACTCTTGGACCTCCTGCTGGTCATGGCATTGCTTGTCTACGTAGCCTGATTTCTGAGACAGGCACCTTGTGTTTACTTACACGGTATCGGTTAGTGGCTGACCAAGTTGTACCGGGCTGCACTTCTTCTAGTGCTGCACGGAAATTTTCCGTGCTCTGTAACTGCTCCGGGTGTATTGCATAGGGCTGCACTGATATTCTGTGTTCATGCTATCTAAGAAGCTATCTTAACGCCTGTGATTTTGAGAAATCCGTTGTTTTACGCTTAACTTCCATAATACACATGATCCATTTCTCAGCTGCAACCTACACTTAAAAGCAAGAGGTACTTCAGAAATTTGTAACTTAATTTTGCAGATGCTTCCTTAAATTTGAACAGTGAACTTGCGCGGGATCGTTCACTTCTTCTATATTGAGCATCGAAGACTTTCTCACTAGCAGTTCTTATATCCAAATTTTGCTGAGCAGGAGCTTTTAAGAGAGATGTGTCTCTACGGAAAAAAAAAAAGTTGTGAATCCTTTGCACTAGACAATGAAAGATTTTTCTTACCTCTAAAAATGCAGAGACAATAACAAGAGGTGTTGATAAGAAGAGTTTTGAAGCAAAGTTTTAATTTGCTCTTTCAGCATGCCGAAGAGCTGTCATCCTTTGTTGCCAGCTGAAGGTGTGTCAAGAAGCAGATTGGTATGGGGGTAAAGGTTTCTCTTCCTGGAATCCATTAGTTCAATATGCTTATTCATTCAATGGTATTTGAGATTTTTATTCAAGCTTGTTTTAATTACCTTTATTACCAGACAGGGGAACTGTTAGTTTTCCTGTTGGATTTTGCATGAGCTTAACTCATTTGTCCTAAGTAATTCCAGCTGTGCATGCTTCAGTGATAAAAAAGCAGCAGGTCTGGGTGCAGGTGGTTGGTAGCAGCCCTCTGGGTCGGTGAGTACCACCTTGTCATCTTCTGCTGGGGAACAATCTCCTGGAGCTGGTGAGGTACACAAGGAGGGTGGCCCAGGTAGAGCTGCCTGAAGAAGAATTTAAGCGGGTCAGAAAATACTCTCAGCATGGGATTGGACTGAAAAACAAGGGCCAGGTAATATCCAGCAGCGTTTCCACATGGGATGGGGTGTGCAGCAACTTGGGGAGGGGAACAGGGAAAGATGCTGCTATGGTGGCCCACTGGGGGAGCCATATGAAGGAGTGTGTGATGGGGACTGCATCTGCTGTGTCCTGAGCTGCTTGTACCTGGTTTCTTTACTGCTCCTGTGCACAGAAATACCTCTTTTAATTCTGCTTACTCTGGGATATTCTGGTAGAAATGAGGGTGTGTGCAAACAGAGGAGAATTTGGGGTCCTCATTAAACTGTGGGGTAAAAGACCAAGAGGTTGCACCAGCCACATTTATCTGGCTTTCCCCAGAAGTTTGGGGTCTGTGAAAGGGCTGAAAGTTTGAATTCTGAAGACTTGCTCAGACCTGCAGGCCAGAGCAATGGCAGTTTAGTTGTGAGGGGCCCCAGCTCCTCTCCCTGAAAGGAGGGACATGGAATGTCAGTAAGGAACTTGCTGGCTCAGAAGGCACTGTCACTGCTCAGCAGCTGAGGCAAAGCAGCTGGTAACTAGGGGGAGGTCTCAAGGACGTTAATCCAGCTCTCAAGACTGTTGTGCATTTTAACTTGGACCACTTGTGTCATACAAGGATTGCTTGGATGGTGTGCTCACCAAAACATGTTACTTCTGATTGATTGAGGTGTCTTCCTCTCCAGTAATGGCTGCAAATAATGGAAGCAAGAGCTCTTTTTCTCCATCAGTGACCAGACCCAGAAGAGCTGTGATGATGTACCCAAATATTGGCCTTATAGTATAGGAACAGGGTAGCTGTGAGTGGCAGGAACAGAGCATGAGAAAAGGGAGGTGAGGGGACCTGAGTTCACCATGCAGATTGTATCATGCAGTACTCACCACTGTGGGAAACGTTCCCGTGACAGATGGTGACTGCTTTATGTAAAAGGCATAAATAAGTAGGGGTGAACGAAGATGAAGGACCCATGACTTCTCCTCCCAGACAATACCAGAACCAGAAACCACTAGGATGAAGTTTTTCTTCCTCTTGCAGTTTCTTTATGGGCCGATGAACAGAGAACCTCCCGTGTTGCAGATAACTGGACTTCTTCTAAATGTCCTAGGGCCAAACTTCAATGGGTTAGTGAAGAGTACCTCCTGGGACACAAGTTTGAAACCTCTCAGGCTGACAGGACTGTAGTTTCTAGCCAGTCTGAGGCAGGTCCTGTGAGATGACAGGATATAACCTCTCATTTTTCCTCTTATTTCATTAACTACTTCCCTGGCCCAACTTTGTTTTCATTTGTGCCAAACAACCCTTGACAATTATCCATTTGCAATGAATTCTTTGTCCATAGACATGTGCTAAGTCATATGGTTTTAAGTAAAGCATACTTTGGCTTTCAAAATCACCACAGAAACAGAAGGGAGGGATTTCTGCTGTCTTTGAAGCCTACTCATGGCCTCTGAATAACTCCCTGTGCAGGTTGTTGAGGAGCAGATTCTTCCCTCATGCATGTGATAGTTCAGTCTGAGGTTAGAGGGAACCATCAAGTTGGCTAATTCTAGTAATATCTTACTGGTCAAAAGCAACACCTAAACTCAACACCTTAATGTCAAACAATCTGGAATATTTGTATTGAAGGACTCACCCAAACTGGTGTTCTCAGATCCAAAAAAAGTTCCATTCTTCCTGCAAAAGACTTTGTCCTTTCTGATGTGGACCCTGTTGCCACAAGCAAAAACCTGCCCTTGTGCTGAGAAGATTGATCTACTCGGGCTTTGCTGAATCTAGATTTGAAAGCCAAGCAAATTGTCTTTCACCAACCGTGTTCAGCAGCAACAGCCACTGCAGCTGTGTATCTTCATCCTTCTCTCAGTTCTGTCTCCCTTCTCTTCCTCCCTAAATGGTGAATGCATGTGTTTTTACCCAGCTCTATTTGAGGGAGGTTGGTGTTGGGGGTTTGACCTGCAACACAGCTGTGATTTGCTAGCTTCGAAAGTGTGAGCCCCTTCTGAGAATTTTGCTACCAGCAAAGTTCTCAAAAGGTACAAACCTCACAAGGTGATAGTTCTGCCCTCTCCAGCCACATCTGAACCAAACTAACCATCCAGAGGTTTTCTGATTTTTGGTTTGTACTGGTATCAAAAATCCTACATGTCTGAGTAATGAACCAGGAATTCAGAACTGTCAGGAATGCCCTAAATCTTCATCAGAGGAAGAGCTTGTATGCAAGTGTGGTCTGCATTCCCACCCTGATATTCCTGCTTGAGGAGTGGTCCATAGCTGAGGTTGATGACACCTTTGCCATGATATTTCTGATGGAGGAGGTATCTGTCTCTGAGGCTGCTCTGGCACCCTCCCCCTGCTATTTGTGGGAGAGAGCTGTGCATTTTTGAGGTTGTTCTGCCACCCTTCCCCTTACATGGAGACTGGCGGAGAGGTCCGTATCAGAGGTTTCTGGCTGGGCCCAGCTGTCCCTGACATGACCACAGTGGGCAGGAGACATGGCCTAGAAGTGAGGTCCCCTTGTCTTGACAGCCTTGGCAGCTGGACATTCCCAGTTTGCTCCATGAAATGGAGGTAGTGATATTGTCTCTGTGTTTGGAGCTGCCTGCAGACTGATTGATGGGCATCCTCAACAACTGCTATGCAGAGACTTAAGGAGGAGAGGCAGGCTCTAGAGGAAGGGTGTAGCTTCTTCCTCTTCCACCAAAGGAAACTTGAAGTGCTTTTTCCCGGTGTGGAAGTCCAGTCATCTCGGCACAACTCATTCCGGAGGAGTGGGAACTTGTGCTTCCTGTCATCCCACTCCCATTGGGAAATGGAGGGCATGTTGTGGGGTCACAGCAGTGGGGTCAGGTCTGGGACGGGGCCAAGAGAGGCACTTGGAGCAGATCTGCAAGAGCTCTGGTCTAGGGCAATTGGGAGCTGTCGCATCTGCCTGTACCACAGAAGTTTGGGGAAACACTGGTGCTTTGGAGAAGCCTCAGAGATCCTCTGACAGAAAAGCACTATTGTTTTTATCACCCTATTTTTAAGGTACTCCAGCACTTGCTACCCCATAGTTCTTTTTTTTTTTTTTTTTTTTCCTGGCTTACTCTGGCTTCTTTATATAACACTGCTTCTCTGGTCACAGCTTCCTAACGCCCTTGGAGGGGAAAAGCACGAACACGCAAGGGCCAGCTCTCTGTAAAGCTAGACAAACGTGTGTGTGTGCTTGGAGGATGCAGGCTGGATTTCTCCCAGTGCTCCTGCATTAAAAAGAGGTCACCAAGACGGGGTGCCCTCAGAGGTCGGCGCAGCCAGGGGCTGAGGGATGGTGAGGGGGAATTGCCTCACCAGCAGAAGAAATGGTGCAAGAGGCCACATCCTGGGGCAGCGTCAGACATCGGCGATGTGGCTCGGTGCTCCCAGATGCGATGGCACAGGGCTGGGTTTCCCGTCTCCTGGTCTGCTCTGCAGCCTTGGGTCTTCAATACACACCTGAGCTGGAGACGGGCAGCAGGGCTGTCTCTACGCTAAGCCATCCCCAACGGCCGCCGCAGAACAAACCTTGCCAGCTGAGCCCTGGTGCTGCCAAAACCTCCCTGCAGCAGCCAGAGCTGCCTCAGCCATGTTGGCGGAGCTGCCCAAATACCTGCTGCCCACGGGTGTGGGAGAAATGTGCCCATTTTTAAAAGCTGGGGGTGGTGCATGCTTGCCCTTGCTAGCACTCAGCTCCTGGGTCCTCCCCAGATGCCAAGGTCGGTGCTCGGGCTGGCACACAGCCTGTGTGCAGGGCTGGGAGACCTAATTTTAGATGAGGGAATGCGACAAAGGTCACGGGATGGTACCAAATCCCAGCTGGCCCTCATGATGGTAGCAGCATCCTGTTTAGACCTGGTGGGACTAATCAGGACATCTTTTCATGGCGGTGGTTTTCCCCCAGCCCAGCCCCCTTCCCTGCCCCAGGACTCGCTGCTTTGGGGGTGTCTCTGTCTGCCCAGTGGGAAAAGCTGCCCATAAACTCCCCATCCCCACAGGGTGGAAAGTACTGGGGTGGGGGGGAAACACATGGGGAACCCTAAAAGCAGTACTTCTTTTTGAGATCTAGAAAGCAAGACAGCAAGAAGTTCTTCTGTTTTCAACTTCCTGTTGGGTCCTCAAGGTCTGCCCATTGCTGCTCCTGGGCTCTCTCTTGCTGGGTTATCCTGGGGTGCCCAAGCAAACTGGGGCTTGGTGAGTGGCACAGAGGGAAGTTTCCAGGGGAAATCCAAGTGGCTGTGAGGACTCAATAGCCTGTGTTTCAAGCCCTCTGACTCAGTAAGGAACCCATTGCTTATCCCGCGCTGTCGAAATCAACAGGGCTGTTGCTATAGGATTTACTGGCAGGAGAGAGAGGCTCTTTATCTCTTTGTAAATAGTGGCATATTCCTGGGTGAGATTTACAGATCTCCCAAGGACTGAAATTCCCACTGATCTTGCAATTAAATATTCCTTTTTTTTTTTTCCCCCCTCAACAAACACCTGAGGAATCCTGCTGGCTCTTCAGGTTAACAACCTTGTTCTTTGCCTCCCTCTGCCCTGGTAGAGCCAGCACCACTGGGCTGGGTAAAGTGCTTTGCTCCCCTGGGAATTGTCCCAATAGCCCTGTGGCCAGACATAGGTCCTTCCTAAACTGCTCCACCATTGAATGAGGTTGTCACAGTATTTCTGACATCCCCTTCACAGAACAGAGGAAAAGCCCTGAAGTAATTAAAGGTGAGTGATGGATCTGAAAACCAGTATTGCAATGCCCACGTAAAGGCGGTATTTAGGGTGCAGCATTTAAAGGTAAGCCCCATGTGTGCACTTCTAACTCCTTCAGGCTTCTATCAACCTGCATTAGTAAGAAGCAGCTTCACTTATAAGCGGGTTGAAAGGGCTGTTACATATAGTATTGATGCTTTTTTTTTTTTTTTAACTGTGGAAAATAATACTCCTTTGGGGGTTCTGTTTGGTACGCCCCATGAAAGCATTTTCCCAGAAACAGAGCTGTAACAGCAACAATGCAATTCAGTTTTCGTGTCGTGACTAAGACAATGGCATCTAAATCCACACACCAAAGCCCAAGGTTAACTGATTGTGGAGCAGTGGCGGTTGTTATTTGCAATGGATTGTGAATAACTCTGGGAAATTGAACAATATTGCTGTGAGTTTTGCTGCTTGTCTGTAGGCAGTTTTGTTAACTCAAGAATTTCTCCTGCTCTGGATGTTTCATAGAGCAAAACGTGGCATTCATTCAAGTATTCCTGCCCTGTTGCAAGCCAAACAAATCTTTCTTTTTTTTTTTTTTTATTAATTCATTCAGACGAGACAGCCTTGAACTGTTTCAGTATTTAATCACTTGCAAAAGGCATTTTGATGGAAAATGACAAATTCCAGACGCAAGCTTCAGAGCCAAAGGCGAAGGAAGTGGTGTGTTCAGGTTCAGCCCCCTCTCTCCATGGGCAGCAATGAAATATCATGTGTGGGGTTCCACCATGGGAGCTCCTGGGAGGTGCTCTCTTGCCATGGTGTGGTAGCCTTTGCCCCAACATGGAGTGCTGCTGTGCCAAGGGCATGTCCAGCCTGGGAGAGTGCCACAGCTGCTCCAGGATTCTGGCCAGCACTGCAAGGGAGCATCTTCTCAAGGGTGGCTTTTTTCCCTCGCACAGAATAATCGGGTTGAAATTTTGGACACAACCTGGTACAATCCCATGTATCTGTTTTTTTTTTTTTCTTGTGTTGTGGCTGAATTTGGCTTTGTGCTACTTGGTAGTGAAGAAATGAGTGAGTGAAAGTCCTATGGTTAACAAAAAAGGAAAAAAAAAGTTGTTTTTTTCAGGTAAGAGAGTTGCAAAGAGGCATTTCATGTGTGACATCACAAGGCTGCACGTTCACCCATAGGGCTAGAGGTGCTTCTGAGATAGGAGAGGATGTTGGACCAAAGCTGCGTGGGTGCCTCCCTCTCCATTACCAAAAGGGGCCCCCATCTCCTGCTGGGCAGATGCAGGTGGAGGGCTGGGCTGCAGGCTAAGTCAAGGGCAGGAGATGTATGGGACGAGCAGCACAAACCATTTCTTGGTACCTCCCTTCCCTGCACCCTGCTGTCTCCCCTTTACTCCTTGCCCTGCTCCACCAGGACCCAGTTCATCAGATCCAGAAGAAGGTCTCCTGAATCAATGTGGTGTCTCATGCATTGTCTAGCAGCCACAAGCAATCATGCTTCCAAAGAACAGCTCCTTCTTGAGCTTGTTGAGAGAACTTATTATGGGCAAATCGAGCCTGGCCTTTTGGGCTGTTACTTCCCTCCACGCATCTCGTTGAAGTCATGTATCATCCCAGGGAACAGTCTTTGTTTTGGAGGATGACTAACAGCTGCTTAGCAAGAACATGTGCCCGGTGGAATCAGCCTTGAGATCACTGAGGATGAGAGACACTGTGGGCTTTCACTAGTGCTTTGGAGGGCTCAAGGCCCATTCATTTAAAAGGTTCTCAACATGAAAGTATGTGTAATGCATTCTTGTGCTGTAACTGGGGCTGTGAGGGGAAGATGATGGTCCACGTGTGCAAGTAATGTGCTTTTGAAGACAAAAACCACCAGCTTTGTTGGCCTTGCTCCTCCTAATGAATCTCTGATGATTAATTCCGTGATTGCCTTTTATCTACTCAATGAGCTTCTGTTCATAGCACAGTTCCTTCAGGAAATATTTTTGAACAAGTTTTGGAAAAAGTATTGTAAAGTTGTGAGCTCCCTCACTCAGGAAACAATCCCCAGCATTTTGTGCCTTGCTCAGGATGCCAGACTTCTATGGTCTCTTTGATTTTTCTCTAATTTCAGTTCTGGGATTACCCCTGATGAGTGTCAGCAGAAAGGGCTGTTGGGCATGTGCATGTGAAAGCACAAGAAACTCCCTGGTCTTGTTCTTGCTGTTGGCACTGTGGACCACTGAGGATGCAGCTCCTTGTTGTAGGTCAGCATCTGAACCAGTGCCCCTTGGGCTGGTTATGGCCCCATGGTCCCTCGCATCACTACAGCCCTAGAGAGCCATGGCATCAGTGTCACCAGGTATTATCAACTGGTGGTTCAGGTCACCAGCACACTCCTGCTCCTACCTCTGTGTGGTCGGGCAGCACTGCTGAGAAGGGACTCAGCACATCTGTCCCCATGGCAGAGCAGGACCAGCCATGCTGGCACATCTTAGATGTGGTGTTGGGGGATATGGTGTAGGGGAGAACTTTGTAGAGCAGGGTTGATGGTTGGACTTGATGATCCCAAGGGTCTTTTCCA
>JAOXNO010000041.1:11916290-11932332 GCA_028565335.1 Limnodromus scolopaceus | reverse complement strand
CTTCACCACCTCTCCAGTCCCCAGCAGTCCCCTGGAGGGGGAGGGGAGTCCTGGAGGGACTGCTGGGGACTGGAGAGGTGGTGAAGGGAGAAGCCAGCCCCAGGAAGGGAGCTAACAATTTTTTGCAGGAGGAGGGAGAGAAAGCCGGCTCCTCGGTGAGGTTAGCATTACTGGAGAGACCGTGCCATCTAGAGACATCCCGAGGGTAGTGCTCACTGCGGCTGGAGCCGTTGGCTCCTGTGGGACACTGCAACACGCAATCCTCTGCATCCCCTGAATAATATTTGGGCACGAAACATCCCCACCGCTGGCAGTGCCAGGCAGCGATGGAGCAGCACCCCAAGCTTCTCGGCAGCCGAACCCCAGCTGCATGGAGGGTTGACTTCTGAAGCCCCACAGCTGCATGGCAGGGATGCCCAGAGCTGGTGGGCATACCTGTATATCAGAGGCCTTTTCAACGCGTGGCTTTAAATAACTAATTCTTAACGCGTGCAAAGCCCTAGAAGTTCCTCCTCCTGCCAGCAGCCATGGCAGGGCTTTATTTGCAGGGGCGCTGGCACGGAGTTTCCTCCAGCCCAGTGCCAAAAGCAGCCGTCAGACCGTGCTGCTGGGTTTGTTCTGCCAAGCTCCAGAACAAAAAATGAAAAAAAAACCCCTCCTTTTGAGGCTGAAAAAGACGGGCTGAAAATTTGTTTAAAGCTTTCATGCAAACACTGGATCTGTGCGTGAACCACATCTATCCCTACCTCTGTCTCTTCGTCTTTTTGCCCCAGTGAAATGACTTTTATCTGCATCTCTTGAGGAACATCTACCCCCTAGAGGTGAGGAAGGGCTGGAAGCTGAGCACCCCACAAGGCACCCCCAGGAAACCTTTGTCTTTCCTTTCTGGATGTTGCCACCCTCCCGTACCCCAGCAACGCGGCAGCTTGGCTCATTGGGGGGGGACTTACACCAGGTCGTGGAAGCTGTTGATGTAGGCAGCAAAATAGGGTGCAAAGATGGGACCGTCCTGGGCGGTGCTCCACGCCACGAACTCCTCCCCGAACCTGCAGGAGAAGACACGTAGGTAACGCTAACGGCGGGGGGACCGAGGATGGCTTATCTTCTGTGTATACAGCAGTGTCAGGAGACACCGGTGGCTGGCCCAACCTGTCCCCTCTGTATGCAGACGTGGTTTTTTCCAGCTGTCATAACATGTGTGTGCATTGGAGGGGAAGAGATGGCAGATAATTACGGGTTTAGGGTGCGCTCGCCTTGAGCGGGCACGCAGCACTTCTGGAGAGATGCCAGGGATCTCGGCATGCCAAATCTCTGACTTTTCCTCACGCTGAGGGATTAATTGCGGCCGTGGTACTCAGGCTCATCAGTCTGGTCCTTCATTTCTCTGGCTTTTGGGGCAATACAATATGTGCCTTCTTAAGTGCACAAGGAAAGGATTTACCTCAGGGCTGATTTTACAAACAGAAGGCGAATAGGAACAGGGCATCACACCTACGTTTCCCCTCCGCAATCTCAGCGGGGTGTGTTAGGTACCTGGTTTCCGTGTAGCACTGCTCAGAATCACAGAATGATATGGGGTTGGAAGGGACCTCTGGAGATCATCTAGTCCAACCCCCACTGCTTTTATGGCTTTGACAGCTGTTTTACAGCCAGGTCCGCACCGCTGGCAGGAGGCTGCATGCTCAGGCAGGCTTTGCCTGGTGGTCCCATTCTTCATCAGGGTAAAGGAACCTGCTTGGGCCGGCCTCAGCCACTCGCATCTCAGTTTTGTTTAAGGAAAAGCTTAAGTTTCAGTGACTCTTTCATCTGGGAGCCCTGGCTACCCTGGCTTGCATTTTACGCCAATTTTGTTTAAAAAAAAAAAAAAAAGAAAAGAAAAAAGAAAAAATTAAAAAGAAAACAAAGGAAAAAAAGAGACAAAAAAGGGGGAAAAAAGAGGAAAAAGAGAAAAAAAAGAAAGAACGGAACATCAGTACTGTATTTCTCCTCAAAAACGCAGGCAGACTTCAAAGCCAAATTAGCTGGTTTGAACTACCCTGCTCACCTAGGGCATGGGAGACAAGTGTAGATGGCTGGGCCATTGGAGATGAGGGTTTAGAAGGGGAAAAACTTGCCTTTCATGCACTTTTGGACACCTGCCATGCCCCGGGTTCATGGTCTGAAAAAGCAGCGTTTGGGCTCCCCACCCTCACTCCTGCAAAACGTCTATTAGCAAACTCCGCACTCAGCTCCTGCCGGAGGTGGGAATCTTCAAAGGTTAATGTGAAATTATTTTTAGTCTCGCTTGGAGTTGATTCATGCCGAAGGGCTTTTCTCCTCAGCAGATTGCTGCTCCGGCAAGCGGCCCTGAACCCCCCAAAACACAGACCCGCTGGGGGCATCGGACGGCGTGTCGCTGTGCTGGATCCCTCTGCCAGCGAAAAAACCTTCCCTGCAGCATCCCCAAAGCACGTCACAGTGGAGAAGATCTGAGACCATAAATAAGGGTCTACCAAGAAGAAAATCATTATTTCAGCAAAGTTGCTGGGTCCTGTGCCCTTTGGACGCTGGATAAGTTTTAAAAAGACTCAGAAGGCAGCGTAGCTATATGTTTTTTGTAACAGAGAGGCTCTCATCAGCCATTTCTATGCCCGCAGCCATGAGATGCTGGAGAAAACCCTCTCAGCAGGACTCACCCAGGGACACCTAGATTGTGTTTTAGGCAAGCAGGCTCTGGGTCTGGAGGTCCATAACTGCTGCTTGCTTGTGGTTGCAGCTGCAAGCGACCAGCATCCAATGGCACGATGGTCCCAGATGGATGGGACCACAGTGGTCCCACTCCTTTTCATCCAGCAGCTCCTTCCTGGAGCTCTGACCTCAGATTTTGGGACTCGCAAGAGTCCCATCTGGGTCTGTTTATGACTCCCTCTAAGTTGTTTTGCTGCTTGCTCGTTATTGGGCTCATTGTGATCTCCAATTCTCCCAGGAACAGGCCCGTGCCTGCTCGGTGCCAGTGTCTGGCCCAATGCATGGACCTTTTCCCTGCTTTTTTACCAATGTGGGACTCATTTGGAAGGAATGTGCTGCCCGGAGCGGCAATGACCTTGGTAAGAATTCATGCAGCTCTGCCAGGCACAGCTCAAGCATTTGTGTTCCCAGGCTTCTGCTGATGGCTCCAGATATCTTCATGTGCTCCACGATGATCTAGAAAAGGGCATGAAAAAATGCCAGTGAATGTGACAAGCACAGGAGAAACAAGGATCTCGTGCAGCTTTGGTTGATAAAAATGACTTGCCTAGCAAAAGGAGAAATAGCCAACTTGTTGCCAGGAGGTTTGTATTACTCTCCAGTAGTTTTAAAAATAATAATCCAGAACGGGCCAAGAGGCACACACTGCTTTGTGGCATAACATAATGGCACGTGAGCTAGATGCGGTGGTGACTGGAGCCCCGAGCCTCCATCCTCCTCTTTTGGGGGGATTTGTGGATCAATCCCCAACCCAGTGCCCAAGGGGAGCTGAGCCATCCCCATGTCCCCGTGCTGAGGGTGGCTCTAAGCACCACCCCTGGGGGCACACACAATCCCCCTCCTCAGGAGTGACACCAGGGCTGCACGGAGGCTCGGGCATCACCCTGAAATCTTGCTTGCCCCGATTCCCATTCTCAGTGGCCTCTCCGGAGTGAGGCAGGCTGCCATCCCGCGCTGGCGCTTCCCGAGGCATCCTACCCATCTGCTATTCCAATTCAGACCTGCCTTCCCGGTGATCACACAACGTGTAATATTCCTCTATGGAAAATGAGTCACGGGAGCAGGCAGAACTCTTCGATTCTCTTTCTTTCTTTCTCTCTCCCTCTCTGGTGTTTTTTTTTTTTGGGGGGGGGGGGGTATTATTTAATTGAAATGACTCAACCCTTTGAGTGAGGAGAATGAATCCAAACCCCTCCTGGCTTTATTACCCTGTAGTCCCTAAAGCTAGTAGGAGCTTTTGTTTTTTATACTGTTTAAATTGGAGTGGCTGTCACTGCCTACAGCCTTTCCGTGACTGCCGCAGCCCCGAGGCAAAGTTGCTCTTTCAGCCAAAGGGTTTTTCTACCAAACCTTTTCTTTCCGCCTTTTTTTTCCTTTCTCTTTCTTCTTTCTAATCAAAGAGATTTAAGGACTTTAAAATCAGTTGCCTATTATGTTGCTGACACAATTGACAGCAGGTTTAATTTGCAGCTAGAAGGCAAGCAGGAGAGCTAAAAGTTGTAATAAACTGCGTTTGCTGCTCTAATGTATTCTGCCAGTGCGTGACTAACATAAACTATCGCAGGAGGCGGTACCTCCACCCCAGAAGGTAATGATCCAGTTTCCCTGGAGCCACAGAGCCCCCCCCACTTTGTCCCCGCTAATTAAATACCGTTTGAATATCAAAGGAGAGCGAGGAGTGGTAGAGGTTTTCCTTCACTTCTGGATGAACTTCCTTCTCCCACTTCTCCGTGACCTCCAGTCTCAGGATGTTTCCAAAATAGCTTTTGATTTTCTCCTAAATGTTAAACGTAGGAAGGAAACATGCAGCTCAGGATAATGAAGGAAGCATGAGTAAAGTGGCTTGGGGTGTTTTGCTCCGTCGGCACGTGTGTTAGGTTCACGTGTGGGGTGTGGAAAGGTAAGCAGAGTCAAAGGTCCTGCTCCAGACCCCGTCAGCCTACACAGGAACCTGGGAAAAATCAGGAGCTGTGCCGTGGCAGGGGCAAGGTACTCCCAAATCAAAGGAGAATCATTCTGCTGGCACGCAAATATTGTGTCAGCTGTTTGACTGCTTGATTGCAAAGTCCTCCAGCTCGTGTAAGGCACAAGGTCACACTGGTCCTGTCTGGAGGTACAGCCACTTGTGGAAGTGGCAGCACTGCTCAGTCCTGGCTGATAAATCAATCTTGCTGCTGGTGAAACAAAACGATCCTTCACCAGCACCATGGAGCAATACCGATTTTATTCAGCTGGGTACCTTGAGCTCACCTTCAGCACCGCCCTGCTTCAGAAATGGTTTGCGAGAAAATGTCTGAGCCCACCAAAGAGCCAGGAAAGCATGTAGTCTTACACAGGGTCCCAGCCAGAAAGACAGCTGCAAAAGGGGCTTCCTAGGAGTAAGAAGAGGGAGGTCCTCTGTTGGGGACAAGCCCAAAGTTGTTTGGCTGCAGCAAGCCTCAGAAGTGCTGCAGGAGCTCACACACCATGAAAGTAGCAGCTAAAATGTCTTTACTCCTAACTTTCCAATGCTTTCAGTCTGATGAGCCCCAGCTATGACCCTTTGGTATGTCTCAGCCATACTGTATGTGTCTGGTATAGTCCTTTTGGCTTTGCAATCATCCAGGTTCAAGCTCGTGGCCTTCTTTGGTCCCAGAATTGGTGTTCAGGACTTTTTGCTTTTGATTAAAGGCCATTCTGCGTGGTGCTGGCAGGACTCGGCACCTGGTGGGGCTGGGAACCATGATGCAGCCATCCAAGACCTCTGCCCCGTGAGGCTGGGTCTCCCATACCCTCCCTGGGGGGGCACGTGGGGGCAAGGTCAAAACTCTCACCTTTGCAGAAGTGATGTAGTCGCTCTTCAGTTTATCCCAATCAGCTGGTGTTAACAGCAGGGACAGGTTTTCTGTCTTAACTTCTGGTTTGAGATCAGGGTGACCCAGAAAGAGTTCACTGGAAAGATTCAAACGAACAAATTACGTTGCCTTGGAGTATAAGTAAATTGATGGAATATTCATGTGGCATGAGCTACATAATTATTAAGCCGTGAGAAATATACTTAAAGCTTAAATTGCGATGCTTGTTTTCAAGCTTTAACAAGAAAATCTTTCCTCACTATTCAAAATCCTAATTATTCAAAATCAAAATGATCTAAGGTTCCAGCCCACCTTAGAAATCATGAGACTTCTGAGTTGTTTGGACATGAAAAGTGCTATGAGAATTTACTTTTTTAAATAAACAAGCTGAAGCTGATTCATTTGACTGCAAGCCTGCGAAATGCCTTTCAGGGTAATTCCTGTAGCCGCGTGCTGCTGTGGAGTTAGCTGATCCCCCCCGCTCCTCCCTGGTGTCACATCACAGCCCATGTCAACCCATTCTATTTCCCTGTGCGTTATCCCTAGCACAGGGAGGTGGCACAGCAGGTCCTGTTCTGTGCAGGTCAGGCTCTGGAAGGCGTTCCCCTGCCTGGGACACAGGCCATCGCTGCCCCGTGCTTCCTCCACAGATGGAGACGGTGGGTGGACGTGGAGCTACAGAGTCTGACTACAAAGTGCTCTCAGCTGACACACCACTTACTTTCCCCTGGATTGCAGTGTAATCAGGCCAGCTGATTAGCGGGGAGGCAGGGAAAGGGAGAGAGCACTCGTGTTTCTCTCTCCAGGTCAAGAAACCCCTTACGAGCCTGTACAATTGAATGTGCTACCCGTGCAATCTGCCATGGACCGTGGAGGCATTGCATCTTTGAAGTGATGAAGGTGGAGAGGAGAAAGAAGAAAATATTCAGGCACTTGAATAAGTTGCAAGCAGTCACCTGGTTAGCAAGGAAGAGGGCTGCGATGTCCTGCATGCAGCCTGTTCAACCACCAAAAAGCATTCCCGTCGCCAAACCAGCAGCGAGCACAAGGTCAGGTTTGGGGCCAAGTGGGGATTGCACTGTACAAGGTCAGGCTGGGGCAGAGTGAGTGCTCAGCAGAAAAAAACGCTCAGCTGATAGTGTCCTGGAGTCCATGTCCCCACGGTCATGGTTCAGATTTCCAGGAGAGGTACATCTGTACATGTGGAGCGTTGCACAGCCCAGCTGCTGCAGGAGTCTGCTGCTCATTTAAAAGGATGCCACACATTTAAATACAAACTCTCCACTGTGGCTTAAACGACTGGCTCAAATGTGTACTCAAAGAGCTTATTCCCCTCTCTTTCCTTTTTTCCATTTGTTTGAACTGTAGCATCAATAATGAGTTTGGGTCAGGCAATTTTTTCTTTTTTGGGATGGGTCCCAAGAGGGAATGAAGTTCTTTCGGAATGGGAAAATCCAGTGGAAACAGCCCAACCCAGCAAGGTGACCGCAGGCAGTGCCCCAAAGAGCTGCAAGCTCTCAATAAGCTCTCCCACAGCAAGGTACAGGAATATGGTAGGGGCACTTTTCTTTGGTGCAGAACCTGCCTGCTGAAGCTCGTTTCTTCCCCCCTCTCCTGCAATGCTGGGGTGCAGTACAGTGCCCAGAGGCTGGGGACATCCAGGAATTTCCCTCCAGATGAGATGAACAGGGACACAGTGGGGAGAGGGGCAATGGGTGAGAGCGTCATTCTCATAATGGTCCTGCCATAACGCTGCTCAGCCAGCCCCATGATGCTGAGGAAGTTACACATGCATCAGCAGTCACCACCCTAAATGAGTTTTGAGGAGCAACTAGGCAATTTCACAGGGTAAGTCTGTTGAGGGCTGTTCAAAACGATGACTATCTGTGGTCCAAATGTCCCTGAGCCAAAAGCTACCCAGACTAGGAGTGCTCTGGGCAAGAGTCACTGCTGCTTGCCCTGCTCCACCACTGCCCCCTCCCTGTCCATTTTTGCCCACTGTTTGACTCAGTGTTGATACTCCTGTCTTCACTCACTTTTTGGTTTGTTTGAGGGATACCAATTGGTTTGCGTATGTCTCATCCTTGGTTATCCAGTTCAGGCCATTCCTGGAGACCAGCTACTGGGAGAGACACAGTTTTGCTTTGACATGGCTGTTCTTACATGCTTATTAGCAGACTCATCTCCTGTGGATGTTGTCTCTCTCCTCCTTCCCACCGCACTGTGTATTTCTGCTGGGTTTAGTCTAGGAGCTCTTTGGTGCTGGAATGATGGGCTGTGGTCTAGCGCAGAGAACAACTGAGGACACACAATGCCTGGACCTTCTACTGGTGCCTATCTTAAATGTCTCCTTTGGCTGTAAAAGGAGGCAATGTCCAGCCACACAGTTTTTACTGTTGTGAAAAATTCCTGCCTTTATTCCTACACACACAGGGTGCCCTGAGGATGGTGTTTGATATGTCTATGCAGCTCATTTTAGTCACCCCTGAACTACAGGGAGCTTTAACAGGTCCTAAAAACCATGGACCTCCCATTCAAGCAGTGGACACATCTGAGCCAGAGCCTTTGTCTCCATGCAGCTAATTCCACACGGTGATGTCTCGGCACCTCCGTGAGAGGACTCTGACCCCTGAACACGGGAGGTAACGTGGCCTGTTTCCAAATGCATCACAGTTTTAATTAAACAGGAAGAAGGCAGGGCTCCCCCGTAGGTCCCTCCCTGTGCCTGGAAAAGTCTTTGAGCAGCTGCTGGACCTGGCAAAATATTTGCAGAAAGCGAGCAGGTTTATCAGCGCTGCAAGGAGGAGCTTCCTGGCATGTGAGAACAGTGAGTGGGAGAGGGAGGGGAAAACAAGGTAATTTAGATCTGTGAAAAGCAGCAAGTGTTTTATCTACAAACCTTTGTCCCCACCTATTAATAGATTAACTATCTGGTTCTACTGTAGAAGTGACTGCATCTTTCCTTGCTTGCTCAGAGGAAAACAGCTCCTCTCCATGCTCTGAAAGCACCCTGTGGCCCTGCTGCTCCCCGGAAGAGGCTGAAGCAGTGTGGCAAGCGTGGCATCTTACCTGTGGTAGGTGTTGGCCACCCAGTCGAGCAAGCTGTAGAGCTCGTTGAATTCCAGGGGTCTATGGGAGAGATCTTGCAGGTGCGAGGCAATGGCATTATGAAAGGCCTCCACATATATGTCACACACCTGGTACTCCTCTGGATAGCACTTTCTTACTGATAGCTTAATTTTCAGTAAGTCTTCACTCAGGTGTTTCTGGAGAAAACCTAAGTGGAGATCAAGCCAAGAACTCTCTTCTTCCTTTGATGCCATGGGTATGCTCTGGACTCTCTTTCTAGCACTCTTGTGGACAGCTTCCCTCCACTCCTCCCTCCACTTTCTGGGTGTGCCGAGCAAGTCCACCCCAGGACAAGCAGTGTTGCCTGTGTCAGGATGAGCTGCTTCTTCACGGGCAATTAAAGTCACCAGGGAGGTCAGCATAGTATCCTCTACAGTGGGATGCTCCAGCGTTCCCATCACGATGGACTGGATTGCGTTTGTGATGGAGTTATAAAGCAGATCCACGTCCTTGGATTTCCTCAGAAACTCCTGGGGGTTGTCTTTGTATTTCTCAGCATCCCGTTCAGCGATAGTCTCATCTTCCAAGTACTTGACGCTTGCAAATGCTTCCAAAAGTTGCCTCTTCTGAATAAGTTCATTGATTTCCATTACTGCAGAAAGAAGGGGGGAAGGGGTTGGGACAAAGCAGGCGTTAGGAGATTGACAGGTTGGGAACAGGACAAGATGTCCCACAGGGAGGCTCGCAGGCATGCTTTGAGTAGCCAGGTCCCAGCAGTGCCCCTGAGACTGACCCCCCGCCCCGATCCCTCCAGCTCCTGTTTGACACAGGAGAGGAAAGCAGCGCAATCACCGCAAATTGAGCCACATCTCCAGAATGCTGGTTTCAGAGGTAGGAAATATCTGAAAAACTGATTATAGCCCTGCAGGAAAACCTCAGGCAGTGGCTGACGCGGTTGCACGGAGGGGCACTGGTGTCTCAGGCTGTGTAAAAACCACTCCTGGCTCTGCCCTCCTGTTAGTGTGGAGCCAAAGTATGACTGGCAGCAGGAAGAGCTTGTGATAGACCATCCCAGCAGGATTTCCTTTGGCAGGGATGCCCTTGTTTCCCACTGTACTCAGCACAGCTCTGCTGCTGCTGCTGCACTGGCCACAGCATCTCTGGCTGAAAGGACATTCCAGCACAGTGCCCGAGAAGGCAAGGAGGGTGCCCAGGGGTCCAGCTGGAGGGGTGGGTGGGAGGGAGCACAGTGGGACAGACCCCCTCATGCCCTCTGGGCTCTTGGGCTAGACATCTCACTAGAGGGTCAAGTCTGCCCCCAGCCTACCCACCAGCATGTCCCTCAGAGATACCAAGGCCCTGGGGGAGCCACTTGGGGGATGCTTCTGATACATTTTTGGGAACATTCCCTGTTCAGATGTAATGCTGGGCAAACCCTGGGCTTCGCTTCTGTCCTGATTTTGTGCATTATTAAGTTTTCCTAAGACACTTTCCCAAATAATGTCATGGCTAAACTTGCTCCTGCATTTCTGAAGACTTAGTAAAATGCTAATGCAAACTGCAGAGGTTGTCGTTGGTGATTTTTTTATTACGAGGACTCCTTGAGATGCAGCGACTGAGGTAGCAAGCCAGACACTGGCTCATCCATGGCTGGCCATCCTTACCAGCCTGTGCCTACCACAGCAAATGGACTCTGAAAGATGCCTCTTACTCGTTCCAGACAGTTAGGAGATGTTCAATGAATGCTTGTGGTCCTCAGCCTTCTCTCAACCAAGCACTGCTGTCCCTGGATGGTTTGGGGACATGCGTATATTAGAAGGGGATCTAAGCCTGTGCGTGCTTTCTCCTGGTGCTCAGGTCTCATGTAGGTTTTCCCCACCTCCTCTGCTTTTGGCACCCACTACCAGTACTGGCTGGTGTTGGCTGAGACTGGGGGAAAGTCACCAAATACTGTTACCCCCAAAGTGACTGACATCTACTGAGTTCCCCATTTCTTATTCGAAGCCTTGCTGGCACAAAAACCACTGCCTATTTTCCAGTAATACAAGAAGCATTTGCCATGTGTTGAGGAGATCCAAGAGCACTGTTGGCTTTTGAGAGGTCCTGGGAAGCTCTCACCATCTCCGGCATCATAACAGATGCTCTGAACAGGAGATCCCACTGTGATACTGGGCATGAGACAATATTAAAGAGGAGAAGGGAAAGGCTATTATTTAGGCATGTGTGGCCACTGCTTCTCAGACATACACGTATATAAAATGATACAGAAAAATTGGAAAGCACTCAAAGAAGATATGAAGGACTGATTCATAGCTCATAATTTATGCCCTTGGGCTTGTCTGCACACGGATTCTATACCATATGCACCAAATAATCTGTGCAGCATAAGAGCATCTGTATGAAGACAGAAATAAACCAAATAACCCAACTATTAATACAGCATACAATGCATGTAGCTTTGATTTCCTATATGGAGCTACAGTTTCTTCTGCACTCAGAGGGGAGGGAGATTGTGCCAATTAACTTAGTCTCTTCTAGAAAATTAATATAAAACCTGTGTTTGCACAAGTCCTTGCAGTGAGAGACTAAAGGAATACATTCTGTTCTGTTTATCAAAGTGAGAAAACACCATTTAATCACCATCTAGGATAATTATTCAGGGAGGTGATATTGGGTGCTAAATGGATCTTTAATTTAGCAATACAAGATCAGCCAGCTGGTAGCTGAAGGAAGACAATTGAAAGGCAATTAACCATTATGCAGCTTAATGGTGCACATGGTGGAGTCTCCATCGCTTGCCATATTTATCTCAGGACGGGATGTGTTTCTGACAGAGTTGCTCTAGTCTAGGCCAATCACGAGTTATTGGGCACAGGATGGGCCTTATTAATGCAATTCCTCAGCTTGTTTATTGCAGGAGATGACAAGGGCTTATGGTAACATTTTGTGTTGCTCCTCATCCATGACTCTTTGAGAACAGACTAGCAAAGTTTATGAGATGGGCTCAGATCCAGTTTACCAACCTCGCAATGTATCAGTGCAAAGCAGTAAATAACCTCATGGTGCAGCAGAGCACGTTATAACATGGAGGTAACGTCAGCCCTTCTACCTGATTCTCATGACACCCAATGCAGTAGACCAAGAATTTCTTTCCAGAAATTTAGGCTGAGGAAAGGTCAAGCCATGTTGACCCACCTCAACCTATCTCCTGGTGGATGCACTGTCGTACCTCTGGCTTGAGAAGGTGGAGGAGAACAGTCCTCAAACCAAGATCAAAGTCATTGCAGTCTGCCCACACTTGGGAAAGGTGAGAGCTATGCTGAAGGTAGTTACTATAATTTGACTATGAGCTATCTGTATAATGCTGACAAAATGCATGAGAATAACCAGCCTAGGGAAAGCAAACCAAAAAAAATACTTGCATCACTGACTTTGTGAGAAGAATAGATGGAAAGTCAGCATAAGAGAGTAAAAGCAGCTGCAGAGGTCCCTTTGTAAGGCAGTCTCTAAGATTAGGAACCAAGGTGGAGGTGCCGAAGGAGATCACATCCAAACCATCTTTCTTCCCCTTCAAGGCCTTGCAGCAACCTACAGAATACAATCTGGGGACCATCAGCCTGAAAGCTAAAAAGCAGAAATTGTCTAAAAGTGCAATGTGGACAATAGTGTAGGAATAGCCCACACTGCACTTCTGGGTACTGTCAGACCAGCGGTTCCCGAACTGTCATCAGCAGACTGGTGACTGGTATGTATGGTGCACAGTATGTCTGCTGGTATGTGAGCCAACAGGTTGATGTACTGATTGTAGGCAGGTTGTGGATATGGTTAAACTAACACAGTAGGGGCCACAGTGACGGGCGACCTGCCCAGGCTGGGCCAGGTAACACCCCAACGAGTTTGGGCAAGGGGTGACAGCTGTCTCTGCCCCGTAACGGGATACCTGGTTCTTAAGCATCTCTGTTGGTTCTAAGACTTGCAAAGTGTAAATTAGTTGAAGGTTACATATATCCTACCAAGCAAATTGCACTGGTGGTTTTGCTTCTTACCTGAAAGAGGTTTTCCTTGAATGGGCTCTGCTTCTAGCTTCTCAGCAATCGTCTCCTCCACGCCATTAGAGGTCGTCGTTTTGTTCTCCTCGTAGCTCTTGGAGAATCGCAGAGAAAGTCCTTTTCTTTTCCAAGTACCTGTACCTTCTTTTCCTTTCTCTTTGTCCGAACTTCGTTGTGATTTCCGGATGCTTAACATTGTTTTAATACCTCTTTCAAAGAACCCACTGTCTCTGCTATGCAAAGTTGGGCTGCCCAGTTCAGAAGCAACCTCCATCTTGTTCTCCCCTACACTGTTTGTTGGAGAGGCTGGTTCTTTGGTCACACTCCTTGGGGCTAACTCCGTATTTCTATTCATCTTGTCTTTCAACAAGGGGTTTTCCAAACAGGTTGATGGTAATCACTGAAATGTGTAAAAGAGCCGAATTAGATGAGATGTTCATAACAAGGTATTACTGTGTCTCTAGAGTCAGTCCTGGACTGCAAACCTGGCCCATCCCTTTCCCGTGCCTAATACAAGGACAGAGCAAGTTGTTCTAGCCTGTAGCAACTGGAACAATCTCTCTACCCACAGACAAAAGGTGCTGGCCTGCTTTCAGCTTTGGAAAGCTCTGCTTAACTCCATAAATCAGGCAAGTGGCACCTATTTCTCCAGCGCCAAGGAAACGCTGTGTGTATAAACACACCATTTTGGTTGGTGACAAGGTATGTTTTTACTTTCCATTCTTCTAGGTGGATTTCCAGCCACGTAGGATTGATAACACTTCCTGAGCCTCGCTGAGGCGTTGCCACTTTCTGACGGGGATACAGCAACTTTGGGTCACGCTGTGGCTGCTTCTGCCTTGCCCGAGCCCTGGCCTGACGCTGCTGGAAGGTGGCCCCGGGGGCGAGCGGTCCCCAGCGGGTGGCTGAGCTCTGCTCTCGCCCCTTCCATCAAACCCACAGCAGTCTCCGCGCTCCCAATCGTCATGGTTACGGCGCGGCAGGCTGCGGGATGCAGTGAAGGTTCTCATCACTCATCCTGCCTCGGCGCCCTGCATCCTGCCACGCTGAGAATGGGTATCTCGAGGGGCCAAGCAAGCCCCTGTGCGAGCCGCAGGGGATGCTGCAGGATTTTCAGATTTTGGCAGAAGTCCTCCTGCCAGGGCTGTATTCACTCGCCCAGCTCCTGCCCTGCTGCGGGCAGATTTGCTCCCCTCCGCCCACCCTGAGGCTGGTTGAGGTGCTTGAGAAGCGGGGAGAGAGGTTCTGCCTTCCCTCCCCTGCAAAGGGCTCTCACTGGGTCACCAGCAAGCAGGGCCCGCGCAGGGGGATGTTGTACACTGCGGAGCTCTGAGGATGGGAAAAGCCACATTTCCCCACAGCAGGCTCAAGGCAGCTCAGCGATCAGTTTAAATCATTAGGAACAGCTACGGCTTGAGGTCACCCAGGAACTGCCTGTCTCAGGTCTGTCCGGCTCACAGGAGACAGAGATTGAAATATGATTGCAGTGAAGGGACATGTCAGGGCTCTGAAAATAGATCTCATCCTGCCTCCATCCGAGTTCGGCCAGAGTTTCGCTCCCTTGTGCATGGTTATTTCACAGGCGATAAACCGCAGGGACTGTGTCTTCCCGTGGGTCTGCTGAGCTGCTGGCCCAGTGGGGCTCAGCCCCTGCGTCACACTCTCTCAGGGGAATATTTAATCATCCGTCGCTTTGCTCAGGAGCTCACCCCATCACAGCCCATAGAGAGGGTGGGAGGGAAAGGAGGGCACCCTGTTTTCCAGGGATTTCAGTAGGAAGGGGGATGATCCCTACCTCAAACCCTGCACGGGGGCTCTGGGGCCAGAGCAGAGCAGCAGCAACGATCAAAGGGGTGAGACGTGTGGTGGAGGGAGCCAGGGCAGGAGGACCGCAAGACGTGAGCCCACGGGCAAGGAAAGAGAAGGGATACACACCCCAGTACCAACCGAACCGATCCTCTCCACAGGGGAGCTGGGATAACGCAGGCGTGATCCGTGGAAACTGAGGAACTGCAGGAAATCCCGGGGAGATGCGGTGGTGGGTGGGCAGCTCTGCAGGGCAGGGGTCCGGGTGAGCTCGCCCACCTCAGCTGGCTGGAGCACCATCCCGCACGCCCGCGCTGGCCGAGGGGCTCCCTCCGGGCACGGCACTGCTCTCCATCCTCCTTTGCCCTCTGGAAAAGGGCCGCTGAAAGCAGAAAAAAAAAGGCCTGTCCCCACCTGCCCAAGACCTTCAGAACGTTCTCCTGTTTGCTCCCCAGGAAAGACTCCAGCACCCTTTCACTTTCATTATGTCTGGGGATTTAAAAGAAGGGAAGAGGCGGGGAGAAATGCATGAAAGCCCCAAGCTTCCATGGTTAATTATTTACTCTCCATTCGGAGATGGAAGCGAGATCAGGGGCTTGACTGGGGTGAGGTGCTCGGCTGGGCTGGCCTGGGGCAGACAGGGGGAGAAGGATTTCAGCACCTGGTCCTGCCCTGGTGGGACGAAGCCCCACGGTGTCTGGGTGTGGGGGTTCAAAAGCAGCCCCAGAGCTGCTGACCAGGAACAGCTGCGTTTCACCCTCTTCTCTCCTGTTTCTGGAGGTCATGGGCAGCTTGGTCCTATTAATGATTGCCAGATGTGGGGGAAGGACGTGTCCTGCAGTTACACATTTATATATTCACCTCCTGACTTCACCCCAAGGGCACTTATTTCCATGGGGACACTGGCTCTGGATCCTTCCATCCCCAGAGCATTTGGGCACCTCAGAGGGGACTCAAAGCAAAGGAGCAAAAAAAGGGGTCTGGAAGGTTTAAACGACATTAAACACAGTCACCTGGCTTGTCACTGGTGTGGTGTTAAGCCTGGGGACCCTGCAGTGCCCGGACAGAGATGAGCCAGGCTGTCCAGCCAGGCACACCAGGCAGTGCCAGGTGGCCGAGACCCCGGTACAAAGCAAGAGGAGTAAATCAGGAGGTGCCACTGTGCCGTGGGCAACGTGCACTTCTTTGCTTTGTGAGCCTGCCGTCACATCACCTGCCCATGTGATAGGGGAGATCAGAGGGTTTATCGAGGGCCTGATGCAATAAAATGAAGGAGTGTGACATTTGTACTTTGTGCCACGCAGAGAACACAAGGGTTCTTCACTACCCTAAGGCTGGGAGATGCCGTGTGTCCAGCCGATGGCAAGCGTGTGGGGTGGGAATAATTGTGATCAACTTGAAAGGGAAAAGTGACGGTGCAGACTGATGGGAAGATGTCCTGATGGTGGGATGAGGGCATCGTTTGGGGCTGCCTGTGGTACAGGGGGAGTCCTGCCTGATACCTCCCCCAGCCAGGTGGCCCAGAGCTCAGCTTTTCATCCTCAGGCTCTTCAAAGC
>JAOXNO010000041.1:11848621-11904738 GCA_028565335.1 Limnodromus scolopaceus | reverse complement strand
TTCTCTTCTCCAGGCTGAACAACCCCAGCTCTCTCAGCCTGTCCTCATAGGAGAGGTGCTCCAGCCCTCTGATCATCATGTAACAAGGGATGTAAGATCTGGACCAAGATCTGAAAGTGGTGGCTGGCGTTCCCCTGGCCACGTCTGCTGCAGGAACGGCAAATGCCCGGCCCCCCTTGCCCACCGTGGCGAGCAGCCCAAGGACCTCCACCTCCTCCCTGCCGCCACACAGCCCCTGCCAGCCATCCTCTCCCCGTCACCGCTGCGTCCTCCAAACAAGTGGCAATGTTGACACAACCAGCCGTCGGTGTATGGGCACAAGTGGCTCCCGCGCCGATCCAGCTGAGCGCTGTGCCAAGGACTGCTGCCTGTGCCAGGAGGCAGTGCCAGGAGTGGCTGCCTTTAACTGAATGCACCTTTTTATTTATTTATTTATTTTTTTCCATAGATTCTCAAAAGTCTTGTTGTTCCCCCGCAAGCCAGCCCGACGCAGGTTCCCAAAGAGGTGTAGGAAGCCGGCGGTCGCATCCTGCCCCCGTTCTCTTCCCCACAGCCAGTCTCTTTTCATGTGTCCTGGATCCATCAGGAAAATCCATCACTGGATTTCCCCCAAGAGAGGCTGCAGCACCCACGCTTCTTGGAGCCGGGTGACTTTTAGTCCCAAGGCAGAAAGCAAAGTGCCCTAAATTTAGGCAGAGTTTCGTCTCTGCCTCCAGCAAGGTTGGGCACAGCAGCTCTGGAAGGCAAAGGCTTTTTTGTGTTCGTGCTGAACTGGTGACTATCTGAAATTGTTACTGGTACAGACAGCTTATTCCCTGCCTCCTGGCATCATGTTGGTGGCACCCACATCTGCTCCCCTGGGCGGTCCGTGCTCTGCAATGGGTCCTTAGAGGTGACGAAGAAGAGAAGAGGCAGCCACGAGTTGGGGAAGACAGGAATGCAACTTGTTTTGTGAAGGAAAACAAGTAAAGGCAACAGAGGGGAAAAAAAAATATGAAAGTAACTGGCAGAAATAAAAATCTTTCCAGCAGAGGAAAAGAAGACAGATGGGAAGATGGGAGAGGAACAGTGAACAAAGAAAGAAGTGCAGAGAAGTCAAGGAGAGGTTGGGGGAAGGCTGTGCAATCATTTGGCACCAGCTCCTTGCATTAGTTCTCTGAAAACTGTGCAAAGCGGGGGCAGAGAGCTGCGGATTACTGAAGTGTAGCACCACAATATCGTGGGCTGGCCACTAAATTACCATTCAGAGAGTCTCTTGGCTTAGCCTCGCTGCTGCCATGAGAAGGAGAGGGATGTATGCTGAAAAACAGATCTATGGGGAAGAGGGTTGGGACTAGAAATTCCATTATATTCTTGGCACTTTGACATTTTTCTTCCCCTTTTGTGAAATCTCAAGGGAGCGCTGCCTACTCTTGCAATAATAATAATAAAAAAAAAAAGGTAGCATATGAGTTGGCATGGTAACTTCATCTACTAAGTAACTAACACGTAGGATTTGCTTCTTGATCTAGAATAATAATGTCAACAGCCCCCAGGAAGATGCTTTCTTGTGACTGACTGCCTATTGCCGGCTGGGTTTCATGCTTCACTTACGCTTGGTGGCCTTGGTGGGGCTCACCATGACACAGGGACAGACCTGTGCTACGCTGACTCTAGGGTATACATTTTTTGGCTTCCTCCTCTCCGCCCTTCAGGCTGGCATGCCTTGATCATGTCCACGCACTGGTTTGCATTTAATTACTGTTCTTCTTTGGGTTTTCTGAAAGGTCTTTAGAACTGAGAAGGTCTGAGAATTGAGCTGGGAGCACCGTGCTGCTGCCCAGCGCGGCCAGTAGCCCCAGTAACTCCTGCTCCTGAGCCTTTCCCTGCCCACAGGAATTGGCCAGGGGGCTCCGCTGCTCCTGCTGAGCCTCTCCCAGGCAGGACAGCCTACCTCAGAGGGATGCTGGCCAAGTGATGCTCCCTTTTGTGCCTCTAAATGGGGTACATGCAGTGCTACCTTGGAATGCCCAGGTGGGGAGAGCAGGGGCAGCACAGGGGACAGAAGAAGTGGAAACTGCTTCTTGTTACTGTTTTCAAAATAGGGAGGGGGAAAAAAAAAAAAAAGCAGCCTGATACTTTATTTTGCCCGTGTTTATGGCTGAGGATTAGCTGTACAGTTGGACTCCTCGCATCTGTACCCCTTCTGCTTCTCCACCCGGGACTGGTACTCCAAGAAAAACAAGTACAAAATGCGCTGTGCAAACAAACAAGGCTGCCTGTGAGGAGGGGGAATGGCCCCCAGCCCAAAAAGGAATTGCTCTTTTCCTATCTGCATTTCTATGTCCCTGCAGATGGGTCTCCTTCTGGGGTTGGTGAAGGGACTGTGACCATCTTGGTCCAGGAGCTGGCAAGCTGCCGGTGTCCCCATCAGGGCCCAGGGAGGAAAAGGAAGGGCCAAGGGATCATCCAGAGAAAACTTAGCTTTCTGTGGCTCGTCTGCTGCTGAGAGCTGGCTTCTCTTCTCACTTCTTGCTTTAGATTCCTGCATCCCTCAGCCCTTCCTTTACACGGGTCCCACGTAGTTTATTTTGGTCCCAATGAACAGACACCGTCATACTGGTGCAAAGACAATTTGGATCAGTGTAGCTTGTTTGAAAAGCTCACAAATCTGGCAATACCGATCTGGCTATAGGTCCATCAAGCCCACCACCTGTCTCCGAATCCTAAATGAGTGCACAGAGAAAAGTCAGAAGGAAACAGATACATCGGATACTCCTCCAACCATTTTCAGCTCAGGGGCTTCCTGGGCTAAAAGTGGTTTGCAGTGAGCATGTAGCAACACTCAGCAGCTTCCTTTTCCAGGAACTCCTCCAGCTTCCTCTTGAATGCATGCAGACTTTTAGCATCCAAAACACCACGCAGCAAGAAGTCCCACATGGCCACTCGCTCTCTGAAAAAACACTTTCTTTTGCTTGTTTTTGAAGCTGGGCTTTACTTTGAAGCAGACTTCATTTTCTGCCCCTAATTCCTCTGCTGGGAGAGACAGAGAACATTTCCTTCAACATACAGGAAAAAAACTATTTAAAAAGACACCTTTTAATTACTGCATGGCCTGAAAAATGAGTTATGCTGCTTTACTGACACTGATTTTAATTCAGTGCAGCTAAGCAATACCGAACAAATAATACACCAGCCTTTTATGGTCTCCACAGCCTCTGCAGGCTCTATCCTTGTTCAATAAATTAATGCCGACTGCAAGAAATACAAGTCATAGGGCACCCGAACCCTTTCTGGGCCAGAGTGTGTCCAGTTCCTCTGGGATATCAGCTGCTATAATAAAAGAGAGATCTTCCTGGACTCCTTTTCTCTCTTGAAGCCTCAGACTGCCACTACCTTGGCACAGCTGCATCTCGCTGATGCTGTGCTGGCTTTGCAGTCCCAGCGAGAGCGCCGTGAATGCAGAGATACCTGAGCGAGTTTTAAATGAGCAAACCCTGTTCCTGTTAGCAGTGGGCAGCACCTATTCCCACCATGTTTCTGCTCCCCCCTGCCCTCCAGCATCCAGTGTACCCGAGGTAGGGAGCTGCCCCGGGGGATCACAGAATCACAGAATCTCATGGGGTTGGAAGAAGGGACCTCTGGAGATCATCTAGTCCAACCCCCCTGCCAAAGCAGGGCCACCCAGAGCAGGTTGCACAGGAACTTGTCCAGGCGGGTTTTGAATGTCTCCAGGGAAGGAGACTCCACCACCTCTCTGGGCAGCCTGTTCCAGGGCTCTGCCACCCTCAAAATAAGGAAGTTCCTCCTCACCTTTAGGTGGAACTTCTTATATTCAAGTTTGTGCCCATTCCCTCTTCTCCTGTCACTGGGAACCACTGAAAGAAGACCGGCCCCATCCTCTTGACAGCCATCCTTTAAGTATTTATAAGCATTAATCAGATTATCCCTCAGTCTTCTCCAGACTAAAAAGACCCAAGTCCCTCAGCCTCCACTTGTAAGAGAGATGCTCCAGGCCCTCAATCATCTTTGTAGCCCTCTGCGGTACCCTCTCCAGCAGGGTCCCAGAGATGCTCTGCCCTTTCAGGGCTGGGCCACCTCCTGTGGGTCCTGGTCCACATCCTGGGGGGGGGTGCAATTCAGCCTCAGCCTTCTATTGGGAAGGGGGGCTTCATCTGTGAGGGCATGCGGTGGATTTCCAAATGTGAGCCCTCACCTCCCCGCAGGCATCTTTGAAATGCAAGGAGTGTCTGGTTTTAAAGATTTTTGTATCGTGGAAAGTTATTTAGAACGGCTGAGTGATAACCTCCTCAAAGGAAGATTTATAAATGTTTGCATCCAGTTCCCAGTGGCACAATAAAATATATATTGTACTTTAGGTAACTGCTTTACCTAGGGGAGTCCCAATAAAATCAATGATCCATTTTTTTTTTCCTTTAAGTGAGCAAGAAGTTGTAAAGTCCTTTATTTCCTTCACTGATCAGTGACTCAGAAATATTCTTCAGTGCAAATCTCTTCCCCATAGAGCTCCCTTTATCTCTTCTGTCTCTGCTGGAGAAATAAGCTATCAAAAGGCAAAAGCAGCTACTGCACAAACTTTTTTCTTGCTTTATCTAGTCTCTAAAGAAAGTCTGAGGCAAGCAGGGTGTTCTGAGAGTTGCTTCAGGGTTTGCAGATGAACTTTGTAAATGCAAGGTGATCAGGCCCCATTTGCAGCCTTGCATGGGTTTCAAACCCTCCAGCGCTTGAGTCCTCACCAGCGGTGTCTGCGAGGTGTCTCGTGGTCCCCCACCATCGCCCCGCCGAGGAGCGGTCACACGCGCAGAGCAGGAGCCAGGGTCTAGCAGCATCAGCGTGGGAAGCGGCGAGCAGAAGTTGGGGGCCAGCCTTGGGACGATGGCGTGGGTTTGGTCTCTTCGAGAAAAACGTGGGCTTGAAAAGCAGGGATGAAAAGCCTGCTTTATGTTTCTTTTGTGAGGATCACATAGTAACGCATGGCAATAACATCGTGACTCGTGTACGTCATGGTGCCTCCTCCCGCCACTCTGTGAGCACTCGTCGGTGCTCCCGGCTTTGGTGCCGGGGCTCGGTGTGTCACCGCAGCGCTCGGAGGCACCACGCGCCCTCCCCACCACGGTGACTCAAAGCAATGACGGGGGAGGCAAACAAAAGGCCGCTCAATTCCCTGTTCGGTGATTTATTTTCCCTCGCACGGGGCAGGGAAGAGGTCATGGGCAACCCGGCTGTGCCCAAAGCCCCACCGCTGCCGAGGGAGGGGGCGAGGGAGGTGTCACACCTTGGGATGGAGATGGGTTGCTGGTGTGATGTGCTGGCAGGGACTTCTGCTCTGCAGGTAACCCGTGAAACAGCCCTGCTGAGGAACTTCACACCTCATTGCATCCCAGCGAGAAATCATTCTTCTCTTTGCACGGGGCACCTGCAAAACACCGTGGTGTAACCCACAGCGAGCAGCAAAGGGCCCCACTGAAGAGGAGTCATTAAAACCACATGATTTTTGGAAGGTGAGAAGTGATATAGAGCAGGTGAAATTCCTTCACAACTCTTTTTTTTGTATCAGTGAGAGCTCCTTAGGGTTATTTTTTTAAATTGATGTTAATGATAAGTAAACATTGCTGATCAGCTAATGATTTCCAGCTGAAGCACGTGAGCTAAGAAAACTCCTTAACTGCAGTCAGTGCTAGGGCTGCTGTTTTCTCCATGGCTGTGTGCAGTATTGCTGAAACAAACCAACCAAGAGGCGTCTTGGAGGCCTTGAATTTGTCCTTAGAGGTAGTGTTAAGGTGAGGTGAGCTGTCGTGCCTCTTCCCTGTTTGGGTGATGCTCCTCTGACCCTCTGGAGGGCAGGGGATGCTGGAGGGAAGGAGAATTGAAGCTGAGTGTGTGAGTGCACAAACTCCTGTATGAGAGGGCAGCTGGGGTGAGAAAATGACTGTAGCTTGAGTTGGGGTTGGGTCTGCACGTTCATTGTTGTGCTGGTGCAGTGCTCCAGCAGAACCTTGTCTGCCACGGAAAACATCTTTGCTGTGGTAAGCTGAAGTTGTTAGGCAAGACCACTAGTGGCTTGCTTTTATTGTTTAATCTGCTGATTTTTTGAGAACTTGGGGTGTTTGCCCCCCTTGGGGTTGGCACTTCTGGAACTGCAGTGCCTGAGGCACTGAAGAGCTTTGGAGCTGGTGGGACCTGAGCTGCATCCCCTAATTGGCAGGTTGCTGTAGATGTGCTTGTGTGGAGAGAGGGCTGCTGTGAAGAGGGCCTTTGCTGCCTCTCGTGTGGGTCTGCTGGGTCCTTCATGTCAGACTGTGCAAGGAGGCTCCAAGCTTCCACAACTGGGCTTTGAGGTCTGCTTTCAAGCAGCTTTTTCTCTAGAGTCTTGGGCAATTATTTCCTTCTCTACCTATGAAAGCAACAGCAGAGATGTGACCACAGTAGGCTTCTGACTCTGTGCTGCTGCTAGGAAGAAGTCCCACATCAAGTGCTCTACATGCTTATTTTAAAGGAAGGCCTTAACCCTCAGGGAAAAAACAAAACAACAGCACAACAACTTATTTTTTGTGCTGGAGCCATTTTGATTTATGTGCTGTTCAGGCCACTGGCACTGACTGTTCCTCCATCAGCTCTGGGACCATTTGCAGAGAAATGAGACCTTCTTGTTTGCTTTGTGTCAGGGGCCCAAAGATGCTGAAATGTCATGTTGTGGACGTTTTGGTGCCTGTGCATCCCAATGAAAATGAATTTACCCTGGAATTTTTCTCACTGCTGTCTATACACGTACTTTTGAGTTTATTTCAGGGCAACTTCTTCCTCTCTTGCTCAAGCCAATGTTTTGCCAGAGATGCTCAAAATGTTCTGTGAATGAGCCCAAGAAACAGATTTCCTGGCTGATGGAAACTGGCAAGGCTCCTCCAAAGTCAGGCGATATTAGGAGACAATAATTTTGGATTGCTATGAAAAAGCTTACAAGTCTGTAAACTATTACATGAAGTTGTCTAGCAATGTTATCTTCTGAAGTTATATAAGCCTACAACAGAAAATGTTTTAAAACTTGGCTCCCTTTGCTTTCCGAAGTGTAACGCTATACCATGAGATGTAAGTCAAAGTATCATCAACACACCAATTCAAAGGCAAGAAGGTGGCTTTTTTGGATTACTTTTAATATTTTTTTTTTTAAACAAAATTAGGCCTTTTGGTCAGCTGCATGAATGGCTGAGACCCTTTTTATTACAGTATCACTAATGCTCAGTGTCATGAGATGGGACACGAGTCTGGGGCATCTCAAAACCCAAAAGCTATAATAATGAGGTTATAGCAAGCCAGAAAGACCAGAAAGTGTGTAAGTGCCTTACTCATGCTGCAGGGATCACGGTACTTGAGACCAGTTTGGTTCTGATGCTCCTGGTAAGCTCCAATCCAACCTCTGGTCAGTGTGACTCACATCTCACCTGCCAGGTGCAGGAGACAGAGCTTGTCCCTCCCAGACGTAGGAACACATCCCCATAATAGACAAATGTTTCCAATTTTTGCAGACTTTTCCCTCATAAAACCACTGCTGTAGTTGTTTATGTATTTCAGAGATCACATTAGGCTGGTTCTCATTTGGGGTTTGCCTATAGCAGAATTTGTTTAGAGACCCTGTTGCCCAGCTTTTGTGGGACGTACCCAAGACAATTCTTCTCTCCTGCGCTGTTTGTACAGCTGTGGGTGGACTTGTGCACTATAAGATCCCAGCAGTCTTCATTATGTCTGGCCATTTTATTCTGAACATCTGCTGCAGGCATTCATGATAAAAGCTATTCAGCTGCTGTTGGCTGGACTTACTTTTACTATTGCTAAAGAGCTGTAACTTGGTGCTGAGGGTGCTGGAATTCTGCTGCTGATCCTGCAAAAAAAAGTGCTATCTACTGTGGATGAAGCCACCAGATTTAGGAAAACTGCTGCCTGGGTAAGTAAATGGATCAGAAATTCTCAACGGTCCTGTTTCAAGGAGATGGCATGAGGACACAGTGACTTTTTTTCTCTCTGATTTTAAGATTTGTTTGCTGCTAGCTGGTTCAAACTATGCTGGGCATAAGCTGCTGCCTCCTGTTTATCGCTCAGGAGATAAATGTTGTTAGCTAAGTCCAGATTAATGACCATACTGTCCAAACCTGGGACTGTAATTGCTGTGAGAAAGGCCAGTTTCTTCAAAGAAGTGAACATTGATTCCGTCTCAGGCAAGGAGAAATGTTTGATTTTGTTACTCAACAGTAGCACTGAGCATTTCTTAACCCATGAATGGAGATCGTATTTGATGTCTGGATGATTCCTCTAAATTTAGGTAACTAAGTATTTCTAGAAGACCACAAATCTTCAGCCTGAAGGAAAGAAATGCGGGGAATGTAAGAGAAGTTTATGAAATCATAAGAGGCAATGGAAGAGTTGAATGTGGGATGATCATACCCTTTCTCTGTTAGTACAAGAACTGAAGATCATCAAGTGTAATTAGCAGGAGGTTGGCTCAAAACATAAGAGAGGTTAATTTTTTCCACACCACACAGTTCAGCTGTGAATTGCTTTGCCAGGGGGTTTTATAGATGACAGAATTTTGTGAGGATTCACAAAGTGAGTAGGTAGTCAAGGAAAATGAAAATTCGCTGAAGGCAATTAAATACAGCGGTGGTCTCCTGGCTCAATAAGACCTTAGGCCACAGATGTTTGGGAATGAGGGAAGTGCCCCTAAGGAAGAAAAAAAGAAAAAAAATCACTGTATGCATGCTCCATACCTGTGTCCTTTCCCTAAATATCTCTTGTTGGCTGCTGTTGGAGCCAGGATGTAGGACTAGATGGCCTTTCAGTGTGACCCAGTGTGATTGCTCTGGTGTTGGAGAATATCTGCCATGGAAAGTCTCTGTCCGCCCTGTCAAAGACTTTCTGAAAGCCAGTATAATATGGACACATGATAGCTGCTATTCTTCCATTTGTTTAAATGATGTGGAAAATATGGTCAATGCAAGAATAGGACAAAGCCCAAGTTGCACTGGAAGCCTGTTCTTGACAGTGTTGTGGGCTCTGCTTAGTGCTGTTATGCAAAAAGAATTGCTTTGGAACAGGCGGCAGCATGTTTCCATCCTGATTGTTACAGCCGTTTAAATCTGCTGAGGAAATTTTGAACATCTTTTTTTCCCATCCTTAGGGGTAAATTCCTTTCCCAGGCTCAGCTGAGGAGATGTAGCTTGGTTTTGAAGCATTCTTCACAGAGCTGCTGGAAAAAAAAAAAAGTGGCAGGAATTTTATCCTGGTGTGTTGCTCTGTCTTTACTTTGTTGGTTGTCACTTTGAATTCCTCTAAGGTGATATTTGCTTGTGATTAATATCAAATTCTGCCTTTACGCTGATAAAGGTGAATTTTGTTTCAGGTAGTACCTATTCAACATAATGAATAAAAAGGTCTGCTTAATGTTCTCTTTGTCCTTCATAGCTAGAGAGAATATTTCCATGTCTGTTTTGATTGAGTCACTCCAGTCGCAAGTGGTTTGTTTGTAGGTGTCTGGGGTTTGGAAGGGGTCTCACATGCCCTGTTGCGCTTGCCACCTCACGCTCCTGGGAAAACCCGTCAATATGGTTTAGCTCGTTTCTCTAGCTGATCTTTTGCAGGATCAGCCTGGAAGATATTTTTCATCAGGCTTTTTCTCCTCTCTATTAATAGTGAGGACATGCAGAGCAGCCTGTCTATTTTCATGAGGGCTTCTCCTTATGTCTCTTGACATAATTTTTACCTTTTACCTCCTATTCTCAAGAAATCCCAAATTTTGCAATATTCACGTGTGTGTGTGTCTGGCACACGTTATTGAGAACTGGATCCTATGTAGGTAAGTTGTTTGAGGGCTGAAGTTCAAGTTCTCTTGTATGTCTTAGAAGTTTTATTTGTTTGCTGTTTATAAAATTACTTGGGGGATGGCGTGGGGGGGGGGCCTTTGGGTTCCTGGCAATACTGCCCCCATATGCCTTGTATGCTCACAAAAATTCTTTATAATTACAAGAAAAGTTACCTGGTAATACGTATTTCACTTTTGATTTTTCTTGGGGACAAAAGTTAGAAGTTGCCAGTGACTTTTTTGGTGAATTTCCTGTCTTTATTTCTAATGTATGAAACAGTTCCGTGTGGCCCACTGATGTTAGTTTTTTCATGTTTACTTGCGCAGTCACCTTGCCCCTGAAAGGTTTGATATTATAACCTTGCTATAACAAAGTTTTTGATGACACGATAGCACTTGTCTCTATCTTCTTCACTGCACCCTTCTTGTTCAGGGGCAATGCTGGATGATTTTTAACAGCGTAATCCATGTCAAAAGTCTTGCACCTATTATTGGTGGTCTTTTTTTGCACAGCATCGCTCAGAGGCAGGGCTGTGTCCCCTTTTCCTCCAGTTGGGGTGCCTCAAGGGTTCATCACTCTCTTGTTCTTCAGTTTGATGCAACCTGCTCCTGGCTGCCTGCCCTCACTCATGCTGAGCAGATCACTGCTCTGTCCATCTTGCCTATGATTCGAGCTGGTTTTCCAGCTGGCGTCTCCGTAGGTACATTCTGGAAACCCATCTGTAATAAGTCTATTGCTCCAGGCTTGCTTTTCGAAGTCCTGACTTCTGGCCAAGACAGCGTGGTTAGGACCAGTCAGTAGAGGGCCACTAACTGGTCCAAGGCTGGTAAGTAGCCATCAGCATGCTTTTTCTTCCAGCTGAGCAGTGTCTTCTGACAGGCTGAGTTCTCAGCCTTGTCTTCCACGTAGAGGCTCCAATCCTCATCCCCACTTCTAGACATGAGAAACCAGTTTTTCCTGGGCTATATGCTTGTATTTCCTAGACTCCTGTCACTGCCAAGGTCAAAAATCCCCTGGGTCCTGTGCACTGGGAGTATGAGGAGGGTAAGGCATCTTGCGCTGCAATTAAGTAAAGTGTAAGTCAGTCCCATGTGCTCCTTTCTCTTACACTTACGGTAAGAGGAAGACGTAGCAAAGAATGTGCAAAGCTAAGGAGAAATGGGCACTCAGTCAACTTCTTTGTTGTGTGAGGATGGTACAAAAATGTTTTGTTTCTTGTTTTTACATTAGCAATTCAGGTCTTGTCTACCCTGTTTGTTTTTTCTTCACTGGAGAACTAATAGTATTATGACAGTGCAAGTAAAAGCTGACGAATTTCGAGTAGAATTGCTTTTCCTACAAAATGTTTTAAGCAGTCTGTATTTAGCTAACATTTCTCTAACTCCACTCCTAACCAACAGTTGGAAGAGAAAATCTTTGCAGTTCGACACCTCCTCCTCTCTCCCTTTTCACTAGAAGCTGCAAAACCTCCCACTCCACTTCTCTAGATCTTCCAAGGAGACCTCTGCCAAAACACAACTTGATGTTTGGTTTTTTTTTTTTTAAGTAAGTAAAGGCAGAAAACAAAACACTTCCAGCCTCTCATACACAAAGAATCAGAACAGGGCACGAGTCCAATTTGTTTCCCTTCCCATATTTCCTGAACGTGAACTCTTGCAGAGGCAACCAAGGCACTCTGCTACATGCTCTACCCACCAGCCTTGCTGTGGCTCTCTGGCAGGAGCAGTATCAAGGCTGTCTCCAACGAGACCCTGTTCTTCAGGGTGGGAACCAAAGCAGGGACTTTCCCAGGCTCCTGAATGTTTGGCAGCAAACGAGATCCTGTCTTCGACAGCTCAGGACCAACTTTTCAGCGATGCACCAGCCAACAGTGAAGACTCTGGGTCTCCCTTGTAGTCACTGTTTCTGTAGCTGTTAACCGTTTCTCATGCAATTTGTGGGTGTGGAGGCTTTTTTCCAAAGCAGGAGAGCACAGCCAGACTTCCCAAGGGCTTGCCCAGGAGGTGTCAGGCAGAGATCATCTGCCCCACAGTCACCTGCCAGGATCAGGGAGAGGCTGTACTGGGGTGAAATGGACTGTGCCCAGCCTTGGGAACTGGGCTCCTTGCTCCACTGTGGGTAAGGTCCACATGAAGGAAGTGGAAGAGGCTCCCATTCTGGGCTCCTGGCCAGCCCATGGGCGAGGTCTCAGCTGGGACAATGGAATGAGCCCTGTGCAATAAGATCCTGGCTGGTGTGGGGCAATGCCTGTGCCAGGGCCACCGAGCAGCCTGCACATGCTGCATGGCCGGTTCCTGCTGAGCCGAGGCTGCAGGGACAGTCTTGGACAACTCAAAGCTGATTCGCCTGGGAGGTGGGCTCACCTCTTCCTCGTTTTCAGTTTCTAGACATCCTGAAGTATGTCATTGGAGGCTTTCTTGCATGAGAAATCTCTGATGCACACCTATGGATTGGCTTACCAATCTCCTTGTCTTGCTACTGTTCCCTCACAGGACCACTGCAACTATAGTTTGACTGATGGTCAAGAAATATCAATGCTTCCAGTTAACTCTTAACAAAGTGGCATAAATCCATCAAATTCCCGCTGCACGTACAGCTTCACTGGCAGCGGGTGGCTGGCTGGAGGAGGTGACAGAGGAGTGCCCAGCTCCATCCATCCACTCGCCATGGCGCTGCCCATGGTGTACTGCAAATTGAATTGCCATTAACCTCTGCACTGTTAACTGCTGCTCATCTGTCTTAATTACAAACAGAAGAGACAATGGTGATTTACCGAGGGGAAAGCGCTACGTGTAGCGGTGACAGAGCTGATGTGCGCTGGATCCAGCCTGAAATCAGAATGAAAATTATTCCCTTTCGAAGCAAAATCAAGCCCTTTAAAGACAGAGGGGACTGGAAAGCTCCAAGAGGAGCCAGCTCAGGTCAGGGAATACCCTGGTTACGGTGGAGATTTTCCATGCCCACAGGGGGACAGTGGCTTGGATGCAGGATTATCACTGAGCTGTCTGGTTTTGATGGGAGATTCTGTCCTGGGCTGAAGGAGAAACTTCATCAAGAGCTTTGATAGCCGCAACTGGCAGTGGAGCATTGGGAAGATGGTGTTTCATGAGCACATTAAGTGCCTTGTAAGTTCCTGATTTCTTAATTATTTTTTTAAATGGGTAACTCAGATTCTCCCCTCTCCCTCCTGTAGGGTGATGTACTGCGAAGATTGCATGATATGGAGACAGATGGAGGGAGGGAAACTTATGTCTGACCATGTGGTTCTTCACCTGTTGTCTTTCTCTTTTCAAGAAAAAAAAAAAAAGATATCAGTTTAAAACTAAAAATGGCATTTAGACGTTTTTCATCAGAAATGCTGATATAAAGCTTTGTTGCTTGGGGTTTTTTTTAGGTTTTTTTTAAGTACTTTTTTCCAGCTAGAACTGACAACTTGAACCCAGCATTGTTTTCATTTGGAGCAGCACAATATGTCAGACTTATAATTCACTGAACAACGTTTTTCTGACCCTCCCTGACCAGAGAGCCTCCGTCCCAGAGGGTAACAAGGCAGGCAAGGATCCCTGCCCCTGGGGTGGCTGGGCTGAGAGCATGGCACACTGGCAGGACAAGTGGCTGGTGCTCACGGTGATGAGAGCGGGTGTCATATGGACTCATGTTCCTCTCCTTGATGAGTGACCTCCAAGGGAGGGTGAAGATGGAGCTGGCAAAGCTCCGCACCTCCGTTAGTGAGAGACCAAATAAGACTCAGATGAAATTCAGCATTGACCAAGGCCAACTAATGACTCTTCAGAAGATTAATTTTGAGTGCTTATACTTTGTTGGGTTTCCCAACTAACTGTGACAGCCCAAGGAGAAAACAAGCCTGGGTGTTGCTGCAGATGGCCGGCCGAGGAGACATGGAAAATGAAGCTAGAAAGACACCACACTGCAGGACTTAGGATGGCTGCGATCAAGCGGGTCTTTGATCTTTATCCACAGGCTGGTAGGGGACACAGCTGTGCTGAGTGCCTCTTTGCCCTCCGAGAGCTCGACACAGCCAGGCACTGTCACTTGGTGCCCAACACAACCAGCACACATGGACTTGCAAGTCAAGCCCAGGCCAGCAGGAGCCTCGTCCAGGGGAGCAGTGAGTGGCAGGGGTTTTTTTTTGGGATTGTAATCGCAAGGTCAGAGGGATTAATTAGTCATAGCCTCCTGTGGTTGAGAAGGACAGCAGAAGTATTTCTTCTGCTTTCTATCAGGGACAAAGCTCATTGGAAACCCAGACCTGTTAATGGAATGCAGCTTCAGGCAGCTGAAGGTGATCCATCCTGGTATGCTTTCCACCTCCTTCATGACCGCCTTGGCAGTCTGATCAGATTTTACATATCCTAGATGAGGGTGGCAGACCTGAGCAGCCAGGGACCAAGGATGGGGGGAAGCAGGGTGGCAGCAGCCTCTGTGTAGATAGTTATAAGCTGCCATGGAAAATTGTACCTTTGGCAAATAGAAGCAAGAAACCTACTGTTGTTGTTATTGTCTTTTTTTTTGTTCTTCTACTAGGCTTTGTACTCAGTCACTGTAAATGAACAGAATTGCACCTGAGACACATGTTAATTGGATCCTCAGTTTCTCCAGTGGAGAATCAACCTTATGCAGTCCTGACTATTAGCTAATAGTTCACTCCGAGAGACTAAGACTATAATAATGCTACTAAATAACTTGTGTTCAGCATTTACCTCCAACTAGGTGCGCAGCTCCATGGTCGTGCTTCCTGCAGGAGCACCTCAACCAGGTTCCTGGAAGTAAATGGGGTGGTCCCAGGCTTTGCTTCAGGCCAGGCTTCCCTCTGGGTTTGGGCATATGTGAGCATCAATGGAGGCAGATGTTGTCTTCAGAGGTGATGAAGGTCTATGCTGGGAGAATACCCCATGTCCCTATCTCGGAAGGCAAGCTTGAAAAAAGGTCAGGACTGTAAAGCATCAGGGCAGGCAATAGGCAGATAATGCCAAGCTGTACAGAGGAAGCAAGTCAGAAATAATTAACCTCGTGTAATGAGGCTGAAAGATGGTACACATAAAACTGCCAAAGGGAAACAGTCCTTCCCTGGTATGTTGGCTGTGGAAGTCATCAGCTCAGCATTGTGGTGGCATAGTCCCCGAGCAGAGCAGGTCGGTGCTGCCCCTCATCCCCGCTGCAGGGGTCAGGTTCAGGCTAGAATCCTTTTGAAAGCATTGTTGTTATTTTTTTCCCTATATACTGGAGAATGATACATAACTGATACTGAATGCTAAAGGTTTCCATACAAGTCACTCTCACAGATGCAAAACTTTTGAGATTTGATTGCAGTCGTAAGAAGGTGGTTTCTTGGGATTTGTTGGCAAGGTTAGTAGTCAGTAGGGATATTTGAATACTAGACCTAAGAAGTGGTTACGTGTGGCTGATCTGGGCTGGATAACCTCACCTCCTGGCACCTCGTTGCACCGCTGGGTGCTCAGCTCCATCCCTATGCTGATGAGCTGCTGCCCTGGAGGGGTTTCAGGGCGATGCTCCCTTCCATGCTGATGTTTCAGCTGGTGCAAACGGCATGAAATTATTCTCTGTTTAATGGGGAAGGTCAATGTCTAGGCACTTTTTCAGGTGCTCTGCAGCTCTCAGTTGCTTTAGCAAACGTAATAGCTAGGGGATGATGTTCCCATTGCAGCTCAGGCTTCTAAAATAGCTGTCTCCTGATGCCGCTGACCTTACCCAGCACAGCCCCAATGAAAACAGGAAAGTGAGTTGGGGATTAATCCATAATATTTGAGGTTTTATTTTATTTTATTTTTATCTTATTTTATCTTGTGGTTGGGTTTTTTTTGCCTGTCTTCTGACACCGTGCACCTGCTTTTATAGGAATGTGACAGGGCCTTTAAAATATGCATGGCAGATGTGGAACAGAGCTATATGACTGGGTATGGCTCATGTGCAGGCAAAGCTGGTTCAAAAAAAAACTCCAGAGGTAAATCAAGTGTGTGAGAATCAAGATTTTGTAAAAAATTTGGCTGAGTTTGCAAACAGTGTAGTTAGCTTTAAAAAGACTTGAGGGTTTTTTGGTCTTCAAAATAGCACAACCAGATGGCAATAGGCTATTTTTGAACTTGGGTTACATAATTTTGCTAAATATTTTTCTTCCCTCTGTAATTTGAAATTATCTGTAATTCAGACTAAGTTGGTGCTGTGTTTGATAGTCTCCTGGTAAAGGCACTCATGATGTGCTCCCTGTGTTAGGGAGCAGCCAGCTCCAGGACGCCCACAATGGGAGCAGAGCTGGGAGATGAGATGGCCCCAGCCATTGGGATATGCTCTCACCAAAACATGGTCCTCTGGGGACCAAAGGCATGGGCTGAGCAGGGCTGGTTGTGGGGTCTGTTGACAGTCCCAGACACAACAAGTGATAAGCCAAGTCCGGGAAAGGTGTGGGTCTCAGGTCACACAAATGGGGGCCAGGAAGGAATTTTGGTGGCCAGGGGGAAGGTGCACAGATCATTTGATCTGTCTGAGGGGAACAGCAATGCCTGGGAAGAGAGAATGTGATGGATGCGCAATTATAAAGGGCCCCAAGAGGTCCACAAATGGGACAAATGCAAAGGGATCATAAATGCTGCTTTAGGTGAAGGCATGAAGCTGTTTGTGCTCCCCACACCACTCTCCTGCATCAGAATATGATGGTTTTGGAAAGAAAAAAAAATTGTTCCTCTACCTTAAGCAGCCATTGCTATTACTTTAATGGTAAGAAGGGATAAAACTGTCCCTTGACAACTCTTAAGTGACAGAGCTGCAAAGCTCCAACTGAAGGAAGCTGTTCGTGAGAGCATAAGGGCACGCTGACAAGGAAAAAAAATCACACTTCTCTGAAAACAATGTAAATAGCTTTTATAGAGCTTTTTTCCTCTTTGAGAGACCTCAAAGATCTTTATGAAAGAGGTCAGTATTTATTTTTCTTGTTTCAGCCTTCAGCATGACTAGACCTGAAGGGCCATTTCCTATAAGGAAGGTTTTCCTATTTTTCAGTCTTTTTTTTGCATGTAGCTGCAGTGGGTGCAGTTTTCTTCACCACTTTCTCGGTGCAGTTGGTCACCAGCTTGGTTTCTCCCATGCTGAAGATACTTGCAGGCCTTCAGAGGAAGTGAAAACTCAATTATGTTTTTAAGGAGTAGCTGAAAACAAATTTTAGTAAATGCCAGTTAGAGTGGTTTCTGAAAGACTGAGTTTTGCTTTAATAATGTAAAAAAACCCACAGGTTGTCAGCATCCTATTACTCCATTAAACTAACCCCAACTCATGATAATACAAATAAAATTTGTACCTGGTTTTCCCTCTTCCTAGTAATATTTGCCTGTTGACCAGGTCGTATGCAGGCATTTGTCATGGGTTCCCAGTTGTGCTGTATCTTCATCATACAGAACAGCAAATGACTCCTGGCATGAGAGCAAGCTGAAAAAATACCAGTAGATGATTTTCCACCAGAAAAATAAAATTTTTTTGCAGGAAAACTTTTTAAAATTACAGTATTTTGATAATATAACTGATATTAATGGAAAGGGATTGCTGAGGATGGAGAATGTTTCAGAAAAACTTTGTTCTCAAATTTGGTTTTTAGATCAAAATGAATAACCTAAAATTCTTTCTTAAATATTTGACTCAAATTTTTGATTGAAATCAGGTCTATTCTTGTGATTTTTAAATAGGGCATTTGCTACAACGCAGAATTTTGGTTCCCTGCCCAGTACTGACAAGCTCTCTTCCTCAGATGGCCAAATTCTGACCTCTTCACACCAGTGCTCCTTTATAATCACCCTCCAATGACTCCTGGGTCAAGTCAGTACAATCCCCATCAGTCCTTGGATTAGTGAGACCAGGGTCTCTTTTTAAGCATGGGCTCAGCCTTGATTTCTCCATTTCTCTGGGCTCCCTGCAAGGTTACCATTACCTTTTATGTGCTTGTGAGTTTAGTTCTGGCTCTGCTGTTCCTGACCCTGATCTGCACGGTGGTAAAATCTTGATAGGGCCAAGAGCCCCAAGACACCAACCACTTGCCATGGAGAGCTCAGGGAGGGAAGGCTCCTGCAGTTATCTGCAGCAGGGAAAAAGACAGCCCTCTTTTTTTTTTTTTTTCTTTTTCTTCTTCAAGTGTCCCAAAATAAATGCATCGATAGACAAATATTTCTGCAGTATCACTGGAGAGAAGGAGAGGGATGGGTGGCTCAAACCAATCTACTTAGCCCCAAAGAAAAACATTATTTTCTTTTCAGGTTGCTCTGATTCTGATTTCTTAAAATATTTTGATTTGGGCTTAAAGCCAAAAAATCTCAGCTATTTGCGCAGCCCTCATCTGAGCTCTCTGGGGTGGGGTGTTGCCTCTATCTACTGGAAAGAGAGATGGTTCATCAAGCCTCAGAAGTCTCATTGCTCCCCACAACATGTCTCTGCTGTCACCCACAGCATTACCCCATGCTGCACATCGTATGTGTCAGTTCTCTCAAGGTCTTCTGCTTTCTCTGTGTTTGTGAGACTACTGATTCTGTACAGGTTGGGATGTGTTTATGTTTGCATCTTGGGCACCTCATGAGAGCTCGGAAAAGTGACTGTGCAGCTGTAAAAATCTTGCCTGGATTTCTGTCTGTCCTCTCTCCTCACTTCTTCCTGTCGTCTTCTGTAGTTTCATGGCCCAGCCCAGACTGCACTACCAATGGCTGTGCAAACTGCTGCCACTTATCTCCTGGGAGCAAAAATATGGACCTGCTGGAGCTGACTTGGCTCAAGAAAGGTTGCCCAGAAATAGCAGCAGCCACATGCATATGTGGTTCTCCCTAGAAAGGAGATGGTTACTCCACAGCTGTTGCAGGACCAGCTGAAGCAGTGTGCTTTGTCAGCTCTCCTTGCTTATTTGAATCACCTGGAAGGCAACAAGCAGGCATGCTCATGTCTCCTCCTTGCAGTTACTGCCAGCTCTTTGCCCCTGCATCAGGCTGGACCTAACTCCTGCTTCCTTTTATACAGCAAGTAGCCCACAGCCACAAACCCAAATAGCAGGGCTTGTGATTGCACTAGAAAATTTAGAAGAGAAAAAAAAAAAAAGAGGAAAAAGTTGGTAGGTCTGGGTGAGAAAGCTGTGACAAGGACACAGGGATGTACAACATTGTGGGAGGACCACAGCATCACACACAGGCCATTGGGTTTCACCAGCCTGGTACGCTGATGTGAGCAAGATCAAAGCTAAAGCGGTGGGGATTTGCAGTGGAGAAAAGGGAGGCTGGCCCACTGCCTTGGGGTGTGGGAGGAGCTGGGTGAGGATGAGCACCTTCCCCTGGGGCTGTTCACCCCACCACCCAGTGAGAATCAGTTGTGTCACGTGAAAAATGTGGGTAAGAGCACGCTGAAAGGGTAGGACTGGGGCTTGGAGCCACCAGGCTGCCAGCAGGGAGGCCAGCATGGGGGGGCCACCACGGAGGACAAGTCACCTATGGAAAAAGGTGCACGTAGGGCTTCATTAGCACGTTCAATTAATGCTGTGTTTGGGGGTGAAGAAGCACCTCACTGTGAACCAACTGTAGGACTTGCCTCTAGACAGTGTCCTTAGGTTATTCTTCAGAAGAGCCAGGGTGTTAAAAAAAAAAAATAAAAAATAACACATTTGTCTGAGCCTTGGCAAGGTGGGAGTTGCTAATTACCTTCAGGAGAGTGCCCTCAGAAGTGCACTGACTGCTTGCTAACAGGGTGCAGAGCCTTCCTCTTCTAGGCCTACAAAGTCTCTTCAGTCTGGTGAATATGGGCTGGATTTCCTTTCTGGCCAGCATCTCATGAATGTGCCACTTTCCAAGCTTGCTGGCATGCTCAGACCTTGTCTGTTTGGAGTAACTCAGGACTAGTTTTTTTCCATAGCAGCTCCCTGCTTGTATGCATGATCCATTTTATTCTAGGTTGAATGCCCTTTTCTGTCTTAGCACAACGCGCTTTGGATGAGTTGAGATGTGTAAGAATGGGGATTGCACTTACAATTAACACCCTACTTGAATCTGATTTGCCTTTCAAGTATAGGCATGGCCCAAAAGTCAGGCCAGGAGCTATGGAGCAGGTGGAGCCAGTTGCCCCAGAGGGAAGCCTTTGCTGGAGCGGGACCGAGCTATGCTGATGGGGTTGGATAGGTGGTGTTTGATGTCAGAAAGATAAAGAGAAGGTTTCATTCATTCATAGTGATGGTGAAGGAGAAGACTTTCACCAGCTTCAGGGCTATGCCATTTTTTCTCAGAAGCCAGGTTTTTTTTCTTAGCTGCAATGGGGCTTACCGATGAGCAGATGACCTCACCGCAATGCTTTACTGAAGCAGTTATGGGTAGAGCGTGTCTCTTTGCTCCTGGTCTCAAAGCCCATTACTGGGTTCATCACCCAGGTGTCCCTGGGCAGTGACAAACCTGTAGCAGACCTGGACTGAAGTGAGACAGCCACAGCTGGAGATCTATGCTAGCCCCATGCCTATGAATTGGGAACACAACTCTTCCACCTCAGACACACTCACAATTTTGGGCTCCTCTTGGTAGGTGAATTTTCTGTTTTTATTAGGGGAGGCTCATTTATTTTTTTTTTCCCCTGGTGATATTTAAACCTCTAAGTGAGAAGACTGCTTATTTTCCAGCTCTGAGAGGTGGCTACCTCCTGCCTGGTGAGGATGAGTGTGTGGTAGCAGCAGTCAACATCTCTCCCTGTCAGGTCAGCAGTAAAACAGCAAGAGATAAAGCTGTGTCAGGAAGATGATGGTTGGGAAGGGGCTTACACTGAATCTGGTCCATTCGCTTTCCCCTCCCAAACATATGTGCCTGTATGGCAGTCAGTCAGTCCTTTGTGGAGAATGATGGCCAGAAAGCATCAGAGACTTCCAGCCCTGGGAAGCAACAGGGCAGAGGCAAGGCCATCATGAATATTAATAGTGGCCCCCCAGGGGGTTGCTGGGTCCTCATTAGAGAAAAACAGTGAGTTCTGATAATATTCTCACCCTTACAGTGGCATCTGATCTCTAATTCCTCCATCAGCAACACCTCCCACCCCATCTGAGCTCGGTGTCCTGGAGAAGAGCGTGCTTAAAGGTGAGGTCAAGGTAATTTCAAGAGGTGCTAAAAGAAAAAGGGAGGGCAGGCTGGCAGCCAGGAAAGGGAAAATTGGCCCCATTGTTAAAGGAAGAAAAGAACATCAGAGGGCTTTTTAAAATGTCAAGAGTGGAGTATTGCTGTGTGCTCTTTGCTTATTGAGTAGAGTTTGAGGGAGGTTTGCCTTAAATATACCTTCCATACAAATATACAGAAACATGTTTTTTAGTGAACTTTAAACATTAGCTATAATAGTCTTTGGATAAAAAGGCAGTCATTATTTCTTCGAGCACACTTTCTACTGCCGAGCAAATGTTCCAATGTGGCAGGATGGTGGCTTTAAAAATAGCTGTTCACTCCAGAGCCTCCGAGTATGGCTGGGAGGTAAATTAAATGTTTGACTGTGAGCAGTCATTGATGTGGTCCAAGAGCTGCAGCCGGCAAGCCCTCGTTTCACTGAAGCCAGTGGAAATACGAGGCAGTGGGAAAAGTTTGCAGAAAGAAAGAAGGTTTGGGCGTCTCTGGGAAGCTCCAACCTTTTTGGGAGCTATTTTTAAAAATAGTCATTTGCTGAACTGTTATGACACGTGTCATAAAAATCACAGGGAACTAGGTGGAAGGGCACTGGCAAGGTGTTGTGACATACCTGTGCCATTTCTCAAGGTGCTTGTCCAATCTATTCTTAAATGTCCGGAGACAGAGACCCACATGCCTCAGCTCAGCAGCTCTAGTGTTTCGCTGCTTCCACCAACCCAAAACTCTGCTGGGTTTTGTCTGAATCTCTCTTATTATTTTGTGCACTATTTTTGTCCTACCCACAGTAGAAATGGGAGAAATGGTATTTCTTGTTTTCTTTATGTCCTTTGAATTCATTCGCTCTTCTCCAGGCAGAACAGACCCATTTCTTCAGACCTTCCCATGCAAGTGATGTTTTTGGGTCTTTGCTCTCCCAGCTCTTGCCTCCTCTGACTTCCCTCCACTGAGCTCACAACCTTCTTAAATTGTCTCCAAACTGAATGCAGTAACTCAAGCTAAAACCTTACCAGTGTTGGACAAACCAGAACTACTTCATGTGTCTTATCAGTAGCAATCCTGCTTATATGTCACAGTATGGTATTTGGCTTTTCTGCAGCAGCAATGTCGATTAGCAATCAAGTTGTGACCCCACTAAAACCTTCAGCTCCACTCCTACCCAGCTGATACCAAACTAGCTTCTTATCTTCCATAAACATGAATGCCTGTTCCTTCCTACAGTTGGGACTTTGAATTTGTTCTCATTTAATTTCATCTTACCTTATATCAGAATATTTCTCTGATTTTTTGACACTACTTTACATTCGCTTGTTGCCCAGCAAGGAGCAGCCTTCCCCTTGCTGATGCTATTCGTGAATATAATAAGTGTCTTTTCTATCCCATTATTAACCTTAGAGGTGAAGACACTGAAGGATGCAGGACCCTGCAAAGATGTCTTTTGGACTGTAAACACCTCCAGTCTCACTGTGAGTAGCTGATCACTGAGTACACTTGAGTACAGTCACTGGGTACTCTTGTACCCCTTAATTATAGCTGTTTGGTTACTGCAGGCTGTTCTCCAACATGGGGGATGCCAGCACCACCAACCTGGCTAGGGAAGCTGTGAGCCCACCAGCATCTGACCGGTTCTCCTGTGGGCATGGCAGCAGCCCAGCTCACTGCTGCACCCACCCCCTTCGCTGGGCACAGGGCTTCAGTATTATTTTGGTTATATATTATCTTTGACTTAATACATATATATTTTCCAATGGGAGTATACTTTACTGCAACAAGAGGGAGGGAAGTCATGGGAAAGTTTCATTTTTGGCAAAACTGCAATTTCATGAGAAATTTCAGGAAATGAAAAAATATTGATTTTGTCTCCACTTGTCAATTTTCAAAATGTTTTTTTTTTTCCTTTTAGTCAGGTTTTTCTTTTCCACTCCCCAGTTTCATCAACACCTCCCCTCAACTTTTCCTCCATCTCCTTGCCAGGGAAAGTACAATGTTCAGATATTCTTTCCAAATCTTCCTTTTTCCACTGTCTAACCTTTTAAAACTTCACTTTGGAGAAGTTAGAGAATGGGGGGAAAAAAGAACAGTGAAAACAAAAATGCTAATTTTTCTAGGACATGTGTGGAGCCGTTCTTGTGCAGGGACACAAGTAGGAGAGTCCTGGTTAAGAAAAAAAAAAAAAAAAGAACATTAATGTCACTCAGTGGCCAAAAGGAAGCAGCAGGGAAGTAAGGAAAGCAATGCAAAAGCAAAATGCATTAAAAGATGGGAAAAGAGAGATGTTCTGCTCTGACATGGCAATGCATAAACATATTTACAATTTGAAAAGTGTGGGTATTCTCCTCTCTCTCCCCCTTTCTTTGCCCTGACCAGGTTCCTCTGATGGGTTGTATCTCCTCAGTCTGGTTCTGCTTCCCATAGGGGTGCCTGTGATGGAGAGAGACAGGTCTCAGGCATGCTGTCCCTTTCTTTCCCATCTCTGTAGGATTAAATACATCCTGCACCGGGGTCGGGGCAATCTCAAGCACAAATACAGGCTGGACAGAGAATGGAATGAGAACAGCCCTGAGGAGAAGGGCTTGGGAGTGTTGGTGGATGAGAAGCTCAACATGAGCCAGCAATGAGCGGTTGCAACCCAGAAGGCCAACTATATCCTGGACCGCATCAGAAGAAGCGTGACAAGCAGGTAAAGGGAAGTGATTCTGCCCCTCTACTCCAATCTTATGCGACCCCACCTGGAGTGCTGTGTCCAGCTCTGGACTCTAGCTCTGGAGTCCTCAGCTCAAGAAGGACATGGACCTGTTGGAACGGGTCGAGAGGGGGGCCACAAAGATGATCAGAGGGCTGGAGCACATCTCCTAGGAAGACAGGCTGAGAGTTGTGGTTGTTCAGCCTTGAGAAGACTCCAGGGAGACCTTATAGTGGCCTTCCAGTTTCTGAAGAGGGCCTACAAGAAAGCTGAAGAGGGACTTTTTACAAGGGCATGTAGCGACAGGACAAGGGGTAATGACTTCAAACTGGAAGAGAGTAGATTTAGATCACATATTGGAAAGAAATTTTTCACTATGAGGGTGGTGAGATGCTGGAACAGGTTGCCCAGGGAAGTTGTGGATGCCCTATCCCTGGAGGTGTTCAAGGCCAGGCTGGATGGGGCTTTGAGCAACATGGTCTAGTGGGAGGTGTCCCTGCCCAGGGCAGGGGGGTTGGAACTCAATGATCTTTAAGGTCACTTCCAATCTAAACTGTTTTATGATCTATGATTCTATAATTTTCATAACATAGCAGCACTAAAGGTTTTCAGTGACCATACCACAGTGTAAAATCCAATCCTAAACTTTTTATTAATTAATGTTTCATGCAAAGAGCCAAGAAAAAACTGAACTGACTACAAAAGTACAGAGGATAAACTCTTCTACAAATTTTAAAAAAACAGCACTATTACTTTTGGAGAGGGCACAAAATGTGACTCAGAGCAGGACTGCCGACTGGAGTTCAGCCAGCCAACATGTCATCCCCAAGACCAACAGGGCTGCTAATCTCATCCACTAGATAATCCCGCTCCCTGCTGAAGGCAGTAATTAAGGGCCGTGTTTTCAGCAGCCATACAAAAATAGGCTTGTTTGACTGCAGGAACTGGACAAATTGCAGCGTACGTAGATAGCACCATGGCACAAACGCTGATTTTTCCACATGTACCCGGAGACAGCGAGTGTTTCTTCTGGGGGGCCTACTGGGACTGTGGCTGGAGCTGCCTGCCTACCCTGCGCTAAAGGCCGCAGCTGTAGGTACAACCCTTGCTCCCACTGGGAGCAATGGCCGTGCTGCCTGAGCCCCAAGGATGGCTGCAGGGTCCCCCTTGCCACCTTGAAACAGACCCCCAGTTTGCACCAGTGCAGCAGGGTGGGATGGGCTACGCTGCAGCAGGTCCCGGTTTCCGAGAACAGTGTCTCTGAGGAGTATATCTCCATGTCCCCACACCCTCTACGCTTCCGCGGGCTCAGTTAGAGGCCATTTATGGGTTGGGGTTTTTTTCCCCTTTTCCTTCCTTGCTTGCCGTTTAGAGGGTGGCTTAACTAGGAACATTTTCTGGTTAAAAATATAAGATGGATGTGAACTGAGAAGCTACATCCCGAGCTTCCCTGGAAGCTGTGGCGGTTTGGATGAAGGCCTGCCTGTGCTCTTTTAAAAAGCAAACCACGGAGCCCCGTCCTCCTGCCGATGGGAAATGCCATCCTTGTTTTGCAAAATGGGAAGCAAGGAGGCAGCTCCTCACAGGCGGGGGTGAGGGCGGGAGAGGGAAAGGAACATTTCCCTGATTTTATCCTGACTCACTGTCAGCTTCTTTGAAGGCCTCGCTTTGCTCAGACGGGAGCACATAAATACAGAAGCTTTTCTCTTTGTGCACCGCACGTGCCGAGGTGCAGAGCTGTGTGTTTGGGTGTGGGAATGGCGTTTTGCCATCCCATGCCAGGAGCCACCTCCTGACCCAGCCCATGGCCCCGGACATCAGTCTCCAGGTGAGCTCTGTTGGTAGCCCCTGTGGTCCATCATCCATCACTTTGACCCACTCTTCCTGTGATAGGTGCTCCCTAGGAAGTTTTCAGTCTTATTTCTCAACCACTATTTGTCCTACTGTTGGCTCTTTACACGTTAACACTTTGTGGTAGGTCCTGTTGAACTCCTCGGTGCCATTACAGGGGGCAATTTTGTGCCATGGTAGCACAAAAGTAAATGGCTCCAGAGTGCCCTGGCACTGCTCCGGTGGCTCTGTGCAGCAGCAAAAGGCACACTGGGTTTTATAATGTTTGAGCCAGCTGTTTGCTGTAGACTGGCTACTCCATTTTATGACCCTATTTGTACTTTCATCATCAGCCTCTTCTCCAGTATCAAATAAAGAAATCAGGGAGCGCTTATTGCACCAAAGCTTTCACAATTCACAGCAAAAACGTTCTATACAGAGACAGATAAAAGATGATAATAACTAATCCTACTTGGCCAAATCTTGCTGTTATTACACTGCTGTAAATCACAGCCCAACCATGGGTTCTTGAGAGGCCTCTTCAGTTTCTCGCCACTTGAAATGACTGCCTAGCTGAAATGTGTGCCTACCTTGGTTGGATTTTTTTGTCCTCCAGTGCTTAACCAAGAACTTGTTAAGTTGCTTTAGCAATTTCTTTAACATTTTGTCTCCGCAGAGGTCATGGCTAAGAGGGTATCGTCTTTGGTGTTGATCTCTCTTGACCTCAGCATCCAAGTCATGACTAAACCCTCTGGATTTTTTCTCATGTTGCACCTCTACAAAAGGGTGCATCTAGCTGTGCTAGGACCAAAGCTCCTGCCCAGACACCGATGTTTGGTGTTTTGCTCCTTGCAAACCCTCTTCTGCTTGATCTGGACAACTGGTCTGTGGCCCTGCCCTGATCCATTTGTGCTGCTGCTCAAAGATCACCATCCTCACCACTGCTTTGAGTATGCCACTCCCTTGGCATCCTTCCCATGCCTCCCTCTTCTCTGTGCCTCTGCATCTGACCTGCCTGGCTTCCCTTGCAAGGTTCTTCTTAGCCCTCAAGGGAGGAAAGCTGGTTCCCATTCTCTTTCAAGGGGTACATCACCGATGCTGACCTCTGTAGCCTTCTAGAAAAAGCTTAACCAAGTATATTTATGTTATCCCTTCTCACCCTCTCATTTGTGAGGTGCTCGGATAAACACCCATCAAGAGACATCTCCCTCTTTTCAGATTCTCTTGCAAACCTGGGCAGCGGGACCCAGGATACTACAATAATGCTGTTGCACTGCAATAGTACAAGAAATATAAATAAAGACAAGTCTATTTGGGGGCAATTTTAAAAGTGGGGGTTGTTTCTGTGGTGGATTGCCATAGTTTGGAAGGAATTGTCTTTCAAGACAAATGGCCTTTCTTTTCTTCTGCTGATTTCTGTCTGCCCTAAACGTTTTCCGTATTTTCTGTGTGATTCTGTAAGAACATTTTGCTGCTCTCCACCCTGACGAAATATATAGCTGGAAAATCTTATGCAAACAGAAGAGGTCAGGTTATTTTGTCCCAATGTTAAGTAAAATAATTTTATTCCATTTTTATCCAATTTTATCCATGCATTTAATTGTTCCTTTCTTCAGAGTGTGTTCTAAAGCCTTTCATACTATCCTGGCATGTATGTGCTACACTTGCTCTTGCCTGGTCAGGTGTGACTGCACTGACTTCCCTGAGGAGCCTTGCTACTAGGGCAATGACTTCACGTGCCAGAAAGCTCCAGTGGAGATTATTTGTTGTTGTTCTCTGTCCATTCCTCCCACTACGTTTGCTGACTCTAACACAACAATATGTTAGATTTATGCTTTTACTTTAGGTATGATTTCCATTTTGTTGTCTTTATTCCCATTACCTAGCCCACTTTCTCTGTTATTTTCAGCATCACTCAAGCAAAGCATTCGCTTGGTTTTGGGGAGATACCTCAGTTACCTTCCATCTACCTTGCTCTTGCCACACAGCAGAACAGCTCTGTCCTTATTGTCCTTTTATTTATGTACCTCGGTCACCCCAGTATTATTATTTCCTGTGTAAAGTTTAACTCAGCCTGATTCTCAGTAGTCCTCATTGGTTTCTGAGCCATGACAGCATGAAAATTCATTACCAGTTGCACTTAGTTCCTAGGCTGCTGCTGGGGCAGTAGAGCATCCCATAGAGATACGACTCTTTCAGCACGGCTCTGTCTGGTATCGTTACAGCAGTATTTGCCCATGATGAGATGAATTTGCAGTAGGGGCCCAACACAATCCTCGTAGATCACCATTCCCTAAAATAATATGACTCCTGTAGTTTCACTATTGCATCTCCAGGAGTGTGTTTCCTTCAGTGCCTGTGTTGCAGGTAGAACCTCAGTTTCTCCACACCCCACAAACAGGAAATTTTAACTCTGTAGTCATACATTTCTATCAAAAGACATCTCATACACAGGGCACCTGTTTCTTCCCACTCTCTCCTAGGCTCAGCCTTGACCGGGACTGAATACCAGAAGAGGTTGCTCAGGGAGGTTGTGGTGTCTCCATCCTTGGAGATATTCAAAATCTTACTGGGCAGATTCCCTGAAGAATCTGCTTTTGGTGACCCTGCCTTGCACAGGGGGTTGGATAGATGGTCTCCAGAGGTCCCTGCCAGCCTCACCCATTCTGTGAGTGGCTCCAGAAACCCCCATGCACTGTCTCCAGCCAGCTCCCCTTTGCTGTGGTTATTGCCCTGCTGAAGGCACGCTGCTAGCATTGTGGCTGTTCCTCTGGCTTGTCAGACAGTGAAGATCACAAGCTCTGGGATTTTTCTAACGCTAGACAACTTGAGTTTCCACCACCTATTTTCAAAAAGACTGATGTTTTTTTATGATGACTGTTGATAAACTGCACTTATTTCAGAGTCATTGGAAATGCCCTGGTGATTTTTTTCGTGTCTCTGTTAGAAGTGTTCTATTTTCCACTTCTAGGTAAGCAAGAAAAAACATGACTCGCTCAACTCTGTTTTCAGATTTGGTATAATCAAATTAATTACAGACATTCTTTTTGATACTCGGTAATTTCAGCCTAAAGACATGTTGAACTCGGCAGCACTAAATATTCATATATACATATAAAATAGAAAGGCCAATCCATTCTCAGCTAGACAAAGGTGAAGGTATGGTGACAAAATAAAGCTTTAAATATGCTGCTTCATTTAACTGTCTCAGCAACCATCTGTTTACCATGTGGAAAATCATTTGTAAGGTTTCTTAAGGGTTTGTCCACTGTTTTGGGCATGTTTCTCTTTCTTTTCTTGCTGAATGAAGATCTCATTTTCTCACCTCTCAGTCTGATGGAGCTGGAGACTCGGGATAGGTACTTGTGTACTAATTGTGCTAGACAACATTTACTGAAGCACAGAGAGGTAAGTGACTGCAGACATCTCTATCTTCTGCTATTAATTGGCACACCTGTTGCACAGACCTGTTGGTACCACGGATGTAACAGGGAAAGATGAAATCATGGTAATTGCAGTCTTCCCGCAAGCTATCATTTAATTTACATTTTAATTAATTTTTCTAAGTCTTGTAGTTACAAAATATTGAAGCAATTAAAGGCATGAAGGAAAGAACATGCCAGTGTCAATTAAGGACAGTGAGTCAAAGAGGAGAGTTTCATTCAAGACAAAGTTCATATGAAAAATAATGCTTTGTAATTTATAGTTCTGTCTCTGTGACATTTTCTAAGTTCTTTGGAAAATTGAATAAAATAAGGCATAGTTTTATAGTCTTAGCCAATGTGAGAGATGATGAGTTTCCTTAGTTTTCAAGTGGGGAAACTGAAGCAGAGAGAGTTTGAAAATCAGTTTCCGGAGCTCAAGGAGAAAATCTGCAGTGGAGCTGGGAATCCAATCCTGAGCTGCTGAGCAATCCAGGTAAGTATCCTCCATACAAGAGCATCCTTCCAACTGGCACACTAAAAGGAATTATGAAAGATGTGTGGTTTTGTGAGTAGGGTGATGCCTTCATAACACAGATCTCATAACCTGTCCTTTGGCTACTCAACCATCTGGTGTTCTCAGAAAATGGCTGTCACTAATGAAAGCGTTGTCAAGCCTTGTGATTTTTGCATTTATTTTTTTCTTAAAACTCCAGTTCCTAGATGCAGAAACTTCACTTCTCTTTAAATGAAAAAGAAGTTTCTAGGTGTCAGAGCTGTGTAAAATATAAAGCACTGCTCCTAACCACACAGAAACCAAAACATCAAATTAAAAAGGACTTAAATTTATTTTTGAATCACACCCAGTGTACCCATACCTTGAGGTTTTTTTCAGCAACCTCCATGATTCTGAAGGACAGATTTGGGACTTTCAGTGTTGCTGATGTTGCACATTGGACAGGAATAAGCCTGGAGGTGCTGAGGTGCTCCAAGCAGTCATGGTCACACCAACAGTGCATCATCTGAAAGATGCCGAGAAGTGGCTGCCTAAGAGGGGAGCAGCAATGCTAATTTCATCTCTTTGGACCACATATTGGTGCAAGTTTGAGTGCCACACCAGGGATGGGAGGGATCTTGTTTTGCTATCATCAAAAATGCAGATGTTTGAGAATTAGGTGGTTTCAAAGCAGCATGTAACACAGGTCACTGCTTATGCTGGTGAGGGGGCTCAGCCACCAGCAGGTATCGGGCTAAATCCGTGCTGAGGTGCAGCAAAGATATGACAGATGATTTATGGTCTTTTCAGAGGAAGTTGGCTGTTCCTATGTTACATTCCTACAAAGCCTGTGAGGGATGACACAGCAGAAAGCTTTTTGTTTGCTTCGTACGGGCAGAGATGGCACATAGCCTGGTCTTGGAGGTGATGGAGAGAGAGCTGTTTGGTCCAGAAGGTGTTGGTCTCTGTGCAGGGAGACGCAACTGCTGGGCTGGGGAAACCCAGGGAGGAAAACCATCTTTGCAGCAGCAGTCTGAAATGCAAACGCAATTTACTTTTATTCTGACTGATTTTGATTCTTCTCTGCGCCAAAGAGTTCTTTGTTCTCTTCTGCTCACAATGCCTGGCTCTTGAATTTTGGTTAATTTGGAGAGCTTATGGTGGGGAAAAGGGCCAGGGTGGTCCCTTGAAGATTTGTCTGACTCAAGGCAGGGCTGCCACGAGAGACACCAGCACCAGTGGGGACTGGTCTGCTGCAGGTGGCCCGGAGCTGGGAGCCCTGTGAGCAGCCAGACTGCAAGAGCACTTCTGCCACCACCGTGGATATGTTTAGGGCTTTCTTGGCTACCCTGTGCTTGGGCACAGCGTTAGTCCCTTGGGGAGGCAGGATGTTTATCCTCTCACGGCAGGGCTTGCCGAGCCATCGGTGCAGGACGTAACCCACTTTTTCTGGTTTTCCTCACTGCAGTGTATCCGCAGGGAGTGTGTCTCCATCCTGCCTCGCTGCTCCTTCTCCTGGGCAGGCAGGTCACCTTACCGGTATTAGCTCTACCTCCTCCCAGAGCCCTAGGGATGCTCTTCTCCTGCCTGGCTGCTGCCTGGATGGGGCTGCTCTTGCTGCTGTGAACCTCTAGTTAATATTTTCACGCTATTGTAACTGGAGAGATGTGGGCTCCTGGACCAGTCCTGGGGCTGGGGAGAGAGGCTGTTCTTTACCTTCACAGCACCACGGTGCAGAAAGCTGCTAAAAACAGGCAACTCCGGGCTAGTAAGGGATGGGAACGGGTGTGAGCTTCCTGCAGGGGTTCAGGTTGTGTCCCACAGCTGGCTGCTGCACTGGAAAACAGGGGCTGCGGTGGCTCCAACAGCTCTGCTAGCACCTGGGGATGCGTGGGTGGCACCGGCTGCTGCAGGGGGACGGTGAGGGCAACCTCAAGGAGCAGCCAGAGAGGCATTTATCTTTGTCCTGGAGGGAGGAGGCCAGGTGGAAAAAAACACGAGAGACGGGAGGAAAACCAACCAGGAGAGCAAGGTCCACGGGCCAAATCTGCCGCAGCTGCCAATGTCATCAACGGCGGGCCCAGCGGTGGGGCGGGAGCCACCCTTTCCAAACACGGCAGAGGACATTGGATGCTCTCCCAGACGCAGCGCTGCAAACCCACCCAGAACAGTCCCGACACAGGCAAAGAGAAATATTATTCTCCTGTTTTAAAAATAAAAAGCCCGATAAGATAGCCAGAAAACAGTGCCGGCTCAGCCCTGCTCTTGGTCCTGGGGGCATCCAGGGTGTCACCCTGCTCTGGGGACAGGGACACAGATGTTGCACTGGGTATGGCCGTGCAGGTGCCCAGAAAATGAAGGGCAGCCAGGCCTTGCTGTGCTGCAGGAGGTGTTCCCAGCCTTTCTTCCCCTGTCCCTGCTCCCATGCCGTCCTGCCTGTCACCTTCCTTGCCGTCTGTGGAGGGATCCCCGCATCTTCCAAGCTCCAGATGCTGCGAGCACTGACACTGGTTCAAATCTAACACTGCAGATCATTAACATGGGAGAGCAGTTTAGTGACAAGTGGAGAAAAAATTATTAATGTTCTTTTCATGTTGAAATTATACCTTTGCTCCATGGGCTGAGCGATGAAAGAGAACAGCTGTGTCAATGGTCCATAATGGGAGGGAGAAACAGTTGTTTACAACCATATTGGCTCTTAAAAGAGGTTTAAAGTCTTTGTTTGAAGCTGTGTGTAGCTCCAGCGTTAAAGTATTAGGGAGGGGGGCGTTGCGGGGGTGCTCTGAGCATCCCCCAGCCACTCTAAGGCACATGTCAAAGGGAGCAGCAGGAGAGTCCTAAATGGCGAGACCAAAGTGTCAGTGAAAATCAGAGCTCAGACACCAACCAAGATTCCTCATTTAGGGCTTCTTGTGGAATGCAAAATGTAGTCATCTATGCTGCTGATAAAGTGCTGCTTATGGGGCAAGAGGAGCAGATCAGGGCAGATGTCACTGAAGGAGGAAAAACAAATGTATGGGGAAATTTCATGCAAGAGGTTTATCCTTGTGCTGGCCAGAAGGTTCTGGACCATATGGACCACAGCAGAGGTGAAGAGCGGTGGCTGCTCAGTCCTTCAGGGACTGCAGCCTGTGAAAGGGACCCAAATCCACATCCCCTTTGACAGAATTGTGTGAGTTGAGGAGGATTTTGAAAACAATCAAATATTTTTTTTCTCACAGATTTTTCATCACCTTACCTATTTTTTCCCCTGAACCCTTGCAGTAGATCTTTCTTGTTTATTTACTCTTTCTCCAATCCTAGGGTAATGACAATTGCCTACATTAGAGTTCAGGCTGTTTATCCACTGCTTTCTTTAGCAGAAAAAGCCTTAGAAACACTTTTGTAGGTAAAACACTGGAGCTGCACATTTTAGGCAAGTTTTCAGGTGATGCAGAAAGTTTTAGTCTGAAATTTAGAGATGTCAAATTAAAAATTGCATCTCTCTGTCCTCCAAATGAATGTTTTTCCATGGAATGCCCAAGGTGATTATGCCAGGGAGGGCAGAGATAAAATATTTTTGTGTTCTTTTCAGTTTTCTTGGAAATCCCTTAAGAACCCCAATGTCACAAGTTTTGCACATAAGTTTTTTTCTACCTTTTGCAGTGACCCTCTTTGTTTCCCTTCTTTTTAAACATCTACTCAAAGATGAGCTGGATCTTCCCTAAAAACGTCTGCTTTTCTCCATTGACTACAAAGGGAATAGCTTGGTGTGTGCAAATCGTTGAAGTTAGTGTGGGGACCTGCCCTCTCTGGGCTCCTCTATACCTGCTTTCCAAGAGCTTGCTCCATATCTCAGCCATCAATTTTACCAAAGGCACTGAAGGGAGGTTGACTCTGTTTTGCCGCGTGTGTGTTTTGAGGCCAGCTCTCTTATGAAATCACTGTGTTTGAATGTGCTTAGAAATAATGAGGCCCAAGACCTTCAGTAGCCTATTTCCATCCCATCCTAGGCAGCTGCTGAAGGCAAAGCTCGCCCTGGTTTGTTATTTCCAAATTTCCAGCCCATTGATGCCTGAGCAGCAGGTCTGGCAGCAGCCTCTCTTCCCAGCTGTTGGTGCCCTGAGTGGCCACCCTTGGGGGCTGCTGGTACCAGCTCAGCTGGTGGCCAGGTACCAGTGGACTGCCAAGGCATGTCACCATGGGTCAGGGAGTGAGCGAGCGAACAAGGCATGCAGAGATAAAGCCCTCCCTGGCCATCGTTACGTCTGAAAACTTTGTTTTGTGTGTCCTTTATAATTCCATCCTGCCATTAGCACTATTTCATGCAGCTCCTTGGAGGTCTTGAGTTATTTATTCTGGTAGTTAAACTGCTCACTGCTCCTCCAGGCAAATCCACGCCACCTCTCCATGGGCTGGGAGGAAGGCAGGAGCCCTTCAGAGCAGAACAGCCAAAACGAAGATGATCGTCAAAGATGCCACTTGATTAGCAACCTCCTTCATGCCCTATCCTCTGCATTTGATGTGGGCAATCAGGAGAAGGTGTTGCTAAGGCTACAAGATCTTGTTCAGTCTGCCTTCCAGGTCTTCTGTGGCTTCCCTTTCCCCTCCCTAACTGTGCCCAGACTTTCTGTTTAAATACCATCTACTTCAGCTGCAATTTGCACAAGTGTCCCAAAGCGCTTTGCTCTTGATTCTACAGTAATCTGCCCTTTGTACGCTAACCCTCTACGAGATGGTCTTGTTACAGAGAAAATACACTTGTCTTTGAAGAATGATAAAATAAGGATGTGAAGAAACAAAAGACAAGCAGGTCAAATCTGAGATCGATGCTGCCTGAGCCGGATTCTGCTGCAGATGATTCCTGGAGACAACTTGTGATCAAAGCAGTAAGGCAAGAATTTGTCATAACCACTGAAAGGGTTAATGTGATGAAGTATCTACCTCCTGCACATTCCTGCTCATATTCTGCAAGCGAAATACTCCCCGCCTGACACCGGTAGGTAACAACTTTGCCATGGTGATGCACTGAACCAACATGAATCAAACAGGTTTAAAACTGGCTGAGTTTCAAAGGTTAAATGCTGATCCCTTTCTGCTTTCACCCTCTCTTTCCCCAAGTTTTGTCTCTTTTACATGACAACAAATTTGATGTAGGCTAGTTGGATTGTTGCTGGCAAAGGACATCCCTTAAACAACCAGTCTGGTCCCAACACCATTAGGAACCAATTAAAAAAGGACTAGTCCCTTCCCAGCAGGTCCATGGTAAGGTATTTTTCACAGTATCTGACCAGCACCTGTGCACTTCTTGCAGTATGACAGGAGGAGTAAATATTATCCAAATCAGTAGAATTTATTAATATTTTCAGATTCCTCCTTTTTTCATTTCTCTTGTACTCCTACAGCACGTTTAAGAACACGTTCGCTGACAGCGTTGTCTTTGGAAAGGCTCATCAGCATTCTGCTACGGGCTGTCCTGCTAACGCTACCTGTTATTCAAGCTGCTTGCCTGATGCTTCCAGATTATAAGACCATTTTTTCCCTTTCATTTGCAACATTTTCCTGTTTGGGCTGAAATGTAACATTAAGAGCATTCTGACTCAGGCAGGTAATTTCATATTTACCGTATATATAAAAACGTTAACCTAAAGTAGCAGTTTCTAAGAATAAAGCACAAAAAGGTGTATTGCTTTGCCCGTTTTACAAAACAATTGCAGGAGTGATTTGAAATTTGGTGGTTGTGTTGTATCAAGGACGCCTTTCTCTGTGAAATTTCCCTTAAATGGAGCTAAACGTGTGATCCTTCAAAATAATCACAGTTTGCACAGGAATTTGCTTGTAGGAATTTCACAGTTGAATTCCTTGAGAGTCTCTCCTTTCCGTGAGCTCTGTGCGCTGCAGGGAAGGTTGCCTTGAAACTGGCAAATCAGCATTGCACTCCCCGTTCCCCGCAGCCACTTCTGCACATCACCAGAGCTCTGGGGCTCGTCTGTGTCGGCTGGAGCTTCCCTTGAGATCCAGCACGAACAGATGTTTTCTTCAAACACGGCCAGCAAAGAGATTTGTTGCTTGATGTCCTGACTTCCATCACTTTGTATCCTGCAAAGCAAAGCGGCATGCCCTGTGGCAGGTCAAGGAAGGGTGGTTAGGGAAAAGTTGGAGCTGCTTCTCACAAGGCTTCTCTTCTGAGTGTGACCCAGTCTTCCCTGCCTCTTGGACTTACCCACGGATGGTGCCATGGGTCAAGGCAGAAACAGACCCCTGGACAAGGAGCGCATCTCCCCTTTTCTCTGGCGATTGCCTGAACTTGCTCCTGATGCCTCTGTATGTTCTGTTGGCTCCCTGATTTACCTGGTGCCTTCATTGCTGTGTGCCCTGGGGCCTTTTTCTCAGCTAAGGAGATGGGAGAAGGGTGAGAAAGAGTAGTGATGGACAGGAGACACTGTGAGAAGGAGTAGAGCTGAGCAGGAGACACCTCTCTCACAGTCATCTGCATGGCTGAGGAGAAGAGGGCATGAGACCAGTGCAGGAATTTCTTAACTCCTTGCCCTTTGGTACGGGACTATGGGTTCAGCCTGGGCAGAGGATAAAATGGTCCCTGTTCAAGGGAGGCTCTTAAACCACAGGGAAAACAGAAGAGTTGGAGGGTTGACTATATAGAAAGAAATTAGTTATATGGATTGGGGCTTCATGGTCCTAATCTTTGACAAACACCTGACACACTTTGCCTCTTCAGGGCTGTAAGGTGTTTATTAGTGCATTGGCCAGCAAAGTCCTGAGGAGGATGCAGAAGTGCAAACCAGAGAGGAAAAGCAGGCACACAGATCAGAAAGCTGGACACCCTGCCCGAGCAGAACCAGGAATGCTCTCCTGGCTCCGATCTGGTATCCATGGCCAGGTCTGCCTCTATGTGTGGCAGAGGAAACAGTTCAAAATACATTTATAGTTGTGATGGATTGTGGGTCTCCTAAAACAGCCACAGAAACAGGGCAGGTGGTAGTGTGCTCTTACAGACCTCTCTTCTCCTGGAAGACCAGACAGTCTTCCCAAGTGGGTCTGACATCTCTCCCCTTCAGCATGTGACCCAAGGGGACCAAAAGCAAATGGGTCTGGACCCCCAGTTTAGGAGGAGTCAAATGCAAGAGATGAGTAGAGGGTGGTTTCTCCTGCACACCCAGAGCAAAGGGATTTCTACGCTGGCGGATTCTGCTGGGTATGCTGAAAGGTCAGCAATATTTCAAGTCAACCAGCCAATAGCTATTTTTGGCTCCCATTTTGCAAACACCACATCGGAAACAAAGAGTTATTTTGGTCCACCAGGATTGCTCTGATAACTTTGCTCAGTACAATGTTAAATAATCAAACCCCGCAGGAATAACAGCACTGTTTTATAATGCTATATTATCAGATATATAGAGGCACACAGGGGTGTGTGTGTGGAGGGGAGAGCTTAAATCTCTTAACGAGTACAAAGGAGTATTTATATTAGTCATATCATCTGAGTCCACATATTGCAATGATATGGAGTATTGTGTAGGTGTGCATGGAGGTATGGGTTTTTAAACAAGGGGGTACTTGTCCCAACAGGAGAAAATAGCAATAACTATTGTCCTCCACCGCTTTTTAGCAATGCTAGTGCACAATGTGGTTGGTGTGACAAGGAGCAGCTGAGGTGCCTGCAGAGCCCCACTCCTACACGCACTGTCACCATGGCTTCCTCCACATCTGTGTTGTGGAAACACCTCCTTTGCCCATGAAAAGCCTGGTGGAAGTGGAGCGCACTGATTTGTGAGTCACTGGTACCACTGCTACTGCAGCAACCACGGAGAGGAAGTCCCAGCTGCTGACTTTCAATGGTTTATGTCACACAACACCCACATAGGACAAGAGTTTCTTCTTGCTGAATGCTGCAGGGACTCAGGAAAGACAGACCTTGCCTGAAGACCTTGAAAATGTCCCTGGAAAAGACAGATAAAGGTAGGAGAAAGGGAGCCTTATAATATCGAGTTTATGGCTGGAGAGGTTAAGCACAGAGACCTTGCAGACCATCTGCTCTGTACTCATCAATTCCAGTGTATTTTAAAAAAATTGCTATTTAGGTGTCCAAGACACCTCTGTATTTCCAAGCATGATCTTCATGGCAGGTGATCACCACATGGAAAAAATCTCCTCCCAATTGTCCAGATGGTAGCAATGAGAAACTGACCTCCTCTAGGAACACAGGAGCTATTCTTGTAAGAGCAGGGCACTTTGGAGCCACGTTCCTCTGATTACCTGCCAAAGGCATCAGGGAGGCTGGTGTTGGAGTGAGTCACTAAGCCAAGACACCCTGAGCACCAGGCCTGGATCAGTGGTTCATCTTTTTATTAAGCCCACCTTTCCAATCCTCAGAAGGCCAAAGGGAGATCTTTCTGCCTTGTCTTCTCACCAGTGGGTGGTCATGGAGAGGAGACAAACTCTTCTCAGGTGTCCACAGTGAAAGGGCAGAAGGTGACAACCACATGTTGTCACAAGAGACAGGACATAAGGGAAAGAAACTTTTCCAGAAGGATAGTCAAACAGGAGAGCAGGAGCCCAGAGAGGATGTGGTGATTCCATCGTTGAAGGTGTTCAAGCTTCAATGGGATGTAGGCATGAGCAGACTGCTCTACCACCAAAGGTGCTTTGAGGAGGGGTTGGACCAAATAAAGTCTATAGATCCCTCCCAGTCTAAATTATTCTGCAATTTATCTGTGTTGAAAAAGGTTGCTGGTGTGCTCCCCATCCTGTCTGAGTGGCTCAGTGTTTTCCCCAGGATGTGGCATCAAGATGAAGCCATCAATTTCAGACCCGGGGGCTCAGCTGTCTGGTGCACACAGTGGGATGTGAGGAAGCCTCAGGAGTTTTCACATCTGCCTGGGGGATTTGACCACGTTTCCTGCCTCAGAGGTGATTGCTCTCTAAAGCACTGGGGAGTTGTGAGGTTGCCATTTATTTTCAACACCTTAAAAAGCGAAAAAAACCTACTGCACTTTGCATGCAACATCAAAATGCTGTTTGTCTGAGAAGGGAAGAGAAAGGGTCTGTAGGCTGCTGCTTAGGGCAGCCAGCTGGAACATAACTGTGAATTAAAAAATATTTTGGAGTGAGAATTCACTAGAGCAAGGGTTGAAATCTTGGAGTCTCACTTTCCCTTGTCCTCAAATCTTCCCAGATACCAGCCCTTGAGCTGTGCTCTTTCCAGCTGACCTGAAATGCCTTTCCCAGTCGACGAGGGCTGCCCCTCTGTCCTGCTGGGATGAGGGGAAGGCTGGGGTAGCCTCAAGAAGGCTCCTGGCTGCAAGCACTGAGCAGAGGCAAACACCCCTCGACGCTGGTGTGTAAGTCACTGGGAGAGGTGGATCTCAAACCACCTCCTTCCTCAGGATTTCCTGCAGCATAACTTGGGCTTCCCCGTGTGTATCAGGCTGGCTGTAGGAAGTCCTGTTTCCCAGGCACTACATCTTCCCATGCGCCTCCCAGGGAGCCTCCGTGTCCCCTTTCATGAGTCTACTGTTTTGCAGGATGCGCAGGGTCTGGCCCTGGGGCTGATGCCCTTGTGAGGGGTTAGCACAGAGGGACCCAGTGATCAGCCCAGAATCACGTGAGTAGGCTTGAAAACGGTGGGGCAACATGGGCTTCCATGGCAGCATCACTGACTTAGGGTTTAGTCTTCACTAGATCACGTTCTCTCATTCTCTCTCTGGAAATCCAGCACCTGGAGCCATGAGACTACCAGAGAATCTCAATTTGGGGAGTTTCTAAAGGGTGTTCTCAGCCCTTTGTGGTGCAGAGAAATGATTGAAAAGACAGTACCCCTCCTCCTCCCCTGCTGCAAGAAGCAATTAGGGAGCCCAGATCCACTCATTTTAAATCTTGTCATTTTAAGCCAATTGTAGAACTTTTGAACACCTGGAGTTGACAATCCTACAGCCCAGAATTCCTTGTGCTTAGACCACCCAGCTTTTGCAAATATCTGCACAGATACATGTGTCTTCAATTTGTAATGTATTTTGCGAAAGCTGTTTCAGTCTCTTAAAAGAGGCACTTGGTACCTTGAATGTTCACATTCCAGAGCACTGGTCTCTTTTGGTGTATTCATGTGCTTTTTGTCTGTGTGATGGAGAGGCTGCTGTCACTCAGTCAGAAGGAACATAATATATGCAGTTGCATATTTGGGTTGCTCACCTTCTGGAGCGTTGAACAGACTTCCTAAATGATGCCTCAGTCCTTTGTTCAACTTTCAAAATGAATATCCCAGAAAAGTCTGCATTTTCTGGCTCAGAAAGACTTTCAAGCACAATGAATCAAAAAGGGGATAATTTTTGAAGCATTTGTATGGGAAATTTATGGCTTTGCTCCTTCCAAGATGAAAAACCTGATGTAGGCTATAAATTTACTTAGAGGTTTGCCTTTAAAACTCAGCTTGTGCCTTCTCATGGGAAACAGAGGATGGGTAGGTATAAATCAACCTGCACTAAATGGAATGGCTAAGACTTCAGAAAGAGAAATCTGGTCCAAAATATCTGCTCTTTGTTGTGGAGTCAAGCTGAGCTTGAACCCAGTGTTATCATCTCAGTCATCTGTGCACACAAGACCCGCTGGCATGAGTTTGGTGGCACTTCCAGCCAGGTGAGCTGGTGTGAGATGTAGTAGGCTCAGCTTGCAGAGAGGAGGGAGGCTAAAAATCCCTGCTTGGAGCACTCCTGTAATTTTCCACCTGTTCCAAGAAAGACTGAGAGGTTTCCCCAGTACTGACCAGGGGAAAGAGCAGGATAAGTGGGCTTGGGGCAGCACAAGAGGCTGGTTACCCCATGACTCACACCCAGCCTTGTCTACCCCACAGCCAGCGATGGTCATCCAGCGTAGCTGATGTGAAAGCAAATCCTGAGCCGCTCTGCTGGGACAGAGAGAAAAAAAAAAATATTACATTGCTATGGAGGAACAATCCCGTGTTTATTCCTCATGAGCTTACATTGAAACATGGCTGCTGACAGGTTATTTTGGTAAAAAAGGCAAGAGCTAACCGTGTCCCTCGTTCCACTGCCTCCTCTGCATGGGTGGAGTTTCAGTGAAATCGGCTGGAGCCCTTCCACACACAGCAAACGGCAGGATTAGCAGTGATGTTTTGCAAATATCCCTCTTACTCAAATAACCTTTAACTAAAATGCTCCATTGAGCTGCAATCACTGGTACGGTTGTTTTAGTTTATAGTTTCTATGGTGAGTAGTGTGTTTCTGGAAGCTGGGCTAAGTATTTTTTTTTCTCCCCTGCTTGGAAACGTTGTGTTGAAGAAAGTGGAGATTGTTAGACGTTTTGAAACACGTTCTTCTCCAAAAAAGTTCCCTTTTGAATGCTTGATAATAAAAATTCCTTTGCATGGTGCTATAGGCTGTGGGCTAAATTATGTGGCTGGATGGTTATTTAGCAAGATATGGAGTTGCCACAAAACTCAGTCAATGCAAGTTCAGAAAACAGCCAGGCACTGCCTGAGTTTGCAGCTCCGGTGAACCATTGCAGAGCAGAGGGATGGAGAGCTGGTGGCATCACGCAGGGTGCTGGGGCTGAATGCCACATGAAAACAGTCTCAGCACTGAGGCACAGGACACGGAGCTGAGAGGCAGGTCCCATTGACAGCTCTGCTAAAAGGTTTGCTGTCTGTCCCTCCGCTCTGTAATCTTGGAGCAACACCTCAAGCCAGCCCCACAGAGATCCTAGGGGTGTCGCAAACATCTGATGACTCTGGTGGTGGGTGATGGCCCATGTGTCAGCCCCTTTGGCAGACAGGGATGAAGAGAAGGCAGAGTTGGGTATACGTGTGGGCTGTGAAAGGGTGACAATTCGGTTTGGAGGTTTTGGTTTGGTGGTACCTGGTGAGGGCTGAGCAGTGGCATCTGCTCGGGGCAGGCAGCAGGGTCACTGCCAGAGGCAGGGTTTGGCCAACCATCGCTACAGCCGCAGGTTTGGCTCCTCAGCTCTCTTCTGGCTGTTCGTGTCTAACAGAGGCAGGGGCGTCCCAGAGAAGAGAGATGGGTGTGTAGCAACATCAGGCGACTGACTGCTGATAGGAATGTAGAATATTTGAGCTATTTCGCTTTTTGTGTATAAAGCTCAGCGTCAGCACCAGAAATGCAACAGGAAAGCAAATGTCAAAAAGGAAAAGAGTCAAGAGCTGAAGAGTAACAGCTTCTGGTTAATACGTGCACGTTTCTACCCATTAGTCTGAAGATGTAATCCCTAAATCATGCCAGCCTTACTGGTATGTTTTATGCAAGCCGTTACTGTCTCCAGGAGCTGCAAGTGAAAACACTGTTGTTATACTCATGCTCTTATATCACATATAATGATTCTTGTCCAATTTGCTAAGCAGCAGTGTTCAGTGTCACATTGTGTGGGAATTAGAAGCATTATTTGGTAGTCTTTTTTAATTTTAAAAATTTCTGAAATGGTAGGCATATAAATTGCTGCTTTCAAGTTTGGGGTGAAAAGGAAAAAAAAATTAGAAAAGTGTCACTGCTTTTAACTGTCATATCACCTCGATGCCATGCTCTTAGCCAGGAACACTTCACAACTGCTCAGCAACCTTCCTCCTGCCCCGAGAAGAGGCAGCCAAAGTCTCTCCTGTCTTCTGGACCAGACCCCACAAATAAAAAAGTTTGTGAATCCCACAGGTGTACACCTCTGTGGGTGTCAGACGTAAAAATGCAGAGCTCTTTACTGAGGAAAGGTAGAAACTCCCAGGAGAGTAAAGATAGAGAGGTTGAAAATTTGGGGACTGAACATATAAATTTTGCTGTGTGACTTCATCTCAGATAGGTGAAGTGGCTAGACCTAAGTTTCTGGTGAAACAAGAACCAGAACAGAGGTCTAGGGACTTCTACAACCCAGCAAGCGACACTTCTCTCCCCCGTCTCATCCATCTTCTTCTGAATCATTTATGGATGTTTTGAGGCTGCTTATGAAGTTCAGAGGCATTAGGATGGCGAAGAAAGTGCAGAGAGGCGTTGCATGTGCTGTCAGCTCCCCGGCGGTGTGTCCATCTGCTCTCGTGCGCTAACGAAGACCTGCTGCGTGATGCCTTTCAGGAAGCTCCAATCTTCAGGGCCTTTTGCATTAATCTTTAATATGCTCTTTGTGTGCTTGTCATGTAGGAATTCAAAGACAGAAAATAAGCTGCTTAGCAAAGATGGGGCATATTAGCTGACTTCTACTCCAGGCTGTGGGCCAAATCCACCAGCCTCTGGTACAGAAGAGACAAGCTTGGGCTAACATGCCCTTTTGCAAAATTTTTGCAAAAAGGAGAGGGAAACACGTCAGCACCACAAGGGATCCCATCCTGTGTTTTTTAATCCTTCCTTTGTTTGAGCTGCCTGATCTCTCCAAGAAGACACATGAGGAAAGTTCTCAGTGAAGGCCCAGCAAAGCTGCCAAGCAATGCACATCAAATGAACAGGCCCACAACCACTTCAAAAGTAAGCTCCAATAACAGTCCAAATTCCCAAATTCAGTATATTACCCATTTAGAAGCAGATCCTCAAACTCAAAAGAATTACCTCTGTACGTATGCGATCTCAGAGGAACATTGGGTTGGAGGTTCATGAGCACAACCTCACCAAACCTAAACTAGCAGCATGGACACAGCTGGGGTTGGTTCATGCCTTTGTGATAGAAGTTGAGTATCTGCATTAGCTGTTTGCACATCAGACATTGGAGATTCCTGCTCTTTCATGAATATAGTTTCCAGAGTGTTTTGCTTTGAGTTAGTAGCAAACCATTACTCCGATGCATCATTCTAGATAAAAAAATAAATCCACAAAGAAGATCGAGCTTAATTATGGGATAATTCAGTGTACAGTGTGTTACGTGTTCCTGGTAGCCTGTAGAAAGACTGGTATATTCCAGTTTTCTGAGTTAGTGCTGGCATATACAGTCCTGATAAAATTCAATTTGTGAATTCTAGTCATGATCTTGAAGTTTATTAAAATGCACTGAAAAGAAAGGTGACATTGTAAAACAGAAAAAATAGTGGTGCCTTGCAAAGCCTGAAATACCAACACGAGTATCTTTAACACTGGGCTAATCACAGTAAATCTGGAGGGGAAATCAACTCTCCCAGTTTCTTCTGAAATCTTACTCCGGAGCAGAGCCGATGGTCGCTCTAGAAATCATTAATATTTGATCGCACGCTCTGTGCTGGTATGTCTCATACGGTTTGTGTGTGTTTAACTTGTGTAAATTAACTACTCTGCAGTAGTACATTACTTACAAACCTACCTACCGCGATGTATTGCCTATGGCATATGTTGCCACAGACACTGTGTTGTTTATGAACATTCCAGGTGTGATTGCATTATAGTGATAGCTGTATTCTGCTCTGGTGTAAGGCATGGGCCTTATCCTGCCCATGCTTCTCCTAAGAGCTCACATCCTCTCGTGTTCAAAGCACAAAAAAGTGTTGCCTGTGGAATTTTCCTTCTAAATAAGAGTAGTTCCAGGAGCAGGAAGAGTTCGCTGAAACGTAGCAGCATCTGGTTCTCATTTTGGGAACCAGTCATTTATCCAATTTTCTAAGACTGAGACAAGAGGTCAAATGATTTCAGTTCAGGCACTGAGTTGCTGGATCAGGTTGATTTACACCTCAAGATGCTCCTAGTTCTCTCCTTTGGCCAGCAGATGTTACAAACCAACAGAAAAGACAGTTTCCAGCATTAATGCAGTATTGTCTGTCACCTATGCAGACCCATGTATTAAGACTCTATAAGATCACCTCATGGTGTTTTCCCAAGCCTGTATATGTTTTCTGATTAGATATATGCACTGGAATTAGCCAAATCCCCACTTAAGTGCTGTACTCTATGTATCTAGGTCATTTGCACAATTTTTATTGTAAATCTGGAATAATAAGCACAGCTCTTGGCAGAGTTCTGCACGGCAGAAACACTTTGTATCTTCATATAAATGCATGTGAGGTTTTATGGAGGGGGGAAAAAGAAGAAAGAACAAATTAGTTAATTTGGCTATGGTTTTCCTGGCAACTTAAGAGTAACCAGGAGAGATAACTGGAGAGACTCAGAGCTGTTGCTTTTACTCTACTTTTAGGCAAACATGTTGGGCAACTCTTGGACCATTTCACCTGCCTCTTCTGGTCTCAGCCCACTCTCAGTTTGGCCCCGGGAACCTGCAGTGGGGAACGCAGGAGAAACCTGCTGGTTTTGTTCTTGCCCGAGCCAGCTCAACCACCTGGCTGGGCTCCGCTCGGGTGGGCTGCAGGGGGGAGCTGGGCTGGCGGCAGCAGGGAGAGGGGCGATATCATAGAACCATAGGATGGTTTGGCTTGGAAGGGACCTTAAAGATCATCGAGTTCCAACTCCCCCTGTCATGTGCAGGGACACCTCCCATTAGACCGGTTTGGTCAAAGCCCCATCCCTGTCTTGAACTCTTCCCTGACCAACCTGTTCCAGTGCCTCACTACAGTCACAGTGAAAAATTTCTTCCTGATATCTAATCTAAATCTACCCTCTTCCGGTTTGAAGCCATTACCCCTTGTCCTGTCACTACAAGCGCTTGTAAAAAGTCCCTCTTCAGCTTTCTTGTAGGGCCCCTTTAGGTACTGGAAGGGTGCTATAAGGTCTCCCCGGAGCCTTCTCTTCTCCAGGCTGAACAACCACAACTCTCTCAGCCTTTCTTCCTAGGAGAGGTGCTCCAGCCCTCTGATCATCTTCATGGCCCTCTTCTGGAACCTCTCCAACTGGCCCACATCCTTCTTGTGCTGGGGACTCCAGAGCTGGACACAGTATTCCAGGTGGGGTCTCACCAGAGTAGAGTAGAAGGATAGAATCACCTCCCTGTACCTGCTGGGCATGCTTCTTCTGATGCAGCCCAGGATACAGGTGGCCTTCTGGGCTGCGAGCACACATTGCTGGCTCATGTTGAACTTCTCATCAGCCAGCACCCACAAGTCCTTCTCCTCAGGGCTGTTCTCAATCCATTCTCTGCCCAACCTGCATTTGTGCCTGGGATTGCCACAACCCAGGTGAAGGACCTTGCACTTGGTCTGGTTGAACTTCATGTGGTCTGCACGGGCCCACCTCTTGAGCCTGTCCAGGTCCCTCCAGATGCCAAAAGGTGCCCCAAAGCAGGGCAGACACAGCTCGAGCCTTGGGCAGGGGACAGACCAGGTACCTCTGCGTGGGTACGGGCACCGCAGGCATCTTCTGCAGCTTCCTCCCACTGCAGGAGACCCTCCTGCTTGCAGACCAGACTCTGCTGCCATAGGTGCTGTGCAGGTATTTCCAATACAAAGCAACCAAAAGGCAGTTGCTGCCCTTAAGGGTTTAAAATGGAATCACTTGGAAGGAAAGCTTTGGCTCGGTTACATTAGTGGTTATCACGACCAGAGGCAGGCGCTAAGTTGTGAAAAATCACCTATTGCAAAAACAAGGTAATTACACGTCTGGGTTATTTGTGAGTTGAATCAGTTCTTTCCTATTTGCTGAAATGAAATGCAAGCACCTAAGCAATGTAGTTTGCTGCTTTGTTCAAACAGTGAAGCACCTCCAGCACTGCTCCCCCAACACGCTGTGGCTCTGCATGGTGAGAAGGGCACACATCACTGTTAGAAACCAGAAAATCTTTGAAGAATGCAGTAAAATCTTCACTGACTCAGAGAGCTGGCCTTGCTTGGGGCAGCGGCTTAATGTGATAACCATCATCTCCTGCTCTGCTTATTTCAATATATTACTGAGCATTTCTATAAAGCAGGGGTTTAAAATACCCTTGTTTTATTCCTTTTTTCTTGCCCTCAGTAGCTAAACTCATCCCCCAGCCCCAGTGGACCCAAAGGAATGCCAGCAAATTTAGAAGATTTCTACCAATGGATCTGCAAGCATGGTTTGTACCCACACATCAAAACTTTGTATTATTTTCATAGCTTCTTTTTCTCAGAATGCATATGAGAATCATACAGACGATTTCTAGCAGGACAGTGGTTCATGCTGAGCCAGCAAATAATTTTCTAGTCTTATTTTGAATCACTCTTGGAACAAGTCTTTGCTATGCATGTACAAACCAGGCCAAAAAAAAAAGAAAAAAAAAGTAGGGTGGGGAAAAAGACACAAGGCCCTTTGTCCTCTCTGGAATTTGTTTAAAACCTCAGGGATGAATAAGGCACTTTATTTAACCCAGCCTGGCTATAAATAGGAAGCAGCACCTTAGCCTCTTTGTGAACTAGGGAATTCAGATGTCTCCTCAGTTACGATCACACTTGAGAGGCACAGCTTCAATCTGAGGTGTGTCCTTATGCTAAAGGGTCATTAAGGGTAACCGACGGCACCGGGTTTGGTCCAGAGAGAGACCTTGAGCAAGAAAGAAGGTGCTGGGGCCAGCAGGAGTCCAATGGCTGCTTTGCCTTTGCTCATGTTTTCTGGCTGTGCTTTAAGCACCAAGTCCTCCTGGTGTTTAGCATCCCAAAACCCATCTTAATTTTTTTCTTGTCTCTACTGGAGCAAAATTGGTTTCAGCATGGTGGGAGTGACTGTTCATCACTGTGGTACTTCAAGGTCTTCATGGTGGAAAAGGCACCAGGACCTGCTCTTCCCTCTCTGGAGAGACCCTTCGCAGGAGTGGTTAGCTCCTGTCCCCCCAGGGGACCTGGTCCCACCATCTCTGGGCTGCACTACTGGGCCAAATTAACCAAAACCAGGATGGACAGGAACACCTGAGATTTCGAGAAACCTCTTCTGCAGCAGGTCCCAGCCCTTGGGCTCATGAGGAGGGGGAGGATGAGCCACCTCAGCCATGTGTGTGTCCTGCTGGGGAACAGGAAGGCTAGCAGCTAGATGTGCCCATTGAGAATTAAAAAAACAACCATGTTGCTTCCAGAGCCAGTGCACTCCACTGCTATGTGGAGATCCTTTTTGCGTCGAACTCACTTGTTCTGCCTCAGTTCTAAATTTGGGAGAAAAAAACCTAGTTGCTTCCCTCTGCACACCCAAGCCAGGAGTTAAAGACCAGTACCTGTAAAATAGCAGCTGAGTTGCTGGTTTTCATCCCATGTTCAGTTATTTTGTTCTGCCCCCGTGTTTTCAGTTGCAGTTCTTGCAAGTACTTGCAAGACCTCACCAGCCTGAAGAGCTAATCCAGGAGGATGTATGGGGCTGCCAAGGGAAGGCTGGGTGGATGAGATAGATGCCTGTGCTATTTCTTCCTGCTCGAATCATCATCAGCGAGTAGTTAACAGCAACAATAAATTATTCTTAAGTTTCCAGCGCTGTGGCACCTAGAGCTTTCCTCATATCCTGGGTCTGGCTGTACATCCCAGAAGCATCCCTGTCCCAGGAGTTATCGTGGCTTCATTGCCTACTGAATAGTAATGCGTGGGGGTACAGTTGTCAGAAGTATAGAGGACACGTGGGTATGTGACAATATCCAACCTATGTTTCAAAAATTAAATGACTAATTCATAAAGAGAATTTGTCACACTCCAGGAGCCATGCTGAAGCTGAATGCTGGCTTGATTGCAAACATCCATTTAATGGCTGGACTCACTGTAATCACGGGCATTTTAAACAGATTTCCTTCGGTGTGTGGGCACGAATTGTCAGTCAGGCTGAAAAGATCCTTGTCCTTCATAGTTAAGGTCTGGGGTCTGAAAGCTGAGCGTGACAATAGCTCCATGTCCCCATCTCGCTGGAGGCCCCCACTCCTCCGCTCCTGCCCACCCTCCTAACTGGGCTCTGGGATGGTCTCCAGAAGGGAAGTCTGCTAAGGTTAGATGTGAAATTTTTGGACTCCACATGGGAGAAACATTGGAGAAAATGGAGAAAAATGTTTTATCAGTGTTCTTAGAGGAAAACTGCAACTTTTCAATGCCTCAAGTTTATTTTTTGCCTTTTTTTTTTTTTTTAAAGGGAGAAAACCAGAAACTTTGTTTAAAACTTCATTTTCTAGAGGTGAGTGAATTTAAACTTCGGAGAGTTACTGTCTCTGAAATGAAAGCCACAATGTGTTTTCAGGGACCAAGGGAAGAAGGGTACCCTGCTCTAATTTGTGATGGAAGTAGTGCATATGAGTAACAGCTTTTATAGCACCAGTGTGAGGGATGTGCTGTTTGTTACAGGAGTCATCACTCCCTGTAGCTGCCAGAAATCACCTTTCTCCACACAAGAATTCACGTAAATACTGAATTTGGAAACACAAAGAAAGGAAAAGATGATAAAAACCCAAATTGGATTTGATTTGATTTAGATGTGATGTTTTTCAGTTTAACGTCATAAAAGACAGTTTTAAATAAAGGCCAGTTCCACTGAAAATGTTGTTGCTCCTTTAGACAGGAGTGTTGAGCAGAATGAATCTAAATGCAAGGACTACTGAGCAGATGTCTGATTAAAGACAAATGAAAATATCTCGTAATATGTGAATAGGATAACATTAAATGAACCAGTGGATCTATGTGTAAAATATAAATGTTCAGAGCAAGACAACACTGTTCCCACACTCATTCTGTATAATTAATTACAGATAAACTCCCCCTGCTTTCAGTCTCAAGGAAAGAGAACAGCCAGATCTCACAGCAACATAAAATAGGCACCAGTTAAAATTGCATCCCCTGGAGCCACCAGGTAGTACCTGTTGCATCCTTATGTGGCTGAACACCATACACCACGCAGGAAAACCCCAGAAGGAAGGGATGGCTCCTAAGGAGGTGAGGATACAGTGTCAGCCCCTCTACCACCCCACCCCCAGGGTAATATATGCCTGGACATGAAATTTCCATAGTGCATGGAAACTCCAGTCCTGAGTGACATTAAGCATCAGGTTTGCAAGTGCTGCAGTGCCAAAGCTGGGCTCATTGCCTCTGGCCTAGGATTCAGAGTTTCCCTAGCCATGCCACCACTGGCAGGCACAGTCCGGCGGCAGCAGGTCTCCAGCCCGGCTGGGGAGAAACTGGTTTTGACCCAAAAAAGGCTTTTTGCCATGCTGATATACCCATCTTGGCAAGTAGCAGCTGCTTAATGTAAGAGGGAGCCTCACCCTCCAGTTATCTGATCCTTGGCTTTTTGATAACTTGACGTTTTGGGAAAAAATTGGTTGTTCAGTGAAAGACTATCTCTGCCTCTCATCTTCTCCGCCACATGACCCCACTCTGCTTGCACAGGGTATAGGTTTCTAGTAATGTGAGTTCCTGCTGGGTTCCACAACAGCCTTTCCAGAAGATGTTAAAAAATGTGCATTGCATTAAAAGGTGAATGAAGATGAGCCAACTGGCTCGCTGCTAGGGCTACACGTGCGGCGGGGCCACACCAAGCAGGGCAGCAAGAACATCCCAAGACAGAAGCAGCAAGCGTAGAGCTGCCTGCTCCAGGAAGGGCTGGAAGGAAAGAGAAGGAGATGGCAACTGCCATTGACGTAAATCTGGATTTATCTGTGTAGAAGCATGTGGGCTGGAGGGCCAGTGAGAATATTTGCGTGCCACGGGGCAAAGGCAGGCTTAGAATGGGCTTCGTTCCCCTGTATTAGCCGTATTTGTGGTAGGGCAGGAGCTGCACACCACCACAAATAACCCTTTGCATTTTTAAACCAAGACACACATGGGTACACCACTTGCTCCAATCGGTCCAGTATAGGCATTTAATAGGCTAAATGGTGTAATACATCTACAGGACATACATTAATTGAGTAGTATGTACAGGTGGCATTTTACAAAATTAGAAAGAACTGAAATAGAGCAAAATCCAACAATGTCTTACTCCATAAAACTTCCTTTCTGCACTACATGAAATATTCTACAAGCTAGACTAGAAAAATATGACTGAATGTCTTTTTTTTTCCTTTTTAGTTTCTACAAAGCTTTTAATCCAGAAAAAAATACAAAACAACTATTGAGTTTATTAGAGAGACAACACTTGCACACAGACAAATTAAGTGGACAACCATAGACCTGCAAGTTGAATAAATAGGGCTAGTTTGTAGAAAACAATTTTCTCTCTATCTTGCTCTCCTATTTTAGGGCCTCTGGCCCATGTTCAGAAAAATAAAAATGGGAGGAGGAGTTTGGCTTTGTGTGCCTGTTAAACTGAGGCCATACGGCTTTAGGAGAAAACTTTAGTTTGAAGCATCCATTTGCTTCAGGTAAAACACTTCAAGGGAGAAACGTGAAAGAGGGAAAAGGGAAGAGAGGCGTAACTAGGCTGGAAGAAGGAAATCTGGCATTTCTCTGTGGACTGTAGCTTTACGTACTTGGATGAAAAAAGTACTGCTGCATGGCGTTTTTTCCAGGGTGTATGTAGAATTTTGTTGTTTCTTTGGGAAACTTATTTAGGGAAGTGCCATTGACCTCAGGTGGAAATAGGATAAGGGCCATCCAGAGCAGGAAGGGAGGGAGCGTCTGAAAGCAGACAGAGAGCACATAAAATTGGGGGAAGTGTTTCAAACAACTGTTTTTCCTTTTATAAAACGAGAAGAAAATTAAGTGATACGTCTAACGTCATTCCTCACGGAGCTGGGCAGACGCAGATTGAAAGGAAATCACACAGCTAAAAATATGTCGTCACCGCCGTTGTTTTTCCCCCAGAGCTTTCTAAAACTTCTTGATGGTCGATGCAAAAGCAGCGTTTAAAGAGCACCTCGCATCCGCCTGGCCGCCTCGCCAGCGCAGCTTTCCTCCCACCATGACCAGCTGCAGACGGGTCCGAGCCGGGGACCTCTTCTCGCTGCTCGTGTGCTACCCAAACATGTAGCTTGAGCTTGTTCTTGCTTTATTGGCTTTACCAGAAAACTGTCACCGGTGAAGGGGAGGGGGGTGACAGGGATGGCAGCCAGGTTTAGGAGGCGCTCTGAAACCTCCAGTTAACTCTGGGTGAAATTGGGTGCTCTGACCAGAATCCCACTCATCCAACAAAATAATTCTGTGACAGCGTAGGTAAGAGAGTCTACATTGAGGAGGCAAAACAGATCGTTATATAGGTTGAGAGAGCAAAGTTTAACTTAAGTATCACATTATACTATACTACACTGCTTATAAAAAGGGTTCTAGATCCCAAACACCTCAAATAATGAGCTATAGTTTTGTACATAAATTAATGTTGCTTTGAAGTAAAATAGTCTCTTTTCCTTTGTATTAAACATTCATTGCACAGAATTCTTTGTAAGTAAATATATTAAATTTGGTTGCTAAGAAGGTATAAACTTATCTTATTAATACACCTGGCCAGTAAATTTTATCCACCATCACGCAATTAAAAGCTGCTGTTAGAGAAAATTATTACTGGAGAAAAGAAAGCACTTGGAAGTCAACTTAGGAGTTAATGCTGGAAGAAATCCTGTTATATTGTTCCACCTACAGAGAGTGGCTTCTTCCGGCTGCAACATTAATTGGAAGTACAGACCCCATCCAGCCCCGCAGAGATGGAGAAAGCCAGCTTTGTGGCTTATGGGACACTCATCACTGACACAGTCAAACCCTTCTGAGTACATGCATTGTCTGTCTCCACCAACACTGTCCAAAGGGTAGTGTTTTGGGCTGAGATCAGTGCTTCTCCTGGGATGGCGGGAGGGAGTCTCTGGGAGAACCCTGTGCAGAAACAGGTTCACCCCTGTCAAAACAGTCCCCAAATCCCCAAGGAAAATCTACTGGAGACCCGAGTGGAACAGAAACAGCTTGTCCCACCCTGAGCTCTGGTCTCCAGGAGTTGGCCACGCAACCAAAGCTGAGGTGGCCGTGCAACCGAAGCTGAGGGGGCCATGTTGCGGGTGAGGGCACCCTGGCACCCATGCTCCCACTGGCAATGCCACTTGGGCAGGAGAAAGTTGGGTGTGCATCCCACCACCTCGGCCCTCCTCAACCCCCTCCTGCTGCAGGTGGCTTGGGGAGCACCTGGCATCAGACAAAATGGAGGGCAGGTTTGGGCCATGCCATGGAGCTCCTGTCACCCACCCCCAACCACCGCCCGGCTCAGGTTGGGGGAGAAACAGCTGGGCCTCTGCACCTACGTTATACACAAAACATACCAAAAGAAGAGTTGTCACAACGATTTCTATTAACAAGGTGGGACAAATCCAGCCCTGGCAGAAGCGGGAGCCATCCTGTTGGCTTCAAGGGAGAGGGGCGCGCACCACACCGCGGCTGGACCTGGGCCTCAAGAGCGCACGAAGAGCACGATCCACCCGACCAAGCCTACAACAGACAGCCTCACTCCACAAACACCAGCGGCTAGCTAATCCGCTTCGTCAATGTACAGCAAGAAAGCGCTTCCGAAAAGGCGTCAGCCTTATTGAAAAGGCGGTTGTAAGAAAAGGCTGGTTCATCCGAATTTGCACAGCTCAGCCAAAAGGGAGAGAACTGCTCTGGGCCACCCCCAGGGGCGGCAGCCTGGAGGCAAATCCTACACTTGCGTCTCTATACAAAAGTTACAAAATCAAATGGTGACATTATATTACATCTATTGTCCATAATATCACAGTGCTAGTTTTAAATGGCTAAAAACAAGAAAGGTTTTTGATTTAAGACATCCCTCCTGTAGAAACGTAACCCCTTTGTCCTGCTGTTGATACCTGAAAGCAGCCTTGCTTGAAAAAGGTAAATCCAATGAAATGTGCTAATTGAAATTAGGAACATTTTTCCTTGATAATCTTGTATTTCTTAACACGTCCCATTGTTTCCCAAGGAAAAATTAAACAAATAATATGAATCCCAGCCTGAAAATCAAAATGATGAAAAGAACAGTTCTAAAGCCCAGACGCTTCTTACCAGGTACTAACTAAATAAAACCCTTGCAGATTTAAATACAGATTACTTTGACATGTCTTCAGAGTGTGTTAGCTTTCCAACAACATTCACAATCAAGTTTCACTTCCGAGGCCATGGAGTCCCTACTCATCCTCTTCAGTTCTGCTTTCCAGAGTATCTGTACTGTCTTCCACTTCTTGAGCTGAGTGTGCTGAAGTATCTGCAAATAAATAGTTTGTCAGCATTTATTTCCCCATACAGGTACAACGGCCTTCATTTGATTCCCTGCTCCACCAGGCAGATGATCCATCAAGGTGCTCAGACTTGATACAAGTGATTTGCTCTACTTGCAAACCAGTAGTTAAACCTGGAATAGGGTAGTCTGAGGGCATCACAGCCTGACATTACAGGGGACGTCAGACCTCAGGATGGGTAGCGAGATGAGGTGATGACCCCTCTCATTAAAAGCAGGACAGTCACCGTAGTGGGAGGGCTACTTGCTGTCTTACTGAAATCTGATCAAACTCTTAGTCCTGAAGACATAACGAGTCCTAACACCAAAGCACAAAAACACCACAGAGGCCATAAATATAGAATCACAGAATTGCCTAGGTTGGAAGGGACCTTTCAGATCATCTAGTTCAACCATCAAAATGGCATCATAATGTGCAACCTGGAGGTCAGGCCACAGATATGGCTCATATTTCATCTTGATGATCAAACCCTGTGGTTGCCACCACCCAGAAGCACCAACTGGAACAGCAGGCGATTTGACACTTCAAGGTCAGACCGTTTGTCATTCCCCCTTTGAGGGAAGGGAAGGCGCATCTTGCACCCCATCCTGGCTGCTGCTTCTGGGCCTTTGGGTGGCAAATGCTGGTGCACTGAAATGGAAACTGTGTCACTCTTGAAGAGAAAAGGAGAGCACTGAGGTAAAAAAAAACCAAACAAAAACCAAACCAGAAATAAATAGACCAGTTCCACACTAAAGCATTCCCTGTGCAAGCTACGCTCCCACAAACTCTTATCTTTAGGCATATTTACCCCACAGTGCCAGTACTAGTCATATCTACATATTCGTGATCTACTGCTACACTAATGCACTCCTGGGACACCATGCTGCTTTGAAAATGTGCAGCTGCTAAACACTTCGCTTCCAGGCTTGGAGACAGGGAGGTAGATATATGCTACTGAGCGGGATCACTGTTTCCTAGAATGAACTGCTAATGTGCAGCAAACTGCCTGCTGGCCACGCGAGTGGCCTGATGTGGATGGAAACACCATGGGCTCAAGAGCTACAAGGGAATTTTCAGTCCACAGCACTCCCTCTCCTGTGCAGGAGCTTCTCGGCACCTTCAAGCACCTACTGCTCCTAGGTACACCATTAACTCCAACGTGTGGCCTGGCCTGAAACTGCTATTTTCCTATGGGGAACAAGGATGAAAATTACTCATTCAGACCTTCCAGATCCATCTGCTGCTGCTGCTGCTGCTGCTGCTGGGCACAGACTCTTTGGTCACCATGAAGACCCTTGTCCTCTGCCGATTTCAGGTCATCAGGAGGCCAGCGCAGCTCCCCGCTCTCCACCTCCCCAGACTCAGTCGGCTCCACCACGATCGACGGCAGCCTTTTGGACAGCTTGGGGTACTTCTCACGTGAGTCAGGGAAGGCCTGGTGAGACATTTGGGGACATGTCCATCAAAGCCTTGCCCAGGGCTGCATATTCAGAGCAAGCAGAGTACATGCTCCATCTTAGCATCCTTTCTACGTTTGACATGCACTCCTACGTCCACTAAAAACCCCTTCAAACTGGTGCAGGGCAACAGTCCTGCACAGGGAGGATTTCAAAAGTAGATGAATCCAGCTCCTTGCTGGCCAAGAGTGGACATAGAGGGGCTATGGGTCTCAGCACACTCTTTCCTACCCATGCTGTCCCTCCCTGGGCAAAGAACCGATTTCGCTCCTCAGTGTGTTGGGCCGACGATTGCCTTGACTTGTGTGATCCCACATGTGTAGTAAAAATGGAGACTTCAGTGACAAAATTCATTATGTTGCCAAACACTCGTGTTTCAGTTCTGGTGGGGTTTGAGGTTGTTGCTGTAACGCTAAGCTAAATGGCTGCTGCAGCCCTTCTAGCTGCTGTCCTTTTACTCTGATATTACATTCATGTTCTCTTGCAGTGACAGTTTATATAGAAGCCACCATTCTGCAGAGCTATTTTCTGTAATGTAGAAACACTGTATTTTATGATGCATTCATGCAAAACAGGTAGCCCCCGAGATCATCTTTACACAGATGATCTGTGCCAGCTATTATTTTAATTTGTCACATTGAAGTTGCAGGTCACACACTATGCAGTGATTAGAGCTTGAAGCTGAACTAGGTCTTTTTTAGTGAAGGATATTATAACACATAAAAGTGCTTTCTTGTTTTCAACATCACTGGTTCATTTAAATCTCTCAGGGAAATTTCTTTTGCATTGGGTTGGTTTTTTTCAAGGAAAAATCATTCCAGCTCCTCCAGGATGTTAACATAACACAAACTCTGTTGCTTCACTGAAGTCTTATCTCCTGGCTTCTCAAACTTCCGTATACCTGCACTAAGGGGTTGTAAATTTCTCTGTGCTAGCTGAGTTTAGTTTAGTTTTATTTTATTTTATTTTATTTTATTTGCAAAAATACAATCAAGATGTAGACTAGGTAACTAAACTAGGGGTTGAGAGCAAGAACCATCCCAGTTTAACCATGCACTGCCACAGGTTTGCTGTGTGCTGGTGGGAACCTCCCTGCACATCTATCTGCACCACCTTCACCACTGAATCAGGGCATCTGGTTAGACTGAGCACTGCTGGTTGCGTGAGCCAGTCTCAGCACAGCTCCAGGCAGGTATTCCCTAACCACCATAAAAGTGGGCATTTCCAGGGACCAGGTGTTCACTCCATGGCTTTTGCAACCTTCCTTCACCCCAGTAGCTCC
>JAOXNO010000041.1:11831322-11848521 GCA_028565335.1 Limnodromus scolopaceus | reverse complement strand
ACCATAAAAGTGGGCATTTCCAGGGACCAGGTGTTCACTCCATGGCTTTTGCAACCTTCCTTCACCCCAGTAGCTCCTCTCCCTAAGAGCTCGGGGTTTAGTTGTCCCACTTGGCAGCAGAGCTGGCACGTGGAGGCAAGCCCTAGGGAAGGGCAATTCCCTTCCTATGTATCTGGGAAAGAGCAAGCACATTTTCATTGCAAGTCAGATGCCCACATCTGACTTCTGGAGATGGGGAAGGATGATAATTCTCATCCTTATGCCCTCGCTCCCCATGGTAGCGTTGCAGGGATTCATTAACTCTTTGCAAATCTAGGCATGGGTGAAAAATGTTGTCTATTACTGTTAGTGTTGCAAAACGAGAGACAATTAAGAAGAAATTTCTTTTGTGACAAAGTCCCTTCAGTGCAACTAGACCAAGTGAATCACTGAAGGTAAACCTTTGTAATGCCTCCCTGAGCTGCACCCACATGGGTGTAACTTGTCCTGATCAAGCAACGCTGCAAATGCTGCCTATCCGAAAAGTTCCCCCCAACTTCCCATTACATAGCCTCCTCCTGAGCTGCTTTGGAATAATTTGGAAAAACATTTCCATGGAAGCTGTCTGGCCTAGGAGGAGTTTTTAAGAAGCTACTAATATGATTCTGCTATTGCCAAATATGAGACAAGGTAACATCTCCTCAGGCAGGACAGGTCCAGAGACACCCCTGAGCAGCAGTGTGTCTTCAGACCCATGGTGGAGCCCAGGTCCCTGAGCCTTCTGGCTCAGCTGGCAGAAAACAACCATAAAACTGTGGGCAAATTGCCCTATTTCCCTCCCAGGGCTGCACACGCAGGTGACAGTGACCTCTTCCCCCAGGTGCTGCTCAGCCTTTTCGGGTGGCAGAAGGGTGCACAACAGCCACCCCACCACTCCATCCCCAAGCCTGATGGCAACCCCTGGATGAAGGAGCCAATACAACAAAATTTCTGCTTTTTCATCTGCTTTCTGAAGCCCTAAGGAAATGACAACAGACTGATCTAAAAATGTGCTAAGAGCGGATTATTATGGCTGCAACAAAATTTAGCAGAGGCACCTGTGCGGCCCCAGCTTGGCTATTTTTGTTTGTGTCAATCTCATCTGGTCCTTTCTCACACCGATCACATAATGGTTTTTTTCCACCACAGCCCAGAATTTACCACGTCCCTCCAGGAATGAGTCAGGACTGGCAGGAAGCAGAGCTGCCTGTCGGGCCTCACTGTGTTTTTCTGCGGAAGCTGGAGTGTGTGACGAGTGGGCAGGAGACTGCAGGAAGACAAGGACGGGTCTCCTGGCCAGAGTGCTTGGAAGTTGCTGGAAGAAACCTAGTTTTTCCTGCTGAGTCACTGGCTTTGCACTACGGAATCACAGAATCACACAGAATGGCAGGGGCTGGAATCATAGAATTGTCTAGGTTGGAAGGGACCTTTAAGATCATCTAGTCCAACCATCAAAGGGACCAAAGGAAGAGACCTTTGGAGATCATCTAGTCCAACCTCTCTGCCAAAACAGGGTCACCCAAAGCAGGTTGGGCAGGAACCCATCCAGGTGGGTTTTGAATGTCTCCAGAGAAGGAGACTCCACAAACCTCCCTGGGCAGCCTGTTCCAGTGCTTGGTTACCCTCAAAGTAAAGAAGTTTTTCTTTTCTTTTCAGACAGAATTTCTTATGTTCTAGTTTGTGCCTGTTGCCTCTTCTGCTGTCAGCAGGCACCACTGAAAAGAGTTTGGCCCCATCCTATTGACCTTTAGTTATTTATAAGCATTGACAACATACATCCCCTCTCAGTCTTCTCTTCTCCACGCTAAACAGACCCAGGTCTCTCAGCCTTTTCTTGTAAAAGAGATGCTCCAGCCCCTTGGTCATCTTTGTAACCCTTCACTACCTCCTCCTACCTACCTTCCTTCATACGTCCTCCCTGTCTCTCATTTCTTTTTGCTTTTTAGTCTCAGGTGGGCTAAAATGTGGATGGTGCCACCTTCTCCCAGAGGGGAAGGGCAAAGGAACCAGAGGAAAACCTCTGGAGTATACGATGAGGGACACCACGGAACCACCCTGAAGGCACAGGTGGAGTTGGAGCTGGCACAGAGTTTGGACAGTGTATGCTAACACAATAATGAAAAACTGGGAAAAAGGGGAAAGAGAATATTGAGAACGTGCTCTTTCAGTGAGCACCATCTATCCTGTGCAGTCAGTGAGGCATGGGAAAGCTGATGGTACGCTCTTTAATTGCATACAGCCTTTCATTACATACACAAGTGATCTGAAAGGAATTTGCAAAATTTCAGTTCTGACCTCCCTGGCTTCCAAATGCTTGATTTTAACCTGCAACATGCTTCTCCCAGAATAGCTTTCTGAGTCTGCTCGCAATAATATATCTTGTGTTGAGAAGCAACTCAGGTCCACCAGGACACGTTCAGGTGGTTTGTCCCCGGCAGTGACACTGAAAGTCACGAGCATAAACCAGGACACGGTGGTTGTCGCAAGGGGGGCTCAAGGCATCGTGATGCCTCCTGCTGGAATCGGCACCACAGGCGGGTACACGAGTGGGTGTCTGAGACTGCCTGGGGACAGAAAATGCTCCTGCACCTGCCAGCAAATGGCCCTGATCAGTGCTGCTGCTATGATGCCACAGCCATTTATGTGAATTACACAATTGTTTCAAATGGTCTCTTTTCTAAAAAGAGAGCTCCCTCTGAGCCTGAGGAAACTCAGCTCTTTCCAAGGGTGGCTGTATAAAAGCTGTGGTACAGTTACTGGCTGGATGTCTTCATCACACGACAGTTGCGCAGATCTGAACTCTTGGTGACAAACAGCCTCTTTGCCTGCATCCCTGCAGGGGCCGGGCATCACTGTCACTGTGCCCCAGAGACCTGGCATCTGACAAAACCCTCCCGCCAGAACTCTTACCTTTTAAAATTAAAACCTAAGTAGGATCAAACACGCATTTCAGGACTTGTTCTTCTGGCAGCTGTGCTCTGCAATTCAACATCTACATGTATGACTTTTATTGGTTGCATTAAATTGCTTTTGAAATGCAGCTTGGGATACTTTCCAGTTTTTCTAAAGTTACCTGGCTTGAAGGGCCTCCTTCTTCCTCAGGAGTCTGGCTGAGCGCGAATTCCTCCATCACCGGTTCCCGTGTGTTCATCACCTCTGTCATGCTGCACATATTAAAGCAAAATGGGAAAACTCAGCTCTGAGCTCTGGGTCCACAGCTAATTTAACAAAAGACATTGGCCTTTCACTTCTCATATTTTTTAAAATTATTGGGTTACAGACCGTCCTTTCTAAACGACCAACCAAGAAGTGGCTTGCCCTCCAAACCGACTGCTACCAACGCATACCATGATGCAGAGCAGGTCATTGACCTCAGGTCCCCCTGCCAGCCAGGACAGAGGATAGAGTCCCAGAGGCATCAGCAGGAAAATGGGAGTCCTCCAATGTTATCAGCAACCAGTTTATTACTGATATACGAGCTCAGAAATTGCATCTGTTGACCAAAAAACGTTACTCATGGAAATATCAACCTTGAATTGAATTCTCATTCTGATTCTTCATAAAGTCTTTAACAGTTACTCTTCCCAGTTGTCTCATCCATTAGTTATCAGCCAGCACTTCCTTTTAAACTATTAATTCCAGCCATATCAGTCTCTAAGTGCCAGATTTTCAGTAGTCTTTACTTGCCTGTGTGTTCAGAGGGGTGTTGAGTGGGATTTTCACATGCATCAGGGAATGTTTGGCACCTAAATCTCATTTAAATCAGGGACTTGGGAACCTAAGCTGCTTATGTGCCCATTAAATATCCCCCTGTGCTGTTTGGCATCCGAGGCACTAAAGCGCTTGCCCTCACACTCTTCTTGTTCCATTGGGCGCTTTGGCACCCCGGAGCAGAGGGATGAGAGCCGGCCACAGTCCTCGCTGCAGGGAGCCCAGCCCATGGCTGGGTAGCCAAGCGCCTCTATGGTATTAAGATTTTCCTCACATTTGAAGCCTATAGATACAGCGTTCTATTGAAAAATTTGAGGATGCCTGGAAACTTCATAACGCATATTAAGTGCTTAGGAGCAAACAGAGCCTGAACCACTCCGTTTGACCTACAGACGGAAGGGGCCACGTTCATTTTGGATGGGGATACATCAGCCCCGGGTGGGTTTGATCGCGAGCACTTCACTCTCTCTAGCTGGCAGTCGTCGGGTACAGCAGCCACTGGCTGCCAGAGCCTCCTGCAGCACGCAGAACGTAGGCATCATCAATTACACCGCCCTGCCACCTGCCACAGCAAGCACCCCTTTAGGCACGACTAAATGCTGCCATTAATTCTGGTCCTGCTCCACACACAAAAGCCTTCTTTGTAAAGGCTGCTCCTACTGAGAAATGCAAACTAAAACATCTTAAGGATAACTTGTTTCAGGCTTACATTACCAATTACCCCACAAAACCAAATTTTACAATATCTGCAATTACTACAAAACCCTTCACAATGACTTTAATTTGCTGTAGCACAGAGCAGCGTGATATCGCAGAGACTTTCACTCCCACTGCATCATATTTGAAAAAGAGCACGGCAGACCCAGGAGACACTGGAGCTCAGCTGTGGGCCAGGACCCGACCCCATAGGAATCCATCAGCTTAGGGAAAAGCCCTGAAGTGCCAGCCTTGGACCCAACCAATGCTGAATTGAACAGCACGCTTCCTGATACACACAGCAGGAGAGCAGAACCAGGCTCTGAAACTCAGCACACGGCTGAACCAACCCCCTGATCTGGGCATCCCCCAGCTCCACACAGTCTGAATCCTCCCACAGCCATGGCACAGTCGAAAATGGACAGATTCTGTCTGCTAGGAAGAGAGTTCTGAGCTCCCTGCCCTTGCTTGGATCTGTATCCCTCCCCGGGGACACCACAAACCACCTAAGCAGTAAAATACACTTATCTTCTGGACACATCCTTTTGTCCCTGCAACATCCAGCAGGCCATACCACTGGGCACCAGTGGACAACAGCACTGAGGGAGTGGTGATCTGGAAATGTGAGACCCTTTCCTAGAGCGGTGACCATGGGCCCAGCTGTGCCAGCTGTTCCTGCCACCCTAGACAGCCCATTAAGGGACAGAGCTGTGCCTTTGGACCCTTCCCTGCCCAAAAGGAAAGCAGCACTCCCTTCATTGCCTCCTCTTTCTGATCACCTCTCATGCTCATGCAGTTCCTGCCTTTTCTCCCCATCCTGGTCTCTGCCTTGGTCCCAGAGAGACCCTTTTGTATCTCTTCTGCTGCCCCTCCAGTGCTGCCTCTGCTGATGTCCACGCTGGACCTCCTAGCAGGACCTCGCTCTCCTACCCAGCTCTTTGGGAAGAGTTGATCTGTTAGCCAGGCCCAGCCATGAGCCTGGAGGAGCACGGGGCCCACCACTCTGACCACCTCCAAGATGAACATCTCTCTTTTCAGATACTTTTTGGGGTTCAGTGCCCCATCCCCAGCTGTCCTGGATTGCAAGGAAAGGGAAATGAGAAAGTGTGTGTCTGGATGGAAATAATCTTGGAGACTTTGTGGGGGGCTGGGATTTATAAAGTCTTGGGCTTAGCTACCACAGAGAAGACATGTACCACTGCTGTGTGTCCTGGGGGTTGGTCCCTTCTAATCAGCGACAGAATCCTGCAGCTGCCCACAGCTGGCTGGTTTATTTTAGCTGCCTTTCAATACATACCAAGTGTTTAAAACACTTTTCTGTCTCCTTGTTCCACGGGTCATTAGAGATATACATCCACTGTCAAATGTGTCATATGAGCTCAGCGATGTTGCTAAGACCTTATGAAATTCTATTATTGAGCAATAATGGGCTCCGTGCTTCCCTAAGACCACATTACACCCCGCAGATTATTTCTAAATGACAAAGACAAATGATTCTGGCTAGGAAAATGGTGACAGTCCTGCCAGTGTTACAGCAGATGCCTCAGTGAATCAGCTCCCAAGCTGTTGAAGCCCAGGCCATTTCACAAAATCTGTGCAACTTAAGGGTTTGATTGAACAGGATGGCAGAAGTGATTGTACTTGATGTGTCTCAGAAAAGAACATGGGGCCATGCAATTGGCAAAAGAATTAGGCTTTAACTGGAATAGATTAATTGTTCTCAGTCTCCACTTAGAAACAGTACAGGAAAGCAGAAGAATCTATACAGACTGTGAAAGCAGGGATGCTCCTAACAAGCTTAACTAGGTATTTAATGCTAAAAATTACTAGAAGTAAAATAAATGAGAATGCTGCTGCAAATCAGTTCATCTAGAACTTTGAAATCACCTGCAGAACACCACTGAATTGTTTGTAAAGCCACACAATCTGAAAAAAGGGCTTTGGGTGCTCCTTAGGGCTTTTTTAACTGTGATAGGATTTGTGGGCAGGAGAATATTTTACTTTTTAGCCAGTTTTGATGGAAAAATATTGAGCCACTTTTACTGCTGCTTCTATGTGAGAAGTACATACATACAACAGCAAAGTATCTGATACAAGCAAATTACTGTAAGAACTGTATCTCTTTTAAACTTGGTCTTGCATTCATTTTATGTACGGTAGGTGCTGATATCACCAATGACATACAGTAGCCATAGTGATGCAAAACAAGGCAATAAATAGCATTTACAAACAAAGAATAAATTCTGTTCTGGTGGATGAGTCACCTACTCTGAACCTTAAAATTCTTGTGGCAGTGAATTAAGAGATGCATTTACTTCCCCTAGGTTTAATTAAGCTCAAATATACCAATTAGGGGAGAAAAAAAAAAAGCAGAATCTGTTCTTGCTTTTCTGTGAGAAAACTACATTTAGAGAACATTATCTTAAATGCAACTGCTACAGTTGCAGGACCACGTTATGCTGATCTTTTTCCAGGGGCATGGAGCAAATGCACAGCCCGCTTTCTGCTGCTTGTGATGGCGCTAACAAGGTCAGCAACACACCGAGCAATATATAGGTTGACAAGTGCTAAACCACTTAACCACGGGAAAGCGCACAGAAACAATGCACGCATTTTTATTTTAGGTTTTGAACAGAGGGCAAAACTGACCTGTGAAATTCCTGGTGGCAAAACAGTGTTTGATTGAGGAGGAGCTTCAGGATCCTAAAACGTGAAGCGCTTATGAGGCTATGGGAAAAAGGCAGGTTGCATGATGCGAAGATTTCCTTAAGAGGAGGGGCAAAACCACATTTTATGGGACAGGCTGAGCCACGGTTGGGAATAGCCGTTACCTAAAGCAAGGATCAGCCTGGAGGATGCTCAGACACACACCAAACGGAGGTCTGATCCTGCTCTCACCTCACCAACCAGGATGGGCAGCACAGGGGACGCCCAGCCAGAGGATGAAGCTCTGCAGGGGCATAAATGGCAAGTACAGGGCAACAACAGAAGAGAGGGTGTTACCTTCAATCACGTCAGCGGATGTCGCTTCCGAAAACTGTCCTTGCTGCAGACGTTGAAGTCGTTGATGAAGTGTTGAGCAAACTCTATCAAATCCTACAAGTGCCTGAAAGAGACAGCACAACAGAGTCAGAGGGTGCAACCAAAGTGACAATGCTGGCAGTAACCCCTGTGAAAGAGTACTACTGAAAACTTGCTGCAGAAGCTCCTGCTATGAAGTTCTATATAATTTCCTATGCCAGATGGGAATTGATCTCACTAAGGATGAAGCTCATAATATACCTAGTGAATTACCGAGGCAATTAATGTTCCAAAAACATCCAAAGCTCTTCGCTGAAATACCTTGCAATCTGACTTTTTGTGATGCTAAACCTTATTCCTTCGTGTAAGCTACATAAAAACTGCTAAACTGGGACACCTGAAATTCTCCCATACAGGAATTTTGATGATAGTTGGAAAACCAGAAAACAAAAATGTATACCCTTATTTGGGAGGATCAGTGTGCTTAGTGAGACACAATTCAAAACATCAAAGAACAAGGTTCTTGCTCAAGAAGCTACTGGTCAAGACACAAAGAAGACAAAGCTGAAAGAAGGGTATCTTAAGATTATGTTGCTGTACATTTCTTTCAGATGTCCCAGGAGAGGTGATTTTTGCAAAGATCTACTCCAAACTGAAGGCAATACCTCGATTGGTACCAGGACAGGGACCCTGGTGAGCAGAGGTGAAGATCCCACCATTTCAAAGTGCGAATCGCTGATTTCAGGTGACTTCTCCATCAGAAAGTCTTAGCTGAAGAGCTTAAAAAGCTACAGTGCTGAAATATAGTCAGTAACTTGGCCAAAGATGATTTTCTGAGAAATTTGTTTAGCCCTACAGCTTGCCAAATATATATTCGTGCCAGCCACAGCTATTTCCTTGGATGGGAAAAAGGTGTTTTCAGTGAAGTGAATGGCACTAGTGTATATATTTTATATCCTCCAGTGGTTTGGATTCCAGCCCAAGTGATTAAACAAATCTACCTGCTCTGGAGGCCTTCCTACCAAGATTTATAACACTGGATTAACTGCACACTGATTTTATTCAAAAACAGTGACAGAGGAAAAATTGTGCATCACATTCTGGAGTTTCTTCTTATGCCACAGGCCACTCTTATTGCAAATTAGGGAAGCAGGAAATCACATCTCCATCCCCAGGATTCAATTCAGAAGGTTTAATTCTTGTCTGGCAATTTTCCTTCTTAACCAGTGATCAAACCAGCTTCAACTTCAGTGAGGCTAATGTTTTGTCCCTTAAAAATTCATGACTACACTTGGTGCTTGTCTCTTGTATGGAAACCAGAGAACATCCAACACCATGTTATCCAATACTCCAGGAAGAAGATTTTTATCCCACTACCCATTACAAAACCGCTGCTATTAAACCCATGAAAATTCAGCACGAACTTGTCTACCTTCATCCTTTAGAAAATACTGGATGTAATAGGAACAGTTATTATCCTGAGTCATCCCCCAGTGAGAGACAAAATGGTGTAAGAGACAACGAACCAGGCACCACAAGGCCACTGGTTGGAATCCAAGCCAGGCCATTTGCTATTGAGAGGTATCTTCAGATGCCTGGTTGGCTGTATATAAGGATCCACACAGTACTGAATTAATTATATCCACATCCACTGCTTTTCCAATCTCAGCAAAGGACTTCTGGATTGAACTGACCCAATCACATCTCCAAAGTTTTAGGGAACTGTGTACTACAGCGCCTGCCGTGTTTGAGAGAGGACATCAGCCTCTGGAGCTCAGCTACTTGAACACCATAGTAAAAGAAAATCGCTTGAGAACTGCAGCATGGAAGATGTCCCTTCTCCCAGCCCCACACAGCTATATTTAAATACAGAAGAACTTCTTCTCAGTCAAGATTGTTGAAGAGCTCAGTGTTTCCAGCACATAAAACTACCAGAATGCATTTGTTCTCTGAAGAGGAAATACTCACTTTATCTACCTAGTAGATGTGATTCTCTTCTTTGGTTGACACTAGAGGAAACATAAACTAATACTTTTCCTTCTACAATACTGCTTAATCTTTTAAAAACAAGGCATGGCTGCTGAGACCGTGCAACAAACCTTTACTGCAGTGGAAACCCTGGAAATGACTCAAGTAAAGCCTTTCTCTGCTTATTTCTTCTTGCCCCTTCTTACTTGTACCCACCTTTGCTGCTTTGCTGACTAGTCTAGCCCGGAGCCCACTTGCTTCATGCACTCGCTCCTGACCTACCCCTCTTTCACCCCCCAAATTAACTTGCCCTCCCTTGCCTGAGCTGCTTCTCTGGTTCCAGGAGTACTGACGTGGCTGTGCAGTCCCTCTTGCTTTATTTCTCCAAGAAAAAATCCAGACCCCTTGCATCACCTGAAATGGGTCAGCTGTACGTAGGCTGGTCACCATGCCATCACCGTATCCTCCCCCTCTCCTCATTTGTCACATGCCCTCATCCTGGGCCAGTGTGGGACCCCTCTGAGGAAAGCACACTGTGACGTGTTACGTGTTACACGTCAGGGCTGGGCTGGGATCTAGGAGTGCTTGTGCCTGACCACAACAGAAATAATAACCATTTTCACATAGCCCACGAGGCATGGCCAAGCAGAGCCATATGATGGTGTGTGGATGTGCTGCTCTTAACAGTGACCAAGAAGTCTCAGGTCTCAGAGTCCAGTGACACTGCCGGATCAGCTCTCCTCTGGGCTTGGAGAGCCCTGCTACACTTCCCAGTAAAGAACAGTTGATTTAGGGACTACTCCAATGAGTTGGTCATGCCCTTGCCTCTTTAGGAGTGACACCATCAGGAAAAGTGTAAGGAGATACAACTAAGGGGATGACAGGAGAGCTGGTTCCACCAGTGAGACCAAGCAACTCCTCAGTGGTGGCCCCTTTGCTCAGATCAAGGGCCCTCCACCTCCGACCCTACAGAAAGGACTGGATTTCCACCTGTGCTGCTTGGCAAGGGCCAAAGGTGCTCTCCAGGCTTCTCTCCCACTTTGGAAAGCATCTGGGGCACACTGTGTGTTTGGAGTTTCTACACCACAAGGACACAGCCTGTCCCAGTGGAGGGGTCTCCTGGAAGGGTCTCCAGGAGGACAACCAGCGCCAGGGAACAGATCAGGATGTTGTACAGCAGTTCTGGTCAGCTGGGTGTGCGGGAAGCTCAGCCTGGCCATCTCTCCTGGGTTGTGCCTGGCCACGCCGGGTGGGGAGAAGACTCCACCACCCATAGCAGTGGAGGTCTTTCCTCAGGATAAATCCACCGTGAATTGCAAAGTAGGTGTTTTTTAGGCGAAACAGAAACAGGAACCGGCCACGGGTTGCAATCCTAGCAGCCCGCAGATCGGCCACTTGATAAAGGAGCCCCGCGTTTCAGAGGCACCGAGCCCTGAACGCTTCCCCGGGAGGCGGCAGCACCTCCAACATCAGGTCACTTTTATTTCCAGACACATCCTACGCTGAAAGCATCACCCCTCCTCTCCCCACTGCCCCAGTGTTGGAGACAACTGGGCGGCAGAGGGAGACCTGTCCTTGGGGTGCCAGGGGTGCTGCCAGATTAGCAGGGGCTGGGGACAGCCTCTTCCTTTCCCAGCCTTCCCAAGTTAATTATTCCCACATGAGCACTCATGGAAATATTATGATAACAGCCTAACAATACCGCATTGAAGGCGCACCTTGTAACAAATAAGTGCAGACAGGCGGCAGAAATTGGTCTTGAACCGCCGCTCCGCGTGCAAATTTATCACTTTTCTGGCACGGCAGGAAGGGGAGCCCTCCCCTTCTTATTTCAACGGGACGATCCCAGGGGCTTTACCAGCCCCGTATTTAAATTGGGCTGGAGAAATGTGTGTGCGTGTCCCCCCGCACAGCCTCGCACGCCGGAGGACTGCAAACCCCAAGCCCTGGGAGCTCGTCCATGCAACCCCAGCCGTTCCCACCGATCTCAGATAGTGCCTCCAACAAACCAGGAGTTCAGCCTTGGGCATCCGCCCCCCCCCGCCCCGACTCACCCCACCAAAGCCTCTGGATAAATACAAACTTTTCTTCATTCAAGGAGCCCGGCCTTTGTGTGCGCCACAAAAAGAAACCCCTGCTATTGATGACAAGGGAAATGGGGACAGGGCACGCATAAGAATGGCGTTAAGCAGGAGAAGCAATGGGTCTACTGCTCGATTTTTGCAAAGTGGAAAATTTCCATGAGCCACGGCGAAACCTGCTCAGCAATTCCTAATAAACAGACAGGTCCAAGGAGGTTTTTCCACCCAGAAGATGAAAGGGTGCCTTATTCGGGCTACTTCACTGCAGCAGATCGGGCTGTCAGTTCAGCCAGGGTGGGGGCATGGGTGAGCCGGGACAGAGCTATGGTTGTCGTGGTGGATGAAGCCATGAAGGGGTTGCTCGCATGGTACCAAAAGGTGCACGTCCCTGCAAGGAAACAATGTCAGTTGGCATTTTCTATGGGCAGGTGCTTCTGTGGATGCAGCTCTTGTGTTAATGTCCTAGGAGGATGCTGCTACAGCTTAGGCCCTGCAGTGTCTCAGTCTACACGGGTGGTCTGGGCCATCCAGAGGAAGGACCATGCCCAGTATCTCTGTGGAGGGCAGGACACTAGCTTCAGCATCTTGGCGCAACCCAAAATACACACTTACCTCAGTGACACCCTGCAGCCTCCAGTTTCCATGAGTGCCTACTGAGCTCAGCTTTTGGACACTGTGGACAGGAACTTGGACAGCTTCTTTGTTTCCCCTGGTTGCACATTTGTAATGGATGCGTTTTATGAAGTGTTGTGGGTTCCACGGAACTAGTGAAATGTAAATTACCGCACGGACCACAGCAGATAAATGCATGTGTGTATGAACTCCTATTTAAACCTCCCACTTCTTTTTGGATGCAAATCTCTTTCCTAAGCAACTGAGAAAAGTGCGATATGTGTCAGAGTCTGGAGATTAGAGATCTGTTCTGTTCCCTCGTTTCAGAAGCTCTTGTCTTCGGCCACCCACGCAGTACTTGAGTTCTGCTCTCCGCAGGCCAAAGCTGCCTTCCTCTCCTCGGCGGCGTGTGCTCCGCAGAAGATGTCGATCTCTCTCAGGAAGCAGCGAGATGAAATGACTCTCGATGTGGAGGAGCAGGCATTTCAGCATGAGACACAGCACGTAGTTTGGGAGAGCGAAAAGGGGTAGGAGGCTGCTATTTCCAGACCCTGCTGCCTCTCGCCGCTAACTTCGCGGCGAGCTGCAGTTTTTACTGTTCCTGCTCCGAAGAAGCTCCCGGGGTAAATACCACCCTGGGGAATTTCTCAAACACTCGTCTGTGGACTACCAACACTAGGAAACACAGCCTTGCAAAGGGCACGCTACTGGCAGATGACTCTAGCTCTGCTTCCTTGACTCCCGGTGTCGCACAGCAAGGCACCGGGGAGCCGAGGTTCTTCTTACATCCCCAGCTCCCGGAGCGCCGTGGCCACACCAAAAACTTCAACTTCCAGTTTGTTGTACTTGCCCAAGTTCCTACTGGCCCTGTTTGCAAAAAGGAGCTAAAAACTTGACTCGTAAGTGGTAAAAGAAGAAGGAAAAAGAACTCAGATGTGCCTGTGTTGAACTCTCACAATTTTTAAGGCAATCTCATAATTTGGGGGTGATTTAACTCAAAGTTTTTCGCAACTGCTGTTTGCAGTCCTGCTTGCTGTGAGCGCTCCCTTGGTGGGTTTTTCTTTTTTTTTCTCCTTCTTTTTTCCTGGCTCCTTTACAGAAGCTCATTTATTTCATCTCTTTGATCTCAGCACTAAACTACCTGAGCTTCCTGGCGGAAGATGCCACAAGGGATAGGTACGGCAAGGGAGGAGAGCAGGGCAGCCAGCCAGGATGCTCGGAGATAGGGATGAGGAGCAGACAGCCAGGAAGCATGTGCAGAGCAGCGGAGGGAGGAAGAAGCAGAGCAGATGGGAAGAAATGACTAAGCCAGCTCCTCCGAATGCTGGTAGACCTCGGTATCGTGGAAATCTCCACAGAGTCCTCGTGGAACCGCGTGCCAAGAGGAAGTTTGGATTTATTTTTTTAAACATCGGGATTCAGCGGCTAATTGATGTGAAAGGACCTCATTAAGAAAATAGCCCCATCAAAATTAGAGATAAGCCTCAACAAGCCGTTAAATGCTTTTAGAGGTATGTCTTCTGGTACTCCCCGTGCAAATACCCTCTCATCTGAGAACTTGCTTTTTGGGATCAGAAATGCCTGTGCTGAGCAGAGTGTTTCTGAGCTCTGCTCACACAGCGAACCCTGCATTGGTTTCTGTTTCTAAAAACAACCTTTCGAAGCCTGCACCTTACAAATAAGTATATCATTCCTTCTAATTCAGAGCAACCGTTGCTAAAGAGTCTCAGAAAGAAACGGTTTTGTTTCTGGGACCTTCCCTGGAAGATGATGGTTCTCTCATCCCTCATATTTCATGCCATGATTGTCCCTCACCTTACAGCACCCCTGGGAATTGGTGACAGATGAAAATTGGCTTCCTGTGCTTCTCCCTACTATTCCCTAGGTATTTCTGGGTGGTGAGCGAGGAAAAAAGGTATCTTAGAGCATCAACACGGAGCAGGTGATTCTTAGATGGAAATGTCATGGGAAATAGATTGTGAAATGTCTGATGTCTCTCTGGCACTGTGAAAGAATACTCTGGATAGTCTGTCACTGGGCTCATTTCTATATAGCAGAATAGCATTTCTATAGCAGAATAGGGTAAGATGTTAGGTATGCTCACCTAGAATTGTATTTACTTAAAAGACAAACTAGCTCTTTCCTTGTAACTTTGGGGAAATTAGAATGCAGCATTGTCAGTGCTGTAATATGACGCAATATTGAGCATTTACTAAAGAATTTAGTACAGCAAATGCAGCAAAAATGTTAGATTTTAAAAAACAAGCAAACAAAACCCCACCAGACGCTCCTAGGAGAACAAAGACAATGAAGAGACTTTTAATGTTCCCTGTTGGTAATTAACAGCACAACCACAGGTGTCATGACATCACAACCTAACACCAGAGATGCAGCTGGTTTTCTCTAGAAATTAAAACTCTGTCACCTTAATTGAATTTCCAAGCATGGGAAGTTGCCCCAGCCCGAGATGGAGGATATGAGAATACCATGTGCTACATACAGCAGTGGGGATGGGCACAATGGAGGGTAAGGACAACACACAGCTAAAAATAAAGAAATTATTACAAAAAAAAAATGCAGTTATGTTTTTTGGGGAATGAGTCATTAACGCTGAACGCAGATATGCATTAATAGGGGCATGAGTCTTCCTGCCAACCAATTAACAAGCACCTTCCAGATCTAGAGGTCTCCTAATCATTTGCACACAGGCGTGTGCATGTCAGAAAGAGAACTCGGCTGAAAATTCAGGTTACATCTTACAGAAGTTGCAGTGGTCCCAACAGAGGAGCCGGACTTGGACTATTCTCTCCTAGTCCTATAGGGACATGGGCACTATGGGGCAAAAACGCTGCAGCATCCGTCAAGGCACCCTGATGAGAGCAGGGGCTTGTTCTGCTGGACCACAGCTTCTTCCAGCGCTGGTATCTGCTCTGCAGAGGATGGTACTGGTCATGCTCTCTCCAAACCCTGAAGGAGAAGTGATCCCAACCCTTAAAGACTTGTGATCCAAGAGGGACAAAGGCTGCAACAGGAGGCTGAGAAAAGGTGTTAAGGACCTGTTGGTATCAATCCCTCTTTTTCATTCTACCTGCTCGTTATTGGTTGGCAGTTTTCCTGGGGTTTGCAATAAAGCCTTCCTTTGAAGACGGAAAATGCAGGAAATTGATTCATTTACAGATTTTTCCAGACAAGGTACACATGTCTGAGGAGCAAAGGGAAAGGCTGTTGCTGAGGCAGATGCTGGTCTCCTTGAAGTCACGGCAGGGCATATGACATTGGATCCACCCCGGACCAAGGCTTCTCTGACTGACCCCTCCAAAATAGACAGATGTGGTTAACTCAGCTCAAATGCAGGGGCATCATTTCAGAAATGAGAGAGAAGGAGCAATTTCAGCCTGTGACACCGTGGGGTTGATACCTGATCTATGCAAAAGCCTGTTGCTCAATACAAAGAGATCATTGTGAGAAGGGAGGGAAAGTAGTGACTATTATTTGCACATTCATTTCTTCTGCTAAAGTAATGTACCAGAGACGTTAGAGGAAATTCCACTTGATTGACAAATTGTCAGGCTAGATCGGGAAAGCGAGGAAAGCGGGTCAACTCATTCCCTGTTTGCTTGTTTTCTCTCTGTAATCATAACGCTGACTCTGAAAACATGTTTTTAAAACGGAATATTAATTATCAAAATCCTGAGCTGTGAGCTGGATTCTTTTCCGGGCACAAAATTTGTTGCTCATTAAATCTAAGAGATGGAAAACACTGGCTTGAGCCTGCTTGTGTGTAGGCAGATTTCCCCGCTTCACCTTCGCTTTCAGGCTACTGATAAGGAGGCATTCTGCAGAGAGCCAGACTCCGGGACAGACGGGAACACCAACTTCTGGGTCCTTCAATAAGATCTGAACCTATAGCTAGGAGGGCTTCTTTCACCGTACCACTGACCGTACGGCTCCAGGAAACATCTCAGTCAGGAAAAGACTTAGTGGAAACAAATTTCTCTCTGTATATCGCTTACTGCAGCTTCAGGGGTTAACGCTACACCCAGCCTAACCTAACCCCCCCTCCACGGCCGTAGCCACATTCAGAGATCTACAAACACCGCTCTGTCCCAGATGAAAAGAAAATTTTTGTGGTATGTTCATTTGGCAGCAGGAAAATATTCACACCCCTTGCTCAGAGTGAAACATAGTCCTCATTTAACAGAGCAAAGTAGGTTCTTTCTTTCTCTACAAGTAACCGCACGTGTGGTGTTTGCTACCTGATGGGAAAAGCAGGATTTCAGTGTTCTTTTACCCAGTTCAGCGAGGCTGCGAGCAAAAGCATCATTGTCCTAAACTCGCGCTTTTGTTACCCACTTCCTCGCCTCAAAAGTTGCCTTGGAAAAATAAAAAAAACCCAGAAAAAAAGCAATAAAGGAACAGCTGAGGCGATCGCAGACCACAAACCACCAACTCCCTCAGTGCCTCGCTCATTCATCAGGATTCCTTCACACAGCCCTTTCGGCTGCCCAACAAGTTGGTTGTGGCTTTTGTTTGGTTTTTTTTAAGGTGAACCCGTTCTTCACGGAATTCTCCTTAACGTCCTTTACGCAAACAAAATAATAATGATAATAATTTTAAGAAAAACACCTGGAGAAACAAGCCAAGGCAGAGGTGCGCTTTCTGCCTTGCCTTCCCCCGGTAACTCCCCGCAGCCAGGCGTGGAAGTCAAGCACTTTTTCCCGGACGGCGCTCGGCGGCCCCGCTCCCCGCACCGCCCCGCACCGCCCGGACCCACCGCCCCGGTCCCGGCTCCGGTTGCCGGCTCCCGGCAGCACCTTCCCGGGGTCCGCGGGGCTGCAAGCGGTGACTTACAGGTGGTCGCTTGCCGCCGGACCCCCAGCCAGGTGAGCCCCCCCCCTCCCCGCCCCGCCACCCGCACCTCCCCGGACCCCGGCGGAGACCCCCCCCGTTCCCCGGCCCGGGCTCACCGGCGGGGCAGGCGAGGCGAGGGGAGGCGGCAGCCGCCCGCCGCCCATGCACGGCGGCGGCAGAGGGGAGCCGGCAGCTCCGTCAACGCGTCCGCATCCTCCTCCCGGGGCCGGGCGCTGGCACC
>JAOXNO010000041.1:11810140-11831222 GCA_028565335.1 Limnodromus scolopaceus | reverse complement strand
CCAGCAGGTCAGCCCCCAACCTGTCCTGGTGCAGGGGGTTATTTCTCCCCAGGTGCAGCACCCTACACTTGCCCTTGGTGAATTTCATTAGGTTTCTCTCGGCCCATCTGTCCAGCCTGTCCAGGTCTTGCTGGATGGCGGCACAGCCTTCTGGGATGTCAGCCACCCCTCCTAGTTTTGTAACATCAGCAAAGCAGAGGGTGACGTCCAGCCCTGGCCCCTGCAGAACCCCACGCTCGGGACAGAGGGACCATTCCCACACACCCACCCCAGCCTTGCCCTGCTCACAGGTGTGGGGAGCTCACAGGGGGCTCCCGACCCCTCCCCGCAGCAGTCCCTGCTGAGAAAATGCTGAATTCAGGAGGCACAAACTTTGTTTGGTTCTTTTTTGGGGGGGTTCTTTTGGGAGGGGAAGGTTCTCCACCCCAGGGTGAGCTTCCCCGCTGCATCCCCCCGCCCACAGCAGGGACACAGGGACATGCTCTCCGATGGGCAGCATCCCATCACCCCCTCATCCAGAGGGGCCAGGGAGCTGGGACTGGTGGTGCCAGACGATGCCAGGGCTGTGATAAGGGGCTGGCTGTCAGGAGCCCACCTCAGACTCACTGGGGAGAGGCTTTCAGGGAGGGTTTGCAGCTCTGCTTGTGTTTGTGATGCCAGGGGGAGAGGCAGAAAACCCGCAGTGGGGTGAAGCAGCCTCCCAGCAGGAGGCTGGGGAGCAGTGGTGGAGGGATGTGGCCCCAGAGGGCTGTGAAAAGGTCCTCCCCTCTGCTGCCTGTCCCCCTGGGATAGCAGCTCAAGCGCAGGCGCCGAGGGGTGGAAGGAGGGCTGAGACCTGCCTTCCTCCCTCTGCAGGTCCAGCGATTGGAGCTGGGGGTTCAGCCTGCAGAGGTGCAGCCCCCGGGGTCCCCTCTGCGCTTGGCCCCGGGGACAGTCGGGCTCCAAGGAGGGACATGCGCCGCGGCTGCTGGAATAGACCTTTCCTTCGATGCTTTTCATGAGAGCATGGTGGAGCAGCGTGAAGGGGAGATGGGTGTTGACCAGGGGAGGCCCTTCCAGTGCTTGGTTCATGTGAGGTCCTGCGAAACCAGTGCCAGCAGGTATGGATGGCACAAGGGCGCCTGGAGCATCCGGGGAGGCATGGCTGCAGGCGCTGGACCCTCTGCCCTGCCAGCAGCGGGCAGGGGAGGAGGAGGGGATGTCTAACCTCCTCTTTGATCTCAGCTCAGGGTGACATGGAGTTGTCAGGAAAGAAGGAGCTCGGCCTCCATTTCAGGGTGATTCACGCTTGGCCAGTGGGGAGAAAAATGCCAGCGGCTGCTGCTTTAGGGGAAGGTGCCCGCCTGTTTCTGTGGGCAGTGCTGCAAGGTAATTGAATTAGGGCAGTGGGACAGCGCTGGCAGAGCTGCCTTCAGCCACCTTCAGCTCCTCATCCACCCAGGACGGTGGACAGGAGGGACCTGTGCCCATGCCCAGTGAGCCCATTTGGGAGTGAAGGCAGCTCCTTCCCAAAGGATATATACATAGACATATATACACTGTCTATATGGAGAGTGTATCTACCAGGATATTGTCCCGTGACAGGGTTACGGGCACGGACCCCAACTCAACAGCCACACAAGGACAGGTTGTGTCAGCTCTCCTTCGGGAGCTGCTCCTCAGCTGTGAGCTTTTACACACTGTGTGCTCTTTACACGCTCCTTTTGCAAGTGTGTATAAAATTTAGCTATCGATTTAAACCTATATAATGCAATATACCCGTTCAGTGTACAAAGACATGGCGTTCTGAGAATGAACTCTGGTGGCAGTGGGCTGGTGGTTTTGTTCCCAGACTCGTAACAGTGAGTTATTCTTGTCTGAGGACAGAACGGCTGTAAGGGGGCATTTATAGGGTGGATGTTAACACTGACTTCTCAGTAACGCTGGGGATTGCTGGAAATCTTTAGGAAGAAGGTGTCCCCATGACCAGAACCCCAGGGCGACAGTAGGGAGCCTGGGTACCCCATCAGGCACTTGTGCAGCGCAGGTGATGGCTGGGACGTGGCGGGACCCGTGGGGCTGGCCAAGCTGCTCCCCTGGGTGAAACAGGGAAACGGCCGCTACTGCTGCTGCCCTCCATATCCGATGGCACCAGAAACTTGCAAGGGGGTTGGTGGGGACAGCGTGGTGCCACTAAGGGACCTTTCCCCTCTGCTGCCACTTCTGCTCTCCATTCCCCATGAGCAGGTTCCTGCCTGCCCTTTTTCCTGAGTTTCTTCACCAGGAGCTGCAAAAGACAAGGTGGAGAGCAGGGACAGGGGGCAACCAGTGTCAGAAAAAAAAGATGTTTTAAAGCTTTTTTGAGTTTTGCAGAAGCAACCGTTTATTTGGGGTTTGTGGCCACAAGGGAGGAAAGAACAAGCTTCTGTCCCCACCGCGGGATCTGTGTAGTCCCAGGTGGTAGATGTGCCTTGGTGGCACATGGGGCACTGCACCCAGCCCTGTGGGTACTGTGGGACACTGCCTTCAGCCCCCATGGAGCCCTGCAGAGTGTGGTGGGGCTCTGCTCCTACTCCTCACAGAGATCCTGGTGGGGAAGGAGGCAGTTGTCCCTCTTCCTGAGGGGCTTTCAGATAACAAGTACAGCTCAGATCCTCTCTGTCTTTCATCCCCCCCAGCATGTCGGGGCCTCCAAGGGCTGGGCACTGGTCAAGGGCTATCTTCCTTTCTTTGGAAGTCACTGGGCAATGGGCAACTGCTAGTTGAGGCTGATTTAAGAGCAGCTGGCTGGGGCAATAGCCAGATAGAGCAGCAGGGATAATGAGGAACGATGCAGACAACCAGAGGGGATGGTTAAGGTCCCTTTGAATCATGAATCCCCCAATGCTGTTTGGTGGTCTTCTTGTAGCAATACCTCCACTGGCTGTTTACCCTGTACCTGGTGAGGAAACGTGACCCTTCTTTTCTCACATGAGCACTTGTGCTATGGTCCATGCCTCTGTCAGCTCAAGATGTGTCCACGGCAGCTAGTGAAAACATTCAGATGAAGCAACCAGCAACTGCCTGGTGCTCTCCAGGAGAGCTTTGGAGTTGTGTTTGCAACCTCTGAGGCCCTAAGTGGGAAATTCACTTCCCTCCATGGGCAAGCTGATCAGACACCAGTTGAGAAAGCAGAGGATGTGGATGGGATATCTTCCGTGTGGGCTCCTGGAAGCCCCATACTGGTGGTTTCTGAAGCCCATTGCAGTTTTTAAAATAGTCTGGACAGCAAAGTCTCTCTGGATAACAAACAGGGTAAGTGCCAGTCAGACAGGGTTATTCCTGCAGAATTGATTTCAACACTGCAAAGACTGAATTTAATTTCATGACTAATTATGCCAGGAGACCCCAGGTATTGGATAGGTGCCTTTAATAAATAAATATCGTGGAAATAATTCTTGGCTCCAAGAGAAGATATGTGCATTCGCAGATCTGTGTACGACTAGTGTGGGAAGGGCACTCATCCTGCACATTAAATCAAGATGAAAACCAGGAGGCTCGGTGAGATGTGCCGGTGCTGAGGCTGTGGGTGACACCAGTTGCATGTGCTGCCTGCAGTTTCTCAGGAGGGAACCATGTGTAAGGCTCTGTGCCAGCTCTGCTGCACCAGAGAAACCCACTTCCTTGAGCCTCTGCCAGAATCTGACTTGTTATTATGGCCAAAGGCTCCCAGGTTAGACGTGCAATTTCCACAAGGTGGATGTCTACAGTGACACTCGCACACGTATGTGTCCCTCTTCTGTATCTGCCCATTGAGCTGTGTGCAAGAGATGCAGCTACCACTTCCCTTCTTCCTGGCGTGTATTCTGCTTTTTTCACATGCCTTAACAGCCCAGTGCATCAGCTGAGCGGTGGCAACTGCCCGTCCACACAGCATGGACACAGGTGTGTCTTACCATGAACCTTTATGCTATAGATTAAAAGAAACCAATTTCTTTTGCCCCTGTTGCAGCACAGCCATGCTGGCTCAGCCGAAGTGAAGGAATCAGGTAAACACGCATGATGCTAAGGCATTATTAACCTTGTGAATTTAATGTTGTAAATTTGGCCTTTCTTCTCCCATCTCTCTCCTCCTGGTGGATCATTGCTGTCCCTCCTGGACGTACCTCTCGTTGTGAATCGTGAGATGTCATCCCCTGCTGTTTGCTGTGCAGGTCACCTTGTGAGTGCTCCAAGACAATTAATCACCTCAGTCCTGATCGAAAATTCTCAGTCTTTCAATTTTCTGGTTGCATTTGACTGAGTAATGTCCTTGCAGAGACAGAGGAGAGAAGAGTTCCCAATTCATTTCCAGATATTTGATTATTTTAAAAGGTCTTTTTGTGAAGTGTCTTGCAATACATAAGTCCCATGGCTACATATGCTGAAGGAAAACCCAGCCCAGCAGCAGCCCAGCTCTCAGACCAAGCAGACATGGGTGATGTGGCCAACGGCAGGCTTGGCTCTCACACAAATCAGGCAGCAGCGAAAAGGATCTGTTCCTGCCTGGTGCAAAGGCTTGGGGGTCAAAAAACCTGGTCGTGCCGAGTTGCTGTTTGAACCAGAGAAGGTGAGGTGTACTAACCTGCACTGAGCATGAGAATCACAAGAGGCTTCAGAAGCCAGGGCTTCGGGCTGGGAAAACAAAAAAGAATCAAACAGAGCTTTCTGATATTAAATATCAAAAACTTAGTGGAAGGAGGAGAGTAACTTTTCATTAAAACTCCTGTCTCTCTTTGGCTGCAGAGCTCCTACTTACACCCTTCACGCTTCACTCCCTGAGACACTTTTGAGGCCACACATCTTCATCCCTCGCCGCTGTGCGGGGAGCGTGGCCCTGCATACCCCACGTGTGGGTGTGTGACACTGCAGGGGTTCTTTGTGGGGTAGGACCCACAGGGATTGCCATAGTGGGGGCCTCCCTGTATAACACCAAAGGTTCATTTAAATTATTATGCTTAATGTTGGCTATGATAATGAGTTGCGATGTACTACAGTACCAACTTTGTTTCCTTCTCCAAATTTGGTCCCTTCTGGCATTGGAGCAAGGTTTTACCCATCTGAATCACTGCAGCATCATCAGATGTGGTCTATAGGCACGGGACTGTCCTCCAACAGCCCATCTCCCCTCCTGGAGGCCGTGGTTGGGAGTATGGTTGCCATGGTGGTAGCGAAACAATTAAAATGGCTTTATAACCAGCTGAAGCTACCGACTGTTTCCAGGATACCATATATCCTAATCAATCTCAGCTCTGACAGACCTTGGAGAGAAGCCAGGTCCAATGACAGCAGTTGGTGGTGCTTAATTTTTTTTTTCTTCCTTCTCCAGCCCTCTAAGGTTAGCTTTTCTGCATGGGCTTGAAGTTCAACATAAAAAAACCCAACACCTCCATCCTTTTTGGATGCGATCGCTTTCATTCCACATCCAGGCCGCACACAAAAATCCATATAAAGTGATCACCGCTCTTCTGATCTCTTGACCTGCGAGAAGCTGAACCGGTTTCTTTGCGTTGACTGATGTGGGTGCTGCCCTTTAGCTGAGCGCAGGGAATAAGGGATCTCTTTGTTAGAGGCTCCTCCTAACAGGCTGTGCTGCTCCCCCTGCCAGGCCATTCCCCGTGGGTGGTGGGGGCTGGAAGCAATATGTTGGAAGTCACACTGTATCCCAACAGCTTGGGATTCAGAGCTGTCAAGCAGTGGCTCATTGTTAGTACAACTTCTTCCAGAACGCCAGGAAAAGAAAAGGCGACTTAAAACTTTTTACGACCTGCTGACACATGGGTCTGGTAGGAATCTGACTGTCTGTGAATCGAGAGGAATAGCAGAAGGATTTGGAGATCTGCTGCTGCTGCTCGTTACAGGGTTATTTTTGCCTACAGGTAGCGATGGGAGCCAGAGGGCTCCTCCAGTCTGCATCTGGTTCTTCCAGCTGGGTCTACTTTGTGGTGTAGGTGCTGCCCTGTGCTGGGTCAGCACTTGAAATGAGTGTATAGTATTTTTCTGAGGGCTTCTTGTACCTTTGCTATGATTCAAGAACAGTTGAATTCCCATTTTAAAGAGTTTCTGACTTATCCGAGCCCTGAGATGACTACGTAGTCCCAGGTAGGAAGCCGGGTCAGCCATACCCTGCAAGTCCAGATGAGTTTGCAGTGCGAGGCTATGGAATGGCACAAAATGGCACTCCTGATTACTGCTACTTTTTCCCACATTTCTAGAGAACTTAGCTCAGGGCTGCTCTATGTGGGACTGGACACTTCACCAGTGCAGGTGCAGTGGTGCAGTGTGGTTTCAGTTTCAGGGCTCTTCTGCATTTTGTGGTGACACCGTTTAGCTCAATGTCCTCAACTTTTTTTTTTTTCTTGAATCCTCATTTACAGACAGAATGCTTGAAACAACCACAATTATCAGCATTAAAATAAAATTAACCTGAATTTAACTTAGGTTTATGGCCCTCCTTAAAGCTTCTAGGGTGGTGAAGCCTGTTTTGGAAGCTGCTGGTCTATGTCTTTGCAATCAATCAATAACATGCCATCAATCACTGTATATAATTTCTTTTAGATTATCAGACATCGCACAAGACTCCTGAATTTCTAGCATGCCCTCAGATTTTCTAGCTCTTCATTCTCTGTTTGGATTCGCCTGATCCCTCCAGCTGGAAGAGTCTGCCAACAGCCTCCACTTCACAGAAGGGGCACTTCACCTGGGCAAACGCTCCTGGCATCTGCTGAAACAACAGATTTGGAAGCATTAGCCTGCTCCATTACTCTCCAGGGTAGAGAGTCATTGAGAGTCCCAAGATAAACCAAAACTCTTCTCTTGAGACTTTTTCTCCCTTAGGACCCAGCTGCCTTCAACACTTCCTCAGTGACCAAAAAGAACAGCTTGAAAAAGACCTAGTTTTCCAAAGATACACAATTTATCTATGTAAGTGGAAGTTATGGGTTTCTTTAAAGGCTGTGTTTGAAGATATTTTTTCCATGATTCCTTTTCAATGATTTCCCCTTGACAGCATTAGGTCTTCCTGGCTGCTCATTTTGGATGATTTTTTTTTTTCAAAATCTGTTTAGAAGCTTAGGTTCTAAGGAAGGACAATAATTACCCAACTAACAATGAACTTAACCAACCACCCAAGGAGCTGGAATGATTTACAGCTTTCAAAGGAGCTGATGCTAGCTTGTCTTTTGTCTTTCTACTTAATGCCGCTCTAATATTCTTCTCTGGACACAATGACTTTCTGAACTGTTTTTTCTCCTTTTTTTTTTTTTTTTTTTTTTTACAAATAGAATGCTAAGCCCCTCCACCACCTAATTCTCTGCATACAAAAGAAGATTTAATATCCTCTAAATGACTATAAAGAACAAATCTACCAGATGGCAGACTTCGTTGCTCAAGGGGGATGCGGGCTGCTTTTCTTGGAGAAGCATTTCAATGTGGTTTTGAAAGAGAGAGTCACTGGATGTATTAATCTTTTCCTTAGTGGGGTGCTGTGATATAACTCAGGAGAGGTGCAAGAAGAGGGAAATATAGTTTGTGATCCAACAGAGGAAAACAAATGGAGCTGCTTGAGGAACTTTTTTTGTTTATTTCTTCAGTCTGTTTGAAAAACATGTCAACTATGACCTTGAGCATCTTTGCAGAAGTTTTGAGATGTAGCATCTGGATCCTAGGCATAACTTTAAAAACTTGAATATTTAAGAAAGTTACTGGCATTCAAAGACTACTTCTCCAGATTTTTAACAGGAATGTTGCTGACATATAATCAATGCTCTTCGGGAAGAAAGTGTTCTGCTTCATTCTCTTTCCGTTTCTCCTATGTCAGAAGCCAACTTGCTAACAAGATTAATTGATTTAAAGAAGGACTTCTTTAAGAGCAAATGTTTTGCATCTCACTTATTTTCCAAATATTTGGCTGAATAATTCATCTGAGACAGCTAAATAATTTCCCTTCATAGATTATCTGAGAGAAGACCACAATATTTACATACGGAACTATTGTTCAGACTTATTTGCTAAATAATTTATTGGAATGATCTGTGCTCTGTGTCTCATTTGTGGCCAGTTCCTTGGGAGATGTTGATATTCTGATGATGTGATATGTTTCTGTTCCCAAGTGGGTGACTGTAACTTTCTGGAATCATTTTGTGATGTAAGTGGTTGTTATTATGAGTTTGAAATGTGTTTTCACGCTAAATTCACACTTGGTGAGTATTCCTACCAGAAAATGTGTTCCCTAGGATAACTGTGGAAAGCAAACACGAAAAAGGAAGGAACACAGTCAAAGCAAATCCATAAAAAAGATTCAGATGAACAGAAATGTGTTTGCAGGACACGCTTACCTCTGTTGTGAAGCAACGTGATAAAGGAGGAGACCTCAGATTTACAAGGTAGGAATCGGTATATGCCAACCAGCTACGTATCCTGTATGGACAACTTGGAAGACGATCAGCTGCCAGACCCGCTACCAAACAGATATGACTCACAGTCATTTGTGTTCTTCTTGGGGTATAGGTTACACAGCAAAGCATCAAGCAAAGCAAAGTGTAAAGTTACATATAAAATGAAGAAAAGCAAGAAAAGATAAGAAGGGCACATTAATGGGATGGCAACAATCTTGGTATTAAGGATGAAGAAAATAGGGTATTTCATAGGTCTCCAAAATAACACAATAGCCCGTACTAACAGCCACTACCTGATACCTTGGAAGCAACAGATTGATTTCCATCGTGATGTAGTGATCAGCTTTCACCCTGAATTTGGAGATCTGATCCCCTTATCTTTGCAAGTGCTACTGGGAGACTTGCTTGGTAACAGGAAAAAAAATTCAACCTAACAACAGCCCATTCATCCTGGGGCTGCGTCAGGCAAAAACCAAGTGTTTATCTGGAACATTAATTCTCTGCAGACCTTTGCTTCAAATCACGTTTGCTGTATGCCAGTATGTACAGTAAAATAGACAGAGAGAGAAGCCTTGCCCTCACAGAAAGCCAATTGAACTATGTTTCTCCCCACCGTGAAAGAGTAGATTCAAATGGTAAATCTGTCACAATATAGTCATACAGCTGAATGGTGAAAAATGACTATTCCGGATTTAATCCCAGGTACTGATTGGGCATAAAGGTTGCAGATTTCTCCTTTTCTAATATTCACGTCTTTCTCTAAATTTCAAAAGATTTCTTTGGACCAACTAGAACAGACACTGACTTTTTTTAGAGCTTTGGCCGTGTTTATACAGGGACAGTATTTTTCTGTAGATATATGTACACTGCTTACATTATATCAAACTGTCTTGTCCACCTTCCTCGTTATGACAGTCTAAGATGCTTCTCTTGACAATCCTTGTGCATACACTATTTTCTCAGTACTTGGGAGATGTCCTGAGGTCCAGCGGTCCCTCACTCTGTTCTGTGCTCCACAGATTTACTGGCGGTACCCTGCGAGATGCCTTTCTGAAGCTACAGGAGTACTGGTCTGGAGGGGTAAGTGTCTTGAACTGCCAAACTCCCGTGATTCACCTCCTTTCCTGCCATCCATTAATGTTCCTGGCACCATTTTCAAATTACTATTGGGCAGCAGATGGAGGACATGCTGCTAAGTGCTATGATTATGAGGTTTCATTAATACGGATGGTATTATGCACATGCATTTGTAGTTGGGCAAGCAGAAGAATTTGCATCTAGGGTTTCCTAAGATGTTTAATACTGAGGCGATAGAGCTGCAGGAGATGATGCTGTAGGAAGATGAGATCAAATTTTGTGGAGTGCTTGTGTGAGGAAGTTCTACTTGATCAGAACTTTGTTTCAGGACTCACATAGGCAACAATGACCGGTGGGATGCGGGCAGTGGTGCCATCCAGGAACTGGATGGCAAAGCTTTCAGATGACAAAGAGCATTTAGAGATTCAGGCAAGCCCAGAGCTACAAGAGGAGAACACAGCCATAAGTGTGCCCATCTAAGTGGGCCACTATGCCACTATTACCTCTGGCATCTTACTGCTGATCAGGAGCTCACCAGCTGGGGCTGGGAGATCAGCTACAGCAAATGTGGTCTCAGGGAAGTGAAATGGGGAGGCTTCTGCTCTGTCACGTCATAAGCCTGGAAATGCGTAAGAGTTGGTGCTGGCTATAAAGGGTTGTAAATGATATAGACACACATGCCTAGTCTTTGCCAGCAGGAAAAGGTATTTTCCATGGGTTTGCAGAGGCTGACTGATCACTATAAAATATTCACTGATAGTAATGTGAAGTGGAAAGCTCTGTGATGCTGTGTTACTGCAAAAATTGGGTTTGGGTGCTGGAATGGAGAGAGGCTATTTTCTTCTAGAGAGGATATGAACATTATGGTTCTTCTTGTTCCGGGCATCTGGATTCAGTGTATGCTCTGTTTCTCTGGCCAAGGAAGCCCTTTGTTGGTGGTTTTGGTATGAAGGAAGAATTGTTTAGCTTTGTGCAGAGTAGTTGCAGATGATGGCTGGCATGTACTTCAGGAAGATGGATAGGAGGGAGGTGGTACTTCATCAGAAGGGTGGGTGTTTCTCATCATGATGTGCCTCATGTGATAAGTGCTTGCAGTTTTTTTGCACATCCGTAAGAAGGGAGACATCCTGAAGAAAATATTGGAGCAGGAAAGTGAGTGGGAGCAGGAGGCAGAAATTTAGTATTTTAGGCAGATGGGGAAAGCATCTTTATTAAATGACCGAAATAGTCATGACCACAACATAATGGATGTTTGTTGTGCTGAGGACAGAGAGTGATTTTTGGCCTATGAATGCATTGTAACCAAGGAAATGTCTTCCTGTTTGATGTATTGATGGTGTGTGGGCATGATCTGTCATTTAAGGGTTGAGCTGGATCTACATGACCTTTTCCAGTCAAAAGCACCGAAATGAATTTGAGTGAGGAAAGTAATACATGATGTGTTGAATAAAAAGCCAAAGACTGCAGTGAGGAAACACACAAACATAACAGCTGTGAAAGAGATGCCTGGATGGACTAAGGATGTGCAGGACCACAGAAAGGTGCCAAAGCAGGGCTGATGGTAAGGAGGAGAGCCCCAGGATGCTATGTTTCCTGGTCTGCGTGGGGTTCTCTGTGCCAAACTCAGTCTCCCCAGAAGTTTGCCTCTGGATTGTCCATACAATCCCTCCTTCCAGGGTTCCCTGTTCTTTGGGAGCACCTCAGGAAGTGCCATCTCCCTGCTGTCTCTGCAGCCCCTCTGCTGGGATGCGTTCAATCGGCCCTGGCACAAATTCTTTCACACATTTTTTCCCATTCAGGTGTCTGCCAGGCTCTCTGTTCGTGATTATGCTCCTCTTCACACAGGTTGTGTGCTACAAGTGCTAAGAGAAACGATAAAACCTCTAAGTGCTTATTGTCCATTCCCAGTTCCCATGGCAACCGTGATAAAACGTTTCTTTCCCCACATTTCAGGAATGCCATTCACCTCCTTTCTTCCCACTCTTCGGTTCCCTTCAGGAGGAGGCGATGCTTACTCCGCTGCTTCCCCAGGGACCAACCCCTAGGGTGAAGGCTTGGCACTGCCCAAGTGACCCCAGGGCAGATGTCAGAGCAAGTGCTGGGTACCTGGAGGACATCACCTTGGTACAAACTCCCCAGATCCCAAACACATCTTGTCCGAAGAAGCAATAGTCACCCCAGGACCACGCCAGGAGCTGGAGTCTGCCAGGCAGGCTCTCCTCATGGCTACAGGAGTGGAAGGGGAGAGCCAGCTCTCTCCTGGGAGAGCAGCTTTGCCTTGCAGGGGTGTGCCGTGCCATCTGGGTTTTGATTTCCCTTAAACGGGGTCTACAGATCAGCACACTGCAAATTAACTGATTTTTCCAGCAGTCTTCCCAAGCACTTCACAGCACCCTAAAATCTGCATGCCTGGTCAGCCTCGGCAGCTCGGTCACAAGAGCTCACCCCTGATAGCTCACCTTCTCCATCAGCTGAGTGAAATAAGGAGCCGGCTCCAGGAGGGTTACTCCTTCTCCATGGCTCTCCTCATCCTGGTGGTTCTTCTCTGGATGGAGACGGAATGTGCAGCTCTGGAGAGGCAGCCTGTGGGGTCTGAAGAGGAGCTATGCAGCACTGCTGAATAGACACCCTCCTCTCAGGCACTGGGAAACGACACCACCGGAGAGCTGGCATCTAGTCAGGACATCGCTGGAGCTGTGGTGGGCACACAAGGCACCAAAGAGGCCAGTCCCATTAAGAAGCAGTATCATTTGGGTAATGTTAGGAAACCTACCAGATGTGACAATGTTGGTACCAGAGCTGGCTGAAGATCAGGAGTTCCAATTCACCAAAAATTACATTTTTCTTGCCTTCCCTCCACCATGCAGAATTTCAGCAAATTGAGGCCAAAGACCCATAATCTCAAGGCTTTTTAGCCCAGGAACAGACTTTTCAGATACAACTTTCTGCCCCCACACTTTGCAGTAACCCCAGCCCGGCGATGTTAGGGATCCAGAGGAAGACACCCCAGAGGCTGGCCTCAGATTTGGTTGGCTGAACCTAACATGTTCCACATGAAGCATACGAGATTTGAGGGAAGCAGCTGTTGGGCTGAAAATATACTGGGAAGTTTCCTGCCAACACAGTCTGAAATGAGCCTTCTTGAGCCCTTAGAGTCCAAATGGCCTCACTGGAAAGTCAGCCAGCACATATTCATGGAGGTTTCTTATGGGTCCATCACCATGAGCAAACGAAAGGCCCCAGGTGCAGCCATTATCCGTGCTGTTTAATTGTTGCCTTGCTCCCTGGCCTGGCACTGGCTGGTGCCAGGCAGTGCTCTGCCGGCTGGTGCCCTGGCACAACACAGAGGGCAGCAGCCCCAAAGACCATTCCCAAATGGGCAGCAGGGACCAGGCTGCACCACATCTTCAGCACCGTCTTCCCTACACGGTCCTCCGTCAGTGCCACACTTTGTCCATACCTCCATTTTCATAGTAATGAAATATCAACCCTAGTTCAGAGGCTTTGAACTGGGGAAAAAAAAAAAAAAAAAGAAGAAGATAATAGGAGTAATATTGTATTAGGGCCACAGGGGCAGCACATGGAGACCAGATGAGACCTAGAATCACATGTGTTATGGACTGGAAGTGGCTAATTTGAGCCGGTTGGCTTCATGGCCAGAGAATCTTCCCTGGCCTGATTTTATTTATTATTTCAGACCTAGACTGGCCAGCAAATTCAGTATAGAAGCGAGCAGCATGAGAATATCAGGCACTTTTTATGCAAACTAATTTAGTTACTCTGGGGTAACATTGCCTTAATGAAGGTTTTATGGAAGCACCTGGAGGTACAAATGTGTTGTTTTTCCTGCATAATAGGTTCATAAGGGTTCTCAGGATGAAGTATGCTACACTAGAGGTTCTTCAAATTGCCAAGGTGACCAAAATCGTCAGAGCTGCAAAGTCTTCTGTACGTATCAATTGTGGTTTCAGTGGTGGTGTTTACAGACTGCCCATAGTTTTCCAAATTCTTCACAGACTCATTATGGGACAGTTTTGACATGGACTTCCTGCCTAGATGGTCAGTGTATGGAATGGGGAGTGGGGATCATCCAAGGTTGGAGGACATTAATTAACATTATTTTGGATTTTTACCCCTCTAGTTCATGAGTAGTTCTTTGGAAATCAGCCTAGGATTCCTAGGTCTGTTGAAAGAAAGGTTTTTGAAGATGGACTTGAAGAAGAGAGCTAAAGAAGGGATTGGATGCACAGATAATTCCACATCATAGCCATGAGCATCTCCTCTGTCTTCCAGCCATTCCCATTACATCTAGACAGACCTGTTGTAATGAAGCACTGAGAGGTGAAAGCGGGGGTTAATGTACTAGTCTGTTACTGCTGGAGATACCATTTCCAATTTGTTGGAGGTCACACATGAAAATAAGTGTGGTTGCCGCAGCTGATTCTTCAGGGCATATCTTGTGGCTAATTTTCCTGAAATCTACTGATTTCACTTTAGGTAAGAAGCTATATATGTGACTTTGAGAGAGGAGATTGTGTTTATATCCTCTTGGTTTTATTTAACATTGTACTCTTATCAGCTGGGGTTTAGTCTTCTCATGTGATGGCTTTTCCCTCTCTCAGATAAAGCAAAGTAATAGCTACCCAGAGGCCTGTAAAGTATACGAATGGGGCTGAGCTGGAAAGGTCAGCCCTACAGATATGTTGGACCATGCCAAAGAGCAAGGTGAACAGATTAAGCTATATAAATATTTAAAGAGCTGTAATTAGGACTAACATGGCCTTGCTCCCCAAGGCTCATTATTATACATGCACATGGCAGAAAAGTAACTAATCGTGACCTTTTCCGCTTGCTTTTCCTTATGTTTTTGACAGAGTGTTTTTCATTCCCTGAGACGTTCCTGGCTGGCACTGCCTCCCTGGGAGGGGACAGGAGATTTGACATGCCTTTCTGTGAGGCCAGGAAAAATCCCAGAGAGGTTTCAGAAATAAGTAAAGGGGAGATGTTGGCTTTCACTGGGGTCTGGGGCAAGGAGGCAGAGGTTTCCCGGCATGGTGGAAGCTCTGGTCCAAAGCCCAGCAGGACTTCAGGAGTCCTTGCTAAGGACAGCAAGTGTCCCAGTGTCACAGACAGGCAAACACTCTCCTCCTGGCGGGACAACTCCAGCTTATCCTTGGCCTCAAGACTACGAATTTGCAACTTCTAGACTCTGCTGTTACAACTCTCCTCGCATACAATCTCACAAGCTAAAAACGCTCTAGTCGATACAAAGCACAATATCCTCTTTGCTTAGCAACACGCGTTTCCATGAACACCTCACGCCACGAGGCTCACTGTTGCCTCATCGCTCATCAACCGAGCTCGATGCAAGATCTCCAACCTTGGATGGAGGTAACAGGTGGCACAGCCTCCTCGCCCGCTGCCGTGTCCTGCAGCAGCAGCCGCCTTCCCGTGACACAAGAAGCAGTGGGCTGGGTTTTATGGTCCTCAAAGTGCAGCAATGGCTCACCACCTTGGTTGCCACCACCTCCAAACAGGGAAAGTACAGGGAGCTGGTTGCTGAAAGAGAGTTGCCTTTTCCTTCAGAAGAGGTCTGAGCCCTCTTCCTCAGAAGAAGAGGGTGAATGAGGGTCAGAGACTTTTTCCAGCCTGCCCACAGGCAAATCCCGGTGCTGGGTGAGGAACAGACCCATAAATGCTCTCTGCAGCACAGTGGGGATGCACTTGGTGGGGACAAGCACCTGCAAGGTTGCTGGTATGCTTGTATCATTTAAACTCTGTGCCTGTGCCCTTTCCCACCACGTTCATGGCTCAGGAGGAAGAACCAGAATTATCAGCTCTATAGCACACCAAGTAGCCTGCTTTAAACTAAATGTGGTGGTGTTGGACAACATCAGCTGGACCAAAGCAAAACTTTTGGTGGCTATGAACCAGTTTTGATGACATTTCCATTGAGAAAGACCTAGAATAGAATAGAATCATAGAATAGTTTGGGTTGGAAGGTACCTTTAAAGGTCATCTAGTCCAATTTTCCCTGCATGAGCAGGTACACCTTCAACTAGATCAGGTTGCTCAGAGCCCCGTCCAGCCTGACCTTGAATATTTCCACAGATGGGGCATCTACCACCTCTCTCTGAAACCTGTCCCAGTGTTTCACCATCCTCATCATTAAATGATCATCTAACCAAAATTAAAGAGAGAAAGAGAGAAAGAGAGAAAGAGAGAAAGAGAGAAAGGAAGGAAGGAAGGAAGGAAGGAAGGAAGGAAGGAAGGAAGGAAGGAAGGAAGGAAGGAAGGAAGGAAGGAAGGAGGGAGGGGCAGAATAAGGGAGGAGGTGTCCCCAGGGAGCCTGAAAGCTTGGAAGCACAGGTGTACTGCAGCAGCCAGCAGCGTGCACCTGGACACACATCTCTGAGAGTGTCCACAGAACAAGAAAATTCACATACACGTGCAGGAAAGGAAACAAAAAAAAAAAAAAAAAGAAAAAAGAAAGAAAGAAGCTTGTTTGCTGCCCTGTTCTTCCCTGTGGCTAAATTAATTGGGTCTTACTCCTGCCGTCTGTACGCCGGCAGTACTCCCACAGCACTGACTTTAATAGGAGTGCAGATTGCAGGATCAGGCCCACGGTGTCTTTGAAAAGATGAATAATAATCACTATGTGGAGAAATACTGCAGTTTGCAACTCAAAGAACACTTTAAATCTGCTTAGCAATTTGTGACGCCCACAGTAGCACACTGTGTAAAGCTGCAGTTATGAGACAAATCACTTCTCCATTAAGGGCGGCTCCAGGATGTGCCTTGCGGCAGCGCGCGGGGAGGGACGGAGGGGAGGGGGACACCACGCGCGGGGCGGTGCAAGGAGCTGAGAGTTTTGCTTTTTTACGGCAGCAGCTGTGTTATCCCTTTACAATTATTTTCTGGGCTATCAGCAATTCATCCCCACACGGCCTGACTCCAATATCTGTCCGTCTGCGGATGGTTGTGCCGCCTCTCACATCTAACTGTCTCTCAGTAGTGATGACTTTCCTTCAACAGCGTGCCTGGGAAAAGTGAATTATGTGAATTTTTCCAAATCATGGTATTTCTCCCAAGTGCAAATCTCAGTGTCATTTGATGAAGCCTTTCCCGGCCAGCCTATAGGTCTTCCCTCGGCCACCCAGTGTACTGCCGGTGGTCATCCTACCTCACTCACCTCTGCCATGTCAAAGTGCAACAGCAAGGCTTTTATAGCTCATTTTAAGGGCCTTCCTCTTTCTTATTTGAACCTTTCACATTCTGCTGATCTTCTGGAGGCAGAAAACATCTCCAGATGCATCTCCTCGGTTGACTTGGGGCTGTCTCACACAAGCAGGAGGCACTAAGCTGCTCAGGGCTGGAGTAAGCAGCAGGTCCCAGTCTCAACCACCACAACCTGGTGTAATCAAATGGTGTTTGATCTTCACCTGATGCTGATCTAGCCTAGACCACATGGAGAGCAGGCAGCCTGGGCAAGCGTTGGGAGCCTCGGGGGAGAGGAACACTGGGAGCCTGTGGTGGGGAGCGTTGCTGTTGGAGTTAATCCTCCCCGTTGTCATGGGAGGGGTAGTTCCTGCCCTTGCAATGGTTTGCAAGTGAGAAAAGTCTCAGAAAAGAGTAAAAATTGAAGAAGTCACCCTGAAATGAGCCAAGAAAAACCACAGGCAGACTGACTCCGACATTCAGCTTCCAAAGCAGGTAAGGGCTCCATGTCGTGGCAAAACAATCCTGATCTGTGGGACTGAAGCCTGAACCTATTCTCTCCAAATAGCCAGCTGGCATCTCAGGGATCCTCTCAGATTTGGGGCAGCAGCAGTAAGGGGAGATATTCCCTTCTAGCCTACAGGGAGCAGGCAAAGCTGCTAATTCTGGAGCCAGCAAGCCCTACAGCTGAGCACCCATCACTGCCACGGAGGTGATGAAGGGTGGATTTAGCCCACCCTTGCCAGCTCTGACCCTCTTGTCCCCAAACTCCCCCATGTGCCAGATACAATGAGCCCCCACCACCCTCCAGCTGTTACTTAATGGGTACCAGATGATGATAAAAAGCACCAGCAGAGACACTGCCTGAACAACAGCCATCAATGGCAGGAGGCCATGTACCAACAAGTTCTTCACGAAAGGCTTGACTAGGGTGACCTGGCTCTGAAGTGCCACCAGAGCAGGGTGCTGAGCACAACTCTCCACCAAGCATAGGAAAGACCTTGGGCAGGCTGGAAATAAAAGTGTGGTTTGAAACACAGGAAGAGGGAGGCCAGTGAGCTATCTTGAAGCATCTACGTGAACTGTACGATGACATTTAAGCCTGACAAAGCCAGTGAGGAGATCCAGGTGGATTGGGAATTAGACAAAAGAGCCGGGGTCTCATTGTAAGCTTTTATCTCATTCCTGGGAAAGGTGTTCTGAGACCATGAATGAGAAGAAAGGGTAGCAAGATAAACAGAGCAGACAGCTGAATCCCCTCAAGATTTTGAAACAATGATCAAAGGAAAATGCAAAAGAGGAACATGCCCTCAGAAAGTCAGAGGAAAAAGATTCATAGCTCAGCGGTGGGGATCAGGTATTAGAGGAGGTATTTCAGCCCCTCCAGGGAATCCAGCCTGTCCCACACCAGGAAAGCACACGCTGGTGCTGCAAGGAGGGCACGGGCAGGGCTGAGCAGAAAGGCCAAGTTTCTTCCTGCCTAGATTCTGGGAAACGCTGCAGGTCCTAAATGTTGGATTTGGGATGGCATAGGAGGAGGTATAAAAAATAAGATATTATATATAAAGGAAAAAAATTTCACAGCAAGGGAGGTCAAATGCTGGAATAGGTCACCTACAGAGGTTGTGTAATCTCCATCCTTAGAGATTTTCAAAGCTTGACTGGGAAAGGCCCTGGGTAACCTGATTTAATCTTGAAGTTAGTCTTGCTTTGATTGGGGGATTGAACCAGACGACCTCTGACCAGTTCCTTCCAACCTGAATTGCCCCACAATTCTGTAACTCTATGATCTGAAATGATCTCAGGCTAATATTTTAAAGTTCTAAGATGTTTGCCTGCTGTACTGGAAACCCAAACACTGGAATACTTAGAGAGCTGGAAGGGAGCTTAAAAGAAAATGCTGGCCATCCACCAGCTCAGCAAAACCTAAGTTGTTCCCAGAATGGCTCTGACAATCAAAGTCAAACTTCCCCAATTTGCTCACAGACTGGGGTGGATTACATATCTGTGCTCCTGTTGTGAATGGGAGGGATTTTACAGCATTTCCCCTGTGCATCTCCACTTGCAAAGGAGTGAAAAAGCATCTCTACTTCTTGCCAGCAGTCAGATATTTTTACTTAAGTTTTAGTGCTGGGTTTGGGTGGTGCTGCGCTGATGGGGGAGAGAAGCAGGAACATTTCGTACCCTCAAGGTCTCTTTGCAAGACTTCATCGTGCCGGCCTCAGGAGACAGTGTTTGGCCATGACGTGTTTCAGTCAGCCTGCTGGAAGAGTAACCCCAGGTCATGAACCCTGTAGCCCTGACTCAGAGCAGGAGCTAGAGAGATAAAAGTTAAAATAAACCTGAAAAATAACAGTGGGAAAAAAAATTGTCCCATGACACAGACTAGTCCTCAGTGACATCAATGGCAATATTTGATTTGAAGCTGGTTGTGCCTTACGTATCGATACCTCACGGCTGTCAGTCACCCAGGACTGACTACCCCAACCAGATCACATTTGATCATTATTTCTTCAGCAGTACCTTGAGGCTTCACTAGGGGACAAACACCCTACAGAGCACTATTACGTGCACAAAACATACCCCCTCTCCTCCATCATCATAGTGAAATTTCCAGTCTATTTTCTCTCTTGACCCATATTTTTTTTTTTTAGCAGGTGCTTTTAAACGAAGGAAAGAAAATGAGAAGCAGCTGTTTGATGGCCACTGAAGGACCTGGGATGGCGGCACTAGCCCAGGCTGAGGAGGATTAACAGGCAGCGTGCACGTGGGGAGGTCAGAGGTGGCAAATAAATGCAATTTATCAGAGAGTTACGGAAATAAAGGAATGAATCACATTGCTCTCATCACCATAGATGAGGTATAAATAGAGTTAATCAGCACTGAATGAAAGCGTATTAACTCAAGGAGAATTATTCATGCACTGCAGGTGTTTTCCCGATCCCTGTCCATGGAAGTAATGAGTGAGAGCAGTAATTGGTGTCCAGCCCATCTCTAGCCAGCAGCTATTGCCCCTTCTGGACTGAATTAATCTTCCAAATTACTATGCTGCTTTACAACACATATTTCAACATAATGATCTTTTACTTATTATTATTTTTGGTAGCTAGTGAGTTATCGAGATTGATAGCATCCTTTGCAAGAGAAATAAAGAACCCGAGGGGAACAGATAATTCATTGAACTTTTGAACTACCTCCAAGTCACCTCTCTGGGACTTGAAAATTATGATGTATTATTTATCCAGCCCTGACTGTGCCTCTCACAGTGGGGTAGGAAGCTTCAGGAGAGTAATAACGACACAGGCCCTGTATGCTTTCCCTGAACACTCGCTGGAGAGAGCCTGCTACTAATTTGCCTTTCAATAAGGGCTGTATTTTTCCTTTGCAGCCACTTTTTAAAACAGCAATTTCTATGTCTCAGGTTACCAGTGCAGCCTCAAGAGTTTCCTTCACTCTGGTCAGCTGAGCTGCTGCGGCACGGATGGTGTTTTGTAGCCCTCACAGTGAGGTACGCAGGTATCGATGTCCTCCCTGTTCTCTGGGCCAACACCACATCTCCCACAGACTTCATCGATGTGAGGACTGATTCCCAGATCGTAGAATCATAGAATCATAGAATGGTTAGAGCTGGAAGGGACCTTAAAGATCATCGAGTTCCAACCCCCTGCCATGGGCAGGGACACGTCCCACTAGACCAAGTTGCTCAAAGCTCCATCCAGCCTGGCCTTGAACACTTCCAGGGATGGGGCATCCACAGATAAGTGGATAAGTGGATGATAAGTGGATGTAGCTCCTGTGGGTCCTGCTCCTCCCCTGCAAGGTGCTGAGCTCTGTAGCTGAGATTCAGAAAAGTGCTTAAACAAGGGCTTGACACAAGCACGTGTTCACCTTCCTCACGAGCTTAGAGCTCAGAGGATCATCTCCAGGGAAGTGCAAACCCCACTGAGTTCCCAGCGCAGTGAAAAGGTGAAGACTTCAGTGGGTGCTGAGAAAGCAGCTTTTATCCATGTCATATAATGGTTAGAGTTGGAAGGGACCTTAAAGATCATCTAGTTCCAACCCCTTTGCAGTGCTGAGTTTTCTCACACTCACCACCTTATCCTCCCTTCATCATGCCAGGCAGGGGGAAGATGCTGGCTCAAGGGCTGCTATTGGGACCATCCCCAACCCCTCGGCCCTGCACTGGGAGTGGGGCTGGGACTGCACCGCTTTGCCATGGCCAAGTCCCATTTCTCTGAAGAGCTGGAGTAGCACAGTGGGAGGAAGAAGGGTGAGCACGCGAGGTGTCCACCTTTGCCGTTTGCACCAGGTTTACCTTAGAAGGGCAACGAAGCTGGTGAGGGGTCTGGAGCACAAGTCTTATGAGGAGAGGCTGAGGGAGCTGGGGTTGTTCA
>JAOXNO010000041.1:11783861-11803128 GCA_028565335.1 Limnodromus scolopaceus | reverse complement strand
CAGTGTCCACCATTTGCTGTCCCTGCTGGGAGTGCACAGCTTCCTGCTGAGAGAATTGGCTGAGTATAATTCTTGTACATCTTATATCAGTACCGTGATTAATATTTAGTTCTTTAGTATTATTGTTAATTATTTAGTCTTAGTCTATTAAATCTATTTGTATTTCTACCCTTGTGTTTCTTTGTGTTCCCCGTTTCCCCTTTCCGGGTGGGGAGGGATCATCGGGTGACAGAATAATTGTCTAAATGACAATAGATTGTTATGGGTTTTCTCAAACCATAACACACGCCGAAATCCCGATAAAAACTAGGGGGTTGCCTGGGACAGAGACAGTCCCAGTGCAGGGGACAGCTGGAAGAGCAGAGATTTCTTCACCCTGGCTGCAGGGCGGGAGGGGAGAGATGCCCGTGCTGGGGGCAGTGGGGTTTGGCTTGGAGCCCTCCTGCTGCAGAGGCACGGGGAGCGGGATGGGGTGAGGTGCCGCCGGCCGCCTCATTTGCCTCATTTATTTGAAAGGGCAGCTGATGACAGAACTGCTAGGAACGTTTGTCTGTGACTTTATCACTGGTTTCCATGGAAAATACTGTGTCACGGGGGAGTATGAATTCGCGGCAGGAAGAAGCTGAGGAATGGGAGAAGCTGGGTAACAGGGCTGCTGCCACCGAGCCAGGGCAGCTGGAAGAAGGCTGGCCAGGGACGGCACCAGTGTCTTACTGGTGGGCTCTCTTAGGGCTCAGCTTGCACGTCCAGGCTGCAGGGCTGCTGCAGACAGTCGGGGTTTCCAGCAGGCTACAGTGGCAAGACCATAGATTATTTTATAAATCCTCACCCTTGCAAAGTCCTCTCCCCCCAAATCACCCTGCCCCCCGAGGCCTCCCTTGGCTCCCACCATCACCCCTCAGTCAGACCTCCATGCCCCAAATCCACTGATCCCCCCCGAGCCCCGGCATGGCACGCATCCTGTGTCACTAGAGGGCACTCGGGTTATTTTTTCCATCAAGCCTTTGGTATTAATATTCATAACATGCGCCGTGCTCTTGGGGAAGGTTGGCAGTATTCTCTTACGGGAGCGGGGAAATTTTTTTCCGGCTGGTTTGCAGGGAGCAGGAGCGATCACAAAGGCAGCTCCTATTTTCCAAGGGGATGCCCCGAGGGCTGAGGGCACCCCCACAAACAGCCTGGGCATGGCCATAGGTGGGACCCCTTCTTGCTGCGCCTTGAAATGCTGCAGGAGAAGGACATGGCAGGGCTTTTCATAGGGTGCTAATTGCAGTAAACTCTAAGGTCCAAATAGAATAAGAGTACAGACACACGCGAAGCTTGACACCTGGTGAAGTATGAACTAGCAGTGCAGGCTTTTGTTTACTGTCTTTGAAACAGATTTCTAGCGCAGCAGTGAAGTAATAAACTTCTATATGGACCTGGAAAAGATCCTTTAGAAAGAGGAGATGAGAGCGATGAGCTGCCTGGATTGAGGGGTTGCACTGCAGGCCTCACTTGGAGGGTTTTTTTCCCCTCCCATTTTGACCTGATGCTAAGACTCCTGGTGTCCTGCCCTGGCTCTGGTGTCCCCAACAGAGCAGAGGGTCCAGCCTCTGGACCCATGCACCGTCTGTAGCTGGAGCAGCACTGGTACCCAGCCTCCCTGGCTCAACGCCATGCTCTGCCCTTCCCCAGTTGCAGGGTGCTCCATGCCAGGTCCTGCCCACAGGCATGTGCACACACAGGGACACAGCAGAGGGTACCAGTGGTACATCCCCCAGGAGCAGGGGTACAGCCCCTGGGTTCCCCCAGCTGACTGGGTCCAGCCCTGGCCCAGGGCATAAGTGACCTGTGGCAAATTCCCTGGTCCCTCCTCCAGCGATGGCTGAGGGAGAAGCCTTTGTTTTCCCACAGGATGCAGGAGCTGGCACCTTGCAGGCACAGGAGGGTTGGTCTCGCCGCGACCCTCGAGCCTTCGCCAGCAGCAAAGTGCGTGTCTCGCTCCTCTGATGAAGCACATTTCCCTCTCGTGAACCACGTCTCATTAGCAGTAATGCTTTCTAAGCTGTAACTGGTATTCAAATCGAAGAGAAGTAGAGTATTTTCCCTTATTTATTGCCACTTTATTTGCTCTGGAGTAGCAGCTAGAGGCTCTGATTGGGACCCCCTTGTGCAAGACATAATGAAAAGATGGTCCCTGCCCCAAAGAGCTTCCGGTTTAATTACAGAACAAGCGACAACAGATGGATGCCCCATACAGACAGGGAGGAGCACAAGGTAACAGGGAGACAATTATGATTAGCTTAATAAGCTGCGGTCACAGTACAACAGCTGCCTGCCATTGTCACTAATTGTCACTCCAATTGCTATGAAAGAATTCTTTCAATTCAATCGCAAAATGTTCTCCGTCACCCAGGGGGAGAAGCCCCAGATATTTTCCTGTGCCTTGTGCCTCCACCTCCCTGTGAAACCATCCTGCCAACCCCGGGGATGCAGGATGTGTTGCCTCCAGGAGCGGTTTCTTCTGCAGGTATCTGCCCTCTGCCCCTGCTTGCTTCCCACCTGGCCCTGAGACTCAACAGAAGTTTCTGGCTTCTCCGCTCCTGTCCCTGCCTGGTCTCACCATGAAATGGATGCAGGAACTACAAATAACCCAGGAGTGCGGGGACAGAGCACCACGCACCCAGGCCCAGGCAGCAGCGAGCAGCAGAGGGAGGTCTTGTTGCTGGAGTTCCAGTACCATTCAACCACAACCTGAGCGCTAAGTCCATCTTTCACGTTTTCTCTCTCTTTCTCTCCACCACGACTCAGCTACATCGTATGTGCTCACTCCCAGCACCTCTCGTGCTCTGAACACTGGGACCAGCATAAGACCAAATTGCTGGCCCTTTTGTGGCTGAAGTGACCATCACACTTTTAACTGGTATTTAATTCAAAACTGCTCCCATCTGCAGCTTTTTTGACTAGCTATTTTCTATGTATTTCTGTATTTTTTTTCTATGTATTTCTCTGTTTACTTCCAGATTTTGACTGCTCAGATGAATGTTTCAAATGTTTCTGAGCGTCTATTTGGACTGGCTTGCCCATGTCACACATGCATATGCACACACACTTGGAGGAAGTGGGATTCCTTTGTGCCCACAGAGGAGGAGAAACAGAGGGCGCATCTGGCCATCCAAATTGGATTTCTGGTCTGACTGAGCCCCAGAGGAACCCGTCTCTCTCCAGCAAGCAGAGAGGGTCTCAGGAGATTGAGGCTGCAGCTCGGGCTTAAGCCCAGGCTCCGCCAGGCACAGCTGCCCTGAGCTCCTCCATTCCTACAGCCACCAGCCGTTGCCCCTTCCCATGCACAGGCATGAGTCCTCCTGGGGCAAGCTGGCCATGGGGTGACTCGGACCACCCCATCTCCCTTCTCCATGGATGCCCATCTTACCTCAGACTAGAAAAAACTACCTACTGCCTGCTGAGTTACACCCTGGCTCTTAAGGGTCTCCACTGGTGTGGAGCCATGGGCTAATTTGGCCATGCCAGCTATGGGTAGCATCACCCCTCGGAAGGAGCAGAGCTGTAAGTACTGCCCTTGCTGGCTGCAGCACCCACTGTATTACCTCAGCCCACCCTTCCTACCTTCTGGGGGCTTGTATTGGCTTCGGTTTCCTTTGCTGCTCCCCTCAAGCTGAAGAAAAAGACACCTGTGTAGAAAGCATGGGGTAGGGAAGGAGGATGCCCCAGTCTGCAGCGGTGAGGATGTGGCCCTGAGTTCTACAGGGCTCAGGATGTTGCAGCACGGTGAACGACAGCCATCAATGAGAGCAGCAGCTGGGATGGCATCTCCTGCTTGTGCTCGGACCAGAAGCAGGAAGACCAGAAGGCTCCTTCAGCCACCGCAGCCCATGGGGAGGCAGGAGAGGCTCTGGTGGCTGGGCTAGTCTGGAGCTGCCAGCCCACCTCTGCAGCCAAAAGTACACCAAAAAACACTCTGCACACCAAAAGTACTAACGGTTGGCACTACGCCGGGGGGCACCCTGTGCCAGCATCCTGGAGAGAAGGAGATTGCCGGTTGACCGGCTACCATGGGACCCGGCCAGCTTTGAGAGGACTGAGTGGGAGCGCTCGCACCAAAGGGCAGGACGAGCCCACGTGCACCGCACACTTGCCAAGTGCCACGGGCGGCTGCCGGGCAGGCCTGGCTGTGTCCTGCCTGTGAAAGCCGTTCCAGGGCTCTTCATTCGCTTTGTAGTGGCCCAAAAGCAAGAATTAAGTTGCTTTTGCTTTGCAGCTCGGATCGCTCTGCGTCCTTGGACGCTCGCGTCAGGTCAACTGTGAATTAACTGTACTTGCTGCTTTCCTAGATATATTGCTCTTGTTGGAACAGTAAACTGCCAGGTTTATTAGCAAGTGAAGAAAATCTCTGGGTTTTGATTTGTTTGTTGTTTTTTTTTTCTTGAGCGTTAATAACTCCTTAGTTATTCCACTAGCACAAAAAAAAAAAAGAGAAAAAAGAAAAAATTAAAATATGAAAATATTTTATGGCAGCTGCTGCTGAATCACTGCAAAGTGGAAAAACTTCTTCAGTAAAAATGAGCCCATCACATGTTTGTTTGCTGGGTTATCTGGGGTTGCATTTCTTTCCTTTCCCTACCTGGTAACTATCGGCATGACAAGTACAAGCAAGATACAAGATAAAGGGCAAATGTAATTTTAAAATAAAACCTTCAGTGTTGAAAAGTGGTAACTATACTGCAATCAATCTGCCGCTACTGTTTTCCCTCTGCTCAAGTGGATATAAGTCAGGGAAAAGGAGGATGCCACAGGACATAGCAATGTGCTTGCTGTAGCCTGGGCCGCCGAAGGAGGTATCTCGGGGACTTAAAGACCGTGACAGTTGGAAATGATTTGCCGGCGCATATTTTGCACCATATGTCCCAGCAGTCGAAGTACCTATAAAGTGTGCTTAAGTAACGATATGCTGCCGGGACAAAGGCTGGTGTTCCTCAGCCTTTCAGCAGCTCCGCTGAGGGGAAGGATTAGAGAAGCTGCAGAAATCTGTTGGTTTTTCCCTGCCTTGGGAATGCAGAGCTGGTTGAACTCGCCAGCCAGCTCGGCAAAGAGGTAAAAGACATCAGAGGCAATTAAAGGCGAGTCAGTGTAGGATTCACAGAGTTCAAAAATACTTGAACTGATCCTGCCAGAGCGGGACAATATTCCCAAAAGAAAAATGCAGTCAAATATGGGCGGGAGGGGAGTGGAGAACCCAACATAAACATGTATTAGGAAGAAAATACTGTTATTTCTGAAGGATTCAGTAATCTATTTGAGACAAGTCTTGGTAAATCAGTGCTTCAGTGCCTCATTTACAATGATGAGACAGATGATGTGAAATGATGAGAAGTCTTGCATAACTAATTTGCTGCAATGTTTCGGAGCTGTTAGTGGGATGATAGTAAGAGAAAATAGAGAGGATATTTTGTGCCAAGATCTTTAAAAAGCATTTCATAAGGAGAAAAGTTAAAGATTAATTAACTATTGGCTGTGGTATGATCATGCAGTAAAGCATCTAGTTAGATAGAGAACTGGCTTAAAAACAGCTTATGAGGGGAGGCTAGGACATGAGCAAACCAGCAAGCATTTGATTTTAAGACTTTAATTATCTGTAATGTCTTGTATTTTTAAATGACTAGGTTGGGACATGAAATATTAGTTACCAAAATTTGCAGGTTAAGACAACAGTCGGATTTAATAAGCAGGAAGGGAGCTGGTCTGTGTACAATGCAGCTCTGCTCTGAAAGGTGACTGTGAAAATTACATACTGGAATTTTTTTAACGCGGTTATATTTCATGCACAAGCAAATGACAGTTTCATAACCACCTGCTCTGCAAACTGCACTGGAGATCCTTGAACGTCAGTGGGAGTATTTGTAGAGTTGGGAGCTTCTCAAAGTGAATTGGGGTATCGGGCTCTGACCCGAAGCCAAGAAAGGAGAGATGGGCTTTAATGTTGATGACTAATGTGAAACAATAAATCAGGGAGAAGTGCCAAGCTGCAAATAGCGCTGTCATGCAATACTCTGCCAAGTATTCGGGAGCCCTATTCAGAAAAGTTTTGAGCTCATCAGCATTGTATGGAGCTGCAGTAACACTGGGAGGAACGACACTGTCGCTGGTGGCATTGAATGCAGAATCTGCACCATAAGGCCTGTGGTAGGTGCATTTTGCTGAGGTTACAGCACAAAACAAAAGCAGTAGTTCCATAAATGCTGGCTTAGGACTGGGTTAAATCTCGTGAGCTATGGTAGGTTTCTATGCTGCTTTTCCATTTAAGGGATCTTTAAGAGGCAGTAAACATATGTTTCATATAGGCGAGGCTGCTCAGGAATTTGACTGTTCTGGGGAGCGTGGTTTTGTCTGGGTAGTGTTTGAGGCTGAGTGACAAGGGTTGAGAGACAGAGAAGAAACTCACAGGCCATCCAGGAACAGGCACAAGAAGATCTATTAAAAACACAGCCCCAGCAGCTGGGGGGCGTGAGTGTGGGGCTTGTGTGTCCCTGTGTCTGCCCAGAACCCAGAGAGCTGCTTACTGGGATCGGGGCAATGGCTGAAAGGCCTCCAGGGCTGTCGGCATCAAAACCAGCTTGGACTGTCTTGAGTCCTGTGTTCAGGAAAGCCTGACTCGCTCCCTGCCACGAGGGGTCTGCCTCTCCCGGGTGTCACAGTTACATTTTACAGACCTTGAAGAGCGGTTTCTGACATTCTCACACTCTCGTTTTCCTCCTTTCTCCAAACTGGGCATGCAATTTAGGTCACGGTCAACCCTTCCATTATTGTTTCAAACCTCCAAGCCAATAAAAATAGCTTGTAAAAGCTTTCATCTTTTCTCCACCACCCATTTTTTTTAGTAATTTAGCAGGAACACTCTGTGCCCCGCTGCCTTGTTGGTCCTGAGCTTCTCAAGCATCTTTTGCATCTTTTTTTTCAAAATTGCTGCCGCAAACAGCTCAGCTTCCTGGAAGACAGCCACTTACTCTTCACCTTTGCACACCTCTGTGTTAAGGAGCTCATTAAAGTGTACATCTGCCTTTCTGCAATTGAATTCTTTATGACTAAAAGATCCCATTTTTTGTTCTTTATCAGACTCACTCCCACTTGCTATCTTTCTTTCACTGCCGCTCTTTTAAAATGCTCACACGCTGTTAGGACTTCTCTGCTCCCCTGTGCCCAGCAAGCCACAAAAGAAATATATTTTGCTTCATCCTATCAGCTTTTTGTACCCACTTTCCGCAGTATCGTATCCCTCCACAAGAGAACAAGTTGGATTTTGAATGCAGCCCATCGTGCTGCATGTTGATCCTCAGCTACTATTGTGTCATCTTCCCCGCGTTGGGTGTATCTTGTAGATACCAACATCCTCCACAACTTTCATACAACACTCAGTCAAAACCTCAAGCTCTTCTTCGCATTTCTGTGATGTCCCTATCTAGATTTGGGTTCCTCAAAGCCTCTGGGGTATTTCTATGGCTGTTCCTCCTCTGCTGCTTCATCATGCAGGTATTTCTGCTATCGGCATTCTTACAAGTCACAGTCAGAGTTCCTCAGGCGCCTGGTGTTCTGGTCATTCCCAATTTCCTTAGCAACCTGTCTTCTGGTTGTGTGTTTATTGTTCCCCCTGCACCAACAGCTACTGAACCTGATTTCTACCAAATTTGGCAAAAGCACAGAAACAGCAAATATGCTGTCTTCCTTCAAGTTCTGTGCAAATCGGTGATTTAATAGAGGAGAGAGACACTGCATTTGTACCTTCCCAGAGAGAAAGGCAAGACTGGCTCCAGCCCTCATCTACTGGGTCTGGCAACAAACACAACCAGGATGCATGAGGTGCTCAGTTGAGAGCCCACAAGAGGTAGGTGGGAAAAAAGAGGGAGGACTAGAAATACTCTGATTAGCCAGAAGGAAGTGGTAAATGCTTTGGCATACTTCAGGGCTGGAGGATAAAGCCACAGGAAGCATGGGTGAGAAAAGTGGGATTAGAATGCTGGATGCAGAGCAGATTTGAGGATGCTGCTGTGGAGATGATACAGAGGACAAGGGGAGGAACAAACATTAGTGCACAAGGCACAGATCCACTGGAAAAAGGTTGCTGAGTTCTGCTGCTCATGAACCCTCTCCATCCTGGATCAATATGGACTAACTGATCGACATGATTAACAGTGACCTGGTCTCTGGAGTCCTGTACAGCCGTGTCTTTGAGTGTGGCACAGTTAGCTGATCTCATGCCCTTGTAATTAGTCATAACACAGGGACTCTTTCACCATGTGATTGGTTTCTTCCCTTATTTCAGCACAGAAGTTCTCTCACCCATTTCTTATGGCAAACTTGAGAAAACCAGCATACATCATTACAGTTCCTCATGGACTGTTTGGTTGTTTTGTCTTTGGCTTCTGCAGTGACTACTGACGAAGCAGATACCATGGTCTCTTTTTTATCCTGAAACAGCAAATTTATTCACCGAGGGCTTCCAAATCCATGGGTGCTAATAACCCAGGTTCATCACAATACATGCTCATGCTGCATATCTGGCTGTCTTGCTTCTGCTACAAAACAGTGGTTTTGGTAATTTTTGAAAGACAGACTTCCAGCTCTCTCAGCTTTCACATGGCTGTGATGCTCCTCTGGTCACAATACTGTATTTTGGAGGTGGCCTGAACTGTGTAAGATCAAAACATTCCATGTTCCAGGTTTCTAGTCCTTTTTCCATCACAAGTCGTTCGCACATATTATAGTTGGTGCTTTCCCAAGGGTTTGTTTGAGTTTCTTACAAATCAGAGCTTTTACAGGAAAGAGATACGAAGCATAAGCCCAGTCTGCAGTCTAAAGGACCAGGCTTCTTAATCTGTCCACTGTCCTTCAGCATGATGGGGGAAGGAGTCTGCAAGCAAAACTACTGGAGGTTTAGCTGTGTGCCTGTGGGAATACAAGAGCCCTTCTGCATGGTCATACGCTAACTAGAAAGGGCCATTAAAACACCATTAGAGCTCATACTTTGTGACGAACGAGGCCCACAGCCCTGCCTCAAGGTAGTGAAAATGAAGCAAACCTTCACTGGAGCCTCCGGAGTTATTCTCAAGGGGAAACGCAGGAGGTGGGAGGAGGCACAGGCAGAGCAGGACAAGCTGTTAACTTGCAAGACATCTGGGTTTAGCCTGAGCTGCAGAGACTGGAGACTCTATGCCAACCGTGTTAAAATGTCACGTCCTGTTCAGCACAGACTGGACAACCACTCACAGCAACACCGATAAAACTAGAGGAGGGATGGCCAATCTGACCAGACTGCCTCTCAGCAAGTCAGGAGCTGCTGTAAGGTGTCTTAGACAGAAGGGTCTGCCTGCATGACCTCAGGGTCAAAATCCTGGGGTAGGTGTCCACCCAGGGCTCACCATGGCTCAGAACTTTGCTGCCCCATGTTCCTGGGTGTGTCACCAGCCAATGCCATCCTCATGCTTTGCTAGGAGTTCAGCAGGATCCCACAATGGGAGCTGCACATCACTTTGCTCAGTGGTGTCTGCTCCTCAAGGAGGCTTTCTCAGTAATAACACATCAGGTAGTTTTGGGGCAAGATAGGTGGGTGGACATGACCAGTGAGGACCTGACAAGGTAGATCCATTGGTTAACTTCAGTGCACTTTTCGTTTTGTTCAGAGGAGAGACCATATTAGCCCTACTGAGCAGTGTCTCAACATGTTCTCTTAACTGTGAGGCTTGGCTCCAGGGGTGATATCCTCTCCACTGCACAAAGCCTGTTTCCCCCAGAAAAGGTGGCAGTTACATGAGCCAGCAATGTGTCCTTGTGATGAAGGCCAAAGTTGTCCTGGGCTGCATTAGGTGGGGTGTTGCCAGCAGATTGAGGGAGGTGGTCCTTCTCTTCTGAGTACCAGTGAGGCCACACTTGGAGCACTGCGTCCAATTGTGGGCTCCCCAGTACAAGACAGACATGGACATAACAGAGAGAGTTCAGTGAAGGGTCACTAAGGTGATTAAGGGACTAAAGCATCTCTTTTATGAAGAAAGGGTGAGAGATCTGGGACTCTTCACCCTGCAGAAAGGAAGGTTCCATGGGGAATCTTACCAATACATATAAATACCTGAAGGGAGAGTGCAAAAAGGACAGAGCCAGGCTCTTTTCAGTGGTGCCCAGTGACAGGACCAGAGGCAATGAACACAATCTGAAACAAGGGAGTTTCCATCTGAACATCAGGAAAAGCTATTTTCTCTGTGAGGGTGACCAAGCCCAGGTTGCCTGGGGAGGCTGTAGGGTCTCCATCCCTGGAGATATTTTCTCATCCCTGGAGATATTGCCCATGGTCCTGGGCAAGCGGCTCTAGGTGGCCCTGCTTGAGCAGGGGGTTGGACCACATGACCTCCAGAGGTCCCTTCCAACCCCAAACACTCTGTGATCTGTGATGCTGTAGTACAAGCGGTGAGGATCACGTGTAACACCTGGACTCCCAGCACTTTTAAAAAGGTGACCTCAATTTTTTACTACGACAATGAGTGATTACATCTGGAAGCTGTCCCTGAGATTCTGCTTGAGCTGAAGCCTGCTGTGAATACTTTGCATTTACTCCTAGAAACTACACCCAGCTGGATGGTTCAGTGAAAAAAATGTATTTAAATTAGGCATGTGGATTTGCATCTTAATCGTGTTATCATGATTAAATAGTACCTTGGTGTTACCTGAGGCAACCATAGGCTACACACCTAAATGAAACCTGAAATAGGTTTCTGCTTTACATATATTATGTCAGTGCAGATTTTCACATCTGCAGGGCAAATCATAGATCGGTAAGCGGCATTTTAATGATTGAAAGAGACAGCCATGCCCAGGACAGACACCAATTAATTGCAGTAACGATGGATGCTTTGAAATAAGCATGGTCCTGTTCCTGGACCATCACAAAATTAAATTTAGGTCTTGTCCTACTCCCAGCATAATCAATAGCAAAACCTCGGGGTCAGCTGGACATCAGTGGATTTCAATGAAGTTATGACCATTTCTACCAGCTGAAAATCAGCCCTGGGGAGTTTAGTTATTGACATTGCGAGTCTCTGCAATTTGTTATTGACTCCAATGAAGCCATGGCAATTTACTGTAGCTGAGGATCTACCCCCCTGCTGCTTAACATTGGGAACAGAAGCAGTATCCATTAAATCATTAATCCTCTCAGAAAGAGCAATCACGACTTCATGCTCTTCTGGCCTGTCCAGCCTGAGCACTCAGCCTGTGGCAGTGGCCATTGCAGAGTCTTCATTTTTGCACTCAGAAAAGTCCCCTTTTCCCCATCAGACTCAGAACAACAAGTGATAATCACGGCAGCTGCCTCCTCTTACACTAGGTATCTGCCCTTAGGTGTCACAAGGGAAGAAGCAGCTCTCTGAACCCATGGCTTCTTGGGGAATCCCTCCTTCCTGCTCTTCCCATGGCACTTGCTGCTTGGAGGACCTCCTCACCTGGGATTGTGGGCTCTAGGCACCATGGGGTAACTACTGCCTGGCCTTTAGTCAGTGAAAACGGAGCTTTGGTAAGACACGTGTTGCCATAAAGTGTATGTTTGACGCTGTCACCCACACTAGTGGGTGCAGTCTCTACCCCCATGGTAGTAGGAATTGCACCCTCACCCAAACCAGGGAGGCTGTAACACTGCTTTTGGTCTTGTCTGTGAAGCCGAAATCCCAACTGAGACAGCTCATTGCACATTCAATTTTCAGAACATCAAGTTACTCTAAAACGTGTGGATCATTTCAGCATTGTATGGAGACAACTATACAGAGCTAAAAAGAAAACAAGATAAAAGCATGGGGACTGCAGATAGCTCTTTCTTGCCAGGAGTTGTTGACGGCTAGTGACTACAGAGCAAGCTGGAGACCTGTGCAGGACCAGCGGCTGGCCTCTACTTCTCCTTCACTGAAGCTGGAGAGCAAGGCTTGCTGCCTACTCCTTCTGAGCGGGGTTGAGTGCAGTCCCAGGAGCATTTCCAGCCACCATTCAACCCCCAATCCCAAATTAGCAGGTGCATGTCCAGCTCTTCAGGGTTATCCCTGGCTTTTTGTCTGTCCTTGACTCCTGCAGACAGCATGATCTCCACAACCCCCCGAAAAGTCCAGTTGGGTGGCACCATCCTCTCCTGCAGCATTTACTACTGACGGATGAGGAGTTCACGGCTCAACCCAAACAGAGAGGGGTCAACATGGGGGATGAGAGGGAGCCAGCCACCACCAGAGAGGTTGGAAAGGAGGGATCAATCCTTTCCCGTGGGGTGGGGGACTGGCTGGGAGAGGGGGGAGTCAGGCAGGGGCAGCATTCACACTCGCCTGCAGCGCTGTGAAGTCTGGGTCTCTTCTGGATTGCTGTCAGTGTTACACATCTCAGTAATTGCTGGCATAACGTGCGAGACAGAGGGCTTCTGCCCAGCTTTGCTGAGACAGGGTAAGGTGGAAGCCAAAGATAGTGGCATTTGTGTAAATCCAGACTGAGTGCCTCTGGATGTGCAATGGCGCAGCCAAGATCAGCCTGAAGCTCGGGTGAAACCTTTGTTCAGAGCAAATGAATAGGAGCAAAATGTCTTCTTTGCACATTGTCAGAAAAATCACTTTGTTTTTGGAAGAGGTTTTACTGAATGGGAAAGTGAGAATTAGCAGCAGCAGCCTTTCAGGGTATTTGATGCCAAAGTTGGTACAGTTATTTTTTTCACTGTCCCAAGATACTGTGAATAAATTGAAGCCATTTTGGTCCCACCTCTGCCTTTCTGAACAGTGCTCAGAAATTTATAACAAAGAACCATCAGCTGATGGTTTGCCAGGTCGTCATTACTGCAGACGTAAAGGTGTTTTTTGCACAGTATCTCCTGCTGCTTTTAGTGCAATGTACAACTGTATTTTTCCTGAATGCTATTTATGCTCTGCCTGTATCTTAGAAATAGATTGGAATATTTTCTGATTTCAACTTCTCATTACCACAAAATGATTATCTATGGATTGTCCATTGTGGAGAGGGAACCAGGGAACAGAATACAATAGAACTTGCTTTTTATTTTGATTATACAGTCTCTGAAAATCAAAGAGCACTTTGTCATAGAAGAATGAAGTGTGTATTAAAGTAACATTACTTAAAATGCAAAAATATTTCATTCAAAGCAGACTAGTTCTTTTCCTTGTAGGTAGACTTAGTTGTGCTTATCTCCATGGGAACACTCCTATTAAAGTCAGTGGCAGATTTTTAAAGGTTCAAGAGAGAAGACTGGAGAAGTTTTATTTTTCATCTCCAGTCATCCCTCTCAAGACATAAAAAAAATATATTAATAAAATGCAGTATTAATTTAAAATGCAATATGAATAACACTGCTACTCTCAGCAACCCAAGAGAACTAATCCTACAGATTAGCTAAGAGAAAGGAACACATTTCCTATCTAGTTTTAGCACGTATCACCTAAAACTCGTCTTATTCTCTGCAAGGAACGGTACTGCTGTCAGCGTGGCTCAACCAGAGCGCCAGAGTATCTAGCAAAAAATAAAAAAAATAGCCCACAACCCAGAATCGGATAATCTTAGCACAGCATCAATTCAGGCGCAAAAAATTGCCTCTAGCAACACGATGCTTTTCACACTTTGTACAGAGATTGATCTGACTGAGGCTGGCAGATGTGAAGTTGCAGTAACACAACGCTATTAAATGACAAAATGGCAGCTGCAGAGAGAGCAAGACACGGCACTGCTACTTGCAAGATGTCATAATTGTCAACGGGTTTTTTAATATCATCCCTGTCCCGCTGCTTCCACCTTCTTAGAACACCCCTGAAGTCGCATGAGTCTGAGAGGGTTTTTGTGTTCTGTTTTGCCAGTCTCTCAACGCTACCATGTGCCAAAACAGACCGGATCATTGAGCCAGTGCTTTTCCTTGGGATACCGTGGACTTTAAATCAGAACTGAAATAAAATCGAGCTGTTGTGTTGCCTAAATGCGGCGATGACATTCTGTTCCAGATGCCCACGACAATGACCTCAGCTAAACCCCGAGTTCCCTACACTTCAGTCATTTTCAGACAAATTCTGGAAACAAACAAACAAACAAAAAAAGAACAAGTGGCCTTGTAACGATTTTGATGGAAGCAGCTGCCCACTTCAGTTAATGCTGTTCTCAAAGCGTGAATGGAATGGGAAGCCCATTAATTTGATGTGATCCATTTCAGGCTCCTTGTATTAAACCGCCTGCAATCAGGAAACACACTGATCAATAAGGCTGACGGTTTCCTGAAGCAGCAGCAGGGAGGCAAGTTCCCTTCTTTCAGGTGAACTTTAAATAGGCATAAATTATCGAGAAAGAAAACTATGCGGGTAAGAAAAAGTACTGAGGACAAAAAACCCAATGCGTTTGGGAACCTGCTGCATCTAGACTGGGAGAAGCGAGGGATTAGTGTAATTCCTTTGCCTTTGAGGGCACTCTGCCCCCTAAATCCTGCCGAGCAAACCAGTCAGAAGTTACAGTATCCCTAAAACTTTATACTAATACGTCTAATGATTTTTTTTTGCTTCTTTAGGGTTTTTTTTTTTCTCTTTAAGAAAGCAGGCAGCAAGTGCAAAATCTTTTCATATCCCAGCTCGCCCCACCTTCAGCTCATAATGTGGGGTTATACCAGCACTAAAACTTACAAGAGCGAAACAGAAGCGCTGCCAACAAATGCACTTAATGGCAGAATGCACTTAAGAGAAGGTAGCCTGCCAAATGGCCTTGCTGCTCTTCTTTTTTTTTTTATATATATATTATTGTTGTTATTGTTATAAGAAAGCATTTTAGTGCAAATTGGAAAAGACCAGACTCTCAGCCCTTCCCAGCACTTCTCCGTGAGCAACTGCCCTTCCTTTCCTCCCGCTTCACTCATCGTCATGTGCAAAGACGAGGGCGTTTGCGAAACCCCCTTGCTCAGCCACCGCGTTAGCACTGAGCCGAGGTAGACGGAGCTCCCTGGAAGCTGAAGCAAGGTTCCAGCCTCCATCACCCTACCAAAAAAAAGAGCAGAGGCTTTGTTTTCTTCGAGAAATTTCCTGTGTACTTCTCACCACGGCTAACATCACAGCGATGGTGACTTAGCTGCTGTTGGGTTTAATATCGAGTACATTAGCTCAATGCTCAGCCTTACGTGATGCAGTGTCATCAAAGGCAGCCCCCGCTGACGGACTATTTTTGGCTCCCAGTATGGATGACAGCTGGAGATTTGCACTGCTTTTGGCAAGAAGGGATTTTTTAGAATATTGCCAAATACAAACAGAGCTGGAAAGGTGACAGTTTCCTAAAAAATAATTCCAGGAAGGAAAGTCTATGATAACAACAAGATATAAACCAGTCATGTTGTCGCTTTTAGGCATGTTTAACTCTTTCTTATATTATGCCTTTGAAATTCATTACTAGGAGCTTTCTCCAATTTCAATTTAATTATATTTTGCATTCTGAACCCTTAGAAAACTCCTCCATTTCTCCACATTAGTCAACTTCTCTTTCAGTTAGAAATTTCATTGAGGTTTCTTAATGAGTAGAACATATTTAGATCTTCTAGCTAAGTTTTCTAGCTGTTCAGTCTCCCCTTTGCCTATTAATGCAAAAACCATTAAAACAAAAAGCAAATGAAATATTGCAACTTGATGATTTTTTTTTCTTTTTCTAGAACTATCTCTCTGAATGTGACAAAGTAGATATTTGCAATGTCTTCTCACTTTTTTTTTTTTTTTTTTAGCATGGGGTTTTTCATTGTTAATGAACTATCTTTGCAATTTCTGTCCATACTCTTTATATTTCTTCATTCTTCTCTATTCCAAAATGATCCGTGGGTGGATTTTCCTGAAGTCATAAAGCGGTGACACAGCTATTTCCTGTTGCCATCAAAATTCTGTAACAGAATTTCTCCCTCTACTAGTTACTAAGTTACTAAGTTGTTTTGGAGTATGGCCAAAAACAAAGAAAAAAAAAAGAAATAAAAGGAGACCTAAGTTGATTGGATCGGAAAAAAACCTTTTCAGTAGCCATATGGACTTTGTGCCTTTAGTTCCGTGCATCTACAATGATTCCAGAAAATATATGTGAGAACCCATTCGCTTACATTTTTTCTCACAAAAAAAAAAAAAAAAAGTATTTTTAAAATCAGATCAGTCCCAGAAAAACGGGCTGTATTTTTCCACTGAAATATACCACAGGAAAAAGGAACTGGTGAGATGGATCATTTAATTCATTTTAGCCAGATCACATTTATTTTTAGCATATGGAATTGGCACAGATGAGTAGCAGAAGCAGAATACCTTCAGCTACATTTTCAAGCTTACATACATTTTTTAGTCTGTATATGGAATGTCATTTTCCAGCCAGGTAGGTTTTGTATAACTGCAAACCTTGCTGTGGAAAGCCAGCCGTATTTACAACACACAAGGTTTTTAACTCTTCCCAGCAGTTTTTGAAATCTTTCAGCTAATTCTGGAACACCTACGGTATCGCTCATAAATGATCCTGCACATGCTGGTCTGATCCACTAAACCTTCCATAGTTGCTGTTAAAGCAGGGCTACAATATCATCTGTCACCCATCTGTCGTTTTCCCAGCACAGGACCCGATTCCTCCCTGTGACTGGTGTAAGGCAAGAACAGCTCTCGAAATCCCCGAATTCTACTAATGTAGAACAGACTGAGGAGACTGGAAACATTAGAGCGATTGGTAGGCAGAAAAAAATGGCTATTTCTTCACCCAGCTGCAGTTTCCTTTGTAATCTCTTCCTTGCTGGGGGAGGTGGTGATAATCGCCGTCTGCAGGAACAGATAAGAAGAGGAAAGCTAGATATTGTAACAGGATCTTTAAAACTCTGTTCTCCCTAGCCATTACTCTGATCAACTGCCCAAAAAATGAGTGTCCAAAGTGGTAATAAGCAGACAATGTTAAACTCTCCTTTTAAATAAAGCAACAGCACCGCAAATACAATTGGAATTGTTAAAATTCTAAGGATACTGCAAATTGACATATCTATAATATTAAACAGTTTGAAATCAGGTGAAACAACTGTAATCAGGGAGGAACATCAAGAGAGAACACTGAAAACCTCCAGATATGCTGTGAAATACTTTTTCAAGTGTATGTTTGCAGAAGGAAGTACAAAGAGATAGAAGCCATTTAGGAAAACCAAAACCAAACAATGTTATTTTAGTCCACTGTGGATTTTCTTTGTTTTAAAATTACAGGTTCTCAGGATAAAAGTATGATTCACGGGATCTTCTTTCCAATTGCATTTTTTCAAATGAACAGGTCCCAACAGGCCTGTACCTTCTTGATCCAGGTAGTAGGTCCAAATACACGGCACAGTATTGTGAGACAACCCAAATAGCTCTCGGATATAACAGGTATCTGGTGTCAAAGAGATATCTATCAGACATGCCTGAGGGGCAAGGCCTCCTAGAAACATTTATTTCTGTAATCATCTGTTTGGACCTCTCTATCATGTTGGGAGCAATACTTTCTGCTACGCAATACTCCATCTAGCTCCGGCTGGTTATGCTCCTGACCCTTCAAAAAGGTGAACCTCCCTGTATGCAGCACTGGTCAGGTTTGGGCTAGCCACTGGCCCTGAAGGTGACCCTGGCAACTGCAGTTATGGTGGTGCAAACCCCAGTTGAGCTCCAGCTCCTTGAGGCAGGGGGTTTCCCAGGCCTGACAGACCCAGCACCCCGCTGCTTCTCTTTCTGGTGTGATGACTTTCCGAGAGCGCACAGCGCTCCATCTACTTGCCAGGGGAGACAAGGGAGGGAAAGGCATCCTTCCCGGTTCAGCTTTGCATCAGGACCTGACTGGCTGCATTCCTAGAAGCGTAAACTCCCATCTCAAGCTACTCAGCATCTTGCCTTAAGGTGGTGCAGCCTCTAGAGAGAACAGTTCTCAGAATAAGTTGTAATGAAAAAAAAAACACAAGAAAAAAAAAGGCACTGCAGAAAGTTGAGTGCCTTACATGGAGCTCCCTTCTCCTTCACAGGAGTGTGGACAGCAGTTGTTGACACACAGGGCTCTTTTGCCCAGGCCAGCTGCTGCTGCTTTGAGATAAAGCCCCATCACCAGGTAGGTTTTGAAAGGAGCAAACAACCACAGCTTCCAGACGCCATGTCCCACTGTGGGGACTTGCCTACTGTTGCGCCTGTTGATGGGGCCTCTGTTGAGACATACCTCACCTACGAGGACAGGCTGAGACAATTGGAGACGGCTCTGGGGAGACCTTATAGCAGCCTTCCAATATCTGAAGGGGGCCTACAAAAAAGCTGGAGAGGGACTTTTTACAAGGGCTGGTAGTGATAGGACCAGGGGTAATGGCTTCAGACTGAAAAAGGGTAGATTTAGACCAGGTATCAGGAAAAAATTCTTTGCTGTGAGGGTGGTGAGACACTGGAACAGGTTGCCCAGAGAAGTTGTGGCTGCCCCATCCCTGGAAGTGTTCAAGGCCAGGCTGGATGGGGCTTTGAGCAACCTGGTCTGGTGTGGTCATGGCAGGGGGGTTGGAACTCCATGATCTTCAAGGTCCCTTCCAACCCAAGCCCCTCTATGATTCTATGAAGTATGACCGCAGAGCAGGGAATCGTGTCCCAGGCAGGAAAAGGGAAGGTCCTGCTCCATCCACGGCAGGAGAAGCCTCCCGAGCCCGACGTCAGCACAGGCAGCGCCTGTGGGGATGGCGACCCGCGGTGTGAACCCCTGTTCTTCGAGGGAAGCCACGGGCCGGCTGCGGGCCTGGGCGGCTCGGGGCCGGCTGCCCGGCTTCCAGAGCACCGCGGCCCTTTCCTCAGGGGTGCGGAGGGGACTTCTCCCCCGAAACCCTGCTGGGACATACACACACATGGAAGCTGCACCCCGTCGCCGGGAGACGAAAGTGCGGACGGGAAGCCCCAGTTGGAGCCGCCCGCTCCCCTCACGGCCTCCGCAGCGAATCTGCCGAGGAGCCGCCGGCAGCGGGCGGACCCCCGCTCCCGCCCCCCGCCCCCGGGTACGGCGGCCCGCTCAACCCAATATTCCTGCGCGGCTCCGCGCCGCCCTGCCCACGTCGGAGCGCGCGGACGCTGCGTGGTGGGCGTGGCCGGGCGCCGCCGGGGCCGCTCGGTGGGACGCGCCGGGCCGCGCTCGCCGGGGCAGGAGGAGCGGGAGCGGTCGCGGTCGTAGCCCTTCCCCGCCGGTGGGGGTGAGGCCGGAACGGGTGGCCGGGTCCCGGCCCATGGACCGTCCGGAC
>JAOXNO010000041.1:11746331-11777816 GCA_028565335.1 Limnodromus scolopaceus | reverse complement strand
AACATTGGAGTGGCCCAGACTGCCATGTTGGTTTTCATAGCCTTGTGCTCGGGGCTAGTGGTCCCAAGGCATGAGGTTCAAAGCCTGATGCTGCCTGATGGACGCTTCACAGTATATCTGTTATTTTTAGAACGAGACACTATATTTTAATGACTCTTTCTGTAAAACTTTATGCTGTGAAACGCTGGCACCGAATGCCGCAGTCATGTTTTGACAGTAACGTGGTCTGGAGGATGAGAGATGCGTTGGCGTGTGCTGGTAAAATGACAGCCCTCCTGGGTGAAGCTGGTCGTCTGTCCCATCGAAGGAAGTCAGTATCGCTTTTCTCTGGTGGATGAAGTTGCTAATAAACAGTCTTCACTGAGGGCTTGAGGAATTATGTGGTATAGAGGCTGTGACCTAGATTTTGTATTTTAATTTTGTTTACATACGAAAACTCAGAAGGGGGTGAATGAGTTATCACTAAATTTGTCTTCCTGTAGAAAAAATGTGTGCAGCTAGTAGTTTCTCACTTATGGTATATTATAAGGTATAGAATGCCGAAGTCAGGTTTCATAAGCATCCATAATTCTAACATTTCTTCTTACTTCACTTGGAAATCTAAATTATTTTCATACTGCTTTTTCATAAGTAATATTCAGATATAATATTTTGAAAAAAAATACTTAATTTATGTCCTTAAAGCTTCAGTGGTTGACATTATCAGTGGAAATGGCTTGGATGTTAGTTTAATCAGCAGATTCACTGCAATGAGATTTTTTTGTCAAATGACATTGAACTAACCTTTTTTTTGCAAATAATTCATATGTGGGATTGAGTCAGTTTCTTCTACACCTACTAGAAACAAATTATATTAACTGTGTGAGTCAGAATTTAAAAGACTTGTTTCATTGGCATTTTTTAGCAAGTTGCTTTTACTTTATGGCTATATATTAATGTTATGGGTTTTAGAAATGTTGATCTGTAGTTGAGATTAGTTGGGAATGTTCAACTACTGCAGATTCTTCAAATTTATGAAACTTACGTTTTTATCCCTTGCTTGTAATTTGAGGCAAGTCATGCTAGCTGTTTGTAGATGGATATTACAAAAAAGAAGAATTATAATACTTACCTAAACAATCACAAATTTATCTGAGCCATTAACAGGAGATTGTGCCTAGGATTAGGAAAAAATTGTGTTCATCTTTTTCATTACCCATGTCTGAAAAGATGAATAGGATGATGGACCACAAGCAAATCTGTTTAGAACAATAGAAGGGACTTGTTAAAGGTTTTTACTGTATTTTTGCCTTTGATAATGCTTTAAACAGAGTTGAGATTCATTTTCTATGTCTTTCATAAGGTACACTTGAGAATTCCAATATATTCTTGGTGTAGTTACCAAAGAGCTTGTAGTATGCTCACTAATGTATCTCACTGAAGGTTTGGGTTTTTTGTTGTGAGTTTTTGGTGTTTTGTTGTTTTTCTTTTGTTTTTTTGTTTTTTTTTTTTAAGAAAAGGGATTTAATTTTAAAAAGCTTTTCCCGGTCTAAGAATTTCTAAGTACATTTGGTCTGTGGTTCAATGTGATCTGTTCTTTTTAGCTGTCTCCTGATGCTAAAATATTCCACTCTATTTTTCTCATCAGCGTATGCAGATTGCCAGAATGTGAGCCTTCATTTATAAAGATCTTTGTTCGCTATAATGAATGTAGCTTTCTTCAATAGGAAACTACACACTGTTTTCTTAAGCCCTGATTTTGCATAGATCTCAGTAATCATGTCTGTAGATATACTTAGAGTGCATTGAGATTAAGTGTGTGCATCCATCATTGCCAGCTGAGCCTTAGGCATCCTGAAGTGCCCGAGATCTTAATTTCTGTCATTCATGTCATCAGGGTCTTAACACTGAAACCTGTTATTACTTAACCATGGCCTAAAGCTTCAAATGTCACTCCGGGTGCCCATCCTGAGACCTCTATAAAGGAGTCTGAGCTTTGGAAAGCGGTGGAGATGTCTTCACCAAGTATTGAATCATTGAAAATGTACGGAGTTTGTTAATCAGCTGTGCGCTAATGAAGGCTAAGGTATAGTTCTTAATTTGCTTAAGTGCAGTGCCATTGAGACCTGAATATGTATAGCTGCCTTTCCCAAAAAGGCTGAGTAAAGGTCAGAAGCAGCCTCAATTTCAGATATAACCTAAATTCGTTTCACCATTTATAATTGTTCTCCAGCATAAATATAAACATGGATAATTGCTTTGTAAAGTCCTACTTGAAATGTGTTTATGCCAGTTCAGTGAGACGTGCACGTTCAGGATTTTTGAAAAGTCTGTGCAAAATTCTGTCAGGACTTTAGATTCAGCCTAAATCGTTATATCGTTCTAATTTTCATCCAAAAAAAAATGAGTGAAAGATGAAGTAATAAGTAAGATGAAGCCAGTTTTAAACTCAGAAGAAGGAGCGTTGCAGCTCTTCTGGCAATATTGTACTTCTGTTTGGGACTGTGTAGTTCGTGGGATGTGGATTCACTCTTTTTGTAGATGGTGTAACTTTACCCCAAATATAGCAGCCACTATAGAAGTATGGGGATTTTTTAGTATATTATGATTTCCCTGCTAGTAATGGTTCCTTAGCCAAGGAACTAAACTGTTTGCCTTCTCTGAATAGATGAGACTTCAGGAGAAACTTTGGGTCACTAAAAATTCTACTAAGGTGGATAAAAATAGATCATGCCCTAAATTTCTTTAAATCCTGTAGTACTAGAAAAAAGACAACAAAACAAAGAACTTCTCCTAGCAAAGAACCCATTTTCTTAGTTGAAGGCATTAAAAACTCGAATCCCTTTTAGAGTTGTGCTAAGTGGGGTGTTGGAGGGGGAGATCTCTGTCCTCAGCTGAGGAAGGATGAGGTTTCTAGTAATTGCATGGTAATGCTTCTGGGACATCTGAAACCTTTTCCCCACTCTTGAGGAATTCCTCTGTCCCTGGTCTGCGCCCGTTCTAGAGATCCTGGTGTTCCTTGGAGGTGGATGGGGGTCTGCTCCATTGCCTGTACGCATCAGAATTCCTGCTGCTGTTACAGGATGACTTCTAGAATCTTAATTTTGAACACCCTTCCTCAAAAGTTGTCTTCTTCATGGAGTTTTTCCATTTGCTGCCTGCTTTTTTGCTACCCGTGTGACTTGGATTATCAATACTGAAAGCTGGAGCCTTCTGGGTGTCTTTTATTTTACTGTAGTTAAGGCAGGGTAGAAAGAGCAGGAGGGTGACTTTAGGCAGGAAGATCCTATAATCATTTTGAGATGTGTTCCCAAAGTTTTGCTTTTCAAGATGTGTGTTCAGTCTTTAAATTTAGCTCTTTTTCTGGGAAGATTAGTGAAGTCATCATGTGTCATCATTCCCCCTTGTGCCATTTCTGTGTATGATGGTGATGTGAGTATAGTCTCCTTATTTCTTACTCGCACTAAGTGATGGATGCCCAGTGCGGGCTTTATTCTGCAGCCCTCTGACTATTGTATTTTTTCTATGGCTAGGTATACTTGAGTAAGAAGTTTGCATTCAAATTTTTAAAGTAATTAGGTTTTCATTTTCTAGTCTGTGATGGTTTGCCCTGTGTCTCAGTGAAATGGGAATGTAGTATCTGTCCACGCTTTGTTTTTAGTTTTGTGTGCTCTTTAAGGCGAGGGTGGGATCTCACTGGTTCCTTCTAGGATGGCAAAAGGAAACTACCTATTTTGTGATTCAGAACTTATTACAGGAGGCTGAGATAAGATCTTTACAAATGGCCAAAAGTGATCTAAAGTCCTAATGGAATAACTGGTACCCAGTAACCACTAGATGTTGCATTAAATATGCAGAGTGGAAGCTGGAGTCTGTGGTATTTAATCTTTCTGCCTTTTATGGGTAATATGGTATTTTTCCTAAACTCACAACAAACACTTCATCTTTCAGAGCAGACTTTCTGAGAAGTTGCAGATGAGTTTGTGTGGTGTGTCAGGGGGAAGAAGCACAAACATTTTCCTTCCAGAACAGCTTTAACTAGTTGTAGCGAAATGCCCTAGTCGTGTGGTACGGTATTGCTGCACGGAGGAATTAAATTTGTGTTTTAACTTACTTTCTTATGTCACTGAAGGACTTCCATTACTAGTAAGTTCAGCCTTTGGTTTCCTGGACAGTTAATATTTAAGTTGGGACTAGCGACAGCTGTTTTTAAACTGTGGCCTGGTGCTCCAGATAAAATAATAGAGGACAATATACGGTGAGGATATCCAACGGGAGGCTGTATCAGGCCAACAGGCTTTTATCTTACCCTTAGAAGTATTTAGTGGTTATTAAGGCAACTGAAGTGTGGTTATTGCTCTGTGTGTGGTGTTGTGGGCCAGCAGGATTTACTGGACTGGGTGTAGTGCTGTACCAGCGGGGCTGTACTGGTCAGGCTTGACCCAGGCAGGTCTACGTCCATGGCTAGAAATAATCAACTCTTGCGCATCCCGAAGCTGACTGTATCCGATGTGAACTGTAAAGACAAAAGACCTGACGCTTTGAGAAGGAGGGAAGCGGGAGGGGATTTTTCATTTTAAAAAAATGCAGTGATGGAGAAGCTTTTTCTGCTTTTAGGAAAGGGCTTTGCAGTAATTATCCTCAATGCTAAAGGTGTGTGTGTGCTTGAGTGGCTCAAGCCAGCAGCAGAAATGCCCTGGTTGATTTTGACAGTCAGAGCTGCAGGTATTCTAATTACAAACTTCCTGCTCTTGCAGGTAGTATTAAACACTGTAAAAGCTTTGTTTCATGTTTTAGGCAGTTTTTGAGGGCAGGGATAGCAGAGATTACAACCTACGCTTTACCTTTTGCATACCAGCGTTATTTTGTCTTCACGCTGTAAAAACCTCTCAAAGTCCAGCATGACAAGAGTGAAGTCTTGCACCGTGGAGCTGTGTAAGTTGGGGGATGACCAGCCGGAGACCAGCCTTGCAGAAAAAGATTTGAGGAACCTGAGAAACAATTAGTTGAAAAAGTCAATAGTGCATCATTGTAGAAATGTAGGTTGAGGGGAGTGATTATTCTGCTCTTTACAGCATTTCTGGAGTACTGTGTCCAGTTTTAGGCTTCCCAACACAGGAGAAATATTAGGAAGCTGAAGTGAGTCCAGCAGAGAAGCACTGATATGGCTGGGGGCCTGAAGCACACGATGGGCAAGAAAAGCCTGGGGTACCTGGATTTGATGGGCCTGGAGAAGAGGGATCTGATTGTCAACCTCAGCTGCCAGATGTTTGGTTAGGGAGCGCCCAAAGGCAGACTCTCCTAAGGTGCACCACCCAGGAGGACACAGGCTGTGGCAAGGAGAATTCTGACTACCCGTAATAAGGGGAAAAAAAGTATTCCTGCTAAGGATGGTCAGGCACTGGAAGAGGTACCCAGAGAGGTGGTAGTCTCTCCATCCTAGGAGATAAACCTCAGCTGGACTTTGAGCGACCTGATTGAACTTTGACATTACCTCAGCTTTGAGTAGGAGGTTGGACTCTGCTCTCCAGAGGTCCCTTCCAACATAAAATTATTCTGTGATTCAGTGTCTTTGGTTTTTTGTTTCCTATGTTAGCAAATTTATTTAACATCACAGCTGCTTTAATAGAAAACAGTTGTTCTTCATACTTCTCAGAATGAAAAGAAATATGTGAAATAGAATCTTCTTGTAGATAAAGTAGTTGACACAACTTGTGTAAATTTACTGTTAATTTTTTGGTCATCTCAGGTGTTTACCCTGCCTGGTTGACATTTTACCATGTAGTCTGAACATAAGTATTGACAAGCTTTTAACTAAATTTTAGGCTTGCAAGTGATGGAGAAATAATTTTTTTTCATGTTCTTCTGCCATATATTTAATATAAGCACCAGTTTCCTTGTTCCTGGAAGGGAATTGCCAGAACAGGGTTCAAGAACTTTGAACCTATGTTTTATGTCTAGTGCTTTTTCCAAGTGTGATTTCCTTATGTCTAGTTGTCAGCCTTGATAGCAGTTGAAGTATTTTAAAGCTTTAGTTCCATGGAGCTGTCAGAAGAGCCTGCAATCCCTGCATGACTGCGAGCCTGAATCATCCCTTATGAAAAATACAGGTTTAGCTGTTCTGCTAGGTATGTTCTCTTATCACAAAGGGATCTCTATCTGGTAGGGTTCCTAATATCCTTATATCTGACAATATAAGAAGTCTGACTAAGCAGTTGCTAACAACAGTGTGAAACAAATCTTCCTTATAGTCATAAAGATCTAATGGGAGATACTGTCCGGGTTTTGGTTTCATCTGTAAAATAAGAGCTCTTATGACTTTCATGAAGTTGGACTTGCAACATGTTTTTTAGTGCTGATATTCTTTCTTGATGATAGTGCATTTAGCAAACCAAAACACACAGCAAATTCAGTGTTTCAAAACTATATTGATATATGGAAAATAGCACGGGAAGTGCTATCAATGATGAGGATAACAGTGTACGAATGGGACAAAACCCACGAACTCCTTTATTACTGGTGTCTTGTAATTTTTGATAGGCTATCCCATACAATCAATTTATATCTGTGTTTTTGCAAACTTCTGGGAAAATAATAAAATTTTTCAGAATTCTCATGATTCCTAAATGCCTGGAAGGCTGGTAGACACCCTTCTCAGAGAACACATACTATCAGCTATGTCATGAAGGCATTCATTGACTGTACTATATATTGTAATGGTCCATTGCCCTTCTGGGGCAAGGACTGTGTATGTGAGCAATTTATGTGTGTTAATTTTTCGGAATAAACTTTGAACAAAGTGGTGTTCAGTTATTTCAGATGCTGTGGTGGTGAGCCCTCAACTTTGTTTCTTGAGTGATACATGGAAGTTGTTCACCCTGTGTTCTGGTTTCAGTGTATTCCTTCCCTCTGGGGAGGTACCTGCACACTGTGCAGATACCTTGGGGGGAAAAAACAGATAGTGAAGTAATGGCAATAACTTCTTTTTTGGACTGAGTCCTACCGTCTAAAACTACTGAGAGACATCATCTCCCTCCTCTCACATCCTTAATTTCCTCTTTTGTTTCATTGTTCAGACCTTTTACTTCTTATTTCCTATTTGTATTTAGAGAAGGCACTTTGCAGTGATGTTTTTAAAACACATTTTAGAAACACAGTGGCTGTAATATGTCATTGTGTGCATTGGTAATAATAGCTCTTACTTCAAGTATATGCTTGATAGCTGCAGAATAAATAATACAGAGACTTTACTGGAAAATGTGCTCTAGTGATTTACCTTCAAAGCTCTATGGGGAGCTCTGAAATGGGTGACAGCTGGTGGAAGATAATGGATTATCTTTCTGCAAGAGAGAAGCATGGGCAAGACCTACTTCTTACTTCAATCTCCTTGCCCTCATCTCTCCCTCCCCCCATCTTGTCCCATATAACACTTAAGAACTTGTCCTCTGCGTTTTCTGAGGGACTTAGGTGGAGACTGTTAGTTATTACTGTTGTGTTTAAAAAAAAAAAAAAAATAATTGGCAAGGAAATAAATTTAGCTGTGCATAACAATTCGTGGAAAAGGAAATCAGCACTGTCTGCTTGTCATCTTTTAACACTTGTCCAGAAATAGATTGTTGTGTTGTCATAGTATTTGAATTAAAATTTGCCCTATTGGAATAAAAAAATAAGCAAGTACATGAATTAGAAAGGACTGGGAAAAGCATCACTTAAAGTTCTAAATGTTGATGGATACACTACAAACAGTGGTCAGGCCAGACGTCTTTACCACTTCTGGAAGTACCAGGTAGCACCAGGAGGTACCAGGTAGCCTGTATGTTAAGGAAAAACTTAAGTTGAGCTTCAGTTACTTAAGTACTTATACTTAAGCACAGATACTTAAGTACTAAAATGCGTTAAATAAGATTTTGAAGGAAGATTCTTGAAGGAAAAATTTTCATATGTGATAACTGAAAGATTCTTACTAGACTTTTGGGGGGGTTGATGTGTTAAAATCTCTTCATGTAGGAAAGATGAGACTCCAAATTGACGACTTTGTTCTTTGAAAAGACATTTCTTATAGAGTGGTTCTTCAGAAAACGCAAACTTCTTAAGTCTTGATTTCATGCAATACAGTTGCAAATGCTCCTGGCTTTTTTCCTTCCTTTAAAATACAGCTGAGAAGTCAGACAGTCAGGGCTGAACTTTTGCCAGCAGCAGCACAAACTACTCAGGTATCATAAAATTTCTTAAAATAATTAGGTACATTTTTGTCCCTGTGTAAGAGTTCCTTCTGGTACAGTCTGAGCACTGTAATAGAAATTGTGACAAAGTGACACTTGCTGCTCATCAAATAATGCAGTGGAATAGTTCAACACGTAGCTGTGCCTGTTACTTCTTTTTAAAGATTTTGTGGACATAATGATGCTGCTAAGAACTTGGTTTTAAAATTCAAATTACACCGGAAACAAGAGCTAAGCTATGAGAAATAATCATAAAAGTGAAATTGTGTCTGTTAAGGTATAAGCATTAGGATGGTTCCCAGAAAAATAGTTTTCAAGACTTCAATGCCTTTAGAGAAGATTTGAACAACAAAAATGCAAGCTTTGTAAGCACATTCTTCCTTCCCCTCAATGCTGCGTCATATCTCTCTCTTAAAGACCATTGCCACAGACTTGTATCAAAACCACTATTCAGCTGGCTCAATAGAACTTATATCGATCAAAGCTTGTATGTTACTTGAAAGGATGTGAAACTATCGAGAGATTAAAAAATTCTTGTCCTTGTTGGATTCACAGTGGCAACCCAAAGATAGAAGGATGTGTTACTAACCGAGCAGTCCCGAGCAACTTTTTCATGTAGGTTAAAAAAAAAAACATCTTGGAAGTGGTATAAATATTGACAATCTTTAGAGATGAAAAGATAAAGAGAAGATTACATCTCTTCCAGACTTCTTTCCATCAGAAATTTCCAAGGAAGTTTATGGAACAAAAGGGTGACATAGCCTCAGCTCCACAGTACTAGCATCAGAAGTGAAACTTAGCACATCTGAACTACAGCATCAAGGATGAAAAGTTTGACAGTCCTGAAAAGATTGTGGTTTGGGACTGAATGTTTGTTTGTTTTTTTTTTGAAGTGAGTCAATGCAAATGGAAAGTATTACTAAAGAGCTAAACCAATCACTGAATGGGCAAAGTAGCCAAGGTTTACTTAGATGACACTGGAGATAAATTAGTAAAGGAAAACACTAAATTCTGTGGAAAAAGAGGAGAAAGGAACGGGATGTAGCTAAAATAATGTATAAGGAAGTAGAAAGGCAAGTTTTCTCTGTAAATATTTGACTTCAGCATCTACAATAGTTTGCAGTTACATTGCAACAGCTTAAAGTATTTTGAAGATTGGTAGAAATTTCTTGTTCTTCTGCTTGTGGTCTCATCTTCTGCTTGTGGTCTCCTCAGAGGCTGCGTAGTGTCTGAGAAGACTTCTGGAAGGAAGTTAATGCATCTTCATGGATTCCTACTCTGGAAATGGAAACTTTCAGAAGCGCATTTGTGCTGGTAGGGTTTTCCAGCTGCATCTGTACTGGCATGCCAGTGCTCACCCTGGTGTTGCACTGGAGGATCCAAACGTTTGGTTGTTATTTCCAAGTATGAGTAAAGGAAAAGGTTGGAAGCCAGCAGAACTGAGCCTGAGGTATAGATGAAGATTTGAGATTGCCAGCCTACTACAAGCTTGTTCTGAATGTCCTGGTGCTTGATTTTCTGTTTTCAAATCAACACACCTGTCTAGATGGGTTGTAAATGAGGAAGGAAAAGGAATTTTCTACTTCAATGTGTGGAAATAAATCTTACAACGAAAGGATTAGGGGTGTAGGGCTTATTAAACAAAGATGGCATGTGGATAATCTTAAATTCAAGTAAGGAGGAGGGTACAAAACTGAAAAGTTGTGTTTAAAACTGTAAGCTTAACAGGAGAATGTTCTATCAGATACTGCATCTGAAATAAAAACTTGCTGGAATGATCCTCACTTGATATGCCTACCTTGAAAAACTGAGGAGTGAGATGTAAAGGTGCGACGGGTGGTATTTACAACTGTGAGTGTAATGATTGGAATACTTTTCATATTTTAATGGCGGTAATTCTGGTATCAGCTAAGGGCAATGAACAGATTTTTGTTTCCTACTGGCTTTAAGCATAGGCAAGAAGGAGGGAGAAGCTAGAATCCAGGGAGCTTGCACTGCTGATCACGCTGGGGCCTGCAGTCACGGGAGGTGTGTTGTGCTTTGGAACGGTAGCGTGAAGGATATAAGCTTCCAGGAGCCTACAAGAGGTTTGGGAATGCCTAGAAGCATGTCCATTAACCGGCGTGTCATGGGGGCTGGCAGACTGTTGAGAGCTCGTTGTCTAAAATCATGGTCTGGAAACTGGATTTAAGAATTTCTGAAAGATACCATGGCAAAGATGTTAGGAAAAGATGGGCTAAAAATACTAAACAAAGGCAGAAGTGAGCTCTTTGATACACAAAATATTTAGATAAGGGGAAACAGTTTATGCCATGTACTGTACATTAATTAGCAGAAAATTGATAAGAAAGGCTGACAAAAATGCAGAATGAGGGGAAGAGAAGAAGGAAGAGCTCCATCCCGACTGTACTAGAGAAAGCTGAATTTATAATGTGTGGAGACTTGGAAATGTGTCTAGGAAAAGGCATGGTGTTCTCTTTTTAGATTCTTGTTCCATATGCTTTGCATATACATGCAATGTTAAAGCTCTTTAGTCCTGCTCTAAATCAGTTGGATTTTAAAAATTCACTCTTACCTGTTCCAAGTTTGACTTCCATAAGGGCAACTGTTTGTTTTAAAGGACAGTTTAAAAACAGGAAAATATGTAGACTCTCATGTATTTAATATTCCAATTTATCATGTAGCAAAAATGTTTTCTTTCAGGGCTATTCAATGGGTATTAAAACACCTGCTTCTAAGCAAGGTTTAGATGGATTTTTATTATTTATTAGCAGGTCTTATGATCTTGGTCAGTTTGAAACTTAAGAATAATAGTTGATGCTGTTTAGCAAACTGATAACTTAAATGGGCAATATTCTAAAACAGAATTCTGCAGGCTTCTTGGTTTATTTCTTAATAATGACAATTTTTGGCTTTTTTTTTTTCAGCTATGAGCACTTTTAAAAAATCTGTACTGCTAGCGATCCGCGTGCCATACCATTTGATTCCATTTCTAGAAATCTACATCAAAAACTAGGTTTAGGATCTCCTTATAGATTTCCAGTAGATTAGTTTTTTCCCCTGCAAAATCTAGACATTCCTTTTTCAATTTAAATATTAACTGTAGTATATGGAACGCCTGGGGATTGATATAGACAAAGTTTTGAATGTTCTGACTCAGTGTAAAACATTAAGGAAAAATTGTGTAGTGAAATTATTAGAAGCACATTTTTTTTATCTGGATAAAGTTTTCATCACACCTCAGAAGGCTGAGAGATGTATTTCTCTTCCATCCTTTCTGAGCAAGTAAGTGTCAGGAAGCATCCTGCCCTCTGGAGATGCGCTTGCCTTCTGAATACCCCAAAACCCAGGGATTTTCTGTTACAGATGGCTGACCGTGCTCCTGATGCCCTGCTTGCCCTGTGTTATGCTGGTAGTGACTTTTAGCATTTTGAGTCAATGAAACTAGTGCTGTAAATGGTCTTCCTCTTCATCGCTCCCAGCCAGGGGCAATGGAAGGAGCGGAGCAAGTCAGAATGGCTTTGGCTGTAGAGTTCCTGGTCTACAGAGAGAACTGAAGAGAAAGTATTTATAATAATTAAAAACGCCACTCTGAGCCTTCTACTGTAACGTGTAACAAATCTTAGCATGGAACTTGTTGGTATTCTCTGCAGATTTAAAGGCAGTCCCCTTCTTTTCTCCCTCTGCGTAACTTGAGTTACTCCAAATATTCTAGTGCCTGGTTACAGTAATCGCTTGTCGCGTGTCTTCATGGCCTTTTCCTGCGGCAAAAACCTGACTTTTGTTGACCTTTTAATTAGACCAGGGAAGTTCTGAAACAGGGTGAGTAATGCCTGAGAAAATGTCTGCCTGCCCGCTGCCTTTTAAAAGGAAGAGGAGTGAAGAGAAAGATGTGCCACACCTCTGCTTAAAGTAGCTGTTGCCATCCGAACTCTTGAAATTGAAAAAGAGCTCAGGGTATTTATATGCTGCCTTCAGCTGATGTGGTTTAACCCCAGCCAGCAACTAGGACCACGCAGCCACTTGCCCGCTCCTCCCTGGGTGGGATGGGGGAGAGAACCAGAAGAGTGGAAGTAAGAAAACTCATGGGTTGAAATAAAGGCAGTTTAATAGGGAAAGCAAAAGCTGCACACGCAAGCAAAGCAAACCAAGGGGTTCGTTCACTGCTTCCCATGGGCAGGCTGGTGTTCAGCCATCTCCAGGGAAGCAGGGCTCCATCACATGTAATGGTTTCTTGGGAAGACAGACATCATAACTTCAAACATTCCCCCTTCCTCCTCCTTCTCCCATCTTTATATGCTGAGCATGACACAACGTGGTATGGAATCGCCCTTTGGACAGTTGGAGTCAGATGGCCCAGCTGTGTCTCCTCCCAACTTCTTTGTGTAATCCCAGCCAAAACCATGACAGCCTTAAAAAAAAAATAAAAAAAAATCAGGTGCAGGTCTGTAGCACTGTAAGCTGATCTAATGCCCCATCACTGTATATTTCCTAGTTTATGGTGTTGATCTGGCTGAGCACTGAAGTACCAGGAAAAAGGTAATTGTGATTTGACTCTGCTCTCTTACCCAACTTTGTGCACCTGCCTGGGTGCTGGCACCAAGGCAGGCCACCTCTGCATGGGCAGTCCATCTCGCCTCCATCTGTGCCACTGAAGATGACGGCCTCCTGTACCCTTCCTGCTTGCCCTGGTATAGCAGCATCTCCCGACCCTTCAGTGATGATGATTCAGTTCATTAAACTACAGGATGGTCGTTGCATTGTGTGTCTTGGCGGGTTGGGTTTCTGCTGGTTTGGTGAGCGGAATCGGGTCAGTGAGGTGAGATGAGTTGAATTTGTTATGGCTGATGCAAGGAAGAGAGCAGGTCTGTGAAACTGCCCCCCTGGTCCCAGCAATCCGTTTCGGTGAACTACATCTTTACTCCACCCCAGATGTATAAGCAGGGAAAAGGGATGCCTCACAAGGTGGATTTCTCTCCTGTCACTCTTAAGTGCCTTTGTGTAGGGTGCTTTGTCAAGAAGAGCTTATTAATAGAAACTTCTAACCTTTAAAATAAAGGAGGTGACACGTGGTAAATATAGCACCAATGTAAAATATGAATTATTCTGTTACATAATGCATGTATTAAGTTTTTAGTAACTTGAGAGAACATCTTGCATATACCTATAGAAAACAAAAGATGTGTATTTACTGTAAATAATTGATAAAGCAGTTATACTTCTTGTCTTGCTAAGTTTTACTTTTAAGATGAAATAAAGCATGCAATCAGAAAACTAGAGCTTTGCTCATATGTTGATGATGTAAGTGGTGGCTTCTTAATTAATGTAAGTGTATGTAAGCTTATATCAGCACCATGTGGTCATCAGATTGGAATTGTTTATTTCTTAGCAGGGTGTGCAAAAGGTGCTGGGTCTGATGAAATTTAGATTCATTCATATGTTATTGAAATTTGGGTGAGCTCCCATTTGAGGTTTTCCTAATCTCTAGTTTGAAACTATCTAAAAAAGCAAGTGACAGTATCAAAGGTTTTTTCTGAGCAGTCATAATTCTCAAACTGTTCTACAAAAATATTAACTCTGCTTTTTAGATTATTCATCATGCAGTAAAAATAGTGGATTTTAGGAATATTTACAACTTTGTTACAGAATGAAAGCAATTGAATCATTGAGACTTTACAGTTTGGAATTAGTGATTCATGTTGAAGCAAGAAACAATTTTTCCATTACTGATATGCTTCAATGTGTAATTGCTGTTTGTTTAAATGCCCTCTCGAACACTTGCAAAATCTGGTCCTGGAGTAGGAGTACAGAAAAATTCAAGTACAAATAAAGCTATATTAAACAGAGATTGTACTCAGTGGTTGTTGCCATCTATTTCTTACAATGTTTTGGCATATATCTTGGAAGATCCTGTTCTAATATGCTGTAGGTTGGCTAGAAACAGACTCTTGGGTAGCACTTTGTGCTCACTGTGGTCTTGTGCAGATCCCCATCAATTCCAAAAAAGGCCTTTTTGCCCTTCTCCAGCCTCGTCCTGCTGCCTGCCTTGGGCTGGGGCTCCAACGTCACCGCTGTGTGTGAGTCACGTTGGGTGAATGGTTTGGTGGGAGGGGATGGGATGGGATAGACAAGTTGGCTTTCGCCTGGGAACGTTTCCTGGTTTGACGTACCCTGTGAACACTAATGAAGATCTAGACAATAGAGTGGAGCGTGGTGGGAAGGAGCAAGGAGGAATTCTTTCAGCAGCAGAATGGATTTCCTGGATGAAAGTGGGCATGTAGGTCTTGTAGATCTTGGATGTAAGCTTCTGCTCCCTTGTACTTGCACCCATTGCAGCATTAGCCTATGCCATGGCTTTTAGGTCTGCTTGGTATGTGGTTTTTATTTTTCTTGATCATTATTTTTCCATAGCTAAGCTACTGTCTTTTTTATATACATATATATGAGTACAGCAAATAGTCACTTGGTGTTAGTATATGTAAGCCAGCCCTTAATTCCTCTCACCTGCTAGAATTCTGTTACTGTCTAGGTCTGAGAGAAGCAGGGTGGCTTTGACTTAAATTGGCAACGCATTTTGTCAGTTTAACTACTCAGAACCATCCTCAGTAGGTGTCTGTACAAATCTTGAGTATTATCTTTGGTGTCCTTTCATTGTAAGCATGAAAAGCAGTGAATGGACTAGTCAGGCAGATAGCCAGCTATTAAGTGTTTGCGGTAACATTCATCAACGAGCTGGCAAATGGTAGCATATTGCTGCGGATTGAACCCTCTGTGTGGTACTTGGTTTTCGGGTTTGCCACACAAAAAGCCTGCTCAGTGAATAATAGTGAACATGGATGATGTTTCAAGGTAAATACCTTGCTCTTCTGCTGGCAAATTTAGCGATGCTAATAGGATCAGCACCAGAACTACTACTCAATATTTTTCTTCAAAACGCTTCCTGATGCCGTTACGCTTTTGCGTGGTGATAAATTTTTCATGTAGTTATCTCAAACTGGTATAGAAATTCCAAATGCCAGGTTCAGTTCTGTAACTGATAAAGCCACTCGTAGAGCAAAATGCAGAAGCTGGGACCATACAGTCTTGGTTTATGCCTAAAAGTAATGATGGTTTTATCCCTTTAAACCCTTGAGGATTTCACATGTAATTATATGATCCAAATCTTGTCCAAATTCATAGTTCCGTTAAGTACCAGCAAGATCATAGAATCATAGATTGCCTAGGTTGGAAGGGACCTTTTAGATCATCTGGATCAACCATCAACCTAACACTGACAAGAACCGTCACTAAACCCTATCGCTAAGCACTATGTCTACCTGTCTTAAATTCCTCCAGGGACGGTGACTCAACCACTTCCCTGGGCAGCCCATTCCAATTCCTGATAACCTTTTCAGTGAAGAAATATTTCCTTGATAACCTTTTCAGTGAAGAAATATATCCAATCTAAACCTCCTATGATGCAACTTGAGGTGGTTTCCTCTCATCCTACCACTTGTTACCTGGGAGAAGAGAAACTTCCTTTCAGGGAGTTGTAGAGAGCAATAAGGTCTCCCCTCAGCCTCCTTTTCTCCAAACTAAACAACCCCAGTTCCCTCAGCTGTTCCTCATAAGACTTGTTCTCCAGCTCTCTCCCCAGCTTTGTTGCCCTTCTCTGAACACACTCCAGCACCTCAATGTCTTTTTTGTAGTGAGGGGCTCAAAACTGGACACAGTAGTCAAGGTGGGGCCTCATCAGGACCGAGTACAGGGGGATGATCGCTGCCCAAGTCTTGCTGGACGCTATTTCTGATACAGACCAGGATGCTGTTGGCCTTCTTGGCCACCTGGGCACACTGCTAGCTCATGTTCAGCTGAGAGTTGACTGACAGTTCCAGCCCCTTTTCTGCCAGGAAGCTCTCCAGCCACTCTTTCCCAAGGCTGTAGTGCTGCACGGGGCTGGTGTGACCCAAGTGCAGGACCCGGCACTTGGACTTGTTGAACCTCATCCCATTGGCCTCAACCCATTGATCCAGCCTGTCCAGATCCCTCTGTAGAGCCTTCCTACTCCCAAGCAGACCCAACATTCCCAACCAACATGGTGTCATCTGCAAACTTAATGAGGGTGCACTCAATCCCCTTGTCCAGATCATTGATGGAGATACTAAACAGAACTGGCCCCAATACGGAGCCCTGGGGGACACCCCTTGTGACTGGCTGTCAACTGGATTTAACTCCATTCATCACAACTCTTTGGGCCCGGCCATCCAGCCAATTTTTTACCCAGCAAAGAGTACTCCTGTCCAAGCTATGGGCAGCCAGTTTCCCCAGGAGAATACTGTGGGAAAATCAATCAAACCAAATGTCTGATTGAAAGTGATCAGGTGCTCTATTTTACATATCAGAAAGCATCCATAAAACAAAGCAAAATCTGTAACGATAACTGCAAATGGATGTGGTTTTGTGCTACTTCTTCAGAGAAGCTGTGGGGTTTTTTTTTCAAAAAAGCGTTTGTGTATGGGGTTAAGTACACAGTGCAATCTTTAATTTCATAATAAAGATACCACTTACTAATTCTGTTGAAAAATACTGGCAGTCAGCCTCCAGAAGATTCAGATTTACTTGTTGTTGCGTTATTGTGTGTGTCTGCTTCTACTGGGGTTGCAGTTCAGATAAATACAGTTAAAAGAGGATATCTTAAAATTAGAAAGTCCTGACTAACCAGGCACTATGAAACTGGGTGTCCTTGCTTAGGGGATAGAGGGGGCTCCGGCACCCCGTGAAGCAGTGTCCCATGTCAGGAGGCTGCTCTGGAAGAGCTGGAAGCACTTCGGATTTGGTAACCAGGTTGCGCTACCTGGGCTTTTAACCCAGTGGAGCTTGTGTTCATTGTAATGATAACTGAAGTCTTGCACCACCGAATTTATTTGTCTAATGGATGTTGATGAGGGATGAAGGGTGAGATCATTGAGTAAGAGGCAGACAGAGCAAGTGAAGTGTGTGTATGTATGTGTATAAAAACGGGAGGGAGGGAATGACAGAAGTGAAGGGCCCAGCAGAAAATGGGTTGGAGAACACAAGATGTGTCACCTGAATTTTGCCTTCCTGTAGAATTGGGATCTAGCTCCTTTACCACACTCAATGAAATAACCCCATGCCCTTCCCACCACCTTCCCTTTCCTCCTGTACATTTCCTTTCTTCCCTCCTCTGCATCATTATCTTTCTACTGTCCTTCTATGACTAGGGACAGCGAGGTACGTCTGCTCTGCACCTTGCCATGTGCTGGTACCCAGCTAAGCAGGTGATTGCTATATTCCTACTGCAGCCTTTCCCGCAGTGGAGATGGTACTGTGGGTATCTTTCCTATTCGCCGCCACGTTTTTTATAAAACTTGTAGCAACTCGGTATCTTTGGACGGCTTCGGTGAAATTTGGTAACGGGGGGATTAAGGGTCTTCTCTGGGATGAGAAGGTACCAGGCAGGAGGGATGGACTAAGCCTGCCGAAGAGCGTGATCACACATACCTTATTTCCTTAAGAAACCAGAAAACCGGGCTGAAGGAAGAGCATTCACTGGGTGGATGGAAAGAGGGGACAGGCCAGCGCAGGAAAAGGGGGGCAAGGATCTATAACTGGACAAATTAAGAGTGGAATCAACAAAGTATGGAAGAATTAACAAAAAAATCACACTTCCAAAATACAGGGAAAACGTCACAATGAAGTAGCGAGAGGATTGTACTTCTTTAAAACTCCAAAGTGTGGGTTGTAACAGGTATTTATCACCCTAGTGAGCAGGTTGGGGCTACCTGGGTGTGGGTATCTCCCGAGACATGAATACAGGCGCTGACTTGTTAAACCTGTCAGCCTACTGTTTTAGTAGCAATATCACAGGAATGCTGTTTCTTTGAAAAGGGTGCACAAAGGGCAAACAAGTTACTTGATTTCTAGAATGTAAGTGAAGAGGGATGGTTGAGAGAAATGGTAAAACTCGCTGCTCTTTCATGTTCTTCCTCCAAAGAAAACATCTTAAATAAAACATTGGATCTGCCTGGTGGGAGTATGGCTCCACGGACAATTAACTACGTCATTTTGTTGTTTTCCTGACATTAATATTTTGCAATTCGCATAGTTTCCTACCACAACGTTTTGTAAAGGGGATGAGGAGATAAAGGAAGCATGGTGGCAGATGCATTTCTGTGTGACCAGACAGTTTGGACATACCTCCTGGGTAGATCTATCTGAACGTTATCATCGTACTATATAATGACTTAAACCCCAAATCACTTACAAGATCAGTTCTCAGCTGTGAAACTGTCTAGTGCAGGGCAGTCCAGGATATGAACAGGTTATCCCGAGAGGCCTTGGAGTCTCCATCCTTTGAAGTTTTTGAGAACTGACCAGGCAAACCCCTGAATTACCTGGTCTGAAATCAGTATGGACTGTGATTTGAGCCGGAGGTTGAACTAGAGACCTCCTGAGGTCCCTTTCAATCGGAGTTGTTGAAAGAGACCTGTAAGTCTGTGTATTATTTTCTTGCAGTTGTCACATTTATTTAAAACTTTAAGCTGCCAATGATACAAAACATCAGATGTTCTTGAGCATTTGGCAGCTTCAGCTCAGTGATTTTTCTGACTGAATTTCTGGAAACTTGCACTGCCTAACAAAATAAGCAGGAGCCCTTGAATTGGAGCCATTGGGTAACTCCACCACTGAAGCAGTAGTTATCCTAATAAACCCAGCGGGTGGTCTTTTGTCCCCTGTAATCTAAAGGTGCTAGCTCTTGTGATTCCAGATAGTAAATTATCGACGTAAATTGAATGGTTCAGAATCTGAACAGAAAGGAAAAAATCAGAAACACACCTCATATTTATTTATCACCTCAACGCTTCTCGTATTTAACCTCACTCTAGCTTGGGAAAAGGTACCCTATTATTTTTTGAGGGTGATGCTGATGATGCTGCCATCCTTCCCTGACCTGCTTTCCCAAATGAGAGGAAATTTGACATATGCTTCTGACCTTGGCAGAGGCCGGCGTGTGCCCATTCCTGGGGTAGCAGTGCCAAGTGCCCAGTCTGCCGTCTCGCGTCGTCTCCGCTGGCATTTCCTGCAGCTTTTAGTCGTTCCAAAAACAGTCTTCAAATATCTTTTATCGGGTGGCATAATACAAATTGACTGCAGTGTGGATGCACCAGCTCACAAACCTAAATCACAAACCCATTTACCTACGACTGTGCTTCAAATTATGTTTTCAAATTATTCAAATTGATGTTTTCTTCCTGTGCAAACAAAATATCCTAATCCCATCTATCAGGGGAAGAGGAGAATAGGATCGCAATAGAATTTGTGGGTGGAGAATTAATGTCTTTCACACATACCCTGGTTTTTGATGAAGAAATAAATGCTGGCATTTCACTTCCCCTTATGAATATTGATCAAAACATTGACTGTTACTGTTTTGTATTATATTCTTGAGAGCATACATTTCTTGGCTTCTTAAAATTAGTTGGTTTTCTTTTTTTTTTTTTCTCATGTGGCCTTGTGGGGAACACCCTCCTTCCAAACAAATGTAAGTACGATAATGCCAAATCAGCCTGAGAGGAAAAAGTAGTGATGCATACAAATATATTGCAGATAGAATGCCTGTCGCAAATTCCGATTACAGCCTCACAGTCATGAATAAACAAACCCTTGCAATTACTCCCAGCTAATGTTACCCTGACAACAGTATATATAACAAAATTCAGTAATCACTGCCAACAAAACCCTCAGTACAGCTAATGCTTCTGTTTGCCAGGATGAAATACTTTCATTAAAGTATTAAATCAACTCCAAATCGTAAGTCCTGCTTTTAATATTAGGATCAAAACTAATCACTAAAGTGTAATTAGTCATTCCAGTGTGTGGAGAGAAGTTTGCTTTGAGTACCCTATTTGTAAAATAGCAATATGTGAAAGGAGAAGCTGGGGCTTTTTACCAGTTACGTAGTGGTTGATATATCACTTGGCATCATTCTGGCAAACGCAGCTCTCTGGTACTTCTGGATATTAGAGGCTTGAGGAACAGCAACCTCCAGGGCAGGGGGTGGAAAGAATGCAATTTCGAAATATTTTTTATTTAATTTACTAAGAGGTAAAAATGGTGCAATCCAGTACTTAAAAGCAGCAGGCTACATCCTGGTATAAACAGGGTTCTACTCCAAAATGCCAACAAATTAGATGTCAGTTTAAATAAATTACTGGTGTGTTGCCTCCTCAGAGCTCTGATCTGCTGTGTAACTTCTGTTGTAGTCTCTTGTGATGATGAGATTTTGTGGATATTAGGTTTTATTTTCAAATTGTATTTACTTTGAAGGAACCTTAAATGATGCCTTGACAAAGACTTGAATTTTTCCATTTCAGAGGAAGTTCTATCCAATTCAAAAATTTTCACCTTTGGTGCTTGCGTTCCAAGAGAGAGCACTGAATTTGTGGCTTTCTGAACACCGACACCTGCTAAATACTAAAAGCCAACATTAGTTAAGTGCACAAATAGCTTGTAATAAATAGTAACTTCCTTTTAGAAGGGAATAATTTTATAATTTTTTTTTTTTTACATGTGTTAAACTAATTCATTTTAATATGTAGTACTTTGGTTGACGAATTGAGGTGGAAGAAGCAGGACCAACCTAGGGCTCTTGCAGTTTTTGAATTGAAGTGGTGGTGAAGGAAATGAGGTCTTGAAGGATACAGTTCCTAGAAAGATATCATTAATACCTTTATCTGCATATGCTATTTCTTCTGTCTACTCAAATTTAAGTATGTGCTCTCCTTGATACATAATAAATATTTTTTTTTTAAATATAAAACTAATTGAATTTACTTGCTTTAATACAAGTTAATGCATTTCTAAACTGAATCCCAGTTTTAGGGAGGTGAAGTCTGATACACATCAAAGCAAGGGAAACTGTAGACAAAATAGAAAAATATTTTGTCACCAGTTGACAAAATATGAACAATGTAAGAAAAAAGGATTTCTTTTTAAGTGTAGAAGACAGTTTGAACTTGCGTAGGTTTGTGTCTTCCCGCTTTGAAAGTTGCTTGTGATCAGTTTACAGCAGCAGGGTTTTTTATAATTACTTAAACCAATTATTATGGTATTCTGTTTACTGATTAGGATTATTGCTGAAATCAGTGATTTCTTAAAAAAAAAAAAAGTCTTATTTTTGGGTTACTATCCCAAGTAAAATTGCTGGATTTCATTTCCCTTCCCCTTGAATTTTAATAATAGAAGCTGGTGTTCTGCAAAATTAGTCTAATGACCTGCGTTCTGTAGTAGAGATCCATAACTTGATAGTGGAACTTCCACATTTATTTCTTATCTGTAGTTGCATTTCCTCAGTCTGTCCTGGTTTGATGGGAAGAGCAGGAGGCAGGAGAACCTTGCAAAGTAATTGATATATATATCACAGGCATGAGCAGGGGTATTTACTTGTCTGACTGGATTGGTATAGGTCTCTTAAATCATTTGAGTTGGTTTTGCTGGGTGAGTTGGTTTTGCTGGGTAAATTGGTTAGAAACAATTTGGGTTTTGGGGATGATAGTCTCAATGGCCTTGTGGTAGGGGAGTCCATGGTAAGCATTTCTGCCCAGCTGAAATGGGGAATCTAGCAGAAAATCTAGTAGAGTCTCTTTCTTAAACTTTGTACTTTGGATAGACAAGAAACATCCAGTGAAAGGGGTATTACGTGTGGAGTAAACCTTTTCAATAACACCTCTCCTGAGGACAAAGAAGCAGCATGGCAGTTCTTCAGTACAACTATTTCTTCATTTTATTAGCTGTGATAAGAATTTTTGCTGAGAGGTTTTCAGGCTTTCTTGGTTAGACTTCATAGTGAAGTCTGGAGTCTCCAGTTCAGCCTTCTGTATCTTGTGTGTGTTTGTAAGGTTTGGTTTGTTCGTGTTAGCATCTAAAGGACATTGTGAAAGCAGTGACCCCTCTTGTAGGAATTCTGTTTGGCTCATAACTCATTAGCTTCATGATAATGTAAGGTGAGGTAAAACAGGAGTCTGGGCTGAATTACAAGTAGCAGTTCTGTGATGTTTTATTCAATTGCAAATGGAAAAAATACAACTTTTAAAAAGTCAGTCTTTTTGGTCTGATAATCTTTGTGATGGAGAAGAGTAATTTTATATTTTTTAGTGCTTAGAAGTGTAAGCATCCTTGTAGGCATCATACTTGCTCTTGTGCGGTTTAGCTTGTGCCACCATTTTTCCTTATTGATTTGGTCTTCATAATCAGGGCAGTGAATTGTAACAAATGCTGCATCCAAACACTAATCCTCACCCTGTGATATGCTAGAAATAAATAAAATATTCTGGATAGGAACTGGAGGGGAGAAAATTGATGGGATCTGCAGGTACAGTGGAATTTATCAGCCAGATATTTTGAGAGATGTATTGAGTCTAGCGGGACCACCAGAACAAAATAAGTGTAGGTTGGTTAATTGCTGGGCACATTTAGGCTGCAGCCCTTTGCTACTTGGTCTAATTGAGATCTGGTGAATGTTGCTTAACAGAAAAGATAGTTCAAAGAAAAATCTCAAATTAGCCATAGATCTCATAGAAAATGATTTCATTGCTTCTGAGTAGAGACAGCTATCTCCTGAGAGTGGGTTGTTAAAGCTTTATCTGGTACTAGCTGAAATAATAAAAAGTAAAGCTGAACTCTGCTTAAGAGGAGAATTATTCTAGTGGCTGAAGGATAGGATGGCTTTTCTCTAGAGTTTACCAGTAATGAATGAGCTCTTCAGCTTTCACATGGTCCTTCACTGATTCTTGAAACCCCAGAGAAAGGTGGAGGGCGGCATGGGAATCCTTCTGAAACACTACTTTGCTCTTTACTCAATGGCAACAAGGCAGAACCAATCACAGGATTGAACTTTTTAAAAAATTCTAAGTATTATTTAGTGTAGTTAATATTTTTTCCTTCTATAGTTCTAATAGTGATTGAAAAAGTGCACTGGGTATGCAACAAGTACTTTTCTGGTTTATTGATATTTTGTTTTACAATATTTCTCTTGATAATTGAACTTTCCTTTTTTTTTTTTTCCCCTAAACAGCAAGACCGTTTACAAAGTTGGTGAAGGAAATGCAACTTCATCGAGATGACTTTGAAATTATAAAAGTGATTGGAAGAGGCGCATTTGGTGAGGTAAGAGATTCTTACTCTCAGTTACAGTAATGTAACTTTCATCCTTTGTGCAGCTGATTTCTTCCTGCAGTTGACCTCTACTTGTCCTAAAGACAAAAGATTCACACAGATGTGTTAAAATACCTCCAAATGTGGGATACGAGCTACGTGCTAGTGAAAGGTCCCTTTGAAGCGCAGGGTATTTATTGTCCAGTTCTGCCATTTCTGTGACTGGCTTGTTCTGACCTGGGTGTAGCAAAACAAGTGTCTCTCCAATGCGTATCTGAAGAGGGTGGTCCCACCTAGCAGCTGCACAGCTGAATTTGGGATCTCTTCTCCCACTTGCCATATGTACTCTTCTGTGCTGCTATAATTTGACACAGAGCTGGGCTGCTTCTACGGCAGGAACGCGGAGGCTGCTCCACCCATCTGCCTGTCTCTGTAGCAATCTGGTAATGCAGAAAGACGCATTTGGCTGCCTCAAAGGCTGTTCCCCGTCATCTTTGAAGATCAAAGGCTGCTGGATCTGTTTTTTTCGGACAGCAAGTCGAATCATGCTGGGACGATAGGAACGCCTTGTGTTTTGAGGACTCGCCAGTCCCAGGACCCTGGACTGAAGCTTCACTTCTTAATACGCTTGATGAAAGTCTCATCAGTCACAGTGTTCTGATAGGGCTTGCCACTGGCAAAAGGGTTCATGAGCACATCCCCTCCAGCACCCATAGGATACCTGAGACTTCTTGAGAACCTCAAAGACAACTCTTTCAAGCATTTGAGTACATGTAACTAAAGACGTAGCTGTCAGCAAAAGAGGTTATTAGCTAGAGAGTTTCTAGAATTAAAAAACACCTTAGATTTCTTTCAGGAAGCTTCTTTTAAGTAGTGCCACACTAAAGTCAAATGTAGTGACAGCCATTAGCGGCTCACTTCAGCTCATTAGCGCTTGGTTACAACTTCTGCTGCCGGTGGCTAAGGTTAGGCTTGCTCATTTTCATCTCCCCTTGTCTCCACAGAGAGCAGGACTGTGTGCTGTGCAGGGCTTTCCTTCCAAGCATAGTGTGCCCTGGACACGTCAAACTCTTTCACACAGGGTTTAAAGTGGGACAGAAGTATCACAGGCAGAACAGATACTGAGCTAGAAAAGTGCCAGGACCCTGCTCAACCTGGGTTCAGAAAGCAAAGATGTTTCTGTGTGCGTGTGCACTTGGGGGTGGATGAAGCAATAGCTTAATTTCCACATAATTTTAAGCTACTTCAAGGACTGCTTTTGAGGAAAGTGGACACCTAAGACAGAAATTAATGTTTCAAGTACATCTCTTCATCTGTACCACTCTTTCATGATGTGAAGGGGTAACATGGAGTTCATGTGTAGTCATTGTGAGCATGGCTGCTCAAAGAACTTCAGCATTTTAAGTAAAATGTCCAGATAAATAGTAGCATCTTGACCTAGAAGACAAAAGTTCGCTTTCTAGTGGATGCTGAACTTGATGAGTTGCAACATTTGTTACAGAAAAGGAAGTGTTATCTTAGGTTAATGGAAATACTGCATGAGAATCAGCTGGCTGTTTCACTGGGGAGTTTGCTTTTAGCTGGCACGTATTATCTGAACATGGCTTTTAGAGAGAAAAGTTACTGCAAAGAGTTTGGTGGGAGAAAACAGAAATGGGAAAAATTTTTGTAAGACTAAGGAAGGGCTGAAAAATACAAATTAAGTCAAGAAAAGAGGTCTGAGCATTTTGATGTTTGAATAGAGAAAAAACCTAGAGAATAAGACAGTAAGCAGAATGATTTTGCTGTGCATGATCTGGATTTCTTTTGGAGGAAGATAAACCAGAACCTCCGTTCCAAGTGTGCACCAAATGTGCTTCTGGCTGCAAAGGGTACATAAGAGTCAATCACTGGGGTTGACTCTCCTAACAGCTTCAAAGCATTTTTGGTCCAGGAGAGCAGGCTAGATACAGTCTGAAGCAAAATTCCTGCACTGCGTACAGTAAAGATGGGAAGGCTCAGCACAGGCTACTTTTATCTGTTGGTGTGGTCTTGCCATGCCAAATTACTTGCTGTAGTGGCTGTGACCACTGATATCTAAAGAATTTTAGATAAATGTTTTGGCAGTTTGTCTTTTGGTGGGATTAGAAGTGGTTTCTGGATCTTTTCAGAACTAGACTTGTGAATACTGTAGCTATCAAAAATTGTTTCAGGTCAAGGGAACCCTTTATAGTGACTTGCAGATGCAGTCAGTGTTGGGAATGCCTTCACACAGTATAACTTTAAGGAAGAGCTGTTTTCCCTCGTACTCACTCTGTTCTTTTTCAAAAACGTGCTCTTCTCCACGTAAGGAGTTGACCAACTGGAAATCTCGGTACGACAGCAGATGAAGTATTTATATGAACTTCAAGTTCATATAAATGAACTTCAAGCTAGGGAGTTTAGGATGATCTTTCTTAGCTTTGGATCAAGAGTCTTAAGGTGTATAAAAGATACAAATTCTGGGTAGAAACTTGTATTAATAGTGTTTGGAGTGCCTGAATCAACAATGTCTTTCATATTCTTTCATTTGGAAAAGCGTGAAACTTAACTAAAGCAATTCGTACATCCCATTCTCCCCAGCATAAATGAAATTTCACAGAAGTGAGAAAGCATCTTAATTTCATCCTTCTGTTAGAGCTGTGAGTGCTCACAAAGTCAGTGGTGTCAGTTATCTGTCAATATCACGTTGTCTTGTTCATCTCATAAAAGTTTTAGTTTATAGTTGTAGCAGCATGAAACTTTTTGATCAGTTTAAATTATGCAGGAATCATTGATTTTAGGTTCATTATACTTTAATCCCACTTGCCAGAGAATATTTCATGCTTTTTGCTTATGAATGAATCTTTTGACCCTGGTGTATGTATGACAGTGCTATAACTGCCAAATATTATAGGCATTATAAAATAGTAATTATATAAAGGTTGAGATTCCGTAATAAGAAAATAAAATCTGATTTCTTGAGAGGGACTTGTGGCATCTGACTCATATAAGGCGACAATTCAGAAAACTGAATGGGGGAGCTGTAAGTAATTTTTCTATAGTACATTTATATACATGGGAACTATGTTAGAAATTAGCTGATGGGATTCTACTGGTTAAAAGGTTATTCATTAGTTCTTGTTTAAAAAAAATCAAAGACAACTATCTGCTAGAATTAAATTTTATAAATACCTATAAAATATTTGTTAGAATGCATAAATAAATTAATCAGAATTAAACTAACCATATTTCTATTAGAATTAAGTAGTTTAAATTAAACGCTGAACAGCTAAACAAGCCAGACTTCAAAAAGGATGAAAACTACATTCCATTCTTCTCAGTTTAGCTACTTTGGACTTTTTGGAGAATGCCAGGGGCTGTAGTCTTACCAGAGAACTTTTCCATAAATCAGTAACTTTGAAGAAAGATACCTTAAGGAAAATAAAGGTGTGATATTAGTTATTAGTCAGGATAAGCGGTCAATTTTTGCCACACAACATCCAAGTCAGGGTAACATGGTCTTTGAGTTTGTCCCTGTGAACACATCTGCAAAATCAGTACCTAATTTAAGGCAGATTGATATAATCACCTGTACATATCTCTGCTAGTATGTCAGTGCCTTTTCAAACCGTCAGAAGTCAACCTGTTCTTTATGCTTGTTCCAGTAACGTGAGAACAGAACCCAACTGGTAATCCAAACCACCACCTGAGTGAAAGTTCTTATAGCACGGGAGATTTGAGAAAGCAAGAGAAAAAAATATTTGTTAAAGTTCTCATTATTATGGTAAGACAGAAACAGCCTAGCTCAGAACCTGGAGATTTCTTCTCTCGCCACCTGCCAAAACACGCAGTTCTCCTTTTCTCATAAACTAAGCCAACTGTTTTGCCTGCCGGGTAAACTGAATGTCTGAATATCCTTTACAGCGACTTTTAAGGCTCTGACTCCTGGAGCCACTGGCTTGAGAAAATAATTTAATTTTTCCAGAAGTTTCATAGTTATGAAGAAAAGTTTGGTCATGTTCTTTGAGTTCATGACAGCTAGAATAGCATATAATTTTAAATGCTACCTGTAAGAAGGATAAACTACGCGTGGCTCTTCCCCATCTCCTAGGGTGTATTCTCCTGGGGGTATGCCGAGCTGGGTGGAACATTTTCAGGAGTGCCCCAATGTTACTGTCAGTCTTCCTTTTTTGCGGATCATATGGGCAGATACCTCATATGCAGAGGGGTGACCTCCATGAGGAATAAAACTAATAATAATTTAAAAGCCCCCTGAAAGAAATTCAGAACTAAAATAGTTTGCTGTAATCCTAATTCCGCTTTCTATTAGTAAAATTAGTGTAGAGGTCTATCTTTGTAGACAAGAATGAGTATGTTGTGTAGGGTGAGGTTTTTTGTTAACTAGTGAAAATACTTATTCTTTAGGAGAAAGTTTAAAGAATATGAGCACAGGATGGAAAACTCCTCAAGCTTTTAGACCTTTAAAAAACCGCACCAAAACAACAACAAAAAACCCCAAACCCACCTGTGGCTTGAAGTTTGCATGTGCCTGATTACTCCTTCTGTCTAGAAACGCTGTGGACCATTACTTGAAAGGAAATCGTGTCCTGAGAAGGTGTGCGTGGTGGGATTGCGCCTACCTGAGAAGCTTGTGCCAGCCTAAGAAGTGCCTTCGGTGTGCTTGGTCCTGGCTTCTGGTCACCAGGGGAGCTGAGAGTGCTAGCATATGGGGAGAGGGAGAGGAGGAGGACCCTGCACATGGGGACTGTCTGGCTCTAAATACTGGCACTTGCTCCTTTGCAAGCTTCATCTGACCTCTTAGTCATGGACTTGTAAGTCTTTAAGATCACTCGTCCTCATTTTGTGTAAAGGACCATTAAGGAACACTACTGTAATTTAATGTATTTCAGTGAAGAGCAGTTGTTGAAGGAAGAACCGTGTCAAGATGTACCTCACTTGAGAACTTGGATTGTATAATGTGGCTGACACCTCCTGGAAAGTTGGCAGCGTGGGACTCAAACAATTGTTTTCCTTCCCTTGTTTGTTAGCGAGGGTTTCTTGAATGAGCAACGCTTACTGTGGCTGCAGCGGAAGGGTGGAACTGCTTGGTCCTGCTTAGCACAAAAATAACTAAAACTCTTAGTGTGCCCCACCTAAGTATTACTGCTCTGGATGGATTAGAAACACCTTTTCACAGAAATGCTGTTCTGTACAGACTTGATCTATGTAGTGTTTAGTAATAAGATATGTCACCTCGACTCAGGATGCTTAGTCAGAGTCTTAGCTGGAATCAACAGACATAAAAACCTGTTTTCAGAAGAAAATAAATAATGGTTGAGAGAACAAGACTGATCCCCTGTGTACCACGGGTTTCTGATAAATTATGTAGGTCCTAATGAGAGATGTACTGGCTAAGGGTGCAGCGAGACTCAAAGTGAATACGGAAAGCCCAGGCTTCCTGCAGACAGTGGTGCCTGGCAGCGCGATGCAGGGCTGCCTGTGCCTTCTCCACCTTGTAATCGCAGCTGTAGGTACCAAGTTTAATGTTTTTATGTACTTCTAGAAATTAATTTGGGGCACAGTGAGCCTACAGACTGCGATTAAGGCCGTCTCACCTATTCAGAAGCTTTGGTGATTGGTATTAGGAACCCAGCAGGGACCGTATCTTCCTACATTGTAGATTAACAGAATTTGTAAGTATTGCACGCAACATATGAGACTTTTCATCCAGCTATTCAAAGAGCCAAAGCATTCAGAATACGATACAGAAGAAGTAATTATTTAGCTTTGCTTTTCTACAGTACGCTCTTCACACAAAAAAATAAATTAAAAAAATCAAAGCAAGCTATTTTCTGCTGTCGAAATGAGCGAAGAAAGAAGCTGCTTTGTTTTGAAAAGGCTTCAAAAAAGCTGGTTGCTATCTTGGTCCTCCCCAGCTCGGTGTCTGTTTTGATGGCAGCACCAAGTTACTATGGTGACAGGCAGGTCGCAAGGAGCCGGAGGAGAGACACAGCTCCTTGTAGTGCCGCTGCCAGACCAGCCATTCCCCTCTGCAGCCCCCCCCCCCGACTGCTGAGGAAGAGCTCAGGTGTTATTCGGGGCCTTTATTCTTCTTTTGTAGAACCTTTCCGGCTGGCACCTGTGATTTCTTATTTGCACGACGTGAAGATTCCACACCGTGTGTTCAAAAAAAAAAAAAAAAATTATTTTGCTTTGGAATGTGCACCATGGCATGTGAACCCTACCAAAAGACACCCCGGTCGCTCATTTTAAATGTAAAATAGACATAAAAAAACCTGATAGAGCAGTCCAGACCAGTTTTTCTTAAAGATGCAGTATTAAAACTGTTAGCTAAAGAGCTGTATATCAAAGACTTTTCGTATCCAAGAGCATTGGGAGGATAAAGCAGTTCCTGCAGTGTTTTTTCAGTAGCTAATGTTCAGGTATCAATAGCATGAGACAGAAATAGTAGAGTAGAAGTGGCACATACAAGCTTTAGCTGAGGGAAATGACTGTAATATTCAATTATGAATCTGATAATAAGACATTACGGATAAATTGTTTACATCTGAAATGACATTTTGTCTCTTCTCCCGGTTGAAAGGCTTGTCTAAAATCTCTGCTAAAATGTCTAAAGCCATTCCAAGTTCCTGCCAAAGGTTAATTCATGGTAATTTTACACTATTTTATCCGTGTAATTTTATTGTCCATTAGCCTGAGCAGATCTTTTATCGTCCTTATTACTGATGTCCTTCCTTCCAATTTTATTTGTAGGTAGCAATCATATCCACTTTTTGCTTTTTGACTTCTTTTATTTTTTTAACAAGTAAACCTTTTTCTATTCCCACGGTAGTATGAGAGGCTCTTTATTTCCTTGATCGTCTCAATAGTCCTGCTTCACGCCTGCTCCAGATAAAGTTTATTTCTCTGAGGTGTGGCTGTGTGTGGAGTTTCCAGTGAGTCTGTATTTCTGCAAGGCAGTAATGTTTACCCGTCCCTGGTGCTGTGTATCTGCCTATGAATTCCAGTCGCCTTTGTCTTTGTCTTTCTCTTAGCTACCTGCTGTTATGAGCTGTTTGCACAAGGATTATCACCTGTAAGTCTGTGTTCCTCCTCTTTTCAGCTGACAACTTTTTGCATTTGAGTTTCACCTTGTTCCTGAAAGTCCAGTCCTTGAGGATAAGTTGTATCTGAAAGTTTAAGGTGCCGTAAGCATGAGTAGTCCCTTAGTTAGCTTTTTTGTCTTTGCTTTGAAATTAATGCCGGCATGATTTCCAAGAAGTTTTTTTGTTAACTATCTTAATGGCTTTCTGGAAATTCAGTCTTTTTACTGATTTACATTTACATGATTTCTGCATTTTCTGACGCCATACTTACCATGGACATAAAAGAGAAATTGTACCTTGATGCTGCTTGCTAATACTGACCATATCACTGGAAAGGCAGAGTACAGTGGTGGGAAGTTCTGGCATGTTTGTAGAGGCTGATTTGGCTCCGATTCCCACCCTGTAGGTTTCATCGGGGCAGGAGGAAAGGTGGAGCTCGGCCCAGGGTGGCTTTGCACATTGCAGCCCTAAATGTCAGTATCAAGTGGGTTTTGAAGGTCAAAATGCAGCAAAATACTTCTATAAAACAATTCAAGAAGCAAAATACTAGCTTTTGCCAAAGTCTAAAAATGTTATTTTGGCTATATTGATTCTGTTTTTATTTTATTGCAGTACAAGTGAAACAGAGCTTTGAGGCGAAAAGTATGGGAAGAAGACAAATGGCGACTAATAGAAACCTGAGAGGGGGTTGTGGTGTGTAGTTACCGCATCTGGCTCTCACTTATGCTGTAGCCCCACTTCTTATACGTTTTTTTTGACATAAATATGTCTAAAGTTCATGAAATTATAGGCAGTAGGATTCATTAGGCTTTCTGAGGTTCTTGAAGAGATATGCCTGTATCAGGAACAGCGTGGTGAGTAGGACTCAAGAGGTGGTCATCCCCCTGAACTGGGCACTGGCAAGGCCCCACCTCGAGTACTATGTCCAGTTTTGGGCCCCTTACCACAAAAAAAAGACATTGAGGTGCTGGAGCGGGTCCAGAGAAGGGCAACAAAGCTGGTGAGGGGTCTGGAGCACAAGTCTT
>JAOXNO010000041.1:11702892-11746231 GCA_028565335.1 Limnodromus scolopaceus | reverse complement strand
TATTAGGAAAAATTTTTACACTGAAAGGGTTATCAAGCATTGGAATGGGCTGCCCGGGGAAGTGGTTGAGGCACCATGCCTGGAGGTGTACAACAGACGGGTTGACATGGTGGTGGGGGACATGGTTTAGTGATAGGTTTTTTTGTCAGTTAGGTTGATGGTTGGACTAGATGATCTTGAAGGTCCCTTCCAACCTAGATGATTCTATGATTCTATATACTTGATCTTTATTGCAGTGTCTCTGTTGCTGTGACGAATCACAGTGACGGCAATTGGGTCGGCTGGTGACAGCTGAGATCCACGCGGGCTCACCTGGAAGGGGGGCTGCAGTGGAGGGGTGACCTCTGCATTGGGAACTCCTCCTTATCAGTGTTTTAAGACTGGGTAAAAAAGAATCTCTTAAACCTCTCTACCAAACCACTCTGTGACTGTTGAGTGTTCAGAACCCCTGATTCTCTATTCCAGCCTAGCATGACGGGATGCAAGTTGGATAAGTTTTGATTTTCTTGCTTCGACACAGGTATCAAAGATAGTTGTTCTGGGTCAAAGGTGTGTGGATTAATTAGCCCATATCCATTCCCTTTGGCCAGCTAGAAAGATATAGGAGAAGTCCAAGGCCAGAGCAGAGCCGAACCCTCCCATCTTCCAGCGGTTGAAGGTTCAGGGACTCCTCAACCACACTTGTAACTCGGGGATCAGTAGTCTCTGAGACTTCTGCTACGTGTGTTACTCACTCAGGTATTAAGCGTGTACTTAAAAGTACTTTCTGAATACTTAGCTGTCCACAGCAGCCTGTGGCTAAGTTCCAAAACTCTTCTGTGACAATACTACTTCCTTAATCTTGCTACCTTTTTATTTCATTCGATGCTTTTCAATTTCTGTGTTATGAGAAACAGCAAATAATTGTTCTCAGTTCATCTTCTCCACGACATTCATGGTTTGATATGCCTGTCATAGCTGTTATCTCTTCCAGGCCTGGAATGTTTTAGGTTATTAAATCTTTTTCTTCAGAAGCTATTTTATACCTCTGCTTGCACTTTTTTTCCCTTTCATTATCCTTAACATACTTTTTTTTTTTTTAACTTCTATTACAGTGTAAGTTCTAATAGCCTTGGAAATGAAGAGTGAGCATCAAAATTAAATCCTGGTCTGTGCATAACACGAGCAGTGGTTTGGCCAGCAGACTTTTAAACTTTGAAGATAGAAGCAGTGCTTTTGTTCTTAAAGTAGGCATTTGCAGCAGCGTACGAATCTGCGTCCTTTGGAATAGCTCTGAACACTGAGTATTTATTCTTACATCAGTAGATGTGGTGGATTGGTATGTAGTATAGGAGCCACCATATTTAAAACCTGACAGTTTGCATGGTTTGCACAATTGCAATGAAGCAGGTTTCTCTTTGATCTCACAAAGTGGTCAGTGTAACTGAATTTGAGGTATGCCAGAGAAAGGGGAGTTAATACAAGAGTAAGAAAAAACAACTGTATCACAACATCTCAGAAGCAGCCAAAGACTTGTGTGACAAATGAAGACTTAGATGTACTGCCACCTGATGAAGAAAGTGAAAGAAAGGTAACTTGAGGAAACGCCGAGGTGTTTTAAGGAACAAAGGGTGTAGGAATTTTTTGCAGTATTGCAATTACTCAAGGCATAATTGAGTTTGTACTTCCCTGTTTCAGTTCAGACTTCAGTGAGGTTTGGGGTTTCCATTTCTGTTTGTGTTCTTAAAAAGAAATAATCCTAATTATAAGAGTGAGTTGAGGGGTCAGGTCTAGTCAGGCGAAAATTCTGTTACTTCTGTGAGACATCTTCTGCACCTTTCAGGTTTCTTTTCAGAGATAAAATTATTGAGGAACTACCTATTTTGCTGTGTGGTTAAATGAATTTTTCTGCTGCCACAGGCAGCTGTCCCACTGTCACCCTTACAATTAAAGCAGCAGCATGTTTACTGCTGCCATAACTTGATAACCACTTAATGTGAAAATATGAGTCAACTTTCCTTATTAATTCTACTTTTTCTTCCACAAAGGACAATTATCTTCCTCCAGAAAGTTTAAATTGGGCTTTTTTAAGCAGTCCTTTCAGTTGAAAATAAATAGTGCTAATATAGATAGCGACTGGGGAATTGCGAAATGGGTCTTACAGATTTGGCTTCCTTTTGCCTTTCATTTTTCTTTTTCCAGGCCTGTTCTCATTTACTGCTTTGTTCTAAGGTTTCCTCAGCCCCTCAGCCCTGCGTGTCCTCCGCGGTGCCAGGCTCCCATCAGTCCCCAGCAGCTGAGCAGCCTTCAGGCTTCCCCCCATCCTGCAGAGCTTTCAGACAGCGATGGCCTTGTATAAAAAACAAAAAAGCACAGGAGATGAACGTCTGGGTTCAGATTTGTGCCCCCATGTTTGTACTTGAATGGCTGAGCAGTTCTGGTGCTGTGGTGTGATGGGACTTGAACGTGGCTCCTCCGGGGTCTCGCAGAGCTACGCTTGCAAATGGCTTCTGCCCCAGAGCTTTTGTTCGTCCTCAGCAGGTAATTGCCCTCAGTTCTGGTCTGTCCCTTCAGTGGAGATGGAGGTGTTTCCTGAGTCACGGTGTTCTGGATGGAAGGGTTTAAAACGTATAGCAGGTAACGTCAGCGTCTTGCAGCTTCCGAAAGCTTTTAATGTGCAGTTTGACTTAGAGTGTGCCTTCAGCTGTGTCAGGATAATGATTCAATTAAGCGTATGGAGAGAGGTTGTTATGATGGCTTTTAGCTGCAAGGCTGTGATGAGGCTTGAGAGCAAGGCTTAATGCTTTAGGCTATTGCTGAGGGTGGGTGCTGAACAGTTTCCTACGCGCCAAGGATCCTCATGTGTTTGGTCGAGCCTTCCTCCTCTTACTCATCCTTCCCCCACAGCACGAGCGGTGTCTGCGGAAGGAGTTTGTAGGCCAGGAGACACTGGGATGTGATGTAGCTGTGGATGTTCTACATCGCTTACAGAAGCTGCTTCTTAGTACTGCGTCTTTCCCAGATGTGTTTAGGGCCAGATTCCCATGCCTTTCCTGAGATGGATACCTGGTAGACATTCTCTTAAGATATGTTTCCATTACGTGACTCTTTGTACAGACATGTGCTCGGTGTTCCTCATGCATTACGTGACCTGGTGAGTGGAGCTTCACACACCGAGGGGGTGGGAGATGTAGATACGCATCTGCAGAGTCAGGTGTCTGAACTTGAATATCCCATTCTTGTGTTACTGGAGGAGCGATCGTCCCCCTGCCCCTCATCTGGAGCTTCTTTACTTCACCCTCATCCTGGGTTGCATCAAGAGAAGTGTGGACAGCAGGTCGCGGGAGGTGATTCTACCCCTCTACTCTGCGCTCATGAGACCCCACCTGGAGTACTGTGTCCAGCTTTGGTGTCCTCAACACAGGAAGGACATAAACCTGTTGGAGCGGGACCAGCGGAGGGCCAGGAAGATGATCGGAAGGATAGAGCACCTCTCTTATGAGAACAGACTGAGAGAGCTGGGGTTGTTCAGCCTGGAGAAGAAAAGGCTCCGGGGAGACCTCATAGCAGCCTTCCAATATCTGAAGGGAGCCTATAGGAGACCCGGAGAGGGACTCTTTGTCAGGAAGTGTAGTGACAGAACAAGGGGTAATGGTTTTAAACTGGAAGAGGGGAGATTTGGATTAGATACCAGAAAGAAATTTTTTACAGTGAGGGCAGTGAGACATTGGAACAGGTTGCCCAGGGAAGTCGTGGCTGCCCCATCCCTGGAAGTGTTTAAGGCCAGGCTGGATGGGGCTTTGAGCAACCTGGTGTGGTGGGAGGTGTCCCTGCCCATGGCAGGGGGGTTGGAACTTGATGATCTTCAAGGTCCCTTCCAACTCTAACCATTCTATGATTTTATTATAAGGTACAGAGAGGTGTTATATTTCCCTCTTCAGGGCTTCAGACTTCTTGCAGCGTTGCTCTCTTTGACTCACTATTCCAACCTGGCGTTACAGTCAGCATCTTAGAGCTGCTACAGCTCCTGAATCCCTTATCTATAAGATTTTTTTAAGCAGCAGAAGAGGCGAACTGATGTGATTCCTGTTACTTTTCCCACTGCTATTCAGAGCTCCGTTGGAAGCAATTGATGCTGGTTGGTTTTCTACTTCTGAAGTAGAGGCGAGCCAAGAAGCAGCAGAAATATTCAAGCAGTACACACGTAGTCCTGTGAAAATGTTGCTGTCTAAGTCACGATGCCTGCTTTTCTTTTGCCAATTGGAAGAATTTTTTGGAAATGATGGCTTTACTACAAGAAGAATTTGTTTCGGTCTCAGCGAATACAAGTCTTGGTCAAAATAAAGTCTTTGCATTCCTAAGCCTTGAAGTTTTTGTATTCTTCTGGTTTTTTCTTCCGCTATACAGCTATGTGTGCAGCTACTGTTCATAACAGACCAGTCTAAGCAAGTCTAACACACAGGATGCATAGTAAAATGCTTCAAGCAAAATGATGAATAAGTAAATGAATACTGTTTTTGCTTCTTTTCGAATATCTGCATGCAGTACACAAAAGCACGTTAATTTGCAAATATCTTTCAAGTTTCTGAAACCTGAAATGTGAAAACAAATTAGTCAAATGTAGTGTATTTCTATTGACAGCGGCCTTTCTTGTTTTCTCAGGCTGCCCTTTTAAATGTTGCCTCCTTGGCTGAAGGCAGGGCGTACAAGCATCGCTTGTTCTTGGCGAACAATGCGGCTTCACTGCCCATCTTCATATGAAAAGCTTCCTGCTCCTCCTGTATCATCCCCCCTGTCCTTGATCCTGGGCACTTGACCACACATGGCGTGCTGTGCATCAAGTGTATAGGAGTAATGGAGGGGCAATATAGAAGGAGCAAAGACTCAAGCTATAGTTTATCAGTGTGAGTTGATTGCTGATGACTCCTTAGTAACTCATTTTATTGATTTGTGAACAATAAGCTGTTTGAAAATTTTGTTTCTCTGAACATGTTTTTGTGTGAATATTAAGCTGTATAAATACTGTATTTCTCTTTCTCTGCTTTTGTTCAATAAAAATATCTTATTGTTTCAGGTTGCAGTTGTTAAAATGAAGTGTACAGAACGCATTTATGCAATGAAAATTCTAAATAAATGGGAAATGCTCAAAAGGGCAGAGGTAAGTAATATGGTTCTTTAACGCAGAGTATCTTTGAAATGGCATTAGGAAAATTACATCGAAGCTCTTCCAGATTAGGAAGAATTATTTCACGAGCATAGGAGCTTCATTCTTTTTTCTTTTTTTTTTTTCCTTAAGCTGTTTTAATGCAATCAAGTCTGACAGTCCCTTCCAGGCATCTGTTGTTCTCAGCATTACTCTGTATTCGTTTACCAGACAGTCTGCCCTAGTTCTTACCCTGAATTTATTGGCCAGATTTTTGTTTACAATAAAGGCAAGTTAAAGACTACATGAAAGCTGAGAGTGGTGCTACTACGGCATTCACAGCTGTATACAAAAACATTATGAAAAGGTCTTTTTTTCTCTTGCATTCAGAAAGCGTGCATTAAGGAGCTTTGCATCCTACAGTTTGTAACAGGATTTATGTAACTGGTGAAACTATAACTAAATACTTGAGAATCACAGATTCAGAATGTAAAACAAAACATGTTAAGAAGGTAAATCTGTTTAAGAAGGGTATTTTTGATGAAAGGAGATGTACATTGTCACAACAAATTATGTAAATGTGAATGGGCACTTCACAGATTAGGGAAGGACCTACTGAGAACCTGCCATGGGAAGGGGCACATTCCTGACAACATTACAGTAGAGGAAACCCTTTTGGCAGATGTAATATTACTTAAGTCAGCAAGTAAATGTGCAGTAGATTTGAGGGGAAGATATATGTAGCGCATCAATACTTGCAGCAGTTCTCTTCAGGGGCGAAGGCTGGCTGCTTGCTGAGGGCTGAGCCTGCTGACCCTTCCCTGTCCTATTCTTCTGTCCCTTTCCTGACACCTCCTCCCCCCCAGCCTACCCTTCCCAGTCCCTCCCTTCCTTTCAGTGAGTCAGTGCCAGCTCTTTTCCTGTGGATAAATCTCCTCCCTCTCATTAAGCCCCTCTTCGCCACTGCCTGTGCCTGGTTTAGTCACACTGGCCATGGGTCCAGGCTCTCTTTAGGAGCCACTGCTCTTTGAGATGCTGGGAGAGTCCACACTCCTGGCTGTGCTGCGTCAGCAGTTCTGCATCAAGCCTTCCCCTGGATGGGGGAAATTGGGTGCCCTTTCTAGACAAGTTTCAGTTGGGTTAATTCATTGGTCAGCATGCAATTGCTTTAAACGCAAATGCTTTTAGGGTCTCCCAAATTCTAATGGAAATACAGCTATGCTGGCTTACTGCAGTCATTTTTAAAGAAGTTTAATTAAATGCCCTACCTAAATAGTTGAAACATGTAGAGATGTCCTGAGAAAACAGCTGTTTGCAAATCGTCTTCAAATTACCGACTAACTCCTGTTACCGTCTCAGGCAGGCAAGAAGTGAAAGAGGGTTATCCACCAAGAAGGAGTTATAACGAGCAATAGTTTTCCCAGTAGACACTTAGGACAAGTCACCATCAGCTCAGTCCTCTTCCCGCTGATTTTCCCCACCTACAAAAGACGGTAAAGACACCGGCTTCTCTGCTGTGCCACTTTGTCTTTTCCTGTTTGGTTTGCTCACTTGATTTGGCTTTTGTTGATAAGCAAGACTTTATAACTTGCATACCAAGTTCATAAAACATCTGGGTGTTAAAATTTACCAAATGTGGTAAGTCTTGTTAGTTTTTAAAATGAAGCCTGCAAGAATACAGTAGCCTCTTAAGTGGGCAGTTCCACTGAAAAAGAGACTTCAGGTGTTTTGTTATTTGCTGGATGAGTGGTCCAGGAAACACATTGTTATACTGGTTTATGTTTGTTTTGTATGACATATTAAACATAGCAAAAGTTACCTAAATACTGCTTATTTGTGTACTGGCTGCAAGAAGAAAACCCCGTATGGTCGGAAGCCACTAAAATACAGGAAAGATTAGTGAATATCAACTGATATCCGTAAATGGCTTGCAAGCTAAAGTAGGCACGCCGTTTATGTTGATAAGGTGGACCATTTGTATTCGTTGTTCTGACAGCAAAATACATAGTCATTAGCGTATTACTGTTGACAGTTCCAAATAAGCCCTGACTGGCTGATTAGGCAGCCTGTCGTGCTTTCTCAAGGCACGTCTCGGGGCCTTTTGAGCAGAAAAAGGAGAGTTTTATACTTTGAATTCATGACGCAAAGTGTTGAGCAGCAGTATTGCTTTTGAAGTGTCGGTAGCATTCCCTCGCTGTTTGAGGTTGCCCAGCGAGCTGGATCAAGGGACCGATGTCTTCGAAAATAAACAGGCTGGTTTTCTGCCTTGGCAGCCGCCTGCCGCGGCCGTGCCAGGGGCTCCGAGAAGTGCCGTGCTCCGCCGCTGCGGGCAAGGGGATAGGGTTTCTCGGAGCTGCCCTTGCTGCCAAACATTTTGCAGGGCGATACTTTGGCCTTGCATTCATAAACCGTTAAGCCACTCTCAGCTAACATTTAATTACGGTTTACATCTCCTTGCATCAATAATTATTAGCTTTACAACGTGGCCGCAGTATTGTCTTCTTCAGTAGAAATATAAGTTGACTTTTGTTTCCTTAGAGTGGAAAAATGGTTGAGATACCTTTATAAGGTGCAATCAGTATATGGTAAGGCTTCAGCTTCCCAGGAATGTTCCTTCCATAGTACACATCCCGACAAGTGGCGATGACAACAACAAAAAAAATAAAATCAATTATTATCTAGAACCCAGACACTTGAATCTGCAGCTACAGAATATCCTACTAGTGGCTCTCTGAATTGAGAGTAGTGGAAGAGTCCCAAGATCTGCATCTTGATAGTCCTGATCCAATAAAAACGTTAATATATTTTTATTAAGGAGAACTTGCTTGAAGTTTATGAAAGTTGGTTTTATGTAAAGGTGCAGAGAAAATCTGTTACACAGAGCTGGCTTCTCTGAAGTGCTGCAGTGTGCTATTTGAAGTAGAGGAAAGATTATTGAAAATGAAAATGTATTATACTGGACAAAGATAAGACAGTAGTTGTAAAATTTGCTTACTTCCTATAGTGTGTTGCCAGTGTCTGGAACTGGAACTGTAGAAAAGTGTTCGTGAAACTATTTTCACAAAGGTCTTTTTCAGAAGAACTAGACTTAGTTTCCCAGAGCCACTATCTTTCTGCTACAGATTACAGTGGCAAATTATCATTTTGCTGGCTTTCAAAAATACATTAAGGAACAAGGCTTCGGTGTTGACTCAAATTGGTTTGTGGGCTTTCTGGTGTTCTGGGGGTGTGTGTTGGTTGTTGGGGGGGTTTTTTGTGTTTTTTTTTCCTTTTTAAGATTGCAGTCAGCATTAGAATGACTGAATGCCCAAGTGCAAGCCTGCAGAGATTCCCTGGCTTGTCACTTGCGCAGACTGAATGCCAATGAATAGAGACCTCTCTTCAGTAATTTTAAATAATCCCATAAAACATCCATATATATTCATCCTGTGAAAACTACTTGTTGGTGTTGACAATGGCTTTTCCCCTCTCTCTTCCTTTAGACAGCTTGCTTCCGAGAAGAGAGAAATGTCTTGGTGAACGGAGATTGTCAGTGGATTACTACGTTGCACTACGCCTTTCAAGATGAGAACTATTTGGTATGTTTGATTCATAACAAGTAAAAACTTTAGCTCATTAAAGAACTTTATTTTTGGTACATTTAAGGATATTGGCGCAATAAATCAGTCCACCTCATGCCTCACAGCAGTGTTTCAACATTCTTGTTTTCTCCTTGAAGAAAAACTTCAAAGGACTGACTGTAATTCCAGGAGAGTGAGAAAGTTGTATAGTACTACAGTATATAGAGATTTAGTTAAGCATCTTTATTTAACTGGTGTACCCTTGCATAGAATATATCCTGTTTAAGTTTAATGTTTTGGATAACATTGCGATTAAATAATTTGAGGTGCTAACTCCGTGAAAATAAGAAATATTTTTATATTATTTTAAACTTTCAGAATGTCTTCTGAAGTAAGATTTTGTTTAAAAATGGCAAAAGTAATTTAAAATTTTATTTTAAAAATTATTAAACTGATACTTTAAAACCCTCAGGGAATAAAATCATCTATTTCTTAAAAATATTTAAATAAAATATGTTTTTACATCAAGAGATTGGTCATCTCAATAGTTTGAGAGATTCTAGCAACTGTTTATAAAGGAAGTCATTACTCCTATTACATTTTTTAATGATGGGTTACTAGAATTGTAATATATGAGCTATGTTTACCTTAGTCACAGAAGTCAGGAGAGTGCTGGTCAGGACCAAAATCAGTAAAGCCCTGACATACTATAACATATTGAACCATACAGCTTCTGTGTGTCTACTTCAGGCAGGGTTTGCAAACCTGCTATTTCTGTGACAACAAACATAGTTCTAAAGTCAAAGTTTTCGCCTTCTTAACACTTATAGATATAGTATCACAGTAGCAAGTCATGATTATAAATAGAAAAAAATGTGTTGATAAAAGGCCGCCAATGAGTTCGGGAACTAAGCATGTGAATTAGTTTGAGAATACTTAAACTTTTTCACAGGTGCTGAAACAAAACAAATTATTGTGACTGTCATGTTAAAATTGTTTTTGGAATAAGCACATCATAAGCAAGTAAGCAGTAGAGTCTCAGACCCTCATTTACAGGCTGTTTCTGTTGAATGCTTTGTGATAGATCCAGATTTTCAGCCTCTCAAAGTTTAGTTATCTCTGGCACCGCCTTGGGAACGTAGCTCATAATTTCAAATTCCCACAGAACCAAAAAGCCTTTGGACTTGCATAAAAAGTAACCTAAGACATCCTATAATGTTGTATTTCCAAGTAGCTCCTAAGAATGGAGATACCTAAGAAAAAATTGTTAGCTGTGCAAGGTAGAAAGTCATAGTAAGGACAATATAGAGAGGGATCTAGTGTTGCTAATACCATTTTATTCAAATCTGTTCCAAGCAAGCTATAGCATTATAATACATTTCTTTTCCCCAAGTTCCCAAAGGCATTTAGATGTTGAAGTTTCACTTGACAGCAGAATTTAGACATCTAGCATCTAATTTAAGACCCAGTATCTAAGAAAGCAACAGCTCTGCCTGGCAGCCAAAGCCAGCAGATTCCCAGCTTGCCTGAGGTCTGGTTCCACGTGTGCCGAGATGCTGCCTTCCAATTTGGGCTGTTACTCAGCATCCACCTCCTGTAAGTGTCTGGTGCTCACAGATGGAGTCTATCTGCATCTCAGTCACGCTATTGTAAATGATGCATGAAGAAAAGGTGAAAACACAGCAGGAAGTGACTTTCATCCAAAAACCTGGAGAGAAGGTTCTCTTCTGTACTGTCTTAGTGCTTCGCTTGTCCGGGGGCTAAAAGATCTCTTCAGTTCCCTGCTCAGCTTGAAGAAGTTTATAGCCATGTTTTTCCCTATCTTGAGAGAGTGCTGCTGTGTTACAGAACCTGGGCAGATTGGGTTTACTTTCTAGCTGTGCTGTTCATCCTTGATCCTTGTAGAACAGAATGCAAAGCTGAGAACAAAACAAGAACAGACAGCAGAGCTTGATTCTCCAACCTGGAGTGGACATTGGTCCTCTGAACGAGAAAGCTCTATGTTCTGGTGTCTGCTACCAGTGATGTTTGTGCATTATAGCTAGTGATTCTAAAATACAAAACTGCATAAGCTGACCCTAAAGCAGAGAGAGAACCTTGGTGTCTTCCCACACCTAGGGCTTTGACGTCCACCTCTGGCTGCATGATAAGGGGTTCAGAACATGAAAAATAAAGAGAAGGTAAGACGTTAAGGTAGAAAAGTGGTAGCTGCCCTTGGAAAGTCCAGAAGTAATTGTGGTTTTATTCCCTCTATTTAATATTAGTAGAACATGGGATGATGCAGAACTTTAATATAAGCAAGAAACACAAAATGTTCGTTTTCTGGTTCTGCACCTGTAGTTCTTTTTGGTTTAGAGGCAAATACACCATGTGGTAGTGTTTTCTAAACCGCCAACTCTTACATGACGTTACGTGGAAATGCTAGTGTGGCTTTTTTCTGGTTCTTAGAAAGCTTTCGTAGAGACAGTTTGATGGGTCAAGTAAGCCTTTGGTGATTTTGTTGAAACAGGTACAGTGTAGGTAAAACATAGTCCATAAATATTAGAAACCCTTATGTGACCTGAAGTTCTTGATCTCTTCCATATTCAAATCTGATAGTTTTCTTGTGACTTACCAGAAAATTTTTCTTTACCCTTCTCATGAATGAGACCGGCATATGTGTGTTTGTCTGCTGTCAGCCTATTAAAGGCTTCTGAGTATTCATGAGTATTTTGATGTATTTTTTTTCCTTTGATTTCCAACTACTCTCCCTCTGTTTGATGTAGTCACTTCTCTGGAAGAAATGGGATACCTCTAGATTTCAGCGTCAGAATAGCCTTTATTTTAACCCCATGTGAAGGGACAAGTGCCTCCAGGCAAGAAGATCTTTGTGAATTGGAAGATGAATAGAATTTGACTTTCTTATAGAAGAGGTCTCACCATCTTCCTCTGATCCAAGTGCCTCATTTCATGGGTCAGCTGAGTTCTTGCTGAGTTAGGAACGCTGTGGGAGCTGAGAGAAGGGCATTACCTTGTCTCTTTGGCAGGCAGGGTATTTCAGCTCCTACAGAAGGCCCTATAAGTTCTCTTAGCCTTGAATTTAAGAGAAAATACTATAATCCAATATCCCTTTAAAAGGTTACTGGTTTCTGTCTGTAGCCTTTCGATTTCAAACATAATTGTTGCATGTGTATATTGTTCCAACACATGTTTAAAATTCCTCGATGGATTGTGCAATATGGACTGAATTATTTCGACATAAGTGATGAAATTTGCCTATCAGATTAAGCTATAATTTGAATACGATGGAGAAAAATACCAAAACCTATGCCATTCAGAGTTGCTCTATTAGGCAGTAAGTCAAAAGATAGTAAGGAAATGGTTAATATTGCACTTTGTGTTCTTTTGGGGTTCCTATCTTCTTCAGTTCCCATGAGAACGATGAATCTGTGGCAGGGACAGTAGGTTGTAGGTTGCTTTGCCTCAAGGAGAAAAATAATATGACTGCTTTGGAAGATTAATTCTGGAGTAAGCAGTTATTCCTGAAATGACGTATCATATCATCTTGTAGTACTAGATAAAGTCATTATACTTTAAAAGTTGATTTGGATTTAGGTGGATGTTGCTAGGAAATAACTAAGTGAAATCCTCATTTTGCGGTATGAGAGACAAATAGCAAGTTTGAGTCCTTTTCTTTCACATTGCCTTATCCTTTTTGGTCCTTTCCATGGACAGGGCAAGAGCTGATTGGCCTAGGAGACTGCTTACTTTTTAATTGAAATATATTTTAAAGAATATTGATGTTTGATTTTTACGTTTCCCACTGTATTGCCCCTGGCTTGACAGTGCTTCTGGCTTGTCATGGGCATTCCTAATGTATAGTGTCATCAAGCCCCTGCCAACTATGATATGCATCCATGATGTGGCATGTGCCAAGATGTGTATTTGAAGATGCTGATGTGATAAGTCCCACTTTCGGAACAGCTAGTAGTATTGAAATGGTACCAAAACTAAAAGTAGTAATGAAATGTATATTTTAGACTAAGCTGTGTCAAGTATTGTTTTTAACTATAGTTTCTTCTTCCTGAATCCTCTGGAAATTCTCAGTTTAAGGATTGACAACCTACATTAGTTTGGGTAATACTAGGTAATTTTCTTTGTGTGACACTGTAGTTAAGACAGAAATAAACTCACTCTGATCTACTTGTTTGTTGCTGCCGTATCTTGGTTATGGGATGTTTTTTGTATGGTAAGAACTGAATGCTGATGTGTCTTCCTCACTCTGATTATTAAAGGAATATGATATTTACACTTTTTACACTAAATAGGCAAATAAAAGTAACGCAGAAAACTACCAATTTTGACAACTTTCTCCAGGCATAGAAAAAAATCATGAGAGGGTTTTTTTCGGGGATTAACAGATGAACTTTCATTTTTTTCTCCTTACCAGCTGTCTCTCAGTACCTGACTGCTTTATCTCTCCCTTTCCAGTATCTCGTGATGGACTACTACGTTGGTGGTGACTTACTGACACTTCTCAGTAAGTTTGAAGACAAGCTTCCTGAAGATATGGCTAGATTCTACATTGGGGAAATGGTGCTTGCTATACATTCCATACATGAGCTGCATTACGTGCACAGGTAAAATACCGTCTCACTTGGCAAAAAAACCATGTACAGTTATATCAAGTTAATGCTAAAGAAATTGCTATGTATACACATGGGCACGGTAGCCACAGGCAAGCTACTGTGGGTACTTGCTTACTATATACTGTATAATAGCTGTATAAGCTAATACATTTTAAATATCAAGTTTTGATGGATTGATACTAGAAGCAGTGACATTTACCTGACTAACCTTTTACTAAAGCTTTTCTCTTTAATCAAGCTTCTTGACTTATTCTCAGTTCACTCCGTGAATATTTGTCTGCCTTAGCCCAAGCCAGCCTAGAAGTTTGAAGCAGTTTGAATTCTCTGCAAATGTTTAGACATTCTTCTGCAGAAGTTCTGCACAGTGAGCCCATGATAACATCAGTGCATGTATCTACCACAAATGGTTTTTGTAATGAGTGGGCATGTGCCGGTCTAATTGCTTCTGCACACAGGATGTATATTCCCTGTCAGTGCCTACTGTCGTGTTAAGTCAGGTTGTGTTCTGTGGTAGTAAAGAATATAAAATATTCCTCATTCTCTGTCAGAGGAAACGGGTCAGGAAGGCAGAGTACACTTTGTACGCTTCCTCTTAGAGCAGCTGTTTTGGAAGAACTGTGAGTAAAGCAAGAGAGACACTTGCTAAATATTTTGTTTCATCATTACAGGAGTCTTGATCAAGTGAAAATTTCTGTCCTTCGTTTGCATTTCAGATTTAACAGCTCTGTGTGATCTGTCAATTAGAAAGCCAAGTTAAATGAATTCTGGAAACCTTTGCAGTTGTCTCTTTATACGCTCACTTTACGGCTTGATTTCAGTAAACAGAGAAGTTAGAAAATACAGAGTATTAGAGTAGAGAGGTTTTTCAGTTAACTGAAAACTGTTTATGGCTGTATGAATAGGGTCAGTGGAAGTCCTGGCTCTGAAGAAGTGGACTTCATACTAGCTTTTGATCAGCTACATCTCGGCCAGGTCCCTTTACCTCTTTCTGCCTTTATTTCTTAGTCTGTGAGATAAGGACAGTTTTACTGCCTCTTTTGCGAAACTTGCAGGTGAAAGCCATTAGGTAAGTGAGGTGGTTTTGATTTATAATTAGTATTTAGAAGACACCGGGAATTCTCAAACTATAATGCTTTGAATTCTTCTGTTTGGATTTTGATCTCTGGTGAAAAATTAGAAAGAGGAAAGATAGGCAAACTCTGTAGTACTCCTGTGAGTAAATGTGGACAATACGGGGGGGGGTTAAAATGTTCCGGACTCAGAGAAGTTCACCAGAGGCACTGTTGCAGCCATTTCTGAGGAAGGTGGCCTGACTAACTGACCAGCGTGGGGCTGAAAGAACATCTCTTGTGGCAATAGGAATGAATGACTCTCGAGGCAAAACAAGCACTTTGAATAGGAGATGTATGAATGCCCAAGAAATTACTGCTTGGCAACTGGAATGGATTAGGAGGAAGCATGATTGCTCTGGAGAGGATTTCAAGGACCCTTTAAAGGCTTATATGACCTGCTAGCTGTAGATAGGAAATGGTGGAGCTCGGAGAGGAGACATTAAGCTTTTCTGAACAGAAACAGTGTTCCCCTAAGCAAGCGAGATCTGCATTCAAAGCAGAAAAGCAGAGATGCATTCGATGAGATTGGCTCATGCTTCCGATGGCACTGTGAGCTGTGTTCTTTAAAAAACAAACAAACAAATTGTTGTAGAGTTGTAGATAAGCTTTAATAGTCCTCTGCACTCACTGAACTTGACTTGTGGTTATGGGACCATAAAAGAATCTTGACAGTATGTGGAAGTGAAATGTATGAAATAAGTTTAACCATAGAAATTTACCAATGAGTTTATTGGGAAAGCATAGTCAGATGGTCTAGTTTTCTGGGTTAGCACATATTTTTCTGTATTATAACAAGTCAATATGCATTTAACTTTTGTTGACAGGCATAGATTAGAATTTACTATTTTGTCTTAATACTGCTAATGAGCAGCATTATTAGTCAAGTTTCATTAATTAATTTCAAAGCATTAGCCCTTGTTTAAAAAGCAGTAATTCAAATTTGTGTTGGAAAAAATTATCAGATTGGCAGGATTTTTACACATGAGGACCTTTTGTTAAACCTATCACGGTTTTTCTTGTAAGTCTCCTCAAATGTGAAACTGTGGAATTCAGCACCTTAAAAATCAGACATTGTCAACTTTCACATCTACATAGCAAGGAGTGTTAGAGCATGGGGTTTTTTTTATTGTTCCTAGTAATTCTAGTCTCTTCCTCAAAAATTAAGCTGAAACCATTGTACAATTTTTAAGGTTTTGAGCACATGTAGTGGCATTGGGAACTTCCTATTTGAAAAGCAATACAGTGTTGTATGGTGCAAAAAGACTGGTGGGTTTAATGTAAAGTACATTTGGTTTTATTTATTACTAATAGTATTATTTGAATAAATATGGTATCTAAAGAAAACCCCAAATCAACACATATATAGGTTTGGTTATCTTTTTTGGCAAGCTCAGGTAAATAGTAGTATTTCAAAATGGCATGGTGATAGGCTACCGTGTTGGGAGCTGATCCTGGATGGTGTTGACTACAGAAAGTGAAGGAGACTGGTATATGGTACCTTGGAAAACATGGATGTTCTTCTTTTTGTCCTGCAGAATTGGTGCATAACTGAGCTGAGTCTGTTTTCTCCACTTGCTCTTCTTACTTCCGTTCTCGCCATCTTCCCAACATACGGGCTAGGTGCTCTTAAAATCATTTGGGATATTTTGAGGCTATTAATTTGGAAAAAAAACCCAACATAGTACATATCGGGACTGTCTTATTAAGTTGCATGGATGATTGATCTTTTACTGATACTTTACTTTGTGTGAATTTGAGTACAAAGTTGTGAAATAGTGTGGCTAATTGGCGGACTAAATTCAGCTAACGTGCTCGTCAGTAAATACTTTTTGGCTGCCTTCCTGATGTCAAAAAGAATATCAAGTAATGAAATGGGAATCTTAGTTCCATGTCATTTAGTAGCCTTGGCATGCTGTATACCATTTTATACCCTGCTATATATATGTAATAATAGGAAAGACATGTTTTGATATTGGAGACTTTCTAATGTTACTCTAATCTGTTGAAATGGCATTGCCCTGATCCCAGACCTGGAGCGCAATTCAGTGGCTTGTAGAGTAACTGCTGCATGTACACGGGACCCAGAGAAGCAGGTACCCAGAGAAGCAAATGTGCTGTGCAGTAGTGTATAGAAACTCTTAGAATCATAGAACGGTTTGAGTTAGAAGGGACCTTAAAGATGATCGAGTTCCAGCCCCCCTGCCATGGGCAGGGACACCTCCCACTAGACCAGGTTGTTCAAAGCCCCATCCAGCCTGGTCTTGAATGGCAAGTGAAAAACACTGGCCAACAGAAATACTAGACAAAATTTAGGGAAGTAGTAAGAAATTCTTCCTAGATAAGAAGTTAGAAGTTGGTTATAAATCTTGGAGAAAAACATGAGATCAAAAGATTGCCTTTTCTCTTTTGTCTTTCCTGCCTTTAAACAATATATTGTGATGCATGTAATCTGGAAATGATGTTGATGAAGTAAACTACCTATCTACCATCAGTCGTATGACTCACCATAATTGTTCTGCTTGGTTATTTGACTATTTAGAATTCAACTTTGAGCTGAATCCCTGATGTAATCTAAGGCTTCAATATTGCAGGCAAAGTTGTAAGTTCACCAGGAAGAGAGGGTCATAAATACTGCAATAAAAAGAGTTTGCATCCGTGGGTATCCAACATAAAATTCTTTGTTACTCTGATGCAAGACGAATTTTTACAAGCAAAGCCAATGTTATATATTTAAATCTTTTTAATTCTTTCTATTTTAACAGGGACATAAAGCCTGATAATGTTCTTTTGGACATGAATGGCCACATACGACTGGCAGACTTTGGGTCCTGTCTGAAAATGAGTGAAGATGGCACAGTACGTATGAAGCAAAATTTAATTGGGTCGCTGGTAGTGGGACCTTCTAAGTGAGTTGCTGGTCTTAAAGCTATTCGATATTGTCAGCCTGCATCATGGAGGTGACAGATTGTAAGCTTATTGACGTGCTAAAAATTGAGGGAATTGTATAACCGAACATACTTATAAAAACATTTTTGACATCTTAATCTCCTTGTTTTACAGGCAGCTACCATTAAAGTTATCCTTTGATATGTTTCTCTGTCTTTCGTCTTTTCTCCTACTGGATATTTGAGTTCTCATGAGATGTTTATGAACTGTGCAAAGACCCTATGTTAAAAAAGGACAGAAATTTTATATTTATTTATGTGTAGGAATCACAGGAGACCAGGAAACCTAGAAGCCATGACAGACTTATAGTATAAAGTATAAGTCATCCAAAATGAGGAGATAATTAATAAGCAGTTTGGTTTATATGCCTTTCAGAAATGGAACTGCAACATTATGGTAATTGGCCATCTTGTGCACCAGATTGAATCCACCCCTGAAAGCTAAATCACTTGTGACATTTTGTGTTCGTTTTGCCTAAGTTTAGAGTGCTTCCAGGGGTGCCGGTCCTGCCAAACTATGGCATGCGACATCGTTTAGTGATTTTGGCGCAAATTCGGGTCTTGGTGACGTTGTGTAGTCAGAAAATGCCTGCCAAGGATTGACCATATTAAAATGCAGACTGGATTGGAAAGAGCCGTTATAACTGGATGTGACTCCTGAGAACATATTCCTAGAGATGAGACCTGCTCTGCCACGGCCCTGATGGTCAGGGCTTCCCTACTGCTTGGGCACAGAGCAATTCCCCGCCTTACCCCTGTATTGCATCCAGTTGCACATTATGCAGTAAGCATTAAACCAACATCTGACATAATAAAATAGGGGAGTACTTTGTCCAAGGACCTTGGTTTGTGATCTTTAAATGAAGCTGTAAACTTGGGCATAGCACTTGAACTCCCTACGTCATCACTTTTCATTTCACCTTCTGGCAACCAGTTGCAATTCTAAAGTATAAACAGACACAAAGGCAAAACATTTTCTCCTCTGGTCTTCCTGCTTTCTCACAAAGGGTACGACTGTTTTGAGTTTCCGCTGTGTTCAGAATAAAATATATTAGCTGAATTTATGTAGAAGTGGACTTGAACTTAATCTTTGTAGTCCTTGTTACTTCCTTAATATTTTCTTTATTGCTGTGATTTTTATAAATATCTCCCTTTCCCGAATCACATCCTGGTGTCTCTCTTTGTCAGAAATACTACTGTTTGAGTGAGAAAGTGTCTGAGAGAACCTGAAAAGTTACGAGAATTATGTTTGCCTTGTTTTTCAGGTACAGTCTTCAGTAGCGGTGGGTACACCTGACTACATCTCTCCGGAGATTCTGCAAGCAATGGAAGATGGAATGGGAAAATACGGGCCTGAGTGTGACTGGTGGTCACTGGGTGTCTGCATGTATGAAATGCTGTATGGTGAAACACCCTTTTACGCAGAGTCATTAGTGGAAACCTACGGGAAGATTATGAATCATGAAGTAAGAGCCGTATTAAACCGTTATGCATTCACTGGGCTTATAATGTTTACAGAGAAACTGTTATCACTTAAAGATAATTAAGTGGTGGTAGTTCTTTACTTTTTCATGATGGTTTAGAACCTTATTGTCTAGGTTTGTTGGTTCAGGTTTTAGGAATGTTTGCTTCTCTGAACTGCGGAAATTGAATTATTTGTCAAATTGAAATTTCTCTCTTAATGCTGATCTTGTTCTTGTTGGAAAATCTAAGCAAGCATCACAAAATTGAAATTAAAACCAACTCTCATGTTAGGCCCTTTTAAAGTTTCCTCTGGGCTGTGCAGGAGAAATGAAATAATGTATTATTTACACAGCTGTGCACATTTTCAGTCACACTGATAACAGCACAAAAAAGGGAATGGGCAAGTCATCCAATGTCAATATGAGCTGCGTGAAGAACATGAGGTTTGGGGAGATTCCCCAGAGCGGAAGCGGAAGAAAAACGTGAACTGGAGCTGCATGAAAAACGTAACATCAGGGAGTTTGTCCAGGGTGAAAGTGGTGGAGAAGTGTTGGAACTTCTGAGTGCATTTTGACCACGAGAGAATAAGAAGAAACACTTTGTGGTGTCCTTTCAGGAGCTGTGTTAGGAGGATGTGTTTATGTGTGTATTCATCCTGGGTAGCCAGAAGCTGTTGCGTAGGCTGTAGTGTTGCATTTTCTTCTCCCCAGGAGGAGTGCAGTTTACTGTTGTTTACGATGCTCTGCTCTCACAGTGAAGCAATGATGATGGATAAGGCATGAAATCATTGCCAGAGCCGACACCCTTGCTGTGATGAATATTAATTTCTCTTTTGCTTTAATTTCTTCAGTGAAGTAGCTGGTTGCAAATGTAGTCAGTGTCAACTATGGCTACCTGGCTCTTGAACTACTTGGGAGGAAATGTGAAGCTGCAGACTAAATTTAATCTCATTTGGACACACAATCAATATGATTGTGTGCTTTTCAATGGAAGTTTTAATGTTTAATTTCAGTTGTGCTGGTTTTAAACTTGAAAAATTGTATTATTAAAAGATATATACATGCTATTATCCTTTATTGAAAAAAACCACCACCAAAACAAACCTAGCCCCCGCTTTTTGACTCTGCAGTGGTAATAGTAGCAAGCTAAAATCCAAAAGTTTTTTTGCAATTTTTATCTAGCGTAATTTCAGATGTTAGTGGTAATTACAGTTTTTAGATCTTCAGTTACTTGATACTTGAAATCTTTGTAAAATGTAGATTGGTAAGAAAAACACGTTTTTAACCTATAAATTAGAAAAATACATCCTTAACCACAAAAAAAGTTTTGTAAAGAATTGTCTACCATCATGGTTTTTTAAGGAATTGAAATTAATAATATCTCAAGGAGTACATCTTCAGGAGCTCAGTGGGTCTGTGACTAAGAATACCAGGGAGGGTCTGCCTTTATTGTATGATCTTCAGTATATTGTAGTGTGTCAATATTCCTGTATGTCTTTTAAAAAAAGTTTGCTTTTCCCAGTAGAGTTACTGTAATTGCAGTTAGTTTCAAATAGTTCTGTATAAAAGAAATTGAGAGGTGATTACTTGGTCTTAAAATGAATTTCAAGGACGCAAAAAATCTATTACTGAATGTATCGCATTGTGCTCTGCCACTGCTCGCTGGAACTCTGAACGTGTTTGCCTATTCATTTCCAGTTTTATTGGTGTAATTTAGCATGTTCTTCTTGAAACTATTGTTGAAAGTTACGGAATGGATTCCTTCTCTAAAAATTTTTCTGTTTGTTCTGTTCTCTAGGAACGATTTCAATTTCCATCCCATGTTACAGATGTGTCTGAAGAAGCAAAAGATCTTATTCAACGCCTGATCTGCAGTAGGGAACGCAGACTGGGACAGAACGGAATAGAGGATTTTAAGTCTCATGCATTTTTTGAAGGACTTAATTGGGACAATATCCGAAACCTAGAAGCACCTTACATTCCAGATGTTAGCAGTCCTTCTGACACCTCAAACTTTGATGTAGATGATGATGTATTAAGAAATCCAGTGAGTCTTTGTTTTTAAATATTACTGATGCAAGTATGCAATTTCAAATGTGAAAAATTCAAGTTTTTAATATCTTTGGCATTTTGAGTTACCAGAAATCATGAGCTGCTATTCTAAATTGTGGCACTTGCCAAAATGGACTACTGTTACATAGTCAAAATTAAAACATATTCAGGTGGGGAAAAAAGCCCTTGGTTGACCTTTTTGTTTACCTTTACAAGGAGGTATTATGTAGATTTATTCCTTTTCAAAGGTCAAAAAAATTCTGTCTTCAGAAATACACATATATTCTCCATGCAGCTTTGCAGTCACAGCTGTTCGTATGAGAGACCTCACGCTGCTACTTTTCCACTTACTTAAGACCCAGGAGGTTAGTTTTTGGAGTGGAGACTGTCGTGTTCCCCTCCTCCATTTCTGTTGTGTAGTAGTTTATAAACTCAGGACAGGAGGAGCAGAAGGCTTTTGTGGTAATTTGTTCATCACCTTGTATTCCAAGAAATGAAGAGCTTTTGGCATGCTTTTTGATTACGCATCTAACAGTAACTGGCATACTAGAACTAACAGCATGCATTTTGGTGCCAGGTCACTTTTAATTAAGAGCTTGACATTTCGGGTTTTCTTTTCATGGTTGCATTGTGTTTTGAACGTGTTGAAATGCTGTCCTTTCAAGTGCTGGTTCAAGAGGCTCCTAAATTCAGGTCATTATATTAAGCGACCTATTCTGAAATAAAGTTCGTCCAGGGACAATGGAAGGCTCTACTGCCAATTGTGAATTGGTATGCGCTAAGGAAAGTCTTTCCATTAGTTGCCCTTCTTTAATTGTTGAGGCTCAATCAAATGCCTTTAGCCTGTATGGGTTGTCTTTTGGGTTTTCACGCATTTTGTTTTCATGCAGGAAGTGGTGCCACCAAGTTCTCATACAGGCTTTTCTGGATTGCATTTACCATTTGTTGGGTTTACATACACAACTGATAGGTAAGCAAAGGATATGTTGTTCATTATAGTTGTTTCTCAAATGCAGGTAATTCTAGGAAATTGTCATTTTTATGAACATGTAGAAAGATTGATGTCCATAGGTGTACCTATGGATAAATCCTTATCCTTTTTTTTTTTCTAAGTATCTAATATTTTGATCATGCTTGCCAAGATTAGATGCTTTTGTAATTAATGCTTAATCTATTTGAGTTGAATGAAAGTTAAGGGACTAGATGTGTTACTAGGAATTGGTTATAAATGTGCTCTTCCTGTAATGAGTGGCTGAGACCAAGTCTTGTCCATGTTGTGTGTCTGCCAGGAACAGTTGAGAATTAGCTCACTGCTCCAAAGTCCTGCTAAGGCTAAGTTTGCCCATCTTTGAAATGGCCTCCATCTGACATCAGACATCCCTCAAACATATACTTGTCTCTGATCTTAAGGTTACTCTGCCCTGTTTGTTATTCCCTTATTTCCCTTTGCCAGGGTTTGTTACCTCCATGCAGTACTATTACGGAAAGAACCCAGTACACACATCTCACCCTGTTCATAGACTCATAGAACCATCTCATCCTTTTCAGAGTGAAAATCATGTGGCTTATCTTAAAATTCATCTTTGTCACACATGAAACTAAACTTTTGGGTTGTTTCTCAGCTCTCAGAGCACTTTCCATTCTGCTTACTTTGCCGGTAGGCAGTAGTAACCTTTGGCGTAGGAGAGTTAACATTTTCAACCATTCAGACGGTTTGTAAAGTGAGTGTACATCAGCATCATTGCAGTCCTGAATGCAAGCATCTTAATGCTACAGAAGCACACACAGTAGCTAGGGAGTAATAACTTTATCTGCCCTGACAGTTGACTCAGTAGTAACAATTACTGCACTAATTATTCTTGCAAGGTTAAGGTGAATCTTTGGTGGAATCCCAGCATGTCACTGCTGTAGGCTGCTGGGAGTATTTATTAAAATGTTCTAACTTATGTATTTGTTTTCAGCTCTTTATCTGATAGAGGCACTTTAAAGAGTGCAATGCAGTCTGACACTGTAACCAAAGATACGGATGTACAGCGTGACTTAAAGAACACTTCACAAATAGAAGGCTATGAAAAGAAAATACGGAAATTAGAGCAAGAGAAGCAGGATTTGAACAGAAAACTGCAAGGTTAGTGGTTTATGTTTGTTTGAATCCTTAGTTCTGCTCATTGGGACAAATTGGAATGTATTTTATTGAAAATCTTTTCCTTCCTTTTCTGATTTTAAGAATCTACACAGACAATGCAGAACCTCCAAAGTCCAGTGTGTGTTACAGTAAATACAAGCCGCGATAAGGAGATTAAAAAATTAAATGAAGAAATTGAACGGTTGAAGAACAAATTAACAGGTAAGCCTCTGGCATGGTAATTATAGTAATGCAATTTATTTTGCTACTCCTAGTAACATTATGTACTGTGTTTTTGCAATCATTAGAATTAATGTTCTTGAGGTGCTAAAAAAACAAAAGTTTTTTCAAAGACTCATTCAATATTAAGAGGCGTTTCAGTTTTTCCAGATGAGTACTTAACTTTTGCTTCCACTTGCTTGGCCTGATAGCATATACCAGCATGGGGAGTCTAGAGTACGATGGATTGCATGGATGGGCTCAGTTAAATATTTTGTGTCATTTTTTTCCCTAAAAATCTCAGGAGACCCTGTTCTCTTAGTCCTGTTTTTTGGGGGGGAGTATTGTTTTGGAAGGGTTTTATTTGGAGGCAGGTGTAAGAGACAGTGGGGAGAAAAGACTAGTTGCACTTCAGTAACGTAAGGTGGTGGTGGTGGGATGTGTAATGATGGTTCACATTTAAATATTTCTGAGCTCCTGCTCCCTTTGTGTTTCTGTCTGGTGATGCATTAATTAGGAAGCACTGAGCTTTGCAGGAAAACAAATACTGGCGTCTGTCCCGAGAGAAGACTGACTCATCCATATCACTGAAAATCTGTTGCTTGACAATGCTATTAGTTTATCCCTACAAACCTCCTGTTAGTGTCTAATTTTTAAGTGGGAATCAGCGATAAACAAAATGGTAGTTTTGAATCCTAATGACTTGGCTGAGAGGTTTATAGGGGCCTGTAGCAGCATAAAGGAGTTCAAATGCTGAGTTGCTGATGCTGATTTCCTGCCTGCCCACCCGCTCCGCAGTTTGGCAGTATACCCCCTTTGTAGGTGCATGCATTGCAAAAATCAGCTCAGCTGTCCTACATAGACTGTTGTTCCTAAAAAAAGCTATTCTTGTGTATTCTGGAATTAGATTTGAGTCAAAATAGTTAGATTAAGGTGCTACCTCTGCAAGCGGTTCAGATTTATCTAGCTCTTCAGCCAATGATGTCCTGTTAAATATAAAACGTAGCAGTATGGTCTGGTTTAAAAAGTAGTATCGGTTCGTGTAGGGTGGGAAGAGGTTTGTACTGACATGGGGAAAGGAAGAATACTTCAATCATTACAGCAGTGCTTGGGATCCCTGAATACATAGGTCCAGTTTCCTGTTCTGCCACAGACGTCGGTGGAACTCGAGTGGAACTAGATGATCTTTAAGGTCCTTTCCAACTCTAACCATTCTATGAGTCTCCGTTATTCCTATAAGTAGTCCATTTCTGTCTTGCTGGACTCACTAGTGACTGACTGTGGCCTTGTTTATCATATAATGAAAACTATTCAGGAGACAAAGTGCTAGAACGAGAATTAGAACAACTTAAATTTATGTCAGTGTTTTCAAGGGCTTGAAGTCATGTTCTTTAAAAGCAAAACAAAGCCCTGTGCTAAGGTTTTTTTCACTTAGAGATCAGTCATTGGGAAGATTTCTTCAATAGGCTGAGAAAATTAAAATTATTTGAAGGTGTCAGTGTCCTGAAATTACCTTTAACGTGGTGGGAACGGGAAAGAAGTTGATGTTCCAAGCAAAGTGATGCTGGTTTGCTTGAGTAATGTTGCCTGCTTTAATGGTGTAAATTTGAGACCGGTTACTTTTAATATGTATTCATCTACAGATATAAGTAAACTGGAAGGACAGCTTGCAGATGCAGTGGCTTTTCGACAGGAGCATGAAGACTCTATACACAAGTTGAAAGGACTAGAAAAACAGTGCAGAGTACTGCGGCAAGAAAAGGAGGACCTTCATAAGGTATTGATCCAAAGATAGATATGTTTAAAAATGGTCATGTGAAGTAATTTTAAATGTTCCTTTTTAAAACTATCCTGAGATGTTAGTGAACCTGTTAATTTAATTGGCAATACAGTTGTTTTCCAAAGTAGTACACTTTCTTTTATGGAAGCTGATAGACATTTATTTCAGATGTGTTCTGGTAGATGGAACAAACACCTAAAGAGTGGGCTTAGTTTAATTGCTTATTCTTAACTGTTCCAGTAGAAGTACAAGAGCAATAAAGAAAATTTTTACGCTGAAAGGCTTCTCAAGCACTGGAACAGGCTGCCCAGGGAAGTGGTTGAGGCACCAACCCTGGAGGCTTTTAAAAGATGTGTAGATGATAGTGCTCAGGGAATAGTTTGGTGGTGGGCTTGGGAATCATGGAATCATGGAATTGTTGGAGTTGGAAGGGATCTTCTAGAGATCATCTAGTCCAACTCCCCTGCCAAAGCAGGGCTGCCTAGAGCACATTACTCAGGACTGCATCCAGGCGGGTCTTGAATGCTAGAGTAATGGTTGGACTCGATGATTTTAAAGGTCCTATCTAACTTAAGTGATTCTGTGATTCTTTGATCTATGATTCAGGAGTTAAACTCAGATCTATGGCTAGTAATCAGTTCTGTAGATACCGAAAAGCGCATGTATTTATATATATATAAATGTATAAATAAAAGCATATATATATATATATATATGAAGGAGTTAATAGAGCTAGGTCACTGTTCCAGCTTGAGCCCACTTACTCTTTGCAATACCAAAAGGTTAACTATTGCTTAAGCCCAAGGATTACTTTTATGTAATTGCTGCATTTATTTACTGTTGTGTAAATTACACCTTTGTTTGCTTTGTAAAATTAACAGTATCTTCGTTTAAGTCAGTGAAATATTTTGCAGTAAATAGGGGTTTGCATATACTCCATACCTCTTTCAGTAATATCAAAAAAAGTTACCTGTATTCAAAGAGCTAGTTTTGGAAAAGTCTAGCAGCCGTATTGTTCACGTGACATTTAGATGGACCCAAAAGTAACCCATGAGCCAAAATCGCTGGGTTTTTCACCCACTAGAATTTAACAGTCTCTCTTCTGTCTGTTAACCACTGGTATGGGCTACTTTACCAGAGTGTATGAACGGCAGAGAAGGCAAATCTGCTCCTCCTGGTTTGAACACATGCCTTTTGGGAAGTTAATGAATGATCCTCCAGTACTCCTACCAACGGCAACAACGTTTAGAAATCGTTTAGCCAGTATACATTTGTTCTGTTGTCTAGTTTTGCTCTTTTTCCTATCTTTTTTCTCCTACTCTCACATGATTTTATATAGAACATTCAATTTATATTTTAATTGTGTTAACTTTTGTTAACTCCCTGCTGGAAACAGCTTTTATACTTTCAATAGAAGTATTAGAGCCTCACAGTTTGTTCTAAGGAATCTTCCTTGGTTTTCTGAAGAATTTCACAAGATTTGCTGTAGTGTCTCAATGCTAGTCCAGTGTATTTGGTGGCTCCCTTGAATGTGCTGTCTGCTAAAAGGTTCCTTTAAAAAAGGTTACTGTTGTGCAGGTACATGGAGGTAGTCTAAAATTAAGCTATTTAGAAGTGAGGTGGCCCTGTGTAATCAGATTTATAAGACTTCTGGAACACCAAAGGTACTCTTGGAGTTGCCACAATAACTGCTGTCTTGGTATGTCACTGCAGCTGTTTTAATTAAGAATTAGAAAGAATATTTAGATGTTATGTAAGGTGATTGAGCTTTCAAGTCATTCTTATGTTAGGTCCAGTTCCTTGCTTCTTGGAAAGACTATATGGAGTTCAAATAACTCTTTTTATAATGTCTTTATTTAAACCAGCAACTTGTAGAAGCCTCAGAGAGATTAAAGATGCAATCCAAAGAATTGCGGGATGCCCACCAGCAAAGGAAGCTGGCTGTGCAGGAGTTCTCCGAGCTCAGTGAGAGGATGGGAGACTTGCGGTCTCAAAAGCAGAAGCTGTCTCGGCAACTTCGCGACAAAGAAGAGGAGGTGGAAATGAGCATGCAGAAAATTGATGCTATGCGACAGGACATCCGTAAATCGGAGAAGATCAGAAAAGAGGTAGCTTGATAAAATAGCTAACAAAAACATGTTTCAGCCGCTGCTTATTCAGCATCTCATACGTGATTGTATTGAAAAATTGGGACTGTTAGCGGTAATCTTCTTTGTCCATCTGTAAGAAGTTGCCCCAGTAATTCTTCCATGTAACTTTGCTGCAGTTCACAAAATAGGCCTTGAATTTGTTTCAAAATATTTTACTGATGTATCAGGAAATGAACTGAGTCTTCTTTTTTTGTTTGTACTCAGGCTGATTTTAATCCGGAGGAAACTATTTTTGATACGCCCAGCTTCTTAGTTCTCGTGTTTTGATTCTTGTAGACTCTGACTCATAGTCAGCTTGAAACCTAGAAAGCTTAATGTCTTCATGTGCTTTAGGGTTGGAATATTCTGTCTTCCTTTTTTTTTTTAACAGAGGTTTTCTCTTCAGCAAGAGGTAGGAGTAGTGATATGTGGTTTTCCTTCCTCTGCATTTAAGCAAGTTAATTTCCAATTAGTATTCTAGGCAATTTACAGTTTTACATAAGATGAAGTTGATAACCAGAAGAGGGCATAAGAAACAGCTATTGTGGTTAACCCAGAGTGTTTTAATCACTGAAAAATCATAAAATTTTATGTATTCTCTGGGTGAAGGTAGCAAATAAATTCAAGAGCTTTATAAAACACTGCTAGAAAACTTGTAGCAAATTGAAGGGCAGTCTGTGAAAATGTAGTAAGAGATGAAGTTTCTCAGACTTTTATCCTTGAATAAGGAATGGTAGTTAACTGGGAATGGCAAAGGGCTGTGGCACCTCCTCTCTAGAACAGAGTGCAGGAGGCATTCAAGTGTTGTTGCTTATTCAGTTAAATATTCCCATGCAGGGCTTTATAATCTCCTGTCTTTGTTCTTACAAATTCCTCTGTTCTCCCCTTCCTAACAGCCGTATCAATCTTCTATTCAGAAGATGGTCTGTAAGTTCATTATCTTGGCCCACAATTCTAAATACAGTCCTTTTATAAACAACATTGCTAGTTGAATCTGAATGCAGAAAAGCAAATCTTCCTCATCCTGTCAGGTTTTAAAACTGTGCCACTCTTTCTTGAGTTGCAATAGTTGCCGCTAAATCTAAATTGTCTTTCTGATAAGCTGTCTGAAGTCGATAAATGGATGATCAAGCTTATTTTGTTCCCTAATTGCAAGGTGAAAGTGTTCAGTGTTTGTATTTGAAGTATTTTGCAATAATTTCGCTCAAAGGTTGGGATTTGTAACCTGCCTTAGTAAATAGTGAGGCATGGAGTTGACCTGTAAATTTGGGAGATTTTCTTCTTTCACGACTGCAGTGACTTCCTAGTGCCATTTCCTTCTCTTGGCATTGGCAGAAGCTGTGCAGTTATCCCTGCATATATTTGGTGTAGTTCGTATCAGTACATATCAGTACACATCAGTTCATATCAAAAAGTCATGTAGACATAGTTCTACTGCGTGACACGGATGGATGCCTGGCTCACTGAAGGCAAAACAATTACCGTGACATTCTGAGATGATTGTTATAGTGGTGTAATGTAAAACAGAAATAAGGAAAACTTGCTGCACCTCCTGATGGAGGAAAGGAAATGAATGATAGAGGTAGCACTGTCTTGTGTTGAAATGACTAAAAATTCCTCTTGTTACAGCTGGAAGCCCGACTTGAAGAAGTTGTAGCAGAAGCATCAAAAGAACGCAAGCTTCGTGAGCACAGTGAGACCTTCTCCAAACAACTGGAAAATGAACTGGAAGCTCTAAAGGTTACCTGTTTTTTAACAAACGTTTACTCATGGCACAGGAGTTGCAATAGTTTCGCTTACTCAACTGTTGATACCTGTGGGAGACTTAAAAACCACAGCATTACTAGAAACCTGCCCTAAACTGTTCAGATTTATTTTCTTTTTTGCTTGAAAAACCTCAGTATCTCATTGGACACTAATGTTTTAAAAATGTCCCATTTATATAAATTCTAAGCAGATCCTAAACCAATGTGGTCCAAATCTGTTCTTTCTGCAACCCATTTGAACCCCTTATTAGAGTTGTGTAAGCAGAGCAGTCAGTTATGGGGCTTAATGCTTGAAGACCAGCATAGGCACCTTTTAAATCACTCTGTGCCCAAATAAAAAATTTTCCCAAGTGCCACCAATTGGACAATTCTAATTTTAAATAATATTCCCAAAATTTAAAGATCATAGTCTTTTCCTGATGGTTTCTCTTCTTCTGCAGCTGAAGCAGGGAGGCCGGGCAGCAGGTGCCACGCAAGAACATCAGCAAGAGCTTTCTAAAATTAAGTCTGAGCTGGAAAAGAAAATCCTATTTTATGAAGAGGAGTTGGTCCGACGAGAAGCCTCACATGTTTTGGAAGTAAAAAATGTGAAAAAGGAAGTACATGATTCAGAGAGTCACCAGCTTGCACTGCAGAAAGAAATAATGATCTTAAAGGATAAATTAGAGAAAACAAAGCGAGAGAGGTAAGTTTTTGGGCATGATTCATTAACTATGGATTTATTTTTTTGTGTATTGCATTGCATAGGTATTTGTGCAAGTTGGTATTTCACCTTAACTCTGTTTATTCCTTTTTGAAAATCCCAGTCTACAGGTTCAGCAATGTTACGGTATAAGTGTTTCTATTTCTTGTCCTTCTCCTTAGGCACAGTGAACTGGAGGAAGCAGTAGGAACAATGAAAGAGAAATATGAGCGTGAAAGATCTATGCTCTTGGAAGATAACAAAAAGCTAACAACAGAAAATGAGAGGGTAATTATTTTAGGAAACATGTTTAAGCAAAGCATGTTTAAGTAAAGCATGTTTAAGCTCTTACTGCATTACTTTCTGAGGTTGAAGTAGTCATCTCATTGATCAGAACAGGATCTGTGAATGTTCAGGCATATAAATGTTTTCGCCATATAAATGTCCCAGATCTGGTTAAATGGTAACTTTAGCATCTCGGTACTGCGCTTTGTGGGATTGATTCTCACAACTCAGAGGACACCACCTTCTGATTGCTTCATGAAGGCTGCACAGAGAAGGAAGCTTTTACAAAGAGTGCCTGCCTTCCTGAGAGCTTATAGTTAAACCTCATTCCTCTCAATGACCTCTACACTTACTTTTTCTTTTCCTTTGTTTTTGATTGTTTTGTGTGAACTGGCAATGTGTTCTTCTATGCTCAGGAGCTGGTCTCCCGTTCCACAAAAAAAGAAACCTTTCCTGTTCTTTGGTCTGTGTTAGAACTTCCATATAACGCAGGGTGGTCTTGTTTGTTCAGATTCTGTAGGTGTGTGTAGACATAGACATACCTAAAAAGTCTGAAACTGACGTAAGTCACAAGTGACATCAATTTTTTGTTTCAGCTCTGCTCCTTTGTGGACAAATTAACAGCACAGAATAGACAGCTAGAAGATGAGCTCCAAGACCTAGCAGCAAAGAAGGAGTCTGTTGCTCACTGGGAAGCTCAGATTGCAGAAATTATCCAATGGTATGTGCTGTTTGGAGATCCAGATGGACACTTTCAACTTTTGAAATATTGGTTGGCTTTGTTTTTTTTAAACATATAGTTCTTTCTCTATGTCTGGGATCAACAAAAGCATGGTACTTCTGAATGTTCATTAACTGTTTCTCTTCTGCTTTCTAATATTGCGAAGTAGGAATGACAAGTGAGATTTTCAGATGCTGTTAAGTTTGAAGGAGAGGGTTTTGATGTCAGCTTGCTTCAGTCTCTAAAGTGATCCTTCAGTCTCCCAGTTTGGAATATTTTGATAAATTCGTTCAGGAAGATGGTCCATGTTTACATAGAGAACCTCACTGGCTGTACTAGGCAAGCGCTAATAAAGCTGCAGGTCAGTTTTTCCCTCTGTTATTTGCTGTATTAGCAAGCTGCGTGCAGGTATTTTCACCATGCAAACAAGGAGGACTTGAAGGTAGCCCTTACAAAAATTGAGCAAGCAATATGCAGATCATGTTCCAAACAATAGCAGTGAACCTCTGCAGAACTCTTGCTGATGGTGGAAGGGAAACTTCAGTTTCCCTAGCAACAGCCACAATCAAGAGAATCAGATAAAAGAAAAATCTAAGGCAGGCAATCCAAGATGTATTCAGTTTTGTGTTGCTGGAAGAGTTTTTCCTGCTCTGTCTGTTTCTCTGTCTCTAAATCCAGTGCAGACACTCTGATTATTTGGTGGTACAGTATTTGGTGCTGTTAGCTGCGGAACCGTTAAGTAACAGTTTTTTGTAATTGCCCAACAGGGTAAGTGATGAGAAGGATGCTCGTGGCTATCTCCAAGCATTAGCTTCCAAGATGACAGAAGAACTAGAATCATTGAGAAGTTCCAGTCTGGGGTCACGAACGCTGGTAAGAAAATAGCAAGCATCCAGGCTCTCCTGGGGGTGTCCAAGTAGCTACATTTTTAGTTTTAAGCTATCTGTTCGTAATCAGAGTTCTTTTATGATAAATCCTCTGCTCTGCTTTCTAGTTTTTATCTATTGCTTGTGAAATGCATCTAGGTAATCTGATCAGAATTTGGTAATTACAGGGGGCGGTTGTTTCACACTAGTATCTGCTATCACAAACTGCTTTAAACAGTACAGAGGAAAGAAGAAGCAATAACTTAAACCATTAAAGGGGAGTACAGAAATGTACCTCACCCTGTTAGATGCAAGTGAGTCATTTTAACTGCTGTTACACTGAGATAACAAAGTAAGTTTTCTTTTGTGAACAAGTATTAGCTGGTTGATACTGTTACAAACTAGTGACACACTGAGAGCATGTAGCTTTATTTACATGCAGAACGACGAGACTTTGTGCCATAGTTTTCCCATACAGTAGTAACATGAATTAAAAAAAAAACCTGCAAAATAGAAGACCTCTCACGAAGGAATATGGTTTCAAAGACAAAAACACTGGTTTTCCTTGGCAGGTACTAAATACCTGCATAAGGAAAGGGAGAGCCGCTTCCAGCTGGGCATGTCCCTAGCAATGCCAGTCAGCACAGTCTGCCACGCAGAGAGTCCATCTGCTGCTGGTTTATACAGAAAAGAAGTCACTCATCCCTTCCAAATCGATGAATTAGGAGAGAATACAAGAAAGTTATGACTTCCTATGAGCTAATATTTGCCTACAATCATCAAGAGAGGTTTATAATGTTGAGAGGCTTAATAGGAAGAAAAATCGGATCAAATGCAGTTGGTATTTTCGTTGTAGCTGCTGCCAAAGAAAGCTCTCTGTTCTTTATATTACAGCTGGTTTTGTAACTTCAGCAGAACCTGATCTAAAGCAGTTATTTTTCAACATAAAAAATGCCTCTCATTTTCATGGTGTTATTTGCAAGTTCATGTATGACTAGAGAGATACCACAGAATCATCTATCAAGGAATACCAAAAATGTTGTCCATGCTGAAAAGTTTCTGGAAAAGCTTGGAGTATTAGCTTTGGGGAGCAGTAGGAAATTGCATGGTATAAGCAGAAGTACAGCGTATGCTACTTAGCAAGCATAAGAATTGTTTAGGCAAATGTTCTACTTATCTTGGGTATCTCAAGACCAGATTATTTCATTTTTTTTATGGTTTTCCTACTCCTGGAATGTTTTAGATTAGTAGGTTTTACATCAAATACTGACGTTTGTCTCATGTTTGAAAGTCTAGTATGTCACTAGACACTGCAAGTTTTATACTCTTTTCTAGATTGGACAATGAAAACTAGCCATTTTCAGTGGGTTCTCTCAGTCTGAGTTCCAAGCGTCAGTGATCCAGCATTTTGGTTTCAAGCATATTGTGTTAGTGGTTTAACCAACGTAAAAGTTGCTCATTACTTCCATTTTTGTGTAACAAAGTCTGACTATCGACTGATTTCCATGCAGCAGGTATACTGTCCATACCTAATTAAAAGAGCGTTCTCTGAACTGGTGTGAAAGCTAATTTGTGTCTTTGAACAAGAACAGAAATATCTTTAGACAGTTGATATTAATATTCAGTGACTTCCTGCGACAGGATCCATTGTGGAAAGTGCGGCGCAGTCAGAAGTTGGACATGTCAGCTAGGCTGGAGTTACAGTCTGCCCTCGATGCAGAAATTCGTGCCAAACAACTAGTTCAGGAAGAGCTACGGAAAGTTAAAGATGCAAACATATCCTTTGAAAGGTAACGAGGGCTTTGGTTCTGATTGGGTTGTAATGTACTGCTCTAAACTGCTGGTTACAGTAGTAGCAACTTTCTTATAAATGGCCCTTTGTGCCTGGGATATTGGGCTGCCAGAAAGATCCCATCCTCCAGACTATGCATTTCTTACATAGTCAAATGAGAACTGTAAAAAATTCTTCAAGTAAATGTTTCACTGCTGTGAGTATCCTGGTAGTAAGATACAGATCTTGAGCACCTGAGGAGAAAAAAAAAAAAGCGTAAGAGCAAATTCAAGCCAAATTCAATACCTTTTCTTAGACTAAGTGGAGAGTAGATGTATTCGTGGGAATTAAAAGCCAAACCACTATTGGAGTAATTTTGTTTGGCAGGTGTCTGCAATGATAGTAGGAGTCTCAAGTAAAGTTTTCACTGTCTAGTCAAGTAGTGAGATGCCTATTCAGGGGAAAAATAAAATTAATCAGCCTTAAGAGAAAAAAAATCTTTTAAAAAAACACCACCACTCCTTAAAAAAAACCCCAAACAAAACAGCATTTTCCAATACTCTGAGATGTAGGACCAGAAATGAACAAGGCCGTGCACTGGCATTCCTGCCTTTGAGGTATTTCAGACTGCGTTTTGATCATATTGTATTGCTTTAGTAAATTGAAGGAATCGGAAGCAAAAAATAGGGAACTGCTGGAAGAGATGGAAGCTTTGAAGAAAAAACTGGAAGAAAAATACAGAACAGATTCAGGTAATTAAAGTTACTGTCTTTTAGCAGAGTTCTAACACCACCTGCGATGTTGCCTTTCAGCTAAACCTGTTCTGCTTTGGGTTTTAGGTCTCAAACTTCCAGACTTTCAAGATTCCATTTTTGAATATTTCAACACCTCTCCTCTTGCACGTGATCTGACCTTCAGAGTGAGTTATTACGTAAAATAGCTGTGAAACCATGATGAGTGAACCATAGTTTTGTTACGTATAAGTAGCACTTGGGCGCTATATGGCACGTTTGGATCTGGCACATCAGCCAAAGTAGCGTGCCACAGAATTGGATGCTCAGTAGATGTCAGATTGCTTGGCATTTTGTAGAGAAGCTGGCGCCTTTGGGAAACATTCCCAGAAGCTCACATTTAATTATTTCCCATTCTAGCTTCTTTGTTTAGGTTAATCTCAAACGTTTGGCTAAATAATACATATGCAGGGGTTTTTGGAAAGGCTGGCACACCCTGTTACAAATAAGGGATTAAATGCTTTGCAGTTGGAAGATGCTGGTTAATACAAGGAAAAGGATTCACACAGTTCAAGGAGTGTTTAAACAGATATGTAAAATTGTTGGCTCCAGATCTTAATGGAGTGGTTAGAGCAGAAGGAACTGGGAAGAGAATCAGAGGGCCCACAGATGCTGGTATAATAAGTTTATCATGACACACCCTCTGATCCTTACAAAACTAATCATACAAATCACAGCTCCAAGTGGGCGTTGCACTTTGAAAGGTTTGTGCACTCCCTGAGGAAGCAGCTGTTAAATGCAACATTGAATCTCATTTCCTTACTTCATGAACTCTTGATCCCTGAAGATTTTCTGGGATGTTTTTTTGCAAAACATGTAGACAGGTTAGGATAAAACCAAGAGTTTGAACTGGAAAGAATAATCTGTAACGTTTATGCAGCCGAGATAAAGGGGCTCAGGTTAAAGCCTTTTAAGTCTGGTTAGATTTTATATCTGAAATGTGTACTCCTTTTTTTTTTTTTCTTCTTTTCCTCCAAATTGTCACTCTTGCTAAAAAGAAAGCCAATGGACAGGCTGTGGTATTTGCATACACTTTGTGTATGTGCTGTTCCCAGTCACAAAATGTTCCCCCTGGCTTTCTTGCTGAAGCCACAAGATGTGCTATATGGATGCGGTGGAGGGAAGAGAGACAAACTACTATCTGAATAATAATTTTTGTCTACTGACCTTGGTATTTTAAAACATTGCTTTAAAAAGTACCAGATATACTTAAAACAGTAACATGTAGAATATCAAGCCCATAACTAATAAAGATTCCATTCTACAGATCCTGCAATAAATATATAGTTGCTATGGAAATGCAGTTGGCATTTTCTGATGAACTAGATTAAAATTGCTGATACTGTACTTAATGAGTTCCATTAACAATTTTTTTAATATGTACTTAGTCCATGTCATCTGCTGTGGGTTAATTTAGTTTGAATAAATATCATTTGCCCATATAAAACACTTTATTTAGCTAGCCTGCTAGTATTCTCTCTGAAGTTTTCCTGTGGGTGATAAGTGATCGTTTTTATCCCTCATATCCGTTACAACAAAGGATTCTGTTTCTTCTTCGTCTACATCTTCTCTGCTAGCCTTTTGGGAAGAAGTAAGTTTTTGCTAGTAGTTTTGTGTCCTTATATGTTGTGACCTGTCATAGTAAAAATGGCCTTCTAAAACTAGATATTTTGCGTCCTTAACTTCTCTATAACTTAATCCACTAAATAGAGTTAGTTTAGTTTTCTTTTAATACCTCTTTACAGGCTCACTGTTTTATATTTTGACTATCCATATGGCTAAAGCTGAATCACACATAGCATTTTTAAATAGTTCATATTGCATAATGATACAATTTGATCTTAAATGGCCCAGCCCTACCAATCAATTCATAACAAAAAAAATAACAAGTATGTGAACATATTTAGTGAGCTAACTGAACTGAGCCATCTTCCTGTCTAAACTGGCTGGGAAGTGAGTGATTCATTACTTGTTGCCTTTAGTGCTAATTACATCACTGATGTGAAGTCTAATCTGATGTTTGTTAATCATGATTTTCATGATGTCCTCAGACTACAGTAATACAGTATCCTACTTCCACACCCAGCTTCTTTAGTTCTGGAATTGTAGCATACTTCCCCCTTGTGCTGGCAATTAGTAGTTGCTAATTTAAGTGTGGAGTTGATAGAAGGCTTGTAATGGATGCGAGTCTTGAATTTTAGTGAAATATGAGACAATGTGATTAAGCAGACATGATTCTTTTAATAACAGGAGGCAACCGTTTTAAACAACTTTTTAAAGGGCTGTGTAGTACTACTTTAAGAATTTTTGTTGTGGCAGAATTGCTGGCTGCTGTGTGCTAGAAAAATCCTGGTGTAGTAAGCTACCATGAGAAATAAGCTATTCTATGGATGATTGCCAGGCTTCTTAAACATCTTTCCATACCTGCATGCAAGAGATTAGGCACAGCCTTGCTGGGAGGAGAAGGCTGTTACAGCATTTATGGTGCCTACTATGAGGTTCTGCGTTTCAGTACTTCCAGCTTTACAGCTTTTCCATCAGCTGGCAGGGTTTGTTGTGAGGAAAGATTTTTTTTTTTTTTTTTTTTTTGGAGTTGAAAGTTGTTAGGTGTATGTGTACTGCATATAGAAATCAGCATTGGGGTTTTTTTGTTGTTTCCATTATGTTGATGTGAAAACGCTTTGTCAGATCTGTGGTATCTAATGTAACGTGTTTGCTGTCACTTTTGCAGACCAGTTCTATTAGCGAGCAGGAAACGCAGGGTCCCAAGTCAGAAGTTTCACCGTCAACTTCAGTTGTAACTGCAGAGCAACAACAAGAAGTAAGACACCCGTTATTTTCCCCTGACAAATATTTTGCTAGAAAGTCTCTCTGTCTTGTTCATGATAAATACGTATTGCAGCATTCACTATGAAGAAGCAGGATTGAATGTTGCTTATTTGCAATGTGTCGGTGTTAATTGCACCTGCTCTGAGGACAGTTGCAAATGAAACCTTTTTGCTGGTTCTGTGTATGTTGATGTACCTCATTTTCATATGTTTTCTGTATTGCTGCTTGTTTGTTAGTGTGCAGGCGTTCCTGTGAGTGCTTTAAAACACAATCTGTTTCTGTTAAATCAGAATGGCGATGTTTATGATAATTGAATTTTTGATAACTTTCAAAAAAGAAAAAAAAAATAAATCAGAAAACAATAAGCTTTACCACCCCGATCTTGAAACAAATTCTTGAAGCCTTATTTTGCTCAATTACAGTTTTTTGTGATTCAGGAACCAATTCGGCTTCAGAGGATGCCTGCTGCTCCTTCCCCCACCATTCAATCCATTTCTCTAGCTGTACCAAAGGTAGGGGGACTGTGCTAACCTTATTCTAAAGAACAAAGGAAAAAAAAAATACCATTTATAAATTAGCCCTCCGTGTTTGTTCTTGTCCTGTTCGGGTTTGTCATGTGTTTCTTTGTTAGGTCTCTGTTTTTAATCAAATGTTTCCAAATGCAAGCTGATGGGTTTTGATTTGTCGGAAGGGATGACAAAAAGGAGTTGGTTGTAGGTTTGGGTTTGAGTGTTTTATGCAGTTGTAAATACAACTGTTACTGTTGTCTTGCAACACCTTTTACAAGCTGCATTTACTTCAAAGAAGCCCAGGTTTCGTTACGTACACTCTGATGTACTTGGAGGGTGGTGAATGGAGATGCTTGCATTACGTAGAAAGTGAAAATTTATTTTTTTTATCCTGAATGTATCTTTCAGCCTAAAGCTCACCAGCTCAACATCAAGTCATTCACAAGCCCTACTCAGTGTAGTCATTGCACCTCTCTTATGGTGGGATTAGTTCGACAAGGTTATGCCTGTGACGGTGAGTCAGTTAAACATTTTATATTTTCAGCAAGTCCCTGAAAAAATCATCCCAAAACACTAACGTATTTCAAGGCAACCATTCCTTTGGGGAGGGAATGAAAGAGAGGGGTGGCTGCCACTGAATGGTTTGTTCTTTTGCATCATCATTAATCAAAGAAATATATAAGCCCTCACGGTTGCCTGTCATATTACTAATTAATTCTGCTACCATTAGTGCTGTTATAGTGTGAGTTGGGGGGGAGGTGGGGAAGGCACAACTGTTTTTGTAGGGGAGAAGACTACAGGAAGGCTCTGATAACATGAATCTGACTCTGTTTTGTGCTATCCTGATCATAAACCCTGTATGTTGGGAGGACCATTTGCTAGGTTTTTTGGCCTGCAGCCTGTCTTACTGTCCATTAGTTTTTATTTTAAATGCTTTCTCTGATTGAATTCCATGTTTGAGTACATGGAGGCATTTTTATTTGAAAAGACTTATGTGTATCTTGATTAGACACACAAACTCAGTAAGTAGTCCGCAAATCTTCTGAAGACACTACCGTATAAATAACCTTATTGTATTTCTGTGCCTAGCTCAGTTCTTGCTAGCGACACCCCCTCCACTGACACCTTCAGTATCATATTCAGATTGCCTCGTCTGCCCTTCAGGGCTTTTTTCCTGGCAGATCTTCTGGTGGCAGTTTTTCCCCAGGAGCACCTATTGCTCTGCCAGCGCTTGCCCTGGGGCTGCCTTTTGTCTCCTGTTGCTGACAGTTCTGAACTCCTGGTCTGCATCTCTCCCTGCAAGTTTGAAAAGGTCTTTTTCCCTTAGTGTAGCTATCAACTTTGCTCTGGTTTTTTTTCTTGTGTATTTTGATTAAGCTATGCATCATTAGTTTTGCAGTTTGCCTCTTCTACTCCAGATCTTGATAGCTACAGACAAAACCAGAGTCACATTGACGTAAGAATAGAGATGATTCCAGTAGAGCAAAACTTTGCCATTTTCCACTCCCAGTCACTTGCTTTTCCGAGTTCCTCCTCTATTTAATGCTGGAGACTACAGTAAAATACAGCTGTGCTTCCAGAGGCCTGTGGAACTGGTTATGTCCTGTGGATTTTCCCTGTTCTGCAGACGATGTACCTCCATATGCATAATACCAAATAATTGATGCTGAATTTATTATCTGATCTCGGGGAGCATCTACGGTACTTTGCATGCGTGACATTTTGGTAACCCCCGTCCTCCTGGGAGCCTGCTCTGGGCTGCCTCTCTCCTGGCTGTTCCCTTGGACATCATGAGGGGGAGGTTTGTAGCCCAGTCTGTGGCTCTAGCAGAAGCAGGCTGTTTCCGGGTCTTCCAGAATCCTTTGACCCTTCGTAATTATGGGGCTAAATGTGCATAGGGTGCCTGCCAGATGCCCACTGCTAAGAATATGGTTAGGAGGAAGCAGAGCTGTGCCGCTCTCCCGCTGCCTTCCCAAGCCGACTGGCAGAAACAGGGCAGCTGGGACAAACCAGACAAAACCTCTGTTGGAAGGATCTGGCCCAGAAACTGTGTGTTGGATGCCTCGATATAACATGTTAATTCATTCCGTAGTTCTTGTAGTCTCCCTCACGTCAACTGGCATATATACACAGTTTTTTTCTGTGTAGTGCTTCTGTATGAAGCGCTCTATAGACAAGAGACCTCTGTCTCTTGCTGGGGCAGCACAAAATGGTACAAAGTGGTGTAAATGGTAAGAAAGGATGCAACGATTAGTGTAGATGTTTGCTCCTTATTTGAACTCTGAGATATATATACATCCCTTTCACCACACAGCGTTTCAGTCCTTGTCTCCTGGTTTCTACTTTATTATGCTTTCAAACGTATTGCCTGTGTTTGATAGTTAAACCCTTTCTATTTTATTGATCAGCTTAGTTTTATTTTATCTTTGTGGTATTCTTGCATACTAGGATCAAATTAAACACCTACTATATTTATCTTGTCTCCTATCACTGCCCCATAATTTTTATTCCTCCTTTTTTAATACTTTTTTTCTTCTGTGACTGGGTTAGTTACTGCTTAACACCAGTGAGGCTGACCAACTCCTTTTCCTTCTGGAAAACGCTTTCATAAGCTGCCTTGAAATGTGGACTCAGTTCCTGCCCTTTGTGGAAGTAATGGGCTTAAAAGAGAAAATAAAAGCTTTTTGGAGAGTCTCATACAATATCTAGGTGTGTTCACTCCTTTACCGTAGTGGGCTGTTGCAATATTTGACTGCCAGTTTCAGTGTGGTTAATTAATTAGCTGAGCGTCAGGGTGGACTACGTTAATCTCCTGTTACGATTGACTCATACACGCATTTCACTGTGAATTTTCTCTTTTGTACTTAGTGTGTTCATTTGCATGCCATGTTTCCTGCAAGGATAGCGCGCCTCAGGTCTGCCCCATACCCCCTGAGCAAGCCAAAAGGCCTCTTGGAGTAGATGTGCAAAGAGGAATAGGAACCGCCTATAAAGGTTATGTCAAGGTAATAGTCTTTTGTTCTTGGACAAGAGAGGAATATTAAACTTCACTTACGGCTGTGCAGCTTGGAACCTCTAAGTATGTTTAAACAGATCTCCTAAATTGTGCTAAAGCCTTAAGGCTTTGTGTGCCTATCTATGTAACTTATTTAACCTTCATTGCTTTAGATGTGGGAGAAACGGTTGGTTTTACTACAAGAGCTAAAGGTTAGTAGATTAGAAGCTACAGTGTTCATAAGCAGCAAGGGGGGCGGAAAAAAGCATGCTTTAAGGAAGAATTCCTGTCGTTGATGTAAGGGTAATATAAAAAGTAAACTGTCCTACCATTTTGGCATCTGTGGAATATACAAGCCCCACGGTTTGTCCTAATACTGCCTAATATATTTATTAAACTGTAACAGGGAATGGTTGAACTTAAGGGAGGAAAAATGATTGCTTGATTACTTGTCATTTTTCACTCCGTTTTGAAGGGCAAGTAGGACGTGTTCTAATTCCGTTGATCTAAGTATAAGCTTTGCTAAATGTCCTTGCTTTCTATGTCTACTACATGTGCTTACATTTAATAAGCAATCAGTTATTTATACGCAGGTCCCAAAGCCTACAGGAGTTAAGAAAGGGTGGCAGAGGGCTTATGCAGTTGTCTGTGACTGTAAACTCTTCTTATATGATGTGCCTGAAGGAAAATCCACCCAGCCTGGAGTTGTTGCGAGTCAAGTCTTGGATCTCAGGTTTGTATTATTATGACAGAGTAGAAATCCTCTCTTATTTTTTTCCTAACAGGAATATTTATAGTGCAGAAGAAACTGTTAAGGTCGTGAGGGCTCTGGTCTGAGAAGAGCTGTGTGTTCTGTACATAGACTGTGGCTACGTTTAGGCTAAATGAGTTGGCTCAACGAGTCACTTAAGTGACTTTATAGTCACTTACACTGCAGTCACTAATATTTACAGTATTAGCATGCCTCTTCCTAGAATTCCATAGGCACACATGCAAAACAAATAGAATTTGGTAAATTGTTTTTTCCCCTGCACTCTGACCTCAACATTGAGTCACAGTTCATCCCAGAGCCAGTAATTTCACGAACATCAGAAGAACCTAAGTAGTCTGCAGAAAAGCACCAGCTAATTTACAGTTGCACGTAGCTCTGACCCTGCCTTCTCACCGGAGTCGTTTTCTCATGGTGAACGATTTGAACCACTGAACACTGTCTGCAAGAGATCTGAGACTTACATTGATCAGAGTAACTGAGAAGGTTTTTTTATTTCGATTTATGGAAATATCAAAAAAAGTGTAATACCTTTTAATGTTACAGCACCTTCTGTCTCTGTGGAATATAAAGTTTGCAATCACAAGCCCCTTGATTTATATTTTTTCCAGACAGTAGCAGTACTGTGGGGTTGCACCAGTACTGCTGTTCTGTTCTCACGTCTATTCCCTGAGAGCTGTCGGTGTCAGCTCTCCAACGTGCTGGCAGCGGGAGCAGAAGCCTGGAAGTATTGCAAATAACAGCGTTGACATCAGTAGATTGCTTGAAGCAACTCAGCCAGATATTATACCAACTGTCCCATGCTTTATCTGCTTATTGTATCTGCCTCTTTGAGTCTGTCTTCTGAGGATTCTTAGATGTTTTAATAGACGTTAACCACCACAGCTATGAATTCTAGCATGGGCAAGTTTCAGGCATTAGTGTCATCTTTACACTAAAATTGGCAATTATGGTGATGAACGTGGTCAAATTCAGTTTAAAAAGGCTTGTGTAGACAAGCCCTCTGGGGTGGAGCACTCTAAAATGCAAAAGTTGTTCTGATGTCTGTTTATTTTACTGTAATAGAGAATAAAATCTAGCTGTTTTGAAAACCCTTATTTGAATCCCACAAACTATAATTATGTTGCCAAGAGCTTTTTATGTGATTTTTCTTTTTTTCCAAAGGCCCCTCTCTTGCTACACATTGAGGTATGAATTATTCATTTCTAATGTGTCTGCTGGGCTGGAAGAGCAATCTTCTTGCTGCTAATTGTAGAATAGGTGTGGTTGGTAAACCAAAACTACACAAAGCCACCCCACTTAACTTCAGGTGGACTGAGTTACACGTACTTGAGTGCTGTAGAAACATAACTAAAGCTTGTGAGCTGTTTGAGTCAAGGATGGTTAGAGCATATATCAAAGTAATGACAGTTGTGACCTCTGTGCGGTATTAGGAGATTGCAGCCTGTTGAAACAGTTGTGATATTGATTAGATTTTGCTGAATGATGTTAGCCAGGGCACGTATGTGATTCTCTTGCTCTCTTTCTTACCAGAGATGAAGAATTTTGTGTGAGCTCTGTCCTAGCATCGGATGTAATACATGCAACTCGTAAAGACATCCCTTGCATATTCAGGGTATGGCTCTCAATTTACTCTTAAAGAAGATACAAGTTAAATACCAATGTTTTGTTTTGATAGCGAAGTACATTATCCATATTTAATGTTTATTAAGTTATGCAGAAATATAAGAATTTACATTGTGTGCTGAAATGTGTAGAACAATACGATACTCCTCTTATAACTGAATTGTAATGAACAAAGTTTTCCTTCTTTTGCTGCTTTGTTCTATATAAAATTTGACTTTTTTTTATGTTCTTGATCATCAATTCAGTATATTTTTGTCTCCTCTTCCATTGGTATTACCAGATCCTGGTTTTTCTTTCTTAGCTTTGGAGGACTCTTGCTTTAGGAACAGATGCTGTAACAGTGTAGGGTGAAGCTGGGTTGTGCTCACTGATTGTAGTTTGCCATATATTGTCTTGTATTAAAAAATACATTTGAAATTTTAGTTTGCTTAATTTCATATTTAAGTACAGTAGGGAAAAATTTAAAATAAGAGAAAATAATTACCTGACATATTATATCCTCTTTGATGTATGTTATATCATAGAATCATAGAATGGTTTGGGTTGGAAGGGACCTTAAAGATCACCTAGTTCCAACCCCCCTGCCATGGGCAG
>JAOXNO010000041.1:11676540-11700363 GCA_028565335.1 Limnodromus scolopaceus | reverse complement strand
CCCCCCCCCCCCAGACTCAGGACAAATTATGGCATGCGACTGAAATTCCAGTTCAGAGCAGGAAGGAGCCTTTTACTGCCTTGTAGGAAAGGAATGTAGCGTTTCTTGCCCATATTTCAGGATTTGGAACGATTAAGCAAGATCGAGTGTTTTTAAACAAAACTGCTGAGGCTGGTGCATTTTTTCAAAGCGCTGTGGCTGTGTTAGCCGTCTGCGGTGTCGCAGACCCCTCAGGTACATCAGCGCATTGTTATGAAATAGCGCGTTTTGCTTTTGCAGTTCTGTGAAGTATATCATACTGACAAAAAGGGCTTTTATTACTCTTATTAATTTCCCTTTCTCTGTCTGTTAAAAGGTGACAGCGTCTCTCTTAGGTTTGCCTTCAAAGTCTTGTTCTCTGCTGATCCTGACGGAAAATGAGAATGAGAAGAGAAAGTGGGTTGGAATCCTGGAAGGGCTGCAGTCCATCCTGCACAAAAACAGACTGAAAAACCAGGTTGTGCATATTCCACAAGAAGCCTATGACAGTACACTGCCTCTTATTAAAGCAAGTTTAGCTGCTGCTATTGTAGGTATGTTTGTTTTAATTTTTATAAGTGTCTAAGAGTTGTTGGAGCTTTTAGATGGGCTTCTGTAATGAGAGCACTGACACCTTGAAATAAATTCCTCAGCTGAATTCCTTCATAGGAATTTAATAATGGGAGGGGGAAGTGCTTATCTTGCATTGATATTCAGATTTCTTCAGAATAAGTAACACTGTTCAGTTGTTTACCAGGTTGTTTCAGCAATATATATATCTTATATAGCATTATTTTGACAGACTGCATGAACTTAAGCAAAATTGATTTGCTGTCGAAAATCTGTTTGTCTAGAAATTTTTCCAGCTGTTCAAAGCAAACAATCTGTTTTAAAGATAAGAGTAAGTACAGCTGAATTAATAGCCTTTTTTTTTTATCCTTCCTGGTTTAGATCGAGACAGAATAGCGATTGGTTCAGAAGAAGGACTGTATGTGATAGAGGTGACCCGTGACGGTAAGTTAGGCCATAATGCATGCAGTAATTACATACGGAATATGAGCTCCCTAATTTCTAGTGCTGTTAGAATATAGGTTACACAACAGCTCTTCGTGTAAAGTAAGTATTAAGCACTCAGTTAATTGATGAGAAGGAAAAGTGAGTGTGAGATATAAAAACTAATTTGGTGATTATCATTACATTCAGTTGACTGACTAAAATGAAAGGGATGGGTTACGGGGCATATTCTTACACATTCTCACCTTAACTGTGTTCCCACAGCAGGTAGCAAAATGCTACAGCACACGCAGCAGCAGTTGGTGCACAGTGAGTTATCAGGCACTTACTAAATAGAACTTGAATGGAATGAGAAAAACTTGACATGGGGACAGGCTTGCACCAAAGCTGCACCATCAGAGGACTTAAACTGCTGTGAATTAGAAGATAGACAGCCAGTGCAAGCAACACAAGAGTTTGAAGACTTTGCGTTAATGCTACCATGTATCGTTGTCTGTTTCTTCCAGAAATTTGACAACCACTGACATTCTCTTTCAGACCGTTGATGACCAGAGCAAATGTCTTTCTTGCCCTTTTCCATTATCTCTTTATTTCCCTGACCCCGTGCTTCTTCCTGAATCTCCTTTTTCCTCTCTGTTCTCAATACACTCTGCCCTCTGCTTTGGGAAGAGCGGGATCGGGTTAGCCTGTTCTTTCTGAAGACTTACCGTGTCCATCCCAGACAGGTCAGAGGGAGCGTGCTGCAGTTATCACAGCAAAGTGTATGCTGCGGTGTCACTGGGCAGCACAGGCACATCCCTCTGTCACTGAATTACCAGGCATCACAGCTAGGGCCTAAGGGAAGTGTTTTTCCCTTTGACCTGGTCTACTGGGCACAAATACAAATAACAGCGGGAGACGTGCCTTGGTATGGTGGGGAAAGTGTGGAGGCCAAAAGGATTACCAGCACACGAGCACGGGGATTGTCTGGGGTCAATCCATACAAAATGCAATTTTAAACATGGAAAAGCAAAGAACAAGTCTGGTTAATTCTGCCATCTGCTTCAGGAATGAGATACTCTTATTTTGAACAAACAAATTAATAAAAAACTGAAACAACTAGTTGATTAAACTGAATTTATAGAAGTTAAGTAATATATTTCTGAGAAGCAGTGCAGATTTAAAGTACAATAATCTATGACTATCCTCTTCCAAGTTGCTGTAGGAAATATTAGTTATTTCTTTCTCTTTGACTTCAAAAGTGCCAAACTTACCTTGTGAAATCCATGCTTTCTATAACACCCGAGGCACTCGAAACTGAGACAGCACTCTAAATCGATGCTTTTTTGTGATATAAGAGCTAACAGGCTATCTGATAGGATTGTTTCTAACAAAATGCCTTCTCATGTCTCTAACTATCTGGGAGTTGAGGTTCAGTGATACAGATTTGTAAAATTAAAAGGTGCCCACGTCCCTTTTCCCACTTTGGAAAAATTACTGGGACACTCCTGAAATATCCATTTTGACTGGTTTTAGTAATTTTCATTCAAACTTCAAAAAAGAAATGTCTTTAAATTTAGACTTGTTGGAAGAATTTGAATTTCCTTTTTCAATGAATTTAGTTTGTGGCTACCTGAAATTTGGATTGCAGTTACGCTAAAACTTTCCTTTCATTTCATTGAATACAGATTTTTAAAGACATACTTGACTTTCAAAATCAAATGAAGTCAGGGATGTGGTTTTGGGGCAAAAAGCAAAATGTTATTGCTTCCTCTTACTTAGAATAAGCTGTTGCCCAATTCCAGGAGAAGGTGCTTTATACGTGGAGACAGCAGATATTTGAAATTCTTTTTAGCAGTAATAAATGCCATTCCTTTGAGTAAACTTCCAGTGGTCACCGTTCTGTAAGTACTTAGATATAAACATAACTTTAAACACAAGTAATTCCAGAGATTCCAGTACAGCTTCTTGCATAAATGAAAATTTTACATTTAATTTGAAAAGTCATTTCATAAAGGAACTATTATCTCCATCACCGTTAGCATATGTAAATATGGAAATGAATTACCAATTTTGGTTTTAAGTTAAAAGATGTTTTGCAGGAGTTTTCTATGGCCAGTGTGTTAATAGCATTTTTATAAATCGTAATCTTCTTTCTATTCTATGGCAGTTGTAATTTTCAGTGTTAATCAACTGCCAGCTGCTTATATCAAAGGTCTTTGGTCAGAATATCACTTAATTCTTGACAAATAAGCTAAACCGTAAGCTGGAGTTGGAGCTAGGGAAAAAAAAATATCTTTTCTCTGTGGCAAGGTTTCAACAGCTGGTTGTTTCACAGAACATTTCTTCAGACATATCATCTATTTGTGCAATTGGGGGGCACCCCGAAACCACTTGGGTTTGTGGTCCAAATAGCCAAAGTCTTGTTATAAGTTTACAGACTGTGCTAACTTGGCTGGGGTACTCAACTATTACTGAAAAACACATATAATTTCCAGTTAATATTTCTTTTTTATTACAAATATTTTGAATGCATTCGGCTAATGGAAAAATGAAAGTGATATTTTAATAGAATTGGCTTTTGCATATTATGTATTATGTTTCCTGGTTTGGAATTGCTTAGTCTCTTCTGTTTGTACCCCGTCACTGCTTCTTTCTTGAAAGTGCCGATATACCCGCCATCCCAAAAGCAGAACCTGTTGTACTTAACCCTCTTAACTGCCTCTATCTAACTGCCTCCATCTATTTAAAAAAAAAAACACCTCGAAATAGCAAAGACTCGCCAGCTTCCATAGTAACCTAACTCGTCCTTACCATGAGAAGGCTTTTCCTGGTGCCTGTCCTAAACTTCTCTTTGTACAGCTTAAGCCCATTCCTAATTGCCCCAGCACACACAGCATTTTTTGCCTTTCTCTGTAGGGGTTTAACATCCACTTACTGTAGGGCTTTTGTATTTGGCTGAGACATTTGCCAGGAGTACGGCATTTTGTATCCTCAGTTATCAGCATTAAATACTTTCTATTTCTTCTCTTTCTGTTCTGCTAATTCGGTCTTCCTCCATAATTTACTGGAGATGCTGATGTTTTTCCCAAAGGTGAGACCAGTTTCAGAAGACAGACCATCTTGCAGTGTATAGATAGTACAGATACCATGATGTAAAAAAATTTCTCCGTTTATCCCAGATGTTAAGCAGCCTTTCCCTGCAAAGTGTCGCTGAAGTGAGGCTTTACACCGATAGAGAGAGTCGTAGGAATGTTTTGTTTCACTGTTTGTTCTGAGAATTAGTAACAGAGCATTGAACGTGTGTAATAAGTGCTCTTCCTTATCTGGGATCTGTCTGTGTTTAGATTCGTTTTCAGACATCAGTATGTAACACTGCAGCGTTTCCACGGTTCCCGACGGTTTCCCTGTTTCCTTTGCAGTGATAGTCCGAGCTGCTGACTGCAAGAAGGTGTACCAGATAGAGCTTGCTCCCAAAGAGAAAATTATCATCCTCATCTGCGGTCGGAATCATCACGTTCACCTTTACCCCTGGGCCTCTCTGGATGGGTCGGAAGGAAACTTTGACATTAAGCTTGCGGAAACTAAAGGCTGCCAACTGATTACAACTGGAACACTAAAGAAGAGTTCTTCGACTTGTCTGTTTGTGGCTGTCAAACGACAGGTTTTTTGCTATGAAATTCACAGAACTAAACCTTTCCACAAAAAATTCGGTGAAATTCAGGCTCCAGGAACTGTACAGTGGATGGCAGTGTTCAAGGACAAGCTCTGTGTTGGCTACCAGTCTGGGTTCTCTCTGTTGACCATCCAGGGAGATGGACAATCTATAAACCTGGTAAATCCTAATGACCCCTCGCTTATCTTCCTCTCACAGCAGTCTTTTGATGCCCTTTGTGCTGTGGAGCTCAGTAATGAGGAATACCTGCTTTGCTTCAGCCATATGGGAATATACGTCGATTCGCAAGGTCGAAGGTCACGCATGCAGGAACTAATGTGGCCTGCAACTCCTGTTGCCTGTAGTATGTATATGTTTTTCTGTTGCCATATCCCTGTTGCTGCTTTACTTGTCTAAAAATAATCAGCGTTGTATTCTATTTTGCTTCGGTTTGTCTACAGTTTTAAGTTTTGATGAGTTAACAGGATGCATAGTCCTTCCTGATGGTAGTTTTGGACTTGGTGATCTCCTGGACGCTGCAAGAAAAGAAGCTCTGTCTTGTTACAGGACACAGAAGAACGAGTAATGGAATGGAAAATAATTTTTTCGGAGAGTAGTCCTGGATTGCAGGACGCTGTAAGACTACTGGTCTGTGAAATTCTGTAAAGGTTTCTGCTCCCCAAGAGAGTGTAAATGTCTGGTTGTCGGTAGGATGTCTTCTGTGTCCTGTACTCAAAGTACGGTAGGAAGTTGAAGATGAAATGTAACTGTGACGCTAGGGGTTCGTAAAGATAACAAAACAAGAGGTAAAAATATTGCTTTTGGCAGAACTGGTTACGATTTTTCTCCTATTGGTTTTATTTTTAGGGGGAGAATTTCCAAAAATAATATAGGCAGGTGGAGGGTAATTTTTTTCAACCACTCTGCTCTCTTCAGGCCCATTGGTTTATCAGCTGGTTAGAACAGAAGCACATGTGGAGCATTTTTCAGTATTCAGTAGTCAAAGGCAGTTCATGATAAAACCAGGATTTCTGTTTGGAGCTCAAATGGCAATCAAAGTGTTTTGAATGATTGAAAGCAAGAAACAGCTTTTTGTTTAAATAGTACACCAAGCAGTTAGTGCTCTTTGGTTTGATCAGGCCAGGCCCTAACAGCACTTTGTTTAATTTTAATTGTCTTGAACTGAAATTGTTGGTTTGCTTTACTTTGACCTAGTTCTGTACAGAAGTCTGAAGCAAAGGCCCAAGGAAACAACGTGGTTGCAAATTTACTTTAAAATGCCATTAGCCAAAGCTAATGTTTCCTTTTCCTTTATCAGCTTTACAATTTTTTTGCATTTCAGCAAACTAGACATGCTAGTTAATTGTTTTGCCTGCTATTATTAGAAGCTGTTCTTACTGTAAACTATTTTATAGCGTTCTTGTATGTGCAATCCTTTGGCCTGGGGCTGGTTTTGTAGAAAGAGGAGCTTTGTCCACTGCCACAGGAAACTGCGTTACTTTCCTTTTCCTTAGCCTTGTCCTCCCTCCTCAGTTCACATCTGGTGATGGTGGCCTTTTTCAACTGTGTCCCATCAGGAGATCATCAAAGTGGAAATAGTTCTCCCCCTGTTGCGGTTTCTGCTGTGGTAAAGGACCATGTTGTAGAGAGGTTTTAGGATACGATGAAGAATTTGTCTCTGGGGTGTTCAGTCCCCTCGTGCAAGGAGAGGCTGAGGTCTGTGCTGACACAGCCAGCTCTGTCATCTCAGGTGGCCTGTCTGGGCTGCAGTTAAACCAGCTTAATGCGCTGGTTGTGTCCCGAGTCAGTGTAGGTGTTGTGGGGCTGCTTAGCTTGGGTACGGCGTGGTGCAAAGCCTTGGAGCCAGCAGGTCTCGAAGCTGTAGCATGGGCAAGCCCAGTGCAGACACTGGCATGTCTCTCTGGGAACCAGTTGAGGTCTGCTCAAGCTCGTCAACTCTGACTGGTAAGTGCCAGCCTTGGCTACCAGCTGGCCAGGCAGAAGCAGTTGGTATTTCTGTCTGATGCTCGCTGGTCTCCCTTGATGTGGACATCCAAGTCAACCATGACCCCATACAATAAACACTTGACCATAAATCACTTCTGGGATACGTATTTATGAAAGCTGTCCAAGGCTTTCTGTGAACAAGTTCAAAAAATAGCATCACAACCATTACTTCAGTTCTTCTAAGAAGATTCTGTGATGTGTTTGGTGTCCTACCGGGTTATTTCCCTTTGTTTATTGAAGCAGCTCTTTTCTCTATTAAATCCCATAAATTTATAGTAGCTGCTCTTCACATCAGGGCAGTCTTTACATGAGCAGAACTCTAGGGATCTCTGCTTTTTGTTTGACCTAAAATAAACTTTGCTGATACCTTTTATGTTTTTTTTTTTTATAAAAATAAGGTTGAAGAGAGAAAATGGGATGTAGGCTTTAAGCGTTGTGACATTTTTCTGTTAACTTGATGAAAGCAACCCATACATGAATATCTAAAGCTAGATAATTGTTAGCAAAAGAGGAAGGAAATGGAGAACAGATCCGCATCGTGACTTCATGACCCACCTCACAGATGGTGGCCCTCTCTTTTCCTCTGCACACAGCAGATGTATAGTTAGTTTGCTGCTTCCGAAATGAAGTCATCTGCATCTGTAGAAAAGCTAGCTGCTCGGTTCCTACCAACTAGCAAATTTGTATGCATCCAAAAACTTTGGGTGCCATTTTGCAATTTCATGGAATCATAATTTGAAGTTTAAAAATACTGAAAGGGTCAAATTTCTGTCTTTCCATGACGCTGACAGTTGTTGTTAGCAAATCTGTTATCACAAAAATATCTGCTTGAAAGTGGGGCTGGGAAAAAGTGTTTTACAATATATCGTGCACATAGTGGAAAACCTGTAACTGTTGAAATTTGCTCAAATATTTGTTAGTTCTGGACTACAGAAACCACATTAGGGTTTTCTGTTTGTTCTTAATCTATGCAGGTTGCAATTCTTCGTACGTAACAGTGTATAGCGAGTATGGTGTCGATGTATTTGATGTTAACACTATGGAATGGGTCCAGACTATTGGCCTGCGAAGGGTAAGTCATTTTCTTAGAATTTAGAACTTCATCCCAAATGAGAAGTTTCTTCACAGTGGATGCTAGGCTTGAATTAATTCTCTGCCTCCTTCCTCAAAACAGATCAGACCATTAAACATGGACGGCACGCTGAATCTCCTGAACTGCGAGCCCCCGAGACTAATATATTTCAAGAACAAGTTTGCCGGTGAGTACTGAGCAAGGGGAGAAGTGGGAAAATGACACGAAGCTAACTGGGTAATTTTAAGCAATTTGCGTGAGACGACTTGTGTTGGAGGCATCTGGGTCAACGTGTCCCTGTGTATGTGAAATTGCGTTGTGATCTTACAGCAGGAGCTGCCCTCAGCGTACCAGAAACCTCTGACAATAGCAAGAAGCAAATGCTTCGAACGAGGAGCAAAAGAAGATTTGTGTTTAAGGTTCCCGAGGAAGAGCGATTGCAGCAAAGGCGGTAAGAGTTGAATCGTGGTGTGTAACTTAACTTAATATACATGATGACATGCAGAGACTGGGAATGCTAATAGTAAAAATCACTCTGTTCTTCTAGGGAAATGCTTAGAGACCCTGAGCTAAGGTCAAAGATGATTTCTAACCCAACGAATTTCAACCACGTGGCTCATATGGGACCAGGAGATGGAATGCAGGTTCTCATGGACCTCCCACTGGTAAAATACATTTAAAAGAGAGGGGGATATATGTGCATTTGTTCTCGCTCAGAAAAACAGAAGATGAGCTGTATGGGGTTCAACCTTTCTGATGTGCAACACTTGTAAATCCTGTCCAAGTAAATACTGTTAGATGACTTCTGAATGAGACACTGAAAGAAATACATACCCCTGCCAGGCGCTTGTTAGTAGTTTTGTAAATAATCAATCTCTCCTCCTTCCTTTTTCGTGTTTGTCACCTTAAAATAACAGAATGAATTTCCTTCCCCCTCATCCTCTTGACATTCTGCTCGATATCACTCCAGCAGGCTTTGAGCACGGCTATCGCATGAGCCCTGTCTCTGCTGAAATCTCTCTCCAGAGTGGCCATTCCTCACTGCAAGGCTCCCCTCTGCTTTCCTCCTCTTCCTGTCCCTCCTCTGCTTCCCTAGCAAGGCTAGGAGTAGCTACAGACCATTAGGAACTGGAACAGTGTGCTTGTGGCACTTTGCCAATTCCAGAGCAAAAAACAAGGGGGGCAAAAAACTAATGCCATGGAGGTAACTAAAATGCATGTAATTTGCAGTGCTTTGTAGCATTATTTATATTTTGTAATTAACAAATACAGTATGTGTTCTGTACCCTCCATGTTATAGATGCTAGCCAGGCTTTCTCTTGTCCTTCTCTGCTAGCCCAGGTGAGGGTGATGCGTTTGTCCTTTCAGCAGGAGGAGGAAGGAAAGCAGAGCTGTGGGTTACAGTCCCTGCCCCTTCGTAGAGGGTTTGCTGGCTGACAGGTTCCGGTGGCTGCTATGGGGCTTAGTTCTCTCTCTGTCTTTCTCAGGGTTTGTGTCTGTTACTGAAAATATGTGGATGTGGTCAAGTAAGTTCAGAGTTTTTCTAACAACACTGGGTTGTAATAGCTTCAAAAGCACAGTAAAGTTTTCATGAGTAACAACTCCTGGCTGGATAGCTCTTGTTGCTGGCTAACGAGGTGTTTCATTTCAACTGTAGAGTGTCCTACCTGCTGCACAGGATGAAAAACCGTGTCCGTCTACCGCCAACCTCTCACGGCAGCAGCAGCAGCAGCAGAGAAACAAAACCTATATCTCATGGCCCTCGTCAAGTAAGGCTGGAAGGAAGCTTGTCAGTTCTGAGCTGTCATTTATGGCTTCAACAAGAGGCGTAAACCTGCCTTTTTTCCTTCTTTCTCTACAGGTGGCAGTGATGTGGGAGGAGCCATGCCTTCCCGAAGCATGTCTGATCCTGACCAGGAGTTTGACAAAGAGGTATAGTAGCTTTTGTTGTATGGAGACTAACGATATCTTGTTGCCATACATTGGTTTTTTTTTTCCAATAAACTTCTGAGGAAATACTTCATAAAGACTGTGTTCTTTATGGAGATGTTTTCCTTCCACAGATGTTTTCTCCAGCTTGTAACATATGATGGCAGGTTAGATGTGCCAGCACGAAGAAAAGATCCTTTTATGGTGATATTTTAAGAAGTATTATGTCTTGGATTAAGTTTTTTAGACAAGGAAATTTGACTAATTGATGAAATGTCCTCAAAGCTCCTAAAAATGTTCACTGGGCTATTAGCATAGAATAGCTAAGTAATACGACTAGTTAAGTAATTTTCTGTGCTGCCTTAAGGAAGACTTTTTGTCATGTAACTTCAGAAGGAATCCTGTTTTAAAATATGTACAACTGCTTTTAACAAGAGTAAAAGTACGTGCCGGTAGTCAGCAAACTGAAAATGCCCTGGCTCCGCAAAACTGGTGTCCCTGAATCTAAGGAGAGAAGATGTATGACTTCTGTTTCCTTGATTTATCATGGGTGTAGCTTCTTCCAAGCTTTGCTCAAGCACTGCCTGTGCAAGGAAAATGTCAGGAATTATGCCTGGGAGGCAAATTCCCAGATGAAGATCTTTGCATCTTTTTAGCGCTTTTTGGGACCCAGCTACAGGTCCATGTGATGTTCCGGATTTTGAAGGGTGTTTTCCTGAAGCCAGAACTTTGCAGGATGCCTTTGTACACCCCGGGTCAAAGCACTTGTCCAGTTCTCATCACAGGCACGCCCTGACTTCCTTTGTCACCTTGAGTGAGCCACTAAAAGCGTGTGAAAAGAGGGGTCTCTAAACACAGGTATTTCTGAAACAGTCTTGATTTTCAAAGGTGCTGATGATGGACTACGTCAGTCGACTTAGTTATCCTGAAGCATCCTTCCCAAATTCCATTAAATTCCATGCTCTAATGACACTTGCTGTTTGTAGGCACAAGTAGTGATGGATTCTAAGGTTTTTACAACATTTTCTTTTTCAGTAGATCTTACAATTTCTTATTATATCTTAAATTGAAAAAATTAGTAGTTTGAAATTGAAAAGGGAGTCTCTAATAAACACCTTTTGGTTTTATGCTATTTTTCCCGTGGCTTTCGGATTTATCGCGGCATGCACCGAATCATGTCAGGATAATCTTGTTAGAGACGGTCTTCTTATTGTTTGAGCCACGCAAAACCTTGTGAACAGCCCCCTTGAAGGATGTTGCCTTTCAATCGGTTTGCTAAATATATATTCCCTTTCTTGAAAACAACTTGCTGGGGCGGTACCAGTTTCTGCTGTGCGGAATTTCATTAGCTGTGAATGTGTGCAGCGCTCAGAGCTGTAACTCACCAACGCGGTGGGAAACTCGCCAGCCGTCCTGTCGAAGCCAGACCCGTCTGTGAAGGCAAATATCCAACAGCCGATCTAAGGCTGGGGAAGTAGCTGTGGATAGACTTGTCTTTATTAGATATTGACGTAGGGCGCCTCCAGTAAGTATGTTCTGTTCCCCCATCTCCAGCCTGGTACTTGGCACCCCTCGCTCTTTTGTCAGGCACTTCACACGCTCGTCGCTGTGGCTGGTTTGTAAACAAAGTTCAGATGCTTGTTTCCTTTCTTCTCACCAAACTGAAGATGATTTGACCCTAATTGTTTATGTGTTTGTATGGGCACATAAATCTACTCCTGGGAGATAAAAATTGCTTAAAAAAAGCAGGCTGGTAAGTCCGGGACAACAGTGGGCAGATCGATGCGTTCCAACAGGAAAGCTTTGCAGTGGCTGAAGGAGAGGAGCCTGAGATGGAGCAATCTCCATGTACTTTGCCATAGTTCCTGTTACGTCAAATTGTCACCTTCAGGACTGCACTACAGCCCATTGACAATATTTGCATGAATGTTTAGCTATGAAATGAATCTCACACACGCTGCTTTGTAGGTGTTGCTCACCCTAATGTTTGAGTGCTTTTGAAAGCTTTTGAGTGTGAAGAATTGATTTGAAGTAAGCGTAATTTTTTTTTGTTTCATGTTTCTCGTTAACAGCCCGATTCAGACTCCACCAAACACTCTACTCCATCCAACAGCTCAAATCCAAGTGGTCCCCCAAGTCCCAACTCTCCTCACAGGAACCAGCTAACGCTGGATGGACTGGACCAGTCAACCTGTGACGCGTAACACTGCCGCCCTCACCGTTCCGGCTTCGATCATCCACTGCTCCGTGGAGTCTTCAAGAGCAGGGCAAAGCTGTCTCAGATGCTAGTGCCAAGACTGACACTGAATCTCTAGTGTTGTACAAGAATGATTATATATCCAGATTGTAGATACAAACTATTGAAATGAAGAAAATTCTTTACTAAATAGCAATTGGGCTTTTTATGCAGAATTGTTCACTGCTCAGTTACGGTTGATTCCTGTCTGCACAGCTGTGACACAGTTTTATTGCATAGGAGCATTTAAGGCCACCAGTAAATAGTCTTATTCTTATGCTGAAAAAGAAATAGAGAGAGAATACTGATAATGTTGCTACAATATCAGGAATATTATTTTTCTATAGAATGATGTAATGTCTCATTAGCAGGAAATCCTTTTAGACACAATTTGGACCTCAAAATAGGAAATGCGAGCAGGTCTAGTTACATCCTCAGATGAATACACTTTTCCCTTTTTCCCATAACTCTTTGTTTCCTAAATCTTAAGGAGAATGCTAGGAAGCTGTAGGTCGTTTCCAACATCAATAGAATCACCAGGAAGTTAAATTAAAAGTTGGTTATAGTTTTGTGGCCTTTTAATTCATTTAGCCATTACATATACAGCGGCGTAACTGTCTTTCTATCTTTCTACCAACTTTTTAGTCTTGTACATAGGACTACTGCCAGTTATCTTTTACCCACACCCTGCTTTTTAGTCCTCATCGATCGGTCGTTAGTCAGGGCTTTTAAAATATTGGTAATTACTGCTGTGAAGAAAATTTTACGCCTAGTTCCTGCCTATCTCCTCCTGAGAAGTTGTTTCTCCTGGGTTTTTTTGGTGTAAGGACACACTACGTTGTTTAGCTGGCGAGCCTTCTCGTGGACGCGCGTCCCTCGAAGTCTGCTTGATCTAAGGGACTCTTGTCGCACTCAAACATCAGTCTGTTTTATTGGCTACCAAAGTGGAACGTGAAGGATGTGTAACTGGGGGTGCTGCTTTTCTCATTAATTGTATCCTCACCTGCATGAAGACCCCATGATTATTAATCAAGTATTGATCATGTAGAAAAATGCACAACACACTCCTGTATATTTTGCTATGGCCCACGTGCAGTGGTGATGTTTAGCGTGTATATTTAATCTCATGCTTCCATGTATTATACATTTAGTAATCAAAGATTTGTGACCATGTTTCATTAAAAGCTTGTAATTAATTCTGTGGCTGGCATATCCAGTTTGTCATTGTCACACTAGTGTGCCTTCTGTGCCAATTTTATGACAGTTGGATGTCACTTATTTAAAATTTGGTTTAAATGGGCTAATGATATACCAATGGCTAATGTTCTTTTCTGAAACACTGTATAGGACGTGCACTTATCTTTAGTTTAAACTGAGTGTTCTAGTCAACATTTAATCCTGTTACGTTAAGTGTTCGACAGTACTTGCTCTTTTTCTCAGATTCTTGATAAAGGGGCTCAGTTAGAGCTGGACACTACTGCTTTGGGGGTTTTCTGGTTTTTACTTTTTTAATGTAAGTCTAAGTCTTTGTAATTATTGAATTGTGAGAACATTTTTGAACAATTTACCTGTCAATAAAACAGAAGAGGGAGGTTTTAAAGTTCATAGTTGTCTGTCTTGATGTGTGAAAACGGTCTGCCGCTGACACGTGCTTTAGTTTCATCCTAAATTCACTTTGTTCAGGTGGACGCTTTACATGAGCTGAAGGAAGCTTTGAAGCTCCATACCCGAACGCTGCGAGAGGCGGGGGTGTTTCTGCACGTAAATGCATGTTCAGGAGCGACCCAAGTCCTTTAGGTGGAATACAGTGTTGAAACGTGCCCTCGGTTTGTGTTAGAGTTGTCATTTTTATCGAGTCGCTGGCCCTATTGTTTTATTTTTAAGTTATTTCTATGACTATTTCCTTATGGCTGTAAGAAGGCTGCAGGATCTATTCAGACATCTTAAGTGTGATCAAACAATAAAGGCTTTTGGCTTGTAGTCCCAAAGAAACACTTAGGAACATTTCTGGGATTGGGGTGTGAATGGTGCAGCCCCTAATTTAGGGGGGATTTTTTAAAGCCTGATATTTGAGCCCTGCAGAGCTCACTGCAGGTAGAACAGAGCCAACACCTTGCCCAGCGCGTCCTGGGTAAGTGTCCCTCATCCCTCACCGAGTGCCCAAGTGCTCCTGGGTTTCTCCTTGATCTGTCTCGCCCAACTTACTCCAGGGTATCTTCACGGGGAAGACCTAGATGACTGTTTTGGCCCCTGCTCTTCCTTGCTTGACCAAACTTACCTGGGCAAGGCCAAGCGGGCAGAGGCGGGTGGGCTTGGGAACGTGCACCCGTGCCCTGTTCTGGGGGTGGGGGTGGTAGCCCTCAAACCTCCCATCAGCTGTGTGCCGGAAGCCTTCGCACAAGTATTCATGCTAATCAGCCTTTGACTTTTAAAAAAAAAGCATTTCTGCTGCTCTTGAGCTGATTTTTCTCTGCACAGTGAGGACTTCGGATGACAACAAAGTCTTTAATTATGGGGGTATTAAATCATAGCACTCAGCAGTGCCAGGGCTTGGTTATAATTTAAGCAGGAGAACGTTTCTAGAAAAATAAATTAATTGCTCAGTATGAATACATTATTCTTTTCTCTTTTTTTTTTCCCCTCAAGCCTGGCCGAGCAAAATTCCTCCCCAAGTCCTCTACCACAGCCCCTTGCAAGCCTTCTATTCCCTTAAGGCTTCTGACGCTGGTTACCTAAAGAGTTCTTCTCAGCCCTCAGGAGAACTTTTAGAAATGCAAAAATTTGAGTCTCGATGTGAATTGTTCCTCTGACAGAGCACTTTCTTCTCCCTGGAGGCTACCAATCTAGTGAGGAACTGAGTTACGCGAGGAAGGAGGATAATTTGGTCTGGCTGCTCCTCTGCCCGTTCCATTTTCAGAGGCATTACATCAGGTCCCACAGCTGGGGCGATGGGCGACCGCTCACCAGAACACGCTGGCCACTTCTAGCACAGATCTTCACCCTGAAAGGCTGTGTATTTTGGAATATGTCCTGGTGTCACTTGCTACCCAAGAACTAAACCCATCTGCCGGCGCTTCTGTCTGTAGCACAGATGTTGCTGAGAACAAGCAGCTTCTCTCAATGGGTGCGATTTGCTGGGGGCAGCGCGTAGAGGCTCACTTGATGTTTGCAGGGTAAGTGCTTAATGCGCTTAAATCACAGGGAGGGGACTTCAGCATGGAGATGCTCCAGGTCCAGGCACCCTCGACGTTCTCCACAACGCCAGATGAGGCATCCCTGGGAGAAGGCAGGTGCCCAAAAACCTGAAGGGCTGGGAAGCAGTTGAGGGAGGAGATGACTGTGGGAACTGAACTGCAGCCTCAGGTGCGATTAACCCAAGTAACAGTCAAAGGGAGGTGTCACATCACGAACACAAGCCTTGTCTTGCTGCTGAGTTTAGCCTATGAAAAAGGAAAAAAAAAAAAAGACCCAAGAGAGATGGTATTCTTGCATGCCAGGCTGCTGGAGCATCCCGAGCTCTGGTTTGTACGCTGCCTGCTCTGTGCCCAGTGGCTCCGGCAGGCAGGAGCCAGGAGGACATACCGAAAAGGAGCATTCAGCTGCCCAGCCCTTACCTTCCATTGCGGGTGGCAGCAGGTCTGGACCACCTTCTCCTGTCTGCTTGCACCTCTCCATTTCCCCATACATCCCTCCTCGGCAGCCCTGAGCTTCTCACAGCTTGGGGAGGGGGCAGAGCAGCCCCTTTCCTACAGGTTGGGAGCTGCTGCCCCACTGCCTTGGGCTCACCGCTGGCGGGGCAGCAGTGTGGGGCCGGCTTCTGGTTGAGGGGAAGGGGTGCCCTGGGCAGAGGGAGGCAGGAGGGAAGCCACGGTCATTGGAAAGAGCCAGCACAATGTCAGTGCTCCTTTGCAAACCCCTCCTAAACGTGTTTCTGGGGTGATGAGGAGACCGGACACCAGCTGCACGCCTGCGGTGGGACGCCAGGGAAAGCCGAGCGTTGGCAGAGCATGTCCCAGTGGCGAATGCTGCTCCGACTGGCGTTGCTGGCGGGGTTAGCTGAGGACAGGAGCGGAAGACAGCAGGACGTGCTCAGCAAGCCAGAGCTGCAATGCTGCGCTCCAGCCAGAGGAGGAACATGAACCCAGGAATCAGCCAGCTCCCTGTCCTTGCAGCAAATGTTTTCCCTGCTCCCCGATAAGATGCAGCACTTTTCTTGTCACCTGACCACACAGGTTTATGCAGCTTTATGGCTTGTTTTCTCGTAGACAAAACCCTCAGGTTTTTTTGCAGCATCGCCCGCTCTCCCGTTTCTTGCGCAGTCCCTGCTCTGCGGTCCCCTGAGGAAGAGCAGTGCGGAGCCCTGCGTGCTGACGGAGGAGATGGCCATGGCTCCAGTGGCAGCGCCTCGGCCACCTCCTGCACTCCCCTGGTGCCAGCCCTGCCGAATCCCCTCCCTCTCGCTGCTGCTACCTCCTGCCAAAAGAAAAAAAAAAAAAAAAAATAATAATTTTTTAAAAATGCATTGGGCCCTTTTGCAGGTTCGGTGGTGTTCAGAGCACTGCTGCCCGCTGCACTCCCTGAATCCAGGTTTGCACAACCTCTGCCAGCGGCCGTAGCGCGTGGAGGGAAGGCACAATGGCACGAGTTGGTGTCCATTAATAGTGCGAAGGTTGCTTTCTCTTTTAAGACCCCGGGAAGCAGCGACTCCTGAGATCTTGCCATTAACACTAATGCATTTTGCATTAGCCTGTCACAGCGGGGGAGACCCTTGACTCTCAGGACCAAGAGCAAAACAAAGCCATCAGGTGCCCAGCCGAGCCGAGGCGCAAACCACCCATCTGATGTGCTGCTTCTACCAAAGATGCCTGTGAATTAAATTCCTTGTTTAGGCAGGATCCCAGGGGAGACCCTTACGTACCGTAAACCCATTGCGTTACCCTGCCTGCACCACGGGATACATGGATCATGGATACCGGCTGGTTTTCCAGCAGCTGCTGGCCCCCGGTACCGCAAACTGCCTCTGGTGCTTTGGTTTTCTTCTGCAGAGCTCCCCCCTCCCTGCGACGCTTTCGGTACGAGCGAGCGAACGTGGCTCCTGAAGGAAAAGTACAGAATGTGCTCTGCTAGCACGCTGACAAAAATTGATCTCTACTTTAATTAAAGCCTCTATTGTAAGTGACCTCGAGCTGCTAATGCATTTTAAAAATGAAGCCTGGCCAAGCAGCAAATCCATACCCCCCAGTACAGAGGGGTTACCGGGCTGCGGGGCAGCCTGCCTCCCTCCCTGCTGGCTGCACGTCCCCCATGGCCATCCCACCTCACGGGTACATCCCTGGGCAGGATGCAGAGCTGATGTCCTCAGCTGCCCGCAGGGGGAAAGTACCATCCTGCCACCACCTTGTGCGATGGTCCTTGTTGCCAACCAGTTGTCTTTTGCCTCCTTCTGCGTGCAGCTGCGAGATGCTCTTGCCTCTCATCTTCAGCACACACCATAGGGGGTGCAGCCACTGAGACCCCTCGTGATCCTGGAGTGAGGGACCCAAAAAACAGTAGAGGGAGGGAAGCGATTCACTCCGGGGCGAGTGGCAAGGGGGGGATGGCCCTGAGCCCCCCCGCCTTGCACTGGGGTGATGAGCTGCCCGGTGCAATGGCCTCCAGCACGCAGCACTGCATCAGCCTCGGCTGGGGAGAAATAAATCATGTGCGTAGGTTTATTTAAAGGCTTGTAAGCTAGAGGAGATTCGGTCGCTGGCAATGAGCTGATTTGAAAGGGGAAAGGAGCACAAAAAGGCTCTCGCAGGCAGCAGTAACACCCGTACAAAAGCCACCCCCCCCCCACCCCCCCGGCAGCGAGACCCAGCCGATGTGGGGCCGGAGGATGCTGTGGCTGCTCTCGCAGGCACCATGGAAACCTCACAGCACCAGTGCCTCCTCAGCAAGCAGTGCACGGGCTGACCATGCAGCACCGTGTCCACACCAGCCCCCCCAGCCACGGAGTGTTGTCCAGCCTCCTGTGGTCCAGCTGAGGGCTTGGGGTGTGTGTGGTGAGGTTCTCCCTGGGGTTCACGTCAGAGGGGTGACGCTGTGTGCTATGGGGTGAGTTTGGAGGACCTGGCCCTGGACCACTGCTCTCCACAGAGATGCACGTGTTGCAGGACTGTGGGATGGTGGGACTTGGGTATTCCCAGCCAGTTGGAAAATCAGCCACCACCTGCAGCAGCCGGTGGCTTCCTCTGTGTTTTGACTCAGCTGGTGACTGTTTCACTCAGCACCAAGAGCCTGACAGCCACAAGAGAAGCTCCTGCCCAGGATGGTTGCTTTCCATCCCAGTACTGCTGGAGGGGTGCCCTCAGGAGCGATGTGTAGGGTGAAATTTCCACCCTGTGCCCCTTGGCTCACAATGCAATGGTGACAACCAGGGCCTGGAGGTGGCCTTGTGCCCTGCCTGGCTTGTGTTTTGTGCCCTGCCTGCTGGCACTGCCCATGGCCGGGGGGTCTCTCTGTGGGCAGGGGGATGGTCTTGTCACCACACGCTGCCCATCATCCTTCGTCAGGGCTCTGATGCCCCTAATGATGAATTCCCAGGCCTTTGAGAAGGGATTATGTCTTCCAGAGACTAGAACAAAATATAATAAACTTAAAATAGCTGCTTCCTTATGGAATATGCCAACAAGCCCTACTGAAAACCCAGCAGAGCGTAAATTTGCACAAATTTGCATACATCTCCATAATTTCAGCCTCACCCATCAGACCCGCTCCCGTAATGAAGCACTGCCTGACATTGCGGGCAGCTGAGGGTATGTGACACTCGCCAGGCCGCACACGCCGCCGCTAACGAGGCCCCTCATGATGCTGCCCCTGCCCCGACCCTCGTTTGAGACAGGCCAGAGCGACTGTCCCCAGCCACCGGGTCCCTGCCTGGGGACGCTGGCACCGGGCCTCTTTCCCCTTGCACCGCTGTAGGGAATAACGCGATAAATGCCCGGGTAGGTCCAAGAGGGTCGTATCACCCTCAGCCCGGGCACGGGGCGGGAAGGAGCAAGCTCAGCAGAGGGAAAAGGGAGGGAAATGTTTGCCCGGGATGGAGAGGAGGAACAGGGGACCCTGGGCAGAGATCCCCCAGCACCAAGCACGCTGCCGGAAAGCAAAATGGTTTCCTTTCAAACCCAACTAACAGGCCCGAGCTCTGGAGGCTTGGCTCAACGTTCTGAAGTTGATTTAAAGCCCTGAATTCCCATTACGCATCCATGGGTGCAGTCTTCAGCCTGCTGTGTGCCCTGGGCAAATCCAGCACGGTGTTGGCTGATGAGTGGACTGCCCAATTAAACCCCAACCTTCCCCAGGTACCACCTGAGACCCACATCTCAACATTGAACTGTCTAACAAGGATTTAGACCAACAAATTACAGCTTAAAACCCCGAAGCAACACCAGGGAGGCTGTGCCTGTGCGGCTGAGCCCTGATGGAGAAGGTTTGCCGTGGTTACCTTCACTCTGTGGAAACTTTTATTCAGGTGGGATCCTTGTGCTTGTGTTTTAGAGCCCACCAGGAGAGGTGTGAGGGGCTGGGAGGGCTGGAGAGGTGGCAGTGTCCCCAGGGAGGTGGTGACTGCCCCACAACTTGAGTCCACACTGTCAGGTCTCTGTCTCGCTTGCATCATACAGAGGGTTGAGGTAGAAGACCTGATGGTCTTTGGTAACCATCTCCTGCGTCATCTCCTCTTCAGGGACAGCACTCGGTGGCTCCTGCAGTGGCGAGGGAGGAAAAGCAACCGATGGGAAAGGGAAACCCACAAAACCCTTGGCAAAACCCACCCAGCACAGAGAGCCTGAAGCAGCCGAGGAGCTGGTGACCCACAGGAAGATGGGACTGTCCCACAACCCCCTCCTGGCCTGGGGAAAGGAGGAGCCCTGCTGAGTGCGCTGCTCCTCCACCACCACCCAAAAGGGTCCTGGCTGGGGCCCTGCCACCTCCTGCCCACGTCCCTGAGCATCCCTGTGTCCCTGGGCATTGGCAACTCACCACGTCGAACATGGGGTTGTCGAAGCCTTTGTCACTGGCTGGCTCAGGGGACACCGGGTCCTCCATTCTGTTCCAGAGCGAGGGGTGGCGCAGGATGGGCAGCCTGTGGAGAGACCTGGGCATCACCCACCACATCCCACCCATCCCAGCAGCTCCCCCAACCAAAACCCTGCATCTTCAAGAGGTGGATGAGAAAATACAGGGGCAAAGTTTCAGGCTGTCTTTGAAAGGGGGTGTTTGTACCCTCTCTCATGGAAAAGCTGCCCTGTCCAGCAGAAACCATTCAGCCTGGAGGGCTGGGAGACCTGCATCCTGGAGGGAAGAGTTTGTCAGATGTAGATGATCCTAGCACAGGCTTCGCTCCAGAGCCATCGCTCTCCCCCACGTGGCCTAAAATGAATTGCCACAGAGCTGACACCTGTTCCCACTGCAATCTCAACAAGCACTAATTACTTTTATCATTACTTTTATCATGTTATCATTTTATCATCTTAATCACCATCACTACTTTTATTATTTTCTTCATTACTCTTATCCTAAGGGTCCCAGCCACCGAGCTCCATCCCCTGCACCAGGCACCTGGCGCGGGTGGGCTCAGCAGCGGGTCCGCACGTGTCACCCCAGGTGCTGAGAGCCCACCAAACTTAAACACCGTGACCACAGGCTCTATATGTGCGATTGGAGGAGCTGCACTGCCTGCAGGGAGGCTGTGCCAGGCCCTTTTTGGTGGAAACAAGCGAAATTCCCTGGTTTGCTGGTGGTCAGGACGGCTCCGCTGCATGGAGGCAGACTCTGTTTTGCAGGCTCCCAGAGCCTCCTGCCTAATTTGCAGCATCCCTGCTGGTGTCAGATACCTCCTCGATGCTCGGCAGCACTGCTTGAAAGGGTCACCTGCCCCAGAGCCACCCAGGGACACGCAGCAGGAGCAGGTCGGCCGGGGACGTGGCCCGGGCTCGGGTTCAACTCGGTCTCCTCTAGCTACACAAACTTCCCTCCCGCTGCTGACGGGGCCGGTTTCAAAGGCCTGTCCAGCGTCCAAAGAAGTGTCAGTGGAAGATAAATCATCAAGTAGCAATTACGGGGCTGGGAGTTTTATTTAGAAATTAAATGAAGGCGTGGGTTTATTGCTAGGAAATGTCATGTCAGCACGTGCCAAGCAGCAGGGCAAGCATCCCTGGCCACGGCCGCTGCTGCGCGGTGAGAAAACCCCGGTGGAGGACCCAGGAGGGAAGAAACAACCTGACTTGTGACCCTGCAACATGGCCAGGATGCCCTGGCAGACACCAATGCACCTTGGACACTCAAGTTAAAGCAATTCCCATGGTCGAGTAGGGGAGACAAGCCATAGTGGCTCAGCGGGCAGCCCCACAAACAGAGACATCTGCCAATAAACCCTGCAAAACCCTCCTTGGGAGAGGCAGGGCCCTGCGTGAAGGGGGTGGCATGAGCGAGGAGCAGAGGTGGGTGCCCCAAACGCTTGTTGTGGGTGCTGCCAGGATGCCCTATTCACTGCTGGAGCCTGTCTCCAAGCTGTGACAGGAAAAGGTGATGAAGAAGGGTATTTCTGACCAGCTCCCAGCTGCCTTGAGGTCAGGTGCCACGCATCGCACCGTCCCTCCCTTGGGACCTGCACACCATTCTCCACACAGTGTGAGCAACCAATGCACCAGAAGCTGCATTCGCTTCTGGATGCTCTCACTCAAAAATGATAAGGGGATTACAACATCTCTCTGATGAGGAGAGGCTGAGAGACTTGGGTCTTTTTAGTCTGGAGAAGACAAGACTGAGGGGGCGATCCTATCAATGCTTATAAATATTTGAAGGGTGGGTGTCAAGAGGATGGAGCCAGTCTTTTTTCAGTGGTGCCCACTGACAGGACAAGGGGCAAGGGGCACAAACTTGAACATAGGAAGTTCCACCTAAACATGAGGAGGAACTCCTTTCCTGTGAGGGTGGCAGAGCCCTGGAACAGGCTTCCCAGGGAGGTAGTGGAATCTCCATTTCTGGAGACATTCAAAACCTGCCTGGACACGTTCCAGTGCAAGCTGCTCTGGGTGGACCTGCTCTGGCGGAGGGGTTGGACTAGATGACTTCCAGAGGTCCCTTCCATATCATTTGGTGATTCGGTGATTCTGTGAAGTGTCTTTCAGCCACTTCACCTTCAATAAACTGTGAGGAATAATGAGGGCGATGGGTTTAAATTAAAAGAGGGTAGATTTAAATTAAAGATAAGGAAAAATTGTTTAGTATGAGCATGGTGAGACATTATAGCAGGTTGCCCAGGAACATTGTGGGTGCCCCATTATCGGAAGTGTTGAAGGCCAGTCTGGATAGGTCTTCGAGTAACCTGGTCTAGTGGAAAGTGTCCCTACCAAGAGCAGGGAGGGGTGGACTAGATGATCTTCAAAGGTCCCTTCCAACCCAAACCATTCTGTGATGCTATGAACTAGTAACATTGGGTAGAGCAGACTGCCTGGCCATGCCCACCACCATGGGAGCTCTGAGCAGCTCTGTGTGTCTCCATGCCACCAGGCTGGCTGGCAGGACAGCCTTGGGATTATAGCTGCACCCCGGCAGGAGAAGCCTGGAAACATAGTGAGCAGAAGCATCATCCTTACCTTATTTTTCCCTTTCTGTAGAGAAAGAGGATCCCTCCAAGCAAGAGGAGACCGAATAGTAGCCCCAAAATCGTCCCTGCTGTGATCCTGTTCAGTGCGTGGCTCCCCACTTGCCCGCTGAAAGTGCTGCCAGTAGCCACCTCCATTTTGCCACTTGAAATGCCAAGTGCTTCACCTGGGAAAGGGCAGGAAGACACAGTGGTGAGGACTGGACTAGGCAACATGTCCACACCCCCCCACATCACCCCTGACGCACAGGGCAAAGGGAGCCTGCAGTTGGGTCTGGCACTGCTCACCTGGTTAGTCACCTTTCCTTGGGGATGGGGGTTGAGATACACACCTGGGTGGACCCAACTACTCTGCTACTTGTACAACAACCACCAGGTCCCCTGGCTGTGACCTACATGCCCATCATCATCTGCCAGCTTACATGGCTGCCTCCACACACAGTGTTCTGGCTGGGAAGCAGCTCTGCAGGGAGGGACCTGGGGGTCCTGGTGGGCACCAAGCTGATTTTGGCCAGACATGGCATAGAAGGACAACAGTATCCTGGGCTGCATGAGCAGGAGGGTTGCTAGTGGGTGAAGGAAGGTGGCCCATCCCCTCTTCTCTGCCTTGGTGCCTGGCTCTGAACTGCTGAGCCAGGCTCTTCTCAGTGGTGCCTGGTGACAGGGCAAGAGGCAATGGTCAAAAACTGAAATACGGTAAATTCCACTTCAACATAAGAAAAAAATGTTTTACTGCAAAGCTGGTCAAATATGGGGACAGGTTGCTCAGAGAGGTTATGGAGTCTCCATCCTTGGAGAGATTCAAAACCCAAATGGACATGGCCCTTGGCAGCCCGCTCTTGGGGGCAGGGGAGGAAGATGGTCTCCAGAGTTCCCTGCCAATGCTGATAATTCTGATCCTGCAGTTCTGCTCTGCCCACACCGCTGTCCTACTACAATCAAAACGGTAAAACCTCTGCATAAGCAAAATTAAACTTCTGGGTAAGAAAATTTCACTATTGAAATCATTAGAAATGCAGATTATGTGTGTTAGGAAGGCTTAGTGGTGTGCTGGACCAGACTGACAAAAACAAGGACCTAGGAGTGTTCAACTCATAGAATCATAGAATCATACGGTATTGGAAGGGACGTCTGGAGATCATCTAGTCCAACCCCCACAATGGAGCGGGTCTACCTAGAGCACGTTGTACAGGAACTTGTCCAGGCAGGTTTTGAATGTCTCCAGAGAAGGAGACTCCACCACCTCTCTGGGCAGCCTATTCCAG
>JAOXNO010000041.1:11614223-11653953 GCA_028565335.1 Limnodromus scolopaceus | reverse complement strand
GACCAGGTTGCTCAAAGCCCCATCCAGCCTGGCCTTGAACACTTCCAGGGATGGGGCAGCCACAACTTCTCTGGGCTCAACAGTGAGCCAGTGTCTCACTACCCGCCCAGTGAAAAATTTATTCCTGGTATCTGACCTAAATCTCTCCTCTTTCAGTTTAAAACTGTTACCCCTCATCATATCACTCCACTCCCTGATAAAGAGTCCCCCCCATCTCTCCTGTAGGCCCCCTTTAGGTACTGGAAGGGGCTATAAGGATCTCCCTGGAGCCTTCTCTTTTCCAGGCTGAACAACCCAAACTCTCTCAGCCTGTCCTCACAGGAGAGGTGCTCCAGCTCTCTGACCATCTTTGTGGCCCTCCTCTGGACCCACTCCAACAGGTTCATGTCCTTCTTAATTATTTTTACAGATTATTATTGAAATGCTTCTCCTTACCAGACAGCAAGCAGACCCAAGGCTTGAAACACTGGAAGACTTCAAAAAAATTTTTGACAAATCCCCCTGCAATTCTTGCATGAGATGGCCCCAGCAGCAGGTCCAGGCTTGGGCGACGTACGTGTCTGCACAGCACCCTCTGTAGACCAGAGGAGGAGCAGGGAGGTGAGGACAGAGTCAGTGTTCGCCTTCACGTCTAAAGTGATTCGTTTCTTCTCCGCCCATCCTGCTGCACTGCAATGACACAAGTGTCACATCTGAGCAGCACCAAGCAAAAAAAAATTTGGAAGGAGGAGGAGCTCTGGGGGATGGCAAAGGCTGCTCTTCCTAAAGAGGGCTCTGCTTGAAGGTAACCCACTTTGTTAAGAACACAAGAGAAGTTCACCATCTTTTCACGCTCCACAGCAAGGAGATGTGAAGAGCTTTTGGCCGTGGGAGTGGAAAGTGTGATGAGCAGGGCAGGGGATGCCAGAGCAGAGAATCACCTACCAGTGACTGCTCTCAGCAGCAGAAGGGAACACCCACCTCAGCACCTCCTGTGCGCGGCGAGGACGGCGTTTCTTACCCACCCTTCCCTCTCACCGTGCCCACCTTCCTGCCCTTTGCCTTTCCTCTGGTGTCCTCATTTTATGCAGAAAAGGCACTCAGCCCCCCAGCACGTTCAGAGGACCTGCTGCAAATGCCACTATGGGCTGGTTGGGTCCTTCTCATTTCCCGGAGGCGGCAGCGCGGTGGTGGCTTTTGCTGAGACACCAAGGTCTTGCCTCTGAGCAGGGGCAGGACATTCCCACGTTGCTAAACCCAGCACTACCCCCGCAGCGACGTGAAAGAGGGGAAAGGGGAATTTCAGTAAGAAAGAGGTGGGAGGGAAGAAGAAAGAGAAGGGTGGACAGATCAGGTCGGTGGAAGTGACGGGCTTCACCACTGGGGTTCTTCATCACTAGGCTGAACCTGAAACGTGGTGGAAATATTATTACTTCAATCATTTCAAAACGGCGTGCTGCTTTTGCAGACGGCGCCGTGCTCCACGATTTCAAACACACACCTCAAACACATTTCTGAGTTGAGAAAAGAAGAGTCACTAATGACGCTGGCAAAGAAAAAAAAAAATAAAAATCTACACTTTGAGACATTTAAGCCGCACTCTGCCTCTCCTTCCCCGCACCTCTTTGGGCAAAGGATGTATCGCAAATGCACAAAAAGCCAGTTCAGTAATTTCTGCTCTATGTGCAGGACTCTTGATGCTGACATTAGGATGAACACCATCGCCGAGTTTATTCCAGCAGAATTATCGCATGGAAAAATGGGATTCTGATAAAAGTTATGGCAAGTTTCCTGTGAAGAGGAAGGGAAATGCCACAATAAAGGTCTGTATTGGGTACGTAAGCATAGAACACTGAAACGGAACAGCCAACGTCCAGCGGGTTCCCAGAAGGGAAAGGATGCACCTTGGCCATCTGCAAGTCAACAGCAGTCATTCAAATTCAACACACCAGGTTTTTTTAAAAAATATGATTTCCTACTTAGATTTATTTTTTTCCTTTAATAACACAGTTTAGCATTTCAAAGTTTGGCATTCTACACTCTTACACACTGTCCTTGTTTATTAGCATTTAAACACAAAAAGACATAGCAAGACCTCCAAACACAAATAAATACAAAAACACAATATACAATAAACTGAAATACAACATATAATAATGCTATTGGGAAATTAAGACATGTTGCTAATTCCTTTTTTTTTTTAATTATTATTATTATTATTTTAACAACATGGTTATTGCTGAGCAATAAATTATACATTTTAAAGTTGTTTTTCCCCCTAAAAGAAAAGGACGAGAACCACTGGTTACCAGATCACTTGCACTGTATCCTTACAGCTACTGATAATTAAGACAGGCAGAATATACACAATCAAATGAGGTTGGCCTTCTTTGGTCTTTGTTTTTGATCATAAAACTGAACACAAGTGTACCGTTCACTGAAGAGTATGAGATTAAAGAAATGGATACACGAGTTTCAAACACGTTATTTTGTACATTATTCTCAATCACTGATGTCTTTTCCATAGATATTTCTTACAGAATTTCTTGGAAACAAATGTCAGCTTTAGTTTTCCCGATTATTACGTTGTTCCATGCATCTTAAAAGGTTATCCTACTTGTCTAAGAGAAATGGACCTACGTTCAGCCCATCATCTCCTAATGGGGTATTTTTCACAGCTGTCTAGTCACCGCTAAATCATTGGAGTTTTATACCTTGTAGAAAAAATCCTGAACTTCCCCTGTTGTTTTTTTTTTTTTTCTATAAAACTGAAAAAAAGAAAATATATTTAAACCGAACAGCTATAAGAAACACAAAATAGGTGGATCACATGATGCATCAGCAACGATGGAAGCTTGTACCTTCCCATTCCACAAGTACAGATTATACAACTCTCTGCCAGTGACGCAGGTCATAGTTGGAAGATGTGTCCTTTCGTATGTGAGCTATCTTCAAATCCAAAGCTCAGAACACTATGCAAGAAAATGACCCTTACGAATGATAATGCTGGTTTATCTCAGTAACCCTTAGACAGAGTCAAATTTTATCACTACGCATCACACTGCCAGCAATGGAGCGTGTGAACACCGGCATTGCTAAGAAGTTAAAAAGTCCTTGCAGAACTGGCAACCAAATTAAAAGCTTAGTTCCAAAGGACCAAAAACACAAACACCACGGAGACAACAAACCCCTCCCGAAAGGGGTAGGTCAGTAAGCCACAGAGTTGGGATCCAGATTTGAATTCCACATCAAGTCTGGGATGTTTGGATCCAGGATTTTGGTTCAGGTGCTTCTCTGTGAAATTTAGAACTTATTTGAACCCTAAGGAACTAATCCTAACTTGGAGGGAAAAAAACTAAACAAACACAGCCTAGTATCTACACTAAGATCATGAAATGGAAGACAGAAGCTGCAGTCTTGACCATAAATTAGAAGAGAAATAGGAATAGTCAGATCCCTTATGTGTTGTATATCTCTACTCTTCTAAATCTTAAGAGGATGTCCCTGAATCAGCATTCCAAAGTTTTCCACAACCTTCCTATCTGGTGCTTCTCAGCAAAAGGCCTGGATTAAGAGGCAGGAAAGAACAATTAAGCCCTCCATATTTTGGTTTAAAGAAAAGGGGAGAAAGCCCCACAAGAAAGAAACGGTCAGTCACGCTACAGGCTGGTGGAACAAAGATCAACCCACTTCACTCGAAAATGGCATGCTCCCTCCTCCGTTAAGAGGAGCATCAAATGAGACTGACTTATGTTGGGCGAGACTGGACAAACGGAGCAGGACGCACATTTGCTGATACTATTCACACCGACGCACTGCGCTGGGCCGTCCACTCTGCAGGTCCTGCAAAGCACCGCCACGTAGTGGGCAACACCTGGGCTACCATACGTGTACAACCCCAAATCACGACAGCTTGTATGTTTAATTCTAGCCCTTACTGTCCTGACGTGGGTCTTTAAGGTATACGTCAACTTGTTTCTCAGTTCCTTTAAAAGGACAAATGTATTAAAAAGAGTAAAACCTAGTGATTTCAAGATAAACACTAGGGAAATGGAACCTCTCGTTCAGTCCTGGCTCCGGGAGATTCCTTTTGTGACTCTGGGCAAGTCGCTTCTCATCTCATCCTTGATTTCCTTTTTTTCAGAAAAGACAAATAGCACTTGCTATAAGAAGAACATGTTTGTGGATGCAAAGTGCTTACTAAGCTGTATATAGCACTAAAAACTGCTCTCGGACAGACTGAATTCCAGAACCAATCGCTTCTGTTGCAGTAGCTACAATTTCTAGGTCAACCAGAATATAGAGGTATTGACTGAACAGGACAGGAATTCCAGGAAGAGGTCCAGCTACTTTTTATTGTATTTCATTCCCAAATTAAAGGAAAGAATTTGCAATTAGCAAGTTGCCCATCACTATGTTTGTTTAAAATACAGCAATCTCCAAATTAGCAGAGTATGAGGAAGGACATGGGGCCTAGATGACATTCCAAGGTCTTCAGAAAGGCTAAACAAACTGTTTGTTTGCTATATATAAGTCTTCAAACCCGGAATATGCGAATGCAAAGTTTGCCCTTAGCCAAGATCCTCCCTTAGCAGCAGCAAGTTATATTTGCACCACTTGATCAAGTATAATTTGGAGGAAAGGGTTTTGTTTCATCACTTCTACGTAAAGAAAAGACTTTGCATATATATGTGCATGCATGTCTGTGTGTATATGTATGTACCTACACACGTACGAGTAATTCACAGAGCAAAAACTAAGAGATTAGGTACGCAACCCAAGAATTTTTCCCCCTCACCTATTTGTATATTTGCATAGTTAAATCACATCAAGGCATCGATACTGCAGTCACTTTTATCACTCTTCTGCTGTGCAGGCAACTTTTCTTGTCACTCCCTATACAATTCTCTGCCTTGGACCAAACAGCACCAGTGTTTTAAAAAGGAAACAGAACAACAACAGAAACCCTGTATTGTTGGTGAAATGCCTATCCCACGCGATGGAATACAGATACAAATAGGTGGCAGCTTTTAAACTCACATCTCAACAAGCCATAACTGCGGCGAGCCGAGAAACACGAGCGATACAATCACAACCTAACATTCATGGGTTCAACACTTAAATTACAACTATCACAAATCTCTATTATCTGCGCATTTGAGAAATTCACCAGGACAGAAACAGGCACGTATCTTCAACTTTCCTTTCCCAAATAGGAAAACCCATGGGAAAAGGAAACAAACCACATTTCATATTTGTAAGAAAGCTAGCATGTTACCCCACAACATTAATTTTTTCCCCCCATCAAAATTATGCCACCCATCATCCCCTTTTCCTATTGCACATTCTCTTTGTGAAAAACAGCATTTACAGTACAAGGCTGAAATCAACATTGCATATTGTACGTCAGCAGTTGAAGGTGTACCATGTAGACAGTAACTGAAACAAGACCCCTTTAATTAGATCAGAGAAGTAATGCAGACATGGTCATGCATCATAATCGCAGGTTGGTCTTTAAAACACCCAAATAGTTTCATCCTGCTTAGAATTCAAGACTTTCTAGGTAACAGATGCACTCACCCTGTGCTGAAGAGTGTACAAAAAGGGCAACATCCAGATTGTCACACACTGAAATCTCCCTAGAGAAAGCTGGAAGAGGCTTGTACGTAACTCGGAGCATCATTGTTAAGAAAGAACACCAGCAAGAGGCTTCAGTTGTGCGCTGCTAGGAATTACTAAGCAGAGGAAAAAAAGGTTCCACTGAAGAAACTCTGTTCAAAGTAACACAAATACTCTGGGAGCCCCTTGCAATAATGGCACACCAGAGGAATTAGCCGGGATTCAAGAGCATGTGTGGGGGCAGACTGCTGCCCCATAAATAATTTTAAACAGACAGTCCCTAGAAAACTTTGGATATCTGGGTCAGGAACATACAGAAAAAAGGATAAAGGGCATTTCAACAATGAGAGAAAAAGTTAATTAATTTAAAGTGTTGAGTAAAGCACCAGGTATCTTTTCCTTTCAATTTAGAGAATATACAGTGGCCTTGTTTTCACAAAATGCTACATACTCCTTGCTGGAAAGCAGAGGAAACCGATTTCTATGTACACAGTAAGAACTCTACAGAGATGGCCTGCGAGTTCTGCGGAGAAAGGGGTGTTACAGTCAAGGCTTCAGGTATTCCACAGCAGCCGGTGTCTACGTTTGTGTAGCGAGATCCTGGATTTCACAGTACGCAGGGTTGGCAAACTGGAAATTCTCTGGCAGCTTCATGTAGTCTTAAAAAATAAGTGCAGTAGGCCTCCATTTTATTAACTGTGATAAAAAGCATATATGCAAAAATATTTTTATATCGATAGCACATTACTGCATTATAAAAGCTGCCCAAGTGAAGCTGAAGATTCTGGCAGCTGGTGCTTTTGGCACTTGGGAGATGTGGAAAGCAGCATAGAGATCTGTGAAATACAACAGTGACTGATGTTTCTGCTACAGTGATCGGCATTAATATAGTTAGCAGTGTTCATATTTAAACTTCTCTATGAAGTTTCTGAGTCAATATCCCACTAAGAGGAGATATTCAGATCTCTTAAAGCTACTAGATTAGGCTGCGTGCAGACTCAGGAAGACTTCCCTATTAGTTTACACTTTTCGCATGTTTTCAAAGTCCTCTTTCAATCACAAAGGCTGGAAACTCTTTTTTCCTCCTCTTTTAAAGAGCCTGGATTTAGAAACGCAATTCTGTCACAGGAGTTGGAAACTGTAGTCACAAATCTGCAGAATATGCTGGGCCCTGCTTACACTAGAAATCTCCTCCAAGTCCCAGATTGAAACAGGATATTAACTGTTTTGAGATGGCCAAACGGTTTCATTTAAGTTTACAAGACATGCATTAGCAATGGGAGGAGAGTCCTTTGGACATTTCCACTTGGGAATCCTGTTTTCAGTAAAATTCTGTGATGCACAAACACAAAAGCTCAGCTGCCTACATTCACAATTATTAAAATGACACAAGTTGAGCGAACCTTCGCCCTAAAGCGTAAGTGATGGGTTTGCTTATGCAGCCTGCATAAAACTGCAAGTGCCATACAGTTATATCTAGAGATATAGGTGCGGGTATATCTATAGATATTTATCTCTTGTGCAGAACGTCCTCCTTCCGTGCTGGAAATTCAATGCCAGCACGTGCCTCCATATTTGAGCTTGCACCTGTTGACAGCGATGTACCATAAAGGGAGTACAGTACCTGGACAATGGAAGGCAAGAAAAGGAAGACAAGTTGCTGCCGACGGTTGTGAGGGTCAGCAGCAGGCAGTATTCTAGCAGGTGCCTGGGAAACCCATGAAGACCACTTAGCATGCATTGTTATATCCATAAATACTTCTTGCAGGCACTGTGTGTGAAGGCACAGCCAAAAAAGACAACGGCAAAGACAAGCTGAAATACAAAGGCATGAATTCAACTGCACCTTAGATGAAAATTGTGACTATGCCTCAAAAAAGCAGAAAAGTGATACAACCTGACGTTAGAGGCCGAGATGCAAGGTTTTCTTTCAAGCCCACGAAGGCTAAAAACACAGTGGTGCGAGTCTGCTCTGCTTAAGCGGTTCTCGGATTTTAAAGAGCACCACAGTCAGGCTATGTCTCTAGACTTGCTTGTCACAGGCTATTAAATAGAAGCAGATGAAGACAGCAGGTTGCAATCAGCATGTTTCAGGGCAAGCAAATGCTTTCCACTACAGTTCAGGCTGTTACAAGAAAGAAGCCCGTGCATTCCCTGTTAGGATGCTTGTCCGCTATGAAAAGCTGCCATGAGCGTACACATTCCCAGCCCCACAGAATTCTCAGATGGGTCCATTTCAAGTGATGCCACCTTACAACCACAGGCATTAGAGGACAAATGTCACCTGCCTTCACAGTGGCCATGGAGACTGTCTAGTCCAAGCTCCATAGGAGCACCGAGCATAACGTTTTGGCACCTGAAAAAGATGGATCCCACCATGGCCAAGTCATAGAAGCTCCGGAAGCCAAAGAAGGGGGCCTTGGCTTCTATTCTGTACATGGCAAGGTACCTAAGGGCTCTGAAGACAAGGCTAAACATTATGCCTGAAGTCCAATTAAACTACCATTTCAGATATCAGAATTAATCTGAATAAAAAGCTATGGTTTATAAGCAGCACAGCACATCTAAGGCACATGTATGCATGCAAGCCACCATCACTGTATTAAGACACTGCTGATTTGTCCTTAAGAAGCAATGGCTGCTAGTACAGAACAAACATATAGGCTTTTTTCAGCACTAATCCTCCTCCCCAATACTGAAAATACTATATATACTGCTGACAGCATAATGTGCAACATATATAGCTTGATTGGAAAGCATGGGGCAGAACTTTAAAAAATGTACAGGATTCCGTTTAGAACTCCAAAGTTCAACAAATGCCCTATTTTAGGGTGAAAACAATTATAAATCTGATAATGATGCACAGCATCCATGAGTGATTTTTCCTTAATTTTGAAATAGTGTCATTAACTACGACATATATTGTAGGTTTACATTTCTAAAGAGAAATAACAGAATTGAATAGTTTTTTTTCCTATCACAAGTGATAACCAGTGTTTGATATCTTCTATTTTTCTTCCAAGAAATATCAGTCTATCAACAGTTTTAAAATAAAATGTTTTCTGTAACAATAGAACTTTAAATAAAAATATGATTTTGATTCAGATACTTTTGAGAAGACATGGATGCTTTTCCAAGATCTTCTGACAAAGTAATTATTAAAACAGAGACCAGATGAGGCCTTAAAAAGACAATATACTATATTTCAGACAAGATTGCACCTCAGTTTTTCAAATAATATCATAATTGCAACATTACTTCATCATTTCTTCTTTTAACATGCTGACAATTTCCAGCTAGCCCACGTGTGAAGTTTTTTTTTTGTATTCTAGCTTAAAGAAACAAAAGTCAGTAATTTATTCAGCACATACTGTATATGTCTTTTTACCTCCAATTGACTAGATCATTAATAAGTTAAAAAAAAAAATTCCTCTCTGACCATAATCATTATCCTCATGAGGGATAAGTGATTCTTCAGAGCTTAAGTGTTGCTAGTTCTATTAAAAAATATACCATGGTATGATTTCGTAATGTGTTGCTACTTTCGCAATTGGACCCTATGCAGTTATGCCTTCAAACTCTTCCGTCTGTTCCACAAGGTGGTTCTGTGAGCTTTAGGACCTCTGACTGAAGACAAACTGATATAAAACCCCCAAACGGAGTTGTCTTCTGTTTAATCCGCCTCCCCCATTGTATGTCAGGGGTCTGGTAGATCCGATGTATCCACTATGACTTTAATAAAAATAGTATCATCTTTAATATACGTTCCATTCTCTAGAACAGTTTGAGCCACAAAGACCGGGCAGCCAGACGCAATGTTCATTTCTCCAGTTGGCTTCTTGAAACTGCTGCTGTTTGGATCTGGCTTGAAAGCATCTCCTAAGTGGCGCCGAGACGGTCCCTGATCCATTAACATGAGAGTCACTTTCTGTTTAAACGGCCAAGGAAGCAACGCATCGTATTCTCCACGCATTATGACAAAAAACAGCGACAAGTGCGTCCCCTTTCCCATGCCATCTCCGTTGAGGTAAACTCTGGCACACATCTTGTAGCCAAAGTATCCAGTATAAAAGGGTTGGCTGTACAAGGACAGAGTCTTCCCCATGACTGCCTCTTGCTTCCGACGTTTATAATCTCGAATTTTCCAAATTAATACTCCGTTGTAACTGGCAGTTTCTAAAACCTGGAATCGGAGGTCCATGTCAGCCAGCCGAATATCGTGAACACTCAGCATCTGATCATGTCTGCTCAGCTGTGTCTCTAGCAGGCCTGTTAGAATACGGAAAGGACGAGGATGAAAAGAGTCTGTTTTTCTAAAGACTGTAAAAATCAATTGCCAACGCTGCTACTGTCTATGAAAACATTCTCCTCCCCAAGAACCAAAGGGCATTCGGTCACCGATGAAGCAATTTCCACAGACAACAGCCAGCTCGTATCTAAATTAACTGGGATTTTTACAAACATGGGTATTAATCACACATGCACTAAAAGTCAAATATTCAAATAATCTAACATAAATTTTGTCTGGTCACTAAGCAACGTAACTACAGAGGCTTCCGTTTTTTGAGAGGAGACTTGGTAGCATTACCTGTAGATCGCTATTAGCAGTGAAGACCTTGGAAGTGGTCAGACAATCCCTCTGAAATTCAGAAGCATCGCTCATCACTCAAAATACTCTTCTCAGACACTACTTGTCTCAGAAGTGTAGTGCTGTTACCTTGTCTCAGGTTCATCATAAAAGAACACAAAATTCAAGCTTAGCTCTGCATTATATGGTCACTAACTTAGTTTGGAGGCAGGGCTGGTTTTAATGTCCCCTTTCCCTCGCATGAAAATGTTACTCTCTGTCTTTGCGCAATGGCAAAATTGGCCAACATACAATACTGAGAAGCAGATGAATTTGTAGGACAGGTTTGTTTTATACAGATCTATTTAACCATTTAGTTTTTGTCCCAATCATTTAAACACTTACACATGATCTACACTATCTTGCTAAACCCCAGTTTTCACTTTATTCAGCAAGCACAACAATAATCTTATTCTTAAGGGGATCTCACGGTTTTCTTTGGATCAAATATACCTCTGCAACAGATATCAGGACAGGTGGTGTTAGGGGGAAAAGCACACTGTTGATACATTCATGGGGGAGAAAAGTAATAAAAGAAAACTTGACAATGCACTGTATTTAATGAGACTGTATTTAAAGAAGCTGCTGAACGCTATTAACCATCAAAGATCAGTTGAGAAAGTAGTTATAATGACCTGATACTGTAACTAAGACACAGGTCAAGAAAACAAAATAAGAGACAAGAATCAAGCCTAAGAAACAGCGTGGAAGCAATGCCACATCATCAACAAAGGGATTACGCAGCTTCCTATTCAAAAATCAGGAGAACCAGCATTATTGATGCTTCCACATAAAAATCACAATGGGAGTGCCATTCAAAGGACATAATTTTTTTCTTGACAGCGCTGCTGAGTACTTCATTCCATTGTGCTTACACTTACTTGTATTTCGAGCTCCTTGCCCCGCAGTTTTATCAACACTTTCCAGCTCAGTCACTCTGTTCTGGAGGGATTCTACACTGCTCTTCATGCTGTCAGCCTCCTCCCAATTCTGGCGGAAGGGACGGATTTCTTTGTCCAGTTCTTTCAGCTTCTCTGCTTGACTGTCTATCACTCGCTTTATAAAACAGTAAGTCACGAGTTAAAATAGCAAGATGACGTTAATTTGTGCAAATTAAACAAGGCTTATATATCGATAATAAGATGCTTTTCCAACATAAACAAGTTTCACTTATGTCAAATATTTTAATAACACAAACCTTGACAATTTAGATGAATAGCCCAAGTATTTATAAAACACAAAAATTCTTTAGCGTGGTATAGGTACTAATACTAGAGCACTATCAGAATTATCAACAGTATTTTTTTTTAAAAAAAAGGAATTGTTAGTGTGCTCTGGTCTATAATTAAAAAAAAACAAAACTTCCAATGTAAGAACAATCATCTGAATGTCTCTATATTGATATTATGGGCTAGTATTTGTTGGGTTTTGTGTCAAGAGTACTTAAGCAATAAAATACAGGCACAAGAACTTACCCTGGTGGAACCAAGCGTTTGTGCATGCATTTGTCACTGAGCAACAGCAAAATAACTTGCCCCTCCAGAAAAACATCAGTGCTGTTGCACACATGGAGCAGGCGTACGTACATGTGCAGATACAGCGGCATTAGCAAGCTCCAAGCTCATACAAATGAATTATCGAAGCCTAATTTATTATGTGCCCATAACCATAGCAGAAGCCCTTAAGAATGTAAGCAAAACTACTACTTCTAACCCCGTAAGCACTTTTAAAATTCCCACCCTTACTTCCTAAATTGAGTAACCCCTCCTGAAGGTGCTTGCTGGCTGAGTCTTTTTAAGAAAATAAAGGAAAAAAAAAAAAAAAAAACCAGCTGATTTTGGAAAGGGCATGAAATACAAAACTCAAGAAAAAAAATACATAGGTATTCTCCAAAAACAGGACATTGCAAGCACCTCAGTACGTTACAAATATAATGGAGGACGTATTTCCCAGTCTACCTCAAATCTGATGCAAGAAATACATAGCAGTTTATGTTATCACAGCTAATTTGGACTAGCAGGAATTTTAGCCAGAACCCCATAATCAGTTGTGAAGTTCAAATGGTAACACAAATATTTGAGACAAGAAACTACTTTTGCTACCACCTACAGTTAATTCCAAATCTAACTTTACAGTTTATTATCATATAGTGCCATATAGTGCCAACATGTGTAAAAATAATTCTTCACTTCTTAAAAAAAAAATTAGCAGTTGAGTATAAAACAAGAAAATAAAGTTATTTTGCATTTGCCTTCTGGTTAGCCATGTGGATTCAATGTTCCCCACTGATGGGGAAAACCCTTCACCTCATGCAACCTTCATTTCCCCTTTTAGGCATTTGCTTTTAATCATGTGGTTTCAGTTATACTGAAAGTGTGTAACAATTAATTGAAGTCAATTTGATAAGTCAGTTAGCAAAATCACATTCTAGGAGTGTTTTATTTTGCTGTCTCTCAAAACCACTGAGTAATCTAACATATTTCAAGATTAACTATTTCTATATTGGAATATTAAAACAGGCTTGCATATCTCACTTGCAAAATTACAACTTTGTGAAGGAAAGCTGTGTACTGAATCATAAACGCAGTGGCATCATCCCACTAACTAGATTAAGCAACTTGCCTGGACATACTAATCAACTAACCAACTAACACTAACCATACTAACCAACCCAGTCACATTCTCTCACTGACAATAATCAGAAAATAAAACAGAGAAGGGCTGATCAATATACATATAAAAAGGAAACGCACCATGGAATGGCCTGAATGAATGTTGGAAGATCCACATTCTCTAGCCACAAGATTTGGCCATTAGTTCACAGTTAACATACAAGAGTAAACTCGAGGTGTGCCCAAGTCTGATCTTTTTTCCTCTGCTCCCAGAGAACATGAACTCTCCAAGGCAAGAACAGTAACACGGTCGTGCGTTTGCACAGTCCCTCACAAAGAGATGCTCTGATTTCCAATTGGGACCTCTTGGCATTTACACACTATCAAACAAAATGAATAAATGCATTTTAAAATGAATTGGGAGAGTGGTAAATACGCAGAAGAATTCTAAGTTCTTCTTCTTTTGGGAAAAGTTTACTAAAAGTTGTTATGAGGGAACAGCTTCTCTCCGTCAGCCTGTGTCCAACATTCTACCTCTGTACATGCACAACCAATCCCGTGTTTTAGTTGCTTCTACTACACACTGGCAAACGTGTAGTATTTTATCTCCTGTACCTCTTTATGAGAATTCAAGAGATACAGAATAAATCAGAAACAGACTTGTATTCTGTTTTTAAAAAGCAGCGGGATCTCTATATTTTTACCCTACAGGGAGTCAACCTCCCTCACTGCTGGGAGATACTGATGTACTAAATCTGAATTTAATACAGCACTGGAGAATTTCACCGTCTCTAATTATTCCATTAGAAAGCACACAGATGTCTCACACTGTACTCATAAATTTTCAAGTACATATCAATTTTCTGCATGCACTTTTCATTCCAGCAACTGACCTCTTCAGATCATTAATCCAGAGTTATACGTCTGGCAAATCATTGAGGGCTCTCCTTGATGTTGATTTTCATCTAGGTTTTGTTTGGCATTTCTAATAAACAACTTCCAGAATTTTAGCACCATTATTACTAAAAGAATTTAGAAAATGTCATGAGGAACTGAAGAAAGTTATAATCACAGTTCTCTCTCTCAGATGCTCCTAATGGTCCTTTCCATTGCAACTGATGGAGCAGAACTGAAAAGCTAAAGAATGCACTAGAAAAGGAACCAAAGGTACTACTTGACTAGGAAAACAAAAAAAAACATCCTCCTCCTTTGAAGGAGTATATTACCAATCAAATAATTTTATATTCATAAGGTCATTGTCTCTTTTAAGCACCTCATGTCCACACTCCTCTTAAGACTTGGATTACTAATATGCTTCCATATACTCTTAAGAGGTACTGGATGTGAAAGTCCCTTTCCACAAGACAGCAGTTGAAAAAGTATCACATACTCTCTTGGTAAAAACACTTCCCCTAGAGACCAGAATATAGAAAATTGATCTCAAACATCTCAAGGCTGAGGTTCCTGCCAGTGCCCAAACACCTTTGATGCACTTGTACGAGCTGTGTTAAATCCCTCGTGGCCAGATCTGAATCGGCAAGTTCTACACTGGAAATATCTGTGCCTCCTGTATCGCCACGGCTGCCCAATGCAACCCAGAAAAAGAAGGGTTCGCAACAGGTAACTAATTCCTTCAACTCCTAGTAGGCAACAGAAAGAGGCTAATCATATCGTCCAGGGAAAACCAAACTGAGGTGTGTTTCCAGGATGCCCTTAACAACCTGACCAAACCAGGAAGTTCCAGTAAGTGGAAGGAATCAGGTTGAAATAGCTGTAAAACACAGTTTGGCTTAAAATAACTAAACCAAAATAGCTGGTGAGAAGTAGTGAGGAGAAAGGGAAAGGAAAAAAAAAAAAAAGAAAGAAAAAAAAAAGCAAAACACATCCTCTCCAGTACTTATTATCACCAAAAAGCCACGTGTTGCAATCTGCTCACCACATTGTTTGGTGGGGTTTTTTTCTAAACATAAACCATTTGAAATTTGATTTTGCTAACACTTACAGCTTGAGGAAATCACAGATATTGCAACCTGTCATCTAGACAATCATGAAAAACTCTGTTCTATGTTTTTTTCCATTTCCCCTCTCATCACTGGTTATTGAGACAGCACGTGTAAAAACCCCAGGCTTACAAATTAACTTACCTCCTGGAAGATTCAATCAGCAATATCAATACATAGAAGGATTAGCTTCCCAGTGTCAGAATGCAATATTGTAAGCATGCAGCCATATCCCAAACTATCATCAGACCAAGCAACAGCGACTAAAGGAGACTAAACTCGTTACAACATGGGCTGAACGTGGGAAGAAATAAGTGCTACGAGGAGAAATGTTGCTGTTGCAGAACTTAAAGGTTCCCTTATAAATCAACATTGAGGGACTCAAGGCTCTGAGCTCTTGAATGAGCAACTCTTTGAATTTTAGCCATACCCTAGTTTGGATACTTATATCTTTCTGGAATATCAACATTTGCAGTTTAATATGTGAAGTGAATAGTAAGTGACAAAGATAACTTTATTTACATTCCTTTAAGCTGGATGCTGAAGCAGGTATCTGATATTCTAGCAGCAGACATACTAAAATAATATGTAAAAAAATACCTTCACAATAGCTTGCTAAACATCTCCTGAGGTTTCCCTAATTGCTGTTAGTATCACGCAAGCTAACACAAATTCCCAGCATCCATATTCCAAGTCCGCTCTGAATGCAAAGCAAAGAACTCCAGCTTGGGCTAAGCATCGTGCTAGTGCATCCAGAGGATTTCTAGTTCGACGCTGGCTTGTGGCCAGGTGATTCAGACCACAGAATAAGAAACTCAAGACTTACTGGCAAAGCAATAATTAGATACATATTCCTCAGAAGGAGGACAACAGAAACACGGATTTTTAAAAAGTGTATTCAAATGCATTGTACTAAGTTTGGATTAATTCCACACCAGACTGATGTCACTCATGATTAATATTTTTTTAAAATACCAGCAAGTAGAAAAGAAATGTACATTATACATATGACAGTTTTACGGTGCTAATCTTGTCCTCCAGTTTGACAGTAATTCCTCAAGCAGTTATTTTTCACAGAGAAGAAAAAATAATTATGAATATTCTTCAGATAAGATTTGTCATTTTGTTTTCAGTCTTTTCCTTTTTTTAACAGGGGGTTTGTTTTAACATGGGCTAGGCAACTGCAATGTTTTAGTGAAAGTATGTTACTCCAACAAACACAACAAACCAGCTACTGACCAGAAGAATAAAAAATTAAAAAAAAAAATCAGAATATGGTTTATAATAAGGTAAACTCTCTCTCCCGCCCCTTTTAATTAGAACACCTCCCTTCACAACTGTAAAGGCACAGAACAGAAGCCACTACCATTTCTGCTTTAATGGGGAGATTCTAAATTTCTTACCTGTAAGTGAAGTATTTTAGATTCATTATTCCGCAGCATTTCCTTCTGTCTTTCAATTTCTATTTCAAAGCTACAAATCTGATTATGTAAAGTTTGAATACTCTTGTTCTTTTCCAAACTTTCATTCTGGAGCAAGGCCACCTGGAAAAAATTCTACAATTACTCCTGCCAAAGTTTATTAAAAAAAAAAAAACCTATTACTTTGTTAGTTTTAAACTATCTTACACACATGAAAGGGATGAGATCCTAGTAAAATCTCTCTCCGTGTCTTGCAAATAAGTAAAGAAACCCCAACCTTCTGATTGCTACTTTAGCACTTCCGCAGTGTGGTAATGGTACAACTTTGGCTAATGAAAGTGCGGATACACAAACAGCAAAAGAAACTTCGGGCTAAGCATAATCTTTTCTTTATTCCATTTATTTAATGGCTTGGTTTGCAGATTTCCACTAACTGACTTGGGAGTTGCTTGGAGTTTGGAAGAAACAACCTACTTAACTCTAGACCAGCGTTAAGGACTCGAGCCCCGCACAGAAGGGATACCAGAGAAAAGCTAATTGAGAAAGGGAAACATTAATCTTCCCCACCTACTCCAATCTAACCCCATCTATAGCAAATTTAAGGAAAAACATCATCTGCATGGCTTGGCTTCACAGAATGTGATGGTGATGAAAACTCCTGAAATGAGTGAATACAGAAGGGATCCATGCATTTGAAGGAAAATCCAATGGTGTCTATTAGTAGAAAAAACTAAGGAGTTACAGACTGCAGATTATATTCTCTCTCTGTATTGACATTTTATGAATTCATTCATTAGTGACTCATTCTGATTTTAAAACATGAGCCTTGTTAGAAGAATATCATATATTCTATCTCCTTGGGGATGAAAGTAATACAGTAAATATTGTCTGTGACACTATTTCGTGCTCTGTTCATTAACGTGGTTTGAAGAAGGGGGTTGCTTTGTAGTGGTGGGTTGTTGGGTTTTTTTATTCTAATTTTTCTCCAGGCAAAAACAGAGAAAACAAACACTTGACATAAAATGACATTTGGACATGCCCTGATTAGTTCCACAGATAGATCTTTATATGGATAAGAAGCAGCATCATTTTTGATACAGGGAAATCTTGATAAACGTTCCACATTAAGACCAATTATTTGGATGCTTCATGTTCCCCCAAAAAATCTACACCGCCACTCCCAATAGAGATGCCAGTTTGAGGTGAAACCATTTTTACTTCTGATGTGGGTACCTCTGTAGAATTCCACTACCCTAAGTGCCCTCTCATCAGACAGTCAAATCACTTATGTGTCACTGCATTCCTAGCCTGACGAAGCTAACCTGTTTAAAAAGGTAAATAATTCCCATCCCTATACTACCCTAAACTAGACAAAGAACTGCCAAAGTCTGCAAGGCAGGTTCATCAGACAGGGGCCCAAAAATGTAGAGATACCATAATATATGTGCATATCTACTTTTCAATATAGCATAGCATGTGTGCATATACACACAAACATTACTTCCGCATTTTAAATATGGAAAAGCTGGCAGAAAAGGCTCAAGAGAAGTGAGGCTAAGCTAATTTTGCCAGTGCAGAGAGAGAAACAATCTCAAGGCTGAGAAATGCATACCTAGGTACTAGAGAAAATTTTCAAGAACAAGTTTAAATTTAAACTAGTACCCTGCCTCCTACATATTTCAGATCTGCTGGGTAGGCACTTTAATTTTTTGCATACTCCTTTTCCTTAATGAATCAGAGTTCTTTAGTTAATTGTGATCTTTACATTCCCCTTTTCTCATTGTTTCCTCCTCAGGCCTCCCAATCAAAAGGCAGTTGCACTCTGTGTCACTACCATTACATTTCCATTTTTGTACAAGTTATAAAACGTGGGCTTGTCTTGTACTGAGATTTCCCACGCAGTTCTACAGAACACAAAATAGAATTATGTCCTGCATACCTTAATCACACAGAACTGTCATTGCTAAGTTAGTAATTGCAATTTGGTGGTAATTTGTGAATAAGAAATCTTTAGCACTAAATACAGCTTCCTAACTGCATTTGGCATAAGTCTTTGGAACTTGAGTTAAAAAAACAGGGTAAAGGAAACAGCATCCATTTACAAACTGCATCCATTGGCTTCCTTTACTTTCTTGTTGTATTTGAAATATTGCTAGGATAAAGCATGTTTTTATTCAGCAATCTTTCAAATTAAGCTATTGCTTATTATTGATGACTAAAAAAGAATGGAAGAAACCCTCTTACGCCACAAAGAGCTGGATTAAAACAGACAGATCCCATATTTAAGTCACTTTTTAAAAAAGAAAAATGATTTTATACCAGATTTCTTCTTAAGATCTTTCTTAAGATTTGTGGACGAAGCCAGAAAATTATGTTCAAGTCATTATTTCCAACATCACAAAACCTGTGGGAGTTCAGTCTGCAAAGTCTGTCCCATCACAGTGTGAACAAAACACCAAATTTTAATTCGTCTCACAAAGTTTTGATTCAAGATTTTACATCTGACCTTCTCTTACTACTCTTTGCCAACAGCACTGTTTAAATACCAAACTCATAACTTAGCACAGGCCTTGCAGCTCTGAAGACTTTCAGTTTGCATGTTCCACAAGCACTGTTAAAGAACATGGTGACCGGGAGAAGGCACCTTCTCTTCTCCCCACCATACATATCACGGCGAGCGCCCCGAATGAAATCTCGACCCTACAGAAACCAACAAAACTCCCACTGACTTCAGCGGAGCCAAGACTTCTCTGATATTTATCAGCTAAGTTAACTTTGCACCGTTATTCTTCAGTGCATCAATTAATTATTTTTTTTTTTCTCAAAGAAGAGAACATCAATGAATTTACAAATCATTTTGCTACCCTTCTCTAGAATAAAGTCACTGACATATGATATGTGGTTAGCTATTCTGGTAACTTGGCATGGTCTTGGGATTTCCAGTGATTCAACTCTTTATTATGAATAGGAAGAAGTCTACAAAGCAGGAAGTGAAAAGAAAAAAAAAAATAAAATGGACAAACAATGATAAGCAGTTATGTCCTAAATGAAGTTAAAACAAAAATTGAACATAAAAGAGTATTAAAGTGTGTATTTTCTTAGATCTGTAAGACAAACATAGAACTGCTGGGCATTTTTTTAATGACAAAGCACCTCTCAGGACACTGACAAAAGGCAGAACATGGTCTATTCTGAAAGTCACAGGGAACATGGTTTTCTCCTATGATGTAAAATAAATTGTATAGTTTTAATCAGACTAATGAAAAAAAACCTAAGGATATGAATTTGTATCTGTTAAAACAAAAAAATGTGCAGTTCCTACATTAACAAAGAGATTCAAGTGAAAAAGCAACTGAAGTATTGTTATTGATCATCAAACTAAGACTTACACATGTAATAAAAATTCTACCTAAAAAAACTACACTAGACCTCTTCCAGGTTCAATGGTTTCCTTACGGGGCTTCAAGTCCAGGGACAAAACTGTATTTTGCTGTTCCTGTTAACTTCTGCTTTAAAACTATGCTCCCTGCGGCTGCAGGACCTTGCTGGAAACCCACGCATGAGAGATCACTGTAGGCCAAGAAGGGAAAACACGCTTTCTAGACAGGGTTTGCTAAACTTGAGCTAGCGCTCTGCTGTGCGATGACAGAAGTCACAAGCCACACATATCATAACTGCCACTGAGCTCACGCTGGCATTTTGTTTAACTCATTCTAGAAAAATCTGAATGGGCTCCTGACATTTCTGCCTGCACTTGTAGAATACCTTAGTAATTCTGGGATTATTTTTTTTTCCCCAATAAAACACAGAAGCATTACTTTAATGGCTATGTAAAACTTTTTCAAAAAGATGTGTTTTTTTCTGAAGTTTTGCATTTTTTAACCAAAGCCTTAAATTTTATTTGCAGAACAGATGGTTAAGTCATTCAAATGATTCACAGGATTGTAGCTGACACTGATATGATTTCCAGCATCTCCCAAATCCCAAACATTCTAAACCAGGAGTCCCAAGGAAGCACTGGAACATGAACTTCATTCTGGTCTAGCCCTAAAGCAGAAATCATCATGCCCATAAGTTACAATATGTCTAACTTAATTAACCTTTGGAGGCCATTAAGTTTGGAAAACAAGAACAAAAATGAATAAAATAAATAACCAGTTTATTACGTGGTCTTTCTAATAATGTTATCTCTGGAAAAATACTGAGGTGGCAAAAATACAGCTCACAGCACTGCCATAGCTTTCTGAACCCTCCCTTTTGTAAGAAGGCAGCTTAGAGAGGAAATTTAATACTGGACTGTTTATCTACGTGAAGAAAGTGTTTTAATTAAGTTACCAATGAAGAAAATTGTATATGGAGTTGCGAAGCCAAGTTTCTCACAGCATTTCATTATAACAAAGGTACCAGATATGCTAAATGGCTTGATTACTTTTGGAGCCTATTAGTGCTTTAGCTGTACTGCTGAACAGCTGTTAAACAGAAAAAGCGCTTCTTCCAGTACTTTTATATGATTTAAAGAAATCAATGAAAATTAGAAGTGAGTAGAAGATATACCTTATTTTCTAGAGCATTGCTCCACTCTTTCAATAAGTTAACATGCTGCACTGCTGAGCTGGCTTCATGTGCTTTAATTTGTTGGTTTGTTCCCTGTGACAACAAAGAATTTATACATTTTAGCCAATTCCACTTCTTTTAAACCTACAAAGAAACAGTATATCAAGACATCGAACCAACACTACATATTTTGGTTCACGGATGCATGTTGCAGAACTGTAGAGAGAAGGGAGGTCTACTTGGGAATTTACAAAAGTCAGGAATACATTTAATATAGTAAGTGTTCTATACAACTGCCATATATCTCCATCCAGTGTGTTTGATACGTCAGAGACAATAAAGATGAACAAGATTTACAAAATGAATTATATTTTAGAGTCTTCTGTGTAGCTTTACACTAAATAAAGCACAATAAAACTCCTGAGTCATACAAAACCTAAAACGTCCAATTCCCCAAACCGTAATTTAAAACTTCTGTTGTATTTCATGAACAGCTTCATAAGCACTAAATTTTCCCTCAGATGAGTATTAAAGACAAATATTTAAGATAAATTTATCATCGCTGTAAACTGCCAGCTTTATAAACTACTTTGAGAGATATCATAATGCCTAGTTTGTCATCCTAAGATGTTACCATGATTGCTCTACGATATTCAGATATGCTGCCTCTGCACAACCTAGAAATGCTGTTACAAATAACCACTATATAAAAAGTTTACAGAACACACATAGATCGTATACAGAGTACATAAAATGCAGACCATATTACTTTCTTTATTCATATTGTGTTGCATTACACCTACCTCGGTAAGTGTTTTGCAATGCAGAGTATATTAGCTTTGATGGTAGATACACTGCAAAGCAACTGAAAGGGTTTCAATGATCCTCAAGGTATGTACTCTATATAAAATACTAAAAATATATATGTGGATATATGTACATATATGCACACATATACATACATAAAATGAATGGCAATACATACGACATAACAGTGGGCAAGGTTACAGCATTGATCGGTTCTACCACTAAGAGCATTACCGTTAACACTTAAAATGACGAATGCTCATTATCAAAGAACCTGGAAATACCTGCAGGAAGTAGTTTATTGAGAAGTGTTGCTGTTTACAGTTCTTGTCTATTTAAGTTACCATGGGCTAACAAGTGAATCACACTATCTGATAAACTCCTTTTTTTTTTCCTGTCAGCAGTTCCTTAAATTTCCTGACTGATCTCTTCATTATATAAGCATCCAAATTCCCTAAGTTATATGGTAAAGGAAGCAGAATATTGGAAGACATTGGAATAACAAACTCTGAGGTTTGGCCTTTTTTTATTTTTAAAAATATTGCAGGGATTACCAGGATTAAATTCTGAAACTTTTTTTTTTAAAATAAATTTCATGCTATGCTTTGATTATACACCTATGTGCACACAGACATATGAATGCACATAAAAATACATGTTTTAAGTGCTCTAAGCTATATTTAACCTTAATAAAAATATTAAGACACACAAATGAGAGAAAATATAAACATACTTAGCCGAAGAAAATAAATACTTTTATAGAAACAACTGAAGTTACTCATCTATTTTCTGAAGAACAGAAGTGACTTTCCTCTTATTCTAAGTCAAAAAGTTCTTCAAACATATTATCTTCCTATTTCAACAATATGTACCCCGTAACTGAACTCCCAAACCACTGCAGGAATGTGTGGGCTTTTTACATTGTTTATTTTTAAAATGCAAAACCAAACACCTGCTGCGTAATCACTTGGTGCAACTTGACGACTTTTTCTTAACCGAGACTAGAGAAGTCCAGAACTTTCATGTCAAAGAGTTAGGTTCTATTTTCAGACTTTCATCAATGGGGAAGGATAATCGTTATATACTGACCTGAAAAGTGCAGCCATAACGCTTAAAACTACAGGTACTTGGGGCATTAATACATTCTGACAAATGTGCATTCAACTGCAATAGGAAAAAAATGTGAGTTTTGGCAAAAGACGTTTGCATGATAATGCTCAAAACATAAAGGGCACAGGTTATCAGGTTTGTATTGTGTGCCATTTGCAGAACATACAATAAACGTGTGTATATTTTCTCCAGTCTGACCTAAAGTGCAAATACTATAGATACACATATGTAAACCACACGCACATGCCAATACAGTATACAGTGTGATACATTTAATATACAGTGAAACTTCTACTAAAGACTACTTCAATAGGCAACCCAATTTAAAGAAAAAAGCAAACAAAAAGAATACACTCTACAATTATTTAGGTGATCTCATTTGACTTTAGTGAGTGACTAATCTTTTCTCAACAAATAATTTTTTACTGGTGTTCTGAGCAAGTCTTAAGATCAGTTTCACTGTAGTAAAGTACATTTTTTCTAATCCTAATTTCATGAAGAACCAATTTTTCAAAACATAACATGCAATTCTCTGTGCCTAAATTTTAACGGTTAAATTACACACACACAAAAAAAGACTGAAGTACTGCAGGAAACAGACAAAGAGTTTTAGAATAGGTGCAGTTAAGTAACTTTTAAAAAATGCAGTACACAGGACTAAAACTGATTAGTAAAATGCCTGCATTTTTCACAGATTGAGATTTATTCTAGTATCTCGGATTATTATGAGCACAGACCACTTTTCATTTAAAAATAAACCAATTCACAGAAGCATATACATATATACAGACAGCAGCCATTGCAGCACAGAGGGCAGCAGCTGGATGCAAACTGCCTAAAAGTTGGAGCAAAGAGCCATTTTTGGAAAGGATGGTGCAACAAACACTCTCTCCGCAAGTGTGTATTTCCCACAAAGCAGAGAGGAGCTAGAGTCTAGTTCCTCAGATGGCATCACTCTTTTGGCTTTCAAAAATCACATTTGAAATTCCCACACCATAACCCCACATGACTCGGCTCATCCACCTCTGTGGAAAGAAGTGGGGAACCAACTCTGCTTTGAATGTGTCACTCTGGAACAGACAGGAGTCTTTAAAATCTGATACCAAGATGGAAGCCATCACTCATCTCTGATATACACCTATTATGTTCTAAAATGCTATCCGCAGAAATTCACAGTATAGTTTCAAAAGACACGTGGTTCAGAAAAAAAATAAGACCAAATAAGAGAGAGACATGTGGTATAACAGGCTTTACAAGAATGCCACATTTTCAACTTCTCAAAACTAGAAGTCTGCCAAAGAGTTATGAATTAAACATGAAAAATTGCCTTTTATTCTGCAATAGGATATTCACTTGTTGTACACTCAAACTGTTAGGCAGGCATTTTCCCGTTTTCTGCATTAGAGTTGTTGTTGTCCCTAACCATGCAGCTACGCAATATATACATTTTCACAGTATGAGAAAAAAATTAAGCAACACACAGCAACAGATGATGCAGGGCAAGATGACTGTTTAAAGTGCTTTTTCCTACCAATGGTTTCAGAACCCAATTCTGACTATATGTGTAACAACCCAGGCTTTAGAGGGTCAATTCTTAATAGCACTTGGATATACCTCTTCTCAAAGTAAGTGCTGACGTCAAGATTTAAGAATACGGCCAAGTGGTCCAGAACCAGGATCTAAACTCTGAAATAAGCACTGATAGAACTGGCTCAGTATACATATTATCTCTTTTCTTAGCAGCTCAGATTCTCTTAATAGGTGCAATAACTATCATATATTTTATATTTCATTATCCTGGGGGAAAAGACTGCCCCTGTGTTTGGCAGGTGCCTTGTGTGCTATGACATGATTAATAATTTACAAGTGTAACTGAAAAATAGTACAAATCCAACTCAGGATGTCAGTATCACTGAAAAGAGAAAAGCTTATCCTCAGATCAGAAACTTAACTTTCCTTAAGTGAGGCTTACAGGGTGCTGAAGACTTAAATAAGCTCTTCCCCATCCTTGGTGAGTAAATTCTATTTTAAGGAAAAAATAACACACATCGACTTTGACATATGCTACTTCTATCTTTTAACGTACAAGAACGTGTATCTGTTCAAACAAGACAGGTTTTAATTTTTTTTTTAATCTGGTCTATATATTACTACAAGCTTCTACAGATTAAAGAGAAATTTGTATGCATTGTTGCATCTGGCTGTTGGAATGTTATACTCATATTACCCTGTATCTTACACTAATTCTTTGTCAGTTATTATTTTTCCCAAATTTAACAGATTTAATCATAATCCAAGTTCTTCCATTGAATGACTCTACACATTTATATGATTTTTCTAATCTTTACTAATTCTTGTCAATGTGCACTAAATTTTAATTCTCTATTTTTATTTTAATATAAGCTAACTACCCCAAAATGCTGCTCTTACTGTGCTCAACAAATGCTTCAAACGGGGGAAGTGCAAGGGAAGAGCCAGTAAAAATGAAAGCAGGAAAGACATGCGCTAATCTTGGGCAAACCAAGTGTAATAATGACACAAAACTAAGAAATTATTTCTTTTTAAATAGTTTTTCAATAAATCATTAAACTATTTTAGTGTTATCACACTTAACTGTGTGGTAGAAAAAGCTTTTCTTTAGATCTCACATTTTAATACGGAAATGGCTTCTGGCAAAATTCTTGCGAGATCTTACTAAAAAAACTATTTAATTTTTCAGCACAACACTGGGCATGACTTCTTACCTCGCTCCTCATGAGTGTTTTAACACTACATTTATGAGGACATGAAACCATGACACACGGGCAGTCTGTATCTTCATGTTTCTACAGAGGAAAAAGCAAACAAACCACAAATCAACGCTTACTCCAAAATTAAAAGGAGGACTTACCTGCAAAGAAAAGCATCCCACAGTAATTAAAAAAACACACAAATTTTTTTTTCAATGTTTATCCCAATTGTGCAGAGTAACTGAACTGCAATTGCTCAAACATAGCTTATGCTTGTGATAGACATGTTGGTATTTTAAAGCAAAAGGAAGGAGTTTCTTGTGTTTTCCCACACAGCATAAATCTATTTGCTTCCCATTTTATTGTTTTTACTTAGAGCAATGAAACTATAATAAAGGTCAAGTCTTCTTCCCCAACAATTATTCACAAAAATGAGTAAATTAAAATCCTTAAGAGCAAGCAGAACCACTGCAGATGTCCCTTTTAATGAGGGTATAGAGTGCGGGGAAAAAGCTCTTCAGAAATGTAAACTGCCCACTCTCAGAGAATCTCTTTCCTGTGCACAGATAGTCCCCTTCCAATTCTTTTCTAATTTTGATTCCCAAACATCTGATACCAAAATCTCACTGTTATGCACCAAAGTTCAAAGAGATGTTGAAATTTTATGATGAGGCTGGGCAGGCATTTTGATCTGAACCTAAATGATGACAGATACTTCAGGATAGATGTCAAACCATATCACCATAGGGAGGGAAGAAAATCAGGCCCAAGCTAATTGAATTTACATTACTTCTCAGTTTCTCTCAACAAAATGAAAAAACTGGAAAAAAAAATTCATTTCATGTCAAGTGACATGTCCCATTCAACTTGAAAAAAACTGTTTCATTGCTGGTACTTAAGAAAAGCAAAGGAAACAAAGGTCCAGATTTCCAAGACCGTTAGAAAAGGAAGAACAAATACCATGCCCTTGATGCCCAGTAATGATGTCTATTTTTCAAAAGAAAACCAAGACGTAAAGGAGACCCAAAGCTCTTAGGTGTGAAAGGCCCTGATTCAGAACTCTGCCATAAATCTGCAAATATTTGAAAACGTATACCTCCTCACTTTTTAAAACAGATCATCAGGTATGCTATTCTGAAGCAAGTCTATCTTACTTTCCTTCTTATTCATGCTCGTTCACTCCATGTAGCACACGTATACAGTCAAAGCAACAGAAGGAAGGAAGCCCAGGTTGCTCCTTAGCCCGAGAGCTGGTACAGCCTCCCAAAACATGGGGGTGAGGAGCTAACCTCAGTCCCTCCTCACCCGGACATGGACACCAAGCCAGGAGCAATGCTAACAGACTGACAACACCTCTCTCCAGGGTAACCTCTGTCAGGGTGACTGGTATTCTCCTGATAAGCCCTTAGGACCATTTCATCTCAGACTCAAGGAATGGACCCGGGCCACCTCATTCTATCATTGGGTTGAAGAGAGACATCACACGCTACTCTGCAGCTCTAGGGAGCCTACTGCCCTACAAACGCCTTTGATGGTTTAACTACAAAGCTAGAAAAATAATACTCTAACATTCATTCCCTCATTTTAACTCACTCTCTTCTCAAACCTGCCCAAACTATCCAGCAAAGGCTATGGCATTGGCTCTCAGTTCATGATAAGAAGGCAACACACAACTTCTCCTCAGACCTCTCTCCAGTCCTCTTCATTCCATATCCCAGGGCCCACCCACTGAAACCAAGGGGAGCCCTTTCCAAACACTTCAGGATATACCAGACTAATCTCATTCCAGGGGTAGAATCCTCTTCCTACCGACCAGCTAAATTCAGTCAGTCGAGCACACAAAGTCAAAAAGCAGGATATAACATGGGTAACACCACACGCGCAGACGGGGGCAAGGCAGGATGTTAACATGGCTCCCCAGAGAAGCCAGTGCTACGCTGGGAACAGGTCTGGTTCCAGAGCAGTGACAAGGGAGCAAGGTGACAATGTCTTGTGCCTTCCTCAGTGGCTGTCCCTGTCACCTCAGTGGCATTTTGGCCCACTTAGAAGAATCCGGTTTGCCTCGACAGGGTCTGCCCAGGACAGCCATTTCATGGCCAGGGTGGCAGTGAAGAGCCTAGGCCTAGTAATGCTGCCCTCCCACACCTGTAGGGCACCACCGCTGCCCGAGCATCCATTTCATAAGAGAAGCACTTCCAAGTAGTTTTGTGGATTATTCACAGAAACATACAGTAATTCAGAAGCATTTCAGGCTACTGATTTCTGTTTTAAAAACGCACCACCTTTGTCTGCCAGGAGTTATGGGATGGAAAAGGTAGCTTTGTGACAAAAACCCCCAACTTTTTCAGATGGTTTAAACAAAAGGAAAGAAATTAAGAAGCTAACTTGCCTAGAGGCAGTGCAGGCAAGATAAATGCAATCTAAAAAACTGCGTACTAACATTGTTAACTAAAGAGTCTGCCTCCAGCAACGGGGATTTCCTACCCCATGGGTCATGGGATTCTATGAAGACATGAACCACACATACTCCGGTAAAATTATTTTTGTTTCCATTTGCATACCTTTTTTCTCGGTACGTTCCCTCTATCTCCATTTTCAGTTCAAGTCACTGAGTCCTGCTTCAGTCATTATTACATTAGCGAAAATTTTAGGGCTACAGAAGCTAGAGATGAACTCGAGCTCTGGGTGACAAAACTCAAATGAGAAGTCAAAAGGAGCCTTTCATTCAAACATACAGTCTCATTAAGCTCCTGATTCTCATTACCAAAGTAAAACGAGGTACCATTTTCTCAGGCGACAACACATATAACCACCTGCATTTCTACAATCACTGAACTTTTAAAAATCTAGGCTAAAAAAAAAAATTTAAAATAGCAGCCAATTGCTAATCTTCTAATTGCAGAGCTTTTTGCACCCTTAAAGCAGTATGGAAGCAAAACTGTCTTTTTTCTATGTACTGAAACATATAAGCCAATGATAACATGAGAATATGTAACACTCCTTGGGAGAGTTCTGATTTACAAATGCATATTTGTTTAGAACTTTTAAGGACAGGTGAAAAGTGGTACCAACTTTAATACAATCAAAATAGTGACATCTCACCATAAACCTGTATTTTAACCTCTTTGGTTCTCTAGATAAGCCAATCCTATTACCTCTTAAAGCAACTCTGAATTCTACCACTTAAGATTTGGAGAACAATTACTTTATTTACAAACACTCTTTTCTATATTTCAGAGTAATATGCCATTCTTGCTTCCAGTGTGCATGGCTAAAACAGGTTTCACTGTGAATTAAAAATCTAAATAGACTAAAACTTGTCTCAGCTTCCGAATATCTTGAAAGGAAATCTTTGAACTAGCGGTACCTAAGTTGTCAAATCCATCATCACCTGATAAAAGAGAGAGCTCTTAAACTAAAACAAAGTTCTATATTGCTCAAAACCTAAGGATGATTTGAGACTCTCAAAAATTTAACTACATTGCTCCTATAAAAAGAAACTGCCTACAAGGAACCTGTAAGCATGTTGCTTAGATATGGAAATCCAGCTTGTACAACGAGACATATTTAATATTCCCTAGTTTTGTCTTTTAAGATACTATGCATTTTTTAATGTCACTCTTTGCCTCACATCAAGTCCCAGCCTAAAAAAAATTCTGCAAGAACAGCATCCGCATAACTAAATACAGTTTCACCTATCAGAATGTACAAGAATAAACACAGTGTAAACCTAATTTTCTCTGTGTATTTTCACATCTCAGACACCTTATGCTGGTAACACACAACTATTAAAGTACCAGCCCTTGCAATTATACACTCAAATAATTGGAAGCCAGACCTAAATCAGAACTTGGTGAGATTCCACCTACGCCTTTTGTAATGGCATCTCTGAGCAAATAATGTTTCTTATCACTGCGAGACTTCACCCTAACAAACAATACACAAGAACACAAGTGAAAATGAAATTCTTATCACTCTTACTATACTAAGAAGGTCTGAAATCCAGACTGTGAAACTATGGAAAATACGTAAACAGAATTAAAAAAAAGTTAGAATTACAGCAAGAGAGATTCAGCATAATACAGTTAAACGCAAAACAATGTAAATGCAGTCAAATTGCAATTCTGTGTGTGCAGCAAGACTTTCTTGACCTCTACTCTATACTTCAAACTCACAACATGCTGCTTTATCAGACAACCTACTTACATGCCAAGAACAGCAGTAACTTCGCCTAGGCCTGTCACGTACCATTGCTGATTACGCCAAGCCACAATTTGTTTTTACAGTCTTTCCTCCTTTCGTCTCGTAAGGGATCACACAGTACCCAAGAAGGGTTATATAGAAAGACACTACTTCTCCAGTCAATTGCTACGCTTACGCTTTTCCTGCACAACATTTGATTGTTATCATGGTAGTTGCATTTATTATATCAATTTAAGCAAAATTAAAATGCACAGCAAAAATTACTTTAGTACCAGTGTTCTGCAGTGGGTCTGATTTTTTTTTTTAAATGCAGTATCTGAACATCAGAAAAAAGAAAATGTTTCCTGGTCACTGCAGTAGCTGGGGGTTTTGCAGCAAAAAAAAAAAAAAAAAAAAAAAAAGGCATTTTGAAAGTCACCCTATTTTCTTTTTTGACTTACTAATTCTTGCTAAGGCTCTACTCACAGCTACATAGAAGCACAAGAAGAGTTATTATTCCACATTAATGTATGGAATCTTATTTTATATACACAAGAAAATACTGCACCTGCAACATAATCATTGGGACTTGGCTTTTACAGTATTTACAGGTTGTCTCCCGGTATTTACAGGTCTTCTCTACATGGTCTGGCAAATCTTTTCTCAGTATTTTTTCTTTGCAATCAGCACGAGGACATGAGAGTTCTTCAAACTGACAATCAGTTTTCAAATGCATCTGAAAGATAAAAAAAATAGTCATGTCAACAAAGTTTTGTGGATGTCTTCAATCCTTTGAGACATCACACATCAAGTAACTTCAGAACCAAAACAGGCATAGTCATTTTGTGCACTATAGTGTGCAAGAGCAAACACTAACAAATCTACTCAGGAAATTACCTAGACAGCAAATTTCACTGTATTACAGATGTACGCGAGCTACTTTTATGCTAAAAGCATACTATGACAGTCCAAAATTCCACACAGGCTATTTAAATAAAAGGTAAGCACTCTTTTCCAAGGTGTATTATTCCACATAAACATAGATGCTGCCCTAAAGCTATTTAAGTACCTGAGCTTGCTCATTCAAAGCAAACTTAAGTACCTACACATCTGACTGCAGACTGCTGTGTAGCCATGCCTTCTGACTGCTAAAATTACTGGGTTACCATTATGTTATACCTTCATGAATCAAAGCTACAAGTTATTTTGTACACGTCTGGAGAAGGCAAAGGTTTTAACTCCACGCATAAGCTAACACTTACATGAGAGGATTAAGACTGCTAAATAAAAGCAAAAGCACACCAAAAAGGAATTCAGATTTCTCACATTTGCAAAGTACACTAAGATTTTTTTTCCCAATTTTAGTTTTCCCTCCAGTTTTCATTTGCTTCATGCATTTACATTTCTGAGCTTTAGCGTCACAGTCACACGATTTTTGACTATAATTCCTTATAGCTCATCTAAAAGCTGAGTTTCAAAACAGTTTAACTCTACAGTAGATATAAATGAGATTAACCACTAGTGTGAGCAAGTCAAGAAATGGACTGGGGTTTTTTGATTTGCAGGATTTCTTCTCACTCTAACTCAAAAGGAAGCTTATGACTATATTAGATTACTTACCAGTAACTGACCCAAAGATAGTTGTTCTTTACAGCCCTTGTTTTCATTTCTGCAGTATATTTGAAGGGCAAGTAGTTCTCTCCTGCAACAATTATCTTTAAATACCTGAAAAATAAAAATAAAAAAATGGTATCATTTTAGAAATTTAAAACCACTCAAGAATATGCAACTGCAAATAAAGTAGAAGCCATGCAATTTGGCTATGGCAGTGTCATTTAATTTTAGCTTTATGTGCCAGAAAAAATCCTACCATTCAATTTGTCTTGAATGTGCACATCACAGATTCCTCCACTATGAAGCAGCCCAGTGAAAGAAAATATTTGGACAGATGCTCTACTACTGTTTCCCTTTTACTATAAATACAATAAAGGAAAGGTACTAAATTTTTTGCTATTTGCTTGCCAATAATTGACCTGCATAAGCTAGAACGCTCTACAACGTTTGGGAAACTGGTGTATTAGGCGCAACACCGTTAAGACAAAACAGAGCCAAAGCTCAGCAGGTCAGAGAGGAAGGATTTTGTGGAAGGCAGTCCCACAATGACCGGTTAGTTGGAACATCTCCTTGCACTTCTGCGGTAACACATAATTAAAGACATTTTCCAAGGTCTTAGACTGGCGGAAGGTTATTATTTCACAGATAAGCAGGCTTTAACTATCTCTCCATTTTAATATTTATAAGCCTTCCAGCATATTTTGCCTGTAATAGAACTGCAAGAAGCTAGAAATAGAGAGCTTGGGGTTTGGATTCTTCACCTTTTATGGGTAATAACCCATAACAGATACAGAGACAGCACAACTGCACTCTCAAGAAGCCCCATCGCTAAGGGCAGGAACTGGAGATAAGGACTGACGACCATTACAACTATTTTGAAGCCCAAAACAAAGGGATAAAAACTTCTGGTTATTTTGCAAGTGCTTTCACAACCATTAAGAAGCAAGCCCAACCTGTGACTACTTCTCTGACAAACAGAGTTCTGCGATGCCGCGTATACTGCAGGGTTACTGTAATTACAGAATGATTCTGAATACTAACGTTTAACAACAACAACAAGGAATTATGATCAGATCCATCCACAGTGACTACGAATCTATCCCTAGTATCAGCGAAAAAGGAAATGCTGCAACTGTTCTCATCCAATCTCATCTGACACAGGTCACTGATTTCTGTTTAAACTTCACATATGCATCTGAAAAGTAATCAATCAACAAATCTCATCTGAATAATCCATTTCCAGAACCGCAGTATTTTTTCCATAGTAATTCACGTTGTTACTAGGTGCAAGTTTTGCCCACTGAAGTTAACGTAAAAAGATAATTTTTAAACAGTTTGGCCAAGACTGTCAAAAAAATTCTTCAGTGACTTTGAACATCAGCATTCTACGGGAAGAGAGAGGTTTCCAGTTTCATGAAAATCATGGACTTGCACAGTTAGTCTTATATGTGTATTTAATACACACTGCCCTTCATGTCCTCCTCCTATTTTAGAGATATTTGAAATTTCACAACAAATGTACATGATTACATGTATTGGAAGCCAAAAAGTCAGGGTTAACACAAATAAAATAGGCATCATGGTTATTGGTCTGAGCTCCTGGAGAACCCATCCACGTAAAAACTGGAATACGCTGAGCACTTTTCAGAGAACTATTTTGTGTTAAGACAAGGAGAAATTAAAGTACCCATTAACCTTTTCTTGAGAATGGTAATTACTAGTAGTATTTATTTAGGCATTATTACATTATTATTATACTATACTATTATATTATACTATTATTATAGACTACTATAGACTACAAAGAATTTACTAAACAAAAAACATCTAACGTAAAACCTAAATAAATCACGTACTAAGTCAAAAAGAATTTTCTCTACCCTCAACTTTTCAAAGGCAACACAAAGTTTTGCTGTGAAAAAAATACTAAAGAGGGTATCAGTGAAATAACTTATCCATATAAGATGACTCCATTACAGTTACTATTAACTCCACACTGCTCTGGTTCCAGCGTGTTTCACAGAACAACACACTGTAAAAACAGATTAGTGAAACAGCAGCCACTGGTCTGGAGCCAAATCAGAAGTAAGGTTTGCCTACACCTGTGACATCTCTGCATCTACAGGAGATAGAACACTTCCCATCTTCCAAGTTGATGGGAGGACAACTGCAACGTGTTGCTGCAGCTCCCAGCTATGAAAACAAGCTGTGACACCCAGCTGGATCACTAGGGATAAGGCTGACATTGTTTTCTACCATGTGGGTAACAGGAAAAATGAGCTGTCGTCTTATATAAAATACATGGTTTCAGTTTTATAACAAAACTATCTTCCTCAGGTAGCTTATTAGGCTTATGAAATAATTACCACAAAGCAATAACACATCTTATCTGTGCCACACAATTCAATACTCTTGAGTAAGAAACAATTTTAACAATACCTTATCTTTTACTATGCTTTCTTGACACGCTGTACATTTTGGACTAGAAGAACTGCAGAAAAAGAAAACAGAAAAACTATTTTAACTCATCTGAATTTTTGTAGTACAAAGATTTATGTTTGGCGTCGCGGTTGGGAGGACGGTCTATGTCGCCACCTGGTGACATCCCGCCACAGCCCAGCGCCTGGCCCGGGGAGGGGGGGCTGGGCTCAGGTGCTCCTTGGCCCCACATCGCGCCGCTTTCTCCCCCTCAAGCCTACAGCCAGCAGCAAACCTGTCACATACACCCCCCCAGACCCCACTGGCTGGTTCCCTGCCACCAGAGCTGTTTTGGGGGCAGGCCGGGGCGGGGGGGGGAAACGCCGTCCTTATCGTTGTAGATGCACCCCAGGAGCCTTCCTTCATCTCCCTGGTGGAGCCCCGGGGGGGACAGCAGGCTGTCCTACTCTGCACCGTCGACAGCTTCCCACCCTCCGACATAGCCCTGCACCGGGGTCGCGGCCACATGCCCCTGGCCTCCACATGGGGCCTGGCCGACCCACGCTTCACCATCCAGGTGGCCCCCAACTCCCTGCGGGTGGAGATGGAGGGGCTGGAGCTGCGGGACACAGGGCTCTACATCTGCTCGGCCAACAACAGCTACGGCACCGTGTCCTCGTCCCTGCACCTGGAGGTGGGAGGTGAGGGCAGCCCTGAGCTGTGGTCATGGTGACATCTGTGTCAGGATCGCGGGTTCCTCTCCTGTGGGACCATGGGTTTCAGGAAACTTTCAGGGGGTTTGGGGTGGTGTTGTCCTGGGCAAACCCAAGCCCTGGGTACCCCCTGACTCTTCGGCCTCCCTCCTCTCCTCAGGGGTGACAATCAGGGTTGAGCCCTCGCCAGAAGTCCCCGAAGGCACCACAGCCACCATGACCTGCTCAGCCATCCCTTGGGTGGGGGAAGAGGCCAACTACACCTGGTACAAGAACAGCCGGTGGCTGCAGGAGGGACCAGCTGGCTCCCTTGTCCTCACCCGTGTCTCCAGCACCGACACCGGCTCCTACCACTGTCGGGCGAGTGGGACAAGGGGCAGCACTGCCTCGGCCATGCTCAGCTTCAGCGTGCTCTGTGAGTGTCCCCCAGCCCCTTGTGGACAGGACACTGGGCAGGATGGGGTGCAGAGCCCCCGACATGTTGGGTGCACCCAGCTCAGCATCACATGCGTCCCATTCACATGGTCCTGCTGTAGCAAGGGGGCCTCTTTCCTCTTCTTCCTCCTCTCCCTGTCCTGCTCCTCTACCTTTGGACCTGGGAAAGAAGATGTTGGGGTTTTGTCTAGCAGTGGCTGCACATACCCCTTGAAAGTCAGATGAGGAGCCAACATACTTCAGGTTGGAGGGGGTGTGTCTCCAGCTGGTGGGGAGAAGCAAAGGGCAGGAGAGGGTGTGAAACCACCAGCCCCAGGCTGGATGAACTGGAGCTGATCCAGACTGGAGGAGGGGTGCAGCAGGCAGCCCTTGGTGAGGGTCTGAGCCAGCTTTGGGGGAGGTCCCACAGCATGGCCCTCCTCCAGCCCCATCTCTCCCATGCAGACTCCCCCCGGGATGTGTCCATCAGCACCTTCCTGGAGAACCGCAACGGGCAGGTGGGCATCGTGCTGTGCACAGCCGATAGCCACCCAGCTTCCACCATTGCCCTGTACCGCCGTGGCCGCCTCCTGGCCTCCAGCCTGGCCCCAGCCACCATGCCGGGGGTCCACGCCTTCCCCTCCCATAACACCCTCCGGGTGGAGCTCGGGGCTGTGGGGCAGGAGGATTCAGGGGAGTACACCTGTGTGGTCAGCAACCCCCTGGGCAACACGACGGCCAGTGCCTACTTCGACGTGCACAGTGAGTGGGGGTGTCCTCCCCCTTGGGGTGCTGTGCTGGGGCTGTGGGAATGGTGGCAGAAAGGTGATTTCAGAGCAGTGGGGGTGATCAGCAGAAGTGGGTTGAATAAACCATGAGTCTTTAGGTGGGCAGGAGAAGAGAGAGGGTTTTACTGCGGGAATTGGGTATTTCCTTGCAAGGAGATTTTTCTCCCAAAACATCCCAGGTTGGGTTTTATGAAAGGGCTAAAAAAGCGCACAGAAACAGAAAATTGAGTTGAAAGCTGTAGAGTGATCAAAAAGGTGAGGAGGAATTGGCTTGGGTTTGACGAATGTCAAAACACGCTGCTGCTGCTTGTCGCTGTGCTGGGTGACTCCCCCTGCACTGCCCGTCCCTGGGTGCTGGCAGGGGACAGGACACCATCCAGCCTGGGGTGACACACAGAAACATGCCAGCCTGTTCTCCCCATTGGTAAAGGGGACAGTGACGCAGGCAGGGGCAGCCAGGAGCAGTGAGTGTCCCTGCCTGGTCCCAGTGGGGTCACAGTACAGTGCCATGCCACCCTGTGACCCCCTGCAGTGTGTCCCGGACCCATTGACGGGCTGTCCCCAGCCCCAGGGACCTGGCAGTGGTGCTGAGGGGTGTCCCCACCTGCAACTGGCTGTCACAACCACGTCCCTAGTGTCTCTTTCACCTCTCATGGAGAATCCCAATGGCCAGGAGGATCCCATGTACACTGACCCCACACCAGGGCCACGCTGAGGCTGTGGCCACAGGGGAAGGACCAGGGGGAGCCCCCATCCCTGCAGGACTCCCTGACCCTGCTCTGGTCTTGCCAAGCCGGCATCCCTGGTGCCAGCAGGGATCTGCCCTGTCTCCCCTCTGCCCGCAGCTCTCAGCCACCTCCTGGCCTTCACCGTCCTGGCTGGGCTGCTGATGGCCGTGATCTGTGTGGCTGCCCTGGCCCTTCTGGCTGTGAAGCTGTGGCCCAGGTAATGTCCTCAGCTGGGATGAGGAGGGGAGGGATAGGGACCCTGGGCTGAGCCAGCCCCTAGTGGGAAATGTGAGTGGCAACTTCCTATCCTCCCATCCAGGATGAGGAAGTTTCGGAACTGGTCCGGTGCTGAGGACACCTTCGAGCTGAGAAGCAAACAGGAGCAGGCACAGGTAGGGACATTGGTGAGGCCAGATATGAGGACCCCCCACCCCGAGGTCCTGGGGCATCCCCGTGGGGGGGGGGGTCTGTGGGGTGCACTCTGCTGTAGAGCATCTCAGCGATGCCTCGGCGTGGGGCTGGGGGATGCGGGTCCAGGCTCACACACACTGGCCAGGATCTGGTCCAGCCAGGCTGCTATATGATGCCACCACAGCTTTGGCTTGTTATTGCTGGAGCTGGCGAGAGGGCAGGAGGGGCAGAGCCTTATGAGGACCAGAATTAGCCCTTGCAGGCTCATCCCAGAGGGGCTTCACATTGCTCGTGGGTGCTGACCTCTCAGGGAGACGCTCTGGATGCTCCCCTGGCCTCGTGGGCTCCAACATGGCCAAAGTTTCCCCAACTAGCCCCTAACCTTTTCCAGGTGGATGGAGCTTCTTAAGCCAATGGCTTCTTTGGCCCAGGAGCAACTGTAGCAGGTGGTGCTGGAAGCGCACAGCCTCATCCTGGCTGGATCCAGGCAGGCCACGCCATCACTCCCCATCCCCAGGGTGGCAGAGCCACGGCTGAGCTGGCAGACACCACCCTGGGGACAATGCAGCCCTGTCTCCATCCCCTCACAGCTCCTCCTGCCCCTCTCCTGCCCTGCCATGCCCCTCGTCCTTTCCCCACCGTGGATATTGTTCTCACGCTGGGCACGGTCTGTGCTCACCATGGCACGTGGTGCACCACATGTGCCAGGCACCAGCAAGCTGTGACGGCTCAGGGCTGCTCTCCAGCAGCGAAATCCTGGAAAAAAGTAATCTCCTGGTGGCAGTGGAAGCCTGGGGGAAGCCTCTTCATTTCCGTTGTCCTTCTGTCCCCCCCATCAAAGCCACCCCCAGAGTGCTGCCCGCTGCGGTGCTACGCAGCCCCTGTGCCGGGTGTCCCTGTGCGCTATTCCTCTGTCTGGAAATAAAACCCGGAGCAACATGCAGCCGGTGTCCGTTGGGATGAGCTGGGAAGGATTTTGTTGCCCTGGTTTGGGAAGTGTGGAGAGCTGGGGGGGACCAGGCAGCCGTGGGGCTGGGCAGGGCTGATTCGCCCAGAGACTCCCCCATGTTGGCTTGTGATGCCTTCCCCGCTCTCTCCTCTGTGTTATCCCCCAAAGCCAGCCTGCGGCCACTGCGGAGCAACGGCTTGCTCTGAGGACGGGGCTGTGGGGCAGATGGGAGATCAAGGATGTGATGCTCGGAGACAGCCCGTGGTCACAGAACCCCATTTTCCTGGCATCTGCCTTGTCGGCCTGTTGAACAGAGGGCAGAGGCGTCCCCTCAGTGCCTGGGAAGAGGTGGGGGATGAGGAGGAACCCTGTCCTGCCAGCTCTGTGCTGCCAGAGGGGAGCTGGGGCTGGGGGCCGCAGGAGGGCTTCGCTTGCACAAGTTGCAGCCCCCAGTGAGGAAGGCGGCTGCTGGGCCATGTCCCCTCCCGGCCCACTGCCGTTAGATGTCACTCTGCGGCCACCTTGCCGCTGGATGCTGCCAGACAGGGACTCGGCCAGGGATGTGCAGCTGGCCAGTGCTTCGGAGGATGGAGCTGGAGCTTCCCGAGCATGGCTTGGGGGCTCGGGGGTGATGCTCCACTCACGTGGGAGCTTAATCCCCCCTTATCCGCCTGTTCTCCTGCTCCTGTTCGTCTCCCTAAGCAGTGTGCTGCTGCTCCCGTGGGCCGTGGGTGAGATAGCCATCCCCCCCACCAGTCAGTCATCCCCCCACCTCTCCAGTTCTCCACACTCAAACCTACTGAGTTACCAGCCATATTTCTAGCCAATCTCCCTCTCGCTCAGTTCTCAGCATCGCACAGACCCTCATCCTCCTCAGGTGCATCCTTCTGGTGCTCCCAGTGCTGGGGGTCCCAGTGCCATGTCTCACTGGTGGGGCAGCCTCTTCCCGGGCATGAGCAGGACGAGACAGGCAGGACAGTCCCCTGGGTGCGGGGCTGGTGGGACAGCAGCACTCCAGGGAAGGAGTCTCACCAGCAGACGTGCAATATCCCCTTGTGCCTGTGCCCAGAGTGAGACCAGGGGTCCACTTAGCTGGCAGGATGGCTGTCTGTGGAGAGGCTGTCCGTCCCCATCCCTGTCCCCATCCCCATCCCTCCCGCAGTCCCCAGGGCAGTGCATCAGGACCAGGGCTGGTAACAGCTGGACACGGTAGAGCAGGGAGGGTGTTAGGGAACCCCCTCCAGCAGCCCACCCCTGTGCATGCTCGCTGGGGTCTTTCAGGGAGGAAGGACAAGTCTGGGACATGGTGCCCCATGTGAGTGCAGGGCAGTGATACCTCCCCCTGCCCACGGCTCCCTTACCACCAGGGGCTCCCAGCCCCAGAAAAATGCCCATAAAGGAACACAAGACAGTAGAGGGGTTGGGAGAGGGGGGCTGAGCAGCCATGGGGACAGCCCACCTGCATCTGGTGGAAGGTGAGTCAAGGAGGAGATGGAGCCAAACCCTTCCCTGGGGAGCACAGGGACAGGACCAGGGGGCAAAGGACACAAGCTGCAGAAATCAAAAGCCCGATTTGATATTAGGAAAAATAATCCTTCACTGGGATGGGGACCTGAGGGCCTGGCACTGGCTGGAGACTCAGTCATGGCTGCGGGGGATGGTGCTGGGGACCCAGTTGGTGACCAGGTCCCCTGGCTTTGGAGCAGCCATTTATAAGCATTTGGCACAAGCTTTCCAAAAGCAATTCCTGCCAGCAGGTACCTGCTCCACCACAGGGATGGCATGTTTACACCAGCCAGGGGCTCATGCAGCCTATTTTCTGCACTGGGAGATGGACACACCAGTTTTGGGGGGGTTGTCCCATACAGTGACCCTCGGGTGCACTCCCCCAAGTGCTCTGCAAGGCCCTGGGCTCTCAGAAAGAGGGGCTGGCTTTGCTCCCACAGACTCAGCTCGTGTCTCTGTGTGCTCTGGGGACAGGGATGGGATGGGATGGGATGGGATGGGATGGGATGGGATGGGATGGGATGGGATGGGATGGGATGGGATGGGATG
>JAOXNO010000041.1:11573691-11614123 GCA_028565335.1 Limnodromus scolopaceus | reverse complement strand
AGAAAAAGAAAACAGAAAAACTATTTTAACTCATCTGAATTTTTGTAGTACAAAGATTTATGTTGATTAGTCACTTAGTTATAATTATTCAATATATTTTAAAATCATTAAAAGTGGATACAGTTCATTGTAATGAGATGACATGGTGTTATTTCCAAAAATTGAAGCAGCAAGTTTTCTGTGGACAGAATCTGGCATTCCCAAGGAAATAAGACCACCACAAAGCCTCCAGCCAACTGTGCAGTGGTTTTCTTCAAGGCGGCAAAATTCATTCCCTATCTCACAGAATGCATGTGATCCACAATTTTCGTCCCTTCTCAATCTATCTGCGCAAACAGGCAAAATACTGTCTCTTCAATTACCCAGTCCTTTTTTAAACACCACCTAATTAAACTTCACTTTCTCTGACAATCAATTAAACATCATTTTAGGGTAAAAAAGTATTTATGTCCATCTCCTTCAAATCTGTTGTGGTTTTAGCAACTGTTACAGATCCTTCCTCCCTCCTTTATCTGAACTATTGCCTTGTAGGTGCTTTGACAATCTAATTACCAAATCTGGTGATCTCTTAGACATCAGGTAGGTTGAGGAGCAGAGCACTCTGTGGACAGAAACTGAACTGGAGCGTTCCTACAGCTGCTTCTGACTCTGACCTGCTAGGTGTCATAGCATAAATCCCTTCGTTTCTTTTTAGCTCCTTTTCCCTGTGTAAAATGGGGATAGTCACACTGGTCTCCCTTGCAAAGCACTAAGATATATTAATGAAAAGCACTAGGTAAAAGCGAGGTAAATTCTTTTGTAAAGCAACTCATTGACAGGCTACATAAATTGTGGCTCCTGCAGCACTGCAAATCAACGTGAAAGGCTGAATAAGTTTGATTATGTTGTATTATCAGTATGGTTATTTCAAACCATCTCACTGGCTTCTGCTCCTTGAATTAACCACTCTGTGTCTCTCATTTCTGAGCATCTTAACTACCTTGCAGCTTCAATATCTAATATTTTTCTTAAGTAACAAAAAAAAAATAGAAGGGAAACTAATCTACTTGAGGGCATATAGTGTTTAATACAATGTCATGCTTCCCTCGCTTTTACCGAATTCACTCAAGCATCCCAATTGCTCTTCTAAACTACTACTGCATACTGAGCAGGCATCTTTGCTGCGTTATCTACACTGACTCCCAATTCCTTGTCCTCAAATAACCCTGGAACAGAACCTGCGAGCATGTAATCACCATGCATGCGCAGCAGCATATCAACACTGAATGGAAAGGTTTTGTGCCAAATACAGAAATACTATAAACTTATTTTGCTTCCAGTTTTACAGCACACTTTTTATTTCTCACAAAAAAGGAGCTGTAAATTTAATTTTAATAAAGGATTTGTTTGCAACAAGCACTTAAATATAGTGAAATAACTCGAATGAAAGAGCAGTGTGGTAGATGGTCTTAACCATGTGTCCTTTTCAATAACAGACTGTTTGGAAAGTCAGAAAGGTAAAATTACACATATTCGAGCTGCACTGTAATAAGCACATGTGCGTGTCTCACAGCGGGGAAGGAAAATTGCCCAGATTCCAGCAATGCCAGAATTGTTACTGTTTTAAGATTGTTAAGGATCTGCTCGGTCCATCTGCACACATCCAAGCATGGCAGGTGTTTGGTTTTCTGCAGACACTGTTATTAACCATGTAAGAGTCTTCCAAAAACATATACTCAGAAAGAAATAACTGCATTTCTTAAATACAAACTACACCTCACCTGAAAATGCGTATTGAAAGAAAAGTTGGTGAGGTTTTTTTGCTGTTGTTGTTGTTTTAAATTCAACACGCTGTAGCACAAAACCTACAGGAATGGATTAGTGAGCTATGGACCCTTTGCATTTTCGCCCAGTACAGAGGTTACTCCTTACCATGAGACAGAGTAACATAATATCCTCCAACCTATTTTTTCACACTGCAGGTAGTCTTGATTTATATCTACCTGAGATGACAGTATTTCCAAGTGAAATACAAACTAGGTATAGTTTATATGTCAGGATGGTAACAAAAAGTAAACAGGAGATCACCAAGACCTTCCAAAGCCAAATCCCCTCTCTGCTAGCAGTCCAGAAAGCAACATCCAGTGAGTCAACCTCTTCTGTATGTCTGCTTTCCCAGTAGCAAATGGAAATATTGACTGCTTATTTATCCCAGGAGATTAAAGCTTGCAGAACGGTCTCCAAACATTAGACCACGTTTTAAAGTCACACTGCTGAATACAATCAGTAGCAAACACATCAAAGTTGAGAGGCAAAGAAATATACTTCTACTGATGCACAGATACTTCTTAAAAGCTATATACTCCTTGAATGACTGCACTTTTATTCCTACCTAGGCTGGGAAAGATTGCATCTCTCAGCATTCATTTCATAACTTTCACTCGCACACTTTGCACTCTGGCCCAAACATCTCAGTAATGGAGAAGCCAGCCTCCCTGACCCTACTGGAACCCACAAAACATAAAGCCGCAGGATATGCGGCTAGCAGAGTTACAGGGAAAGGAAGCTCCACAAGCAATTACATTTACCCCAAGGGTCCCACCACTCAACTGTAAGGCTGGGTCTGCAGCTAGGTTAGGAGCTATCGCTCTAAGGATCCTCTGCAGGCTCACTTCCTTACACAGCCATGATTTACTGAGTGTATTTTACACCAAAATAACCATGTTAGTAGCCACATGAAATAGCTACTCAGTCTAGGCTCCACAGGCAATGTGGAGCAGTCTAGGCTAACACATCACTACGTGGGATTAAACCACTTTAACAACCGTTTCAACCGTACTGATGGAAAGCTTAGTTGCCTCGTCCCGACCTAGAGCAGAACACAAATGTTTGCACCAGCATATGGATTAACACATAATCAAGCAACAAGCAGAAGGCTGCTTTGAGCCAGGGCATTAGCTTCATGTATTCCTAAAACTACAATGGTGTCTATGCTATTTTCAGCGGTTCACAAGATTTAAAGATACCGACCCGTTCCATCACAACGAAAAACATACCTTAGCAAGGCATTCATGCAGGTCTCGCAGAATCTGTGTCCACATTCAGTCTGTTTAGGATTGCATAAGATGAGGTGACATTTTTCACATTTATACTTATCTTCCACGGCATTTACAAATTTCTCTTTGTAGCCGCCTTGCTCTGGAACATAAATCGATGCTGAAGGACTGCGATCAGGATTGGCTCTTTGTTGTACCATTTCTACAGATAAAGGGGGTTCTGTCTTCTTACTGGTGTCCATGCTCTAAGATAGTTTCTGTGAAGCAAAAATGAGAAAACTTCTGAGAACCGAAGACCTCTTTTTCCATTTAAAGAAAACAAATACAGCATCTCTGAGAGACTATGTAAAAATGGAAAGCTCTAAGAACAGATGTGTCTCCACACATCATGTGAACATAATACATACATAACCGCCTAAGTACATTAAGCATGGCAAATCTGTAAAATAGTCTACATTTTTCAAAGGCTCTAGAAGGTCAAGAATTAAAACCTATTCCTTAAAGCAAAGTGTTAGTTATGGACATCACTCTAGGAACAAATAAGAATGGAGTGCATATTCTTCCATTTCTCTCTCTGAAAAACGTCCTCAATATTGAAATTATACCATTAGAGGAGCCAGTGAGGGGTGTAGTGGAGAAGGTGCACTGGTACGGTAACACACATGCTACTGTAAAAAACACACAACCATCAGTGTCCTCCACAGGGTATCTGGAATCTACACAGCTCCACTACCAACTTCACCTGTCTATCCCAGGCCGTAGCAAACTGTAAGACACGCTGCTTTAGGTTTGTTGTAGAACAGAACAACAGGTTTTTACTTATTAACACTTTCCAACCTTCTCATCACACATCCCCACATCACCAGTGATGCAAGTCTAATTGGCAGAGGAGAAAGGCCTACGTAACATGGCCACTTGACTAGTACACCAAGACTAAGCACAAATGACAGGCAGCTGAGAAAATAATTAATACAGCTGAAGACTGAATTATAGTATCTATTATCTTGGACTGTGTTTCTTCTAGGTCAGCATGCAAAGTATTAGCAGAGCAACAGAAGAAAAATACCTCAGGTTCAACCCAATTTCAATAATGCCCTTGCTTATCTTATAGCCAAACAAGTGTAAGTGGTCTTAAAAAACCTTCGCACATGAAGGAGAAAGCACAGTTGGAGGATAAAACACCTATTTACATAAGAGAAATGCCTGGCTATTGAGAAGAGAAAGGCATACTTCAATTCTCCCTCCATATTAACTGACACTTGAAATATAAACCTATTCCTCTGCTCCACAGTTGCCTCAACCACTACAGTTATAATTCAACTTTAAGCAGAATGAAGAAATGAGACCCGGTTCATTTCTCAATTTCAGAAGTATGTCCATCAATACCACAAAGAGCATCAAATGGTTCACATCCCAAAACTGCAAACTTTGTACACCATCTTCCTTCGCCATACACTTATCTTCCTTTGCTAAGCCCAAAGCAAGTACTTGTAATTAAATGTATTTTCTTGTAGATCATTTCTGCATCTATACTTTTTGGTATACAACTCTCCATGGAGATTAAACAGACAAGGAAATATCTTTCATTTCTGATGCCAACCGTTATTTCTAAAAACAAAAGACAAAAGTCACTGCAACTCATTGTTGCTACCATTTCGCGTCTTTACATCAGCTGAGCAAGGGTAGAGGTGTTGAATGATGAAACCACACTTCAAAGCCCCCTTTCCCTAGAGGAAAGACTCCCTGCATCTTCATCAAACACAGGGAGAGCCCAAAGAAAGCACCCTCATAACTCAGTACATAGATCTGATGATTGGGTCTTATTCAAAACCACCAAAAAAGAAAAGAACAAAAAACCCCAAATAAACCAGTTTCTACACTAACTGAAAGAGAAAGAAAAGTGTGGTCCATAATCTGAATTAATGTCTGCCTGTTCCTTGTCTATTTCTCAAAGACTGCAGAGACTTGGTAGAAAATTCAGAGGCTGTAACCAGCGCACAAGGACTGAGACGTGATGCTGAGAACAAGACTGTGAGAGACAAGGAGGTTAAGAGAAGTTCCACGCGTGAGAAAGGACCACAGTTGATGAAAGCAGGTCTAGCTTTCGCAATTGCCCAAGACATGACTGCCACTACTGAACATCTGTGGCTGGACAGAGAGGAACCCAGTCATGAGCTTAGGACTTTGGCGCTTTGCTGCAGTTGTAAAAGAAAAGGAGATGAGCAAGAGAGGGGAAAAAAGTGCAACTCCATAAGCATCCCAACTGGTGAAACTCAGTTATCTATGGATTTGCTTCTTGTGAGTGACTGTGGGGAAAGCTTCATTTCAAGCTTGTAGTTTAGAAATCTCTAAACATTTTCAGTTCTCTGATTTATAATTTGTAGATAGATATTAATGCCTCTTTTCCCTTTGCAACTGTATGGTTTTTTTATCATATCCAAGACCTCTACCATTCTGTCAACCCTTGAAGTTAAAAGCCAACCTCAAGCATGCTGACTGCTAAGAACACCACAGGGAACGTGATTTTCCTTAAAATGCCAGAATAAAACAAGGCATGGCCTGATTGCGACCCTCAAAAGAAATTCAGAAAAAGAGGAACTAAAAGAGGTGCTGACAGGAGAAGTGGCAAGTCAAGAGAGAACAAAATTCCTGAACTTTTAAGTCATACAACACAACTACTGAATGTCTGTTTCCCTGTTCGGTTTCTTCCAAATCGAAAGAAGCTAAAGATGATTAGAGATGTGAGGTCTTCCAACAGGATGATTTCTTCAGGGAAACTGAATAATTAGTCACAAGGAGGCAGGCGAGAGGAGACAGGAAAGGTAAGAAAGAGAATATTCAAGATTTAACTGAGAAAGAGGACTGAGTATCAAATGAGCAGCAGGTGAGAGTTTCATAGAGATATGAAAGCACTCAGGGGCTGGACCATCAGCTGGCAAGAGAGATTTCATACCAAAATAAACTGCACAGGGCTCCACAGGACTCCACTTTGGGAATTGACAGATTGGATATCTAGTCACAGAAAACAACCAGAAAGCACACTGATAAATAAAATTTACTATGCAATATGCCTAACAGTCAGATTTGTGTGCCTGAGCTTTTATATTTCTGTTTTATGAACAAGTACGTCAGACCAGAAAAGCTAAACAAGCCCAGCACCAGAACAGCCAGCTTGGTGAGGAATGCTCTTCCACAATACTCTGAACAGCGAGAATTTTCTTATGCAGCAAAACCAGGAAGCCATTCATGAAGTACTGTAATAAAACACAACAGAAAACTGAACTTAAAAGAACACCAAAACCTCTTTTCTTCCAACGAAAGAGCTGTCTTTAACAAGGGGCTGGGGAGATGTGATGTCTATCGAACTGCACACACAAATCAAACTACCATATGCACAGAGCGATGCCCTCACACGAGTTACGTGCTCATGCACCTGGATATGGCATCAGTGGTGAACCCAAGTGCAGATAATACAAACATTTCAGCTGCCACCTTTTTGCAAACAGCTTTCTGTTATGGTTTACATACCACTACAGGGTGTCATCTGCAACGTCGTCTTTTCCTTTCCAGAAGTCTTTAACAGCAGGACTCAGATTATACCCCCATAATCAGGTTTCAAACTGCCAACAAGAAGCAATTTTCCAGTCGCACCTCAGTAAGACACTGTGCACTTGGAGCCGCGAAGATAACACGCTTCCAGAGGGCCGGGAGAGGAGCCTGGCTAGAACACTCAAGATAGGCCAGCTCTGGTGGGGGCCTCCAACTCCTAAAGGCACGGCAAGCTGCCACCAAGTCAAAGACTCTGGTTCTTGTTCACAAAGTTAATATTTTAACTCCTAATTCACCACTAGCTATTTCTGAAGCTCCAGTTTCTTATCCCTGGGAAAAAGCATCACAGGAATATGACTTATAGATGTCTTTTAAAACTGTTAAATCTTGGACAATCACCTTTCAGGACAGATAAGCACATAAAAAGCGCCTCAGTCACCAAGGTGGGTCCTGTCCACTGTTGATTACATTCTTTCAGCCACCTCTCCTGCAGCCAGCATATGGCTGTATTCATGCTTCTGCAGAGTAACAGGAGCAGAGATTGACCTGGTCCTCAGATGGGTGACACTGCTTGCTCCTGTGTGTCACATCTCACCAAGCTCCCTTGTTGTCACTGCTCTTGTTCACCGCAAGCGGTTCTCAAGTGCCTGAGGCTGGACCTCAGTTAATATTTCAGGCTGTATAAACTGCAGTAAAGGTTAGAAGACTTTGTTGTTAGTTAACTGATACTAACACCAGTAGAGAGGGTTAGAAACTGGAAGCAAAAGTGCTTTTACCGACAAAGACGTTCCAAGAATTAGAAAGCCTGGGAGTTCCCATACAAAAAGCATTGTGCTCTTTCCTTGTTTGATCACGGATGCTGTTCTCACCACAGAGAGGGCAAACATCCTAGAAAACTGCACTAGTGTTCTGTATTATATCACATATAATTTTTTATTTGCTCTTTGGGAATAAAACAAATTTGCAACATAGAAATACAATAAAGCACCTATAAGGCCTCAAAATTAATTCTCATTAAAAAAAAAAAACCAGGAAAAAAAACCCCAACAACTCTTACACAATCTAAAACACCCGCCAAAATTGATTGCAAAAGGGACCACAAGATTTAGCACCTCACAAGTTCTGCATGAAGACAGTTTCAATGTATTGACAATACAAAGCAAATAAGCACTTGCCAAAGTTTTAAAATTTAAAAAGGGAAAGAAGTTATTTGAGATAAATACTTTAGTTACACTACCAGAGAAGAGGGTAACAGAAGGCGCAATCTAATTTGGTTATTACTTAGGACAGAAAAGCTTTTCTATCAAATTACAATTTGCACCGAGAACAGAAGTTGCTCAAACAGAACATCAGTGCATGCACAATATCGAAATTAAGCTCTGAAAAAGAAACCTGAAGTTAGACAGGGAGCTAAAGATCAGAGCAGAAAAGTGACCAGTGAGATGATTCAACCTTCCCGCTTCAAAAAACAGCTTGCATATTTTTATCTAAAAAGTGTAAACCCACACAAACTTCACAGCCTCATCCAAACTAGGTCATTTCTTTGGTAGCATGGGGTATGTCTTTTCAGTCTAGCTTTTAATGAGATATGGCTTGCAATTGTCCTGTCTCTCCTCCTACTCTCTCAAAAAACACTTGGGCCCCAACTGGACTGACTGGTTTCAAGAAAATGAGCTGCTATATGGGGAAATGAAAGAGAAACTTAATGCAGTGTCCCAGTGATCACGAGGCTGTAAAAGTGCAATCTCAATCATCACCACCTTCGTGTGGTCCATCAGTTGGCCAGTCAGTCCACAATGATGCCCAAACCAGCCAAGACCACCCGCTCCCTCTTGTCCATGTGAGCTACAAGGTCTTAGTCTTCTCCAATATTATAAGGGCAGGGGGTGGCCTGGAAGTCTTGAGGAAGGGGGAGTAGGGGTTAAAAAAGGGATGTAGAACACAGATTGATAGGAAACCAGACTTCATCGGTTTCACTCTTCACACACTTTTCTTCTATTCTTTACAGAATAGCCTCAGAAAGCCAGATAATTGGTGTGGTATTTCCAGCTCTTCAGTCTTCCCAGCCCATGTGCTCTCCATCACCAAGAATTATTGCTTCAAGTTATCACACAGAAATCTTTATCTTAAAATTAAATTATTAAAACAATCTGAACTTTTCCTTTGCCTTACATTTCAGCATTTTACAGCTTCTAATAAATTCCTAGCACATACTTACTGAAAAGAACGTAGATCTTTCTTTCACCATCTTTTAGACAAGTCTGCTGACTTGGTTCTGCTTCCACTTCTGTGCGCGATTGTAATACGCAACATACACTGCCATACCTTGATGACTGCTTAAAACAATAATGCAAGCTGAAAGCAGTATATTGGTGACAACGTATTACCAATTTACTCAGGGCACGCATGTCAAAAAAAATTAAACATGAGCAGGGAGGCTGCCACGGGAATCTCGACTCTAGAGCTCTTAAGCATGAAGGTGTCTGATTGCAGAGGCCCGTTCTCAAGGTGCCCAGCCACCCCTCAGGCTGGCACTCTGGTAAAAGCCTCACTGCTGAGTCTGCACAGGGGCACAGAAGAACAACTGATAAATAAAACGCAAATACTTTGAGTCACTCCACAAAAATACCTAGGCAGTGACCGAAGCAGCAGGTTTGAAAGCAGAGGAACCATGCATCGACTTTGCCTTGTGTGAGGTCAGAAGTCTTGGCACTTTCACTCCTCTTCTTTGTACAGGGGAGCTACTGATTTATTTCTTTTTTCCTCCATGCACTTGTAATGCTTGAAGCACTAGTCACTGTTTCTATACAGCATATATAGGATCAACCAACCAGCACTCAGGCATTGCCACCATATGCTTTAAGAGAAAATTCCGAGGGGAGGATGGGGAAGGATTGCTGGTCACCAGTGCTAGATCTAACTTTACACCGTGAAAAAGATGAGACCATTCCTGATCCTCTTTTTATGCAAAACATTCAAATACTAAGTCTAATCGCTCTATAAAAATAAAAGCAGCATTGACATTTAAAACTTCCTTTTCCTTGTGTTAAAATAGATTGGTTAACTACTTTAAACTTTGCTCTATAGTTCATTAAGCATCCACCTCCCTTGCATAAACTAATGCAAACCAACTGTGAAGAAGACAGAAACACATAACAGAAAAGATGAAGATCAATAGGAAATACCAGCAATTCATTGCTTGGATATAAGCAAGCGGAACAGAAGCATTTGCAGACACAGAAGACACTGAGTATTCTCTGCACAAGAAACTTCTCCCACTTGCAGGCTCTTCACAGTCACTTATTAGTGCAGCATCCCAGAGATGCCAAGGTTGGGTGGGACCTCTGGGGGTTATCTAGCCCAACCTCCTGTGCAGAGCAAGGACAACTTCAAAGTTAAATCGGATTGTCCAAGGCTGAGTTTTCACAAACTGCAAGGATGAAGACACAGCAGCTTCCCCAGGCAACATGTCCTACTCCTCTGCAAAGAGTTTTTATTATAGTAATAACGGTGTGATATTCTTATGTAGGAAAAAGGCCTGTTCCAGTACCTGTTCTTGGGCAACTAAACCAGATTTCATCATAATCTTTAAAGGTCTATTCTGTAAAAACTGTTGAACAAATAGCAAAACTATTTTTGTCTTGGATGGTACAGACTATTCCTTCTTTTCCTATCTGAACTGGAAAATGAGAAGTACAACCAAAAATGTTACCTTCCTATTTTTGCGGAAGAACAACCAGGCATGTCACTTCAAATGCAAACATTTGTTTATTTCTCATCTCTAGTGTGCATGATGACCAAATAGCAGAAATTGAATGGTAAGCCAAGTTTTACACTGTTTCATTCTTTTACTTTTTTATTATTTTCTTTGGCTCTATTTCTTTCAACAATGAGTCTACACATTCATGTGAAGTGTCTTACAGGGTTAAGCAAACCAGCATCCCAATAAAGGGAACCCTATTTAGCAACCCTGCTAGCCTATGCTTTCATGAAAACAGTTCTAATATATACTCCCTCCTGAATGTAACAGATTTCTGGAATCTAAGCAGAAAAGAAAGCATTGTATAGATGTGCAAAGTAATTACACCGGTATTAAGAGATGAGAATGGGAATATTTCCAAATAATAATGTAGTATTAATTTCTTCTGGAGTATCCAAAAGCTCAGGGACTGACACTTTTAATAACTACCTAATAATATGTTGAATGGAATTAGCTTTCAGTCTAACATATACTGCACTGATAAGAAGAAAAACGTTAAAAGGGATTAAATTTTAACTATTAAAAAAAGACAACAGAAAAGTAATTCATTGCCATTTAGGAAAGCTGATTTTTACATGACTCTGTGTTCATCTATTACTTTTTTTGAAAGTTAACAGTATTCTTTTAAATCATGACATACGGGCTGGCAAAACGGCTTTAAGACTCAGCCTGAGGCAGTAGTAAAAACAAAATGTTTGTATTTTGACTTCCACTTGCTATCTACAGCTCTCAGTAATTACTTCATAATCTCAGTGGGCTACCAAAACACAGTAGAAAGTCATTTGAAGTGCAAGAAATCAAAAGCCTCTTTTAGAAATCAAAAGACCTCTTAAGCTTTGAAAGCCTGGGTCAGAAGGCAACAGATAAAGGACGTGCTGTCCAAGCTCGCCCTGTGTACTTTCTTCTGCATTTTGAACTCCAATTCGGTTCCTGTCTATGGGTGCAAGAGAGGAAAGACAAAATATACAAGTTTATTGCATTTCACCTATGAAATTAACCCATAGTTGAGGTCCGTATTTCTATGTGAAGTTTTTAGTAGAAGCATTTAAGAACAGGAAAGATCAAAAGATGATCAGATGATCACAGGACAAAGTGCACTTTAATCTCTTCCTCTGCTGTTCAGGGGGAAGTCCATGATTGAGATACATACACCAGTCCCATGTGGAGGAAGTGGATCAACACTGTATTTTTTTGTCATTTCTGGCTCTGTTTACAAAGGAAAAGTTCTATCTACCACAGAAGAAAAATATTCAGATCAAATAATCTGGGAAATGTCACAATAATCATAAAACTTCAACTTAAAGGTAATTTCCTTTTATAATATTGTTTTATTTATGCTTTGAAGAGAAAACTAGCAAAACCAGTTCATATTTGCATTCTGAATACTCTGTTTTTATAGAAAGTTATTTCTATCAGTCTAGATTTCCTCCACTTTCCATTTTACAGCAAGCTTAACATTTCCTTTATTCCTATTGCACAGCATAGAAGTCACTGGTTCACAGGTTACAAGTGGTAATGTCAAATCATATACACCCAAAAGAGAAGTGCACTGTGTTTCCTACTTACACCTGCTAGAATCAGGAGACGATAAATGTGAACAACCTATGACAAATCCTAGCAAGGATCAATGAGGGTTAAGGCAGATGACATGTCCGAATCATTTTGGCCAAAGCCTACAGTCCAAAGCCTAGTCCTAGGTCCTAGGATGTCTCATCCCGCAGTGACCTAAAAAAAGTCCCCTTTTCTCCCAAGGTGTGCCTTCAAGAAAACCCTGCTTCATGATTTACCAACAACAACTTAAATTATATCAACTTAAGACACCAAAGCCTCCTTCATCTCTGAAATCACCAAGCAGGAATCAAAAAAATCTTGCTGTCTTTTAAAGCTACTGTCAGTCTTTTTTTTTCTTTTTTCTTTTTTATACCAAGACCTATTGATGGATGCTATTCTTTTATTCTTTTCCACTTCGTTAATCAAAGAGATCCACAGTTTCAAATCTAATGAAATTTCAAAGGTCTAGCAGAATAGCAACAGATATTCTTCAAATCACAGTCTCTCCATCTACTCTGCTGACTGGCAAGTGCATGAAGAATACTTTCTGCATTGCCAATTTCTGGCGGAGTGTATCTGTGCTGACTCTTAATGAATCCAGCCTTGAAACCTAAGCAGAGGTACTACCTGTTTTAAAATTCTTTACCTCATCTTCTGCAATTATTAGAAGAAAGTACCTGAAGGCAAAGGTGTCAGAGACCAGCAAATAAAAAAAAAAAAACCAAAGCACTTCGAGAGGCTTATTATAAATAATTACAGGAAAACTGCCTTCTCAAGAATCCCAAAAATATTAAGTTAATCTAATTTTAAAAAGCAGCTCACCTTTAACAAAATAAACCTCCCTGCAAATTCTGAACACAGCAGAGTATAGAGGAAGCTGGTAAATGAAATAGAATGCAACTTCAAGTGTGTCTCTGCACTTTTTGAATTCAATGTTGAAATGAACAACTATGGAACTAGAAATGGCCATCCCAGAAAACTTGAGATGGCAGTATCTCACTTCCACAAGAAATTCTTTCCACTCTAACTAAATTAAGTTTTCTAAGCCTACATCCCAAGTTCAAAAAAATCTATCTATCCTGTCTCCTCTGGAAACCAACTCACCCACATAAAACATCCCTGCTCTTCCATTTCATCCAGTCGACCACTGCATATTATAAACACAGGTAAGAAAGAATTACTTTTTCACGCTGTCCTAAATACTAATCAAATTCTAGAGACTGACAACAGCAAGCGACATCATCAGAATATTGTATTTAACATTGAACTGCCAGGAAGACATGCATTCACGCACAGATCTCAACCTCTCACTAATTTTAAGTCAATTTTTCCACCATTCTAGACAACATCTTCAACTTTGTCTAAAATCATTGATTTTTTTTCAGGAAGAAAAAGGAACAAAGGGCATAAAGGCAACTCTCTCACCATTTTCCTGTATTTTATGATTTATCAGAATGTGAGGGAAGACAAAAACATTGTCCACTTGTTTAATGAGGTGATAGGGCCATTTAACTTCAGTGATTTCAGTGTTCATACTGTATTCTTCAATGTTTATAATATGTTTTCTATGACCAACATCTTGAAGTTTGGAAAAAGTGGGGGGAGGAGAGGGGCTGTTGTTAAGACTTTTCTATTAGAGGAAAAAACTAAATGGAAGCGCATTTACAAAGGGAATCTGGAAGAAAGAAAAAAAAAAGGCAGAGAAAATATCAAAAAAAGCAAAGCATCAATACACTTGTGCTAGTATTTCTAGTTACACTAAGTACATTCCAGTTTTTACATCTCTAGTAAACATGTATTACTGAAGTTGAGTTTTCAGGAGGGAAAAACAAGGTTTGGAAATTGTCATAGAGTCTTAATTCAAACTTGTCAGAATACTTAGAATTTCACATTCACTGCTATCCAAAGCATTTTTTTACCCTTATCAAGGTGTTCATGGAAAAAGCTGGGGGTTTTGTAACTGAAGATTTAGATTCACAAAACACGTTTCCCAGCAATGTAGGAAAGGAAGGAACTCATTGCTTCCTCTTATAGTAAATAAATGTAGGCTTTGGGAATGTGCTATTGAAGGCCAAGTAAGACACAAATTCCTTCTGGTCTATGACAGTACTCATTCTTCCAGCTGCAAAGTCTCATTATAAGATTATTTTACCTGGAATCTGCAAGCAATTTCCTAGTTTCTCTCTCAGATTGTGATTACTTTCCCACATATCAAACTATTTCCTTATTTTACCTTGCCAAGCTGAAGTCCTGTATTCGCTGTCCATAGGTTTATATCACCTGTTCTGGAGGTTTCAGATCAATAGATACTGTTGACATTTTGAGAACAAACCACCTCTACAGCACCAGTTCAGACAGGATACTACTAAGTACCAAAAAAAAAAGCCCAGAAAGAGGTCGCTTTGAACATTTCTCTCGGATTTTGAGAAATAACAAAAATTGATGAGGATGTTGTTCTTCTGCAATACACTTAGGGTGAAGATGGTAGGACTACTTCAAATTTTTTCTGACTAAATTTCCCATTACTACCTAAAAGCAAGTGTTTATCACTGTTATACAGTCAAAAAAAAAAAAAAAGTTTAACACAAAAGACAGCAGCCTTTCAAAGAAACTTCTGGTAGAAGTATACAGTATTGGTGCTGCTTAAGAGATGTGTTAAAAACTGGTGCTTTCCTCACCATGCACAAGCCCTTAGAAAGATTTCTGTCTTCAGACTGGGAATGTGAAGTTGCCAGTTTTAGTTGAAAATTCTTTTTGCATGATTAAAGCCAGAGGGCTCCTCTAGTTAATATTAATGAAATCGCGTTCACCTCTACCAAATAAATACTGAGTAGAGCAATTTTGTTTAATGTATTAATGGCAATTCGACATTTAAACGTGCATTTTTATTTTTGAAAATTCAAACCTGAATGCCTCCAGGTGTTGCACTAAAAACTAAATGAGAATACTTGGAGATTCCTTGGAGAATTTATGCTGATAAAGACTATCTGCTTGCATTAAAGATCCACGTAGGCACAGTCTAGATATGCAGAATGCAAAGAGTAACTTCCAATTAGAGCAAATGCCAGATTTAAAAGTATGTAGAGGACACTAACTGTAGAGCAAGGGGCTTAAGTCCTAAGATTAGAGTTTAAAGGATGCTGCAACCACTAATGACTATTCAGAGGACGGTGCTGATTCCCCACTTTCTGCAAAAAACTTGCTAGGCAACGAAGCTTCCAATATTACAGCAGTGGGTTGGATTTATTTTTTTCCACCAATTGTACTGAATGGCTACATGATTTTAAGACTTTACCACTTTGTTTCCCCCTGAACTGTAAAACAAGCATAATATTGCTTACCTTTTATAGCATCCCTGGCCTGAAGTGGTTTACATCAGTAGGAAGTATTATTTTTAGACTCTTCTTCTAGTGAGATTTGTCACCAGTCTAAATCCTCCTAGAAGTCTGGATGAGAAGAAACGACCTGCCCGTCCTTCTTAGTCTTGTAAGAGATTTTTCATTTCGTAATACTTTCCAACTAAACTGCAGCCCAGTGCTTTATGATCTATATGAAGCCATTTCATGATCTGAAAACACTAGGTATAATATTGCAGACAAACAGCTAGAGAGGTCAAGGTACTCTCGTCCCTCAATAGAAGGGGAACTACTAACTTAACATCATAAATGCTCTGTGAAATGCTCTTTTCTTCCAACTGCTTCACGTTGTCCTGGAAGCTCTTATACCACTGCCTTCAGAAGATCCCCAAAAAGTGTCAAATTGAACGCAATTAAGAGTATATATAAATGCTTCCTGCAATATAGCATGAAGTCCCAAAATATATCAAGAATGCAGTAATATACATCCATTAAGCCAAACACAATCCAATTCCTGGTATTCTTGTCCATCATTAAAGAGCCTCTACAACACACTAGTGATGGGCTCATAGCCCACAGCACAGACAGACATCCTGTCATCATTTCACTCAAGCCTAGGAGTATTTGCCTTCAATAGACACAGTTGAAGGTTTTCTAGCAACATACAACAGTTAGAGGAAAAAGAAAAAAAAGATAAAGAAAAAAGGTAGCTCCAAAGCATCTGTTAAGCATGAGTCCTGTTTCCCCCATACCTTTGCTAACCCTAGAAGCAATTATTTTGAGGCCAAGACCAGAAAATTCCTAGTCATATCTCAGATCAGTCAGTTCTGTAGATTAATCATACAGTGTCAAAAATTGGGTTCTCTTTCTTTTTTTGTTTTTAAATCTTCCACTTTTCAAGACAGTTATTCAGGGGAAAAGAAAAGAATTATTAAACTAGATATACGTAAATTCATACTGTATTTTTTCTTTATAAAGTTTTCGTAATTTGTTCTCCTGGGTATTGGCTGCACCAGAGTTTTACTAATGACAGCTATCACCAGCACAGCTGTCAGCAAGTTAAGTAGAAATGAAGGTTAACCCATTTTGAAACAAGGATACATTTCCTTATCAATCCAAACAGCTTCTGTGTCTCACTGAAGTAAGGGATTTCATTAGCACGCTTAGAGAGGATAGAGGGACAACAACAGCTGTAATTAAGGCAAATCCACAGTATCTTAAGTTCAGCTGAATGAGGACAATCCCAATTTTCTCTCTCTTCCCACATGAAAATTTTAAATCTTTAATGATATGTCATCACCCAATTTTTTAAAAATCATCTCCAGATACATGTTTTTAAAAAAGTAGCCTAAGCTGAATAAAATATGCAAGTAAGAGCTTATCTCTATTAATACAAACTTTTTGTACTCGTATACTATCCTTTATATAGCCCCCCTTTTCCCTCTCATCTGCTCAGTTTTGACCAGCACTTTAAATCAAGTCTTCCACTACTACATTCAAGTTTTACCTTGAGGCACAACATAAAAATCAACACCACAGATTTTCACAATATATGTTCCTGGCATCTACCTTTCATCATAGCAGCAGCGCAATGGAAACCAAACATTGCACATGGAAATTCACACCAAAGCCATTGAAATAAATGCTTATCCTCACAAAAATTTGTATTATATTTTTGATGTAAGGAGAAAACGTTACGTGTACGACTAGATGCTGAATTAAAAACAAAGCAAAAAGGACATTTTGAGGAAAGTTTGAGATGGCAGGTAAGAAGAGAAATATTCCAAGTGAGTCATAACAACCTACTTCAATGCAGCAAAAAGACTGCTCAGGTGAAGTGTTTCCCTCTATACAAATATTCATGCTTTAGTAGGGGAAAAAACCCAATAAATCTCAAACTCCTTAATAAATATAGTAGCAATTTATGCTTTATCCTAACCATTAACTAGCAAGCTCATGAAGTCTGGATTTAGTACAGCCCAGTTCAGCAATGCAAACAAAAGGCCAAGGAAACCTATGAGAGAAAGTATACCAACCTATAATTCCAAAAAAAAAAAAAAATTTTTTTCCTTCTCCTTCAAAGTTTATCCAACACTATCAGAATTCTCAGGCTCATCAAATGTGATATTTTTCCCAGCAGCCAAAAAAAGTTACGTTCAAAACAAAAGCATCAAGAATCTTACCATATCACAGCCATAAAGAATTTGACATAGATGTGAGCACAGTTTCAAGCAATCCACAAGTCAAGTCACAAGCGTTAGAAGATTAAAGGTGAGTCTCCAGACTAGCAGTAACACGACTCCATAAAATATATGTATTTTCTTAGAATCTACTCTTTAGAACAGCTTCACCTTAAGAACAGGTTACAAGACCTTTTTCCATTTAAATACCTCATCAGTATCCCAGCTGCTGTCAGAACGGCATAACAGCCAAAATCCTTGATAGTTCTCTTCTTCCCAGCCCAGCCTTTGTTCTTACTCACTTCTCTCTTCTAACCTCTTCATCAGCTATATGCTACCAGGTAAACTCTGTATCATCCTGGAAATTACATACTCCTTCTCACGTAACAATTCTCCTTGACAGACAACTGAAGATATTACGATATTAAAAGGGGAATTGTTTGTTTAAAAAAGCTCTTGATTTCCAAAGTTCATGCAACAGTTTTCTTGATCAAAGAAAACACTTGTCTTCACACACTAACACCCCTCCCTTCCCCCAAATTTGGAAGGCTCTTTGATTGCTTACATTTCCTTCGTTTTATCTGAATCTCATGTGATCGGCAGCTTGAGGAGAAAGGAGAATAGGTTTTCTCAATGCTCTGTTAGGGTTCTCTTTACACTTGCCAATAAGGGAAGCTTTGCTATAGTCTGCCTGGTTTCTTTCTTTGCCCTAAAGAAAGAAAAGTTTAAGTTATGTTACCTTCATTCAAAAACATCTTTAACAGGCTTCTCAGCATCTGTAAAGATAGTTTAATGAAACTGAGAAAAGTATCAAACTAGCTTTCAGTGATAAGTTTTAAAAATAACATAAAGAACGTTATAGGTAACATCCTAACATACGATTTTTAAACCATTGTTTTCCTCTCATCCACTATTGTTCTCAAAGGACTCTCAACAAAACATTATTGGAGGACATGCACAGAGTAAAAATCACAGCTAATTTATCCTGCCTTCACGCGCACACAAACTTCTCCATCAGATACATTACGTGTTATTACAGACTGTACAAAACCTTCAGAGCAGTGCCATTTTCTTGGTAACAGTCTGTTAAATTCCATTTGGAAACATTGACTAAATTCCATGAAAGTAACTAATTGTTCTGTAGAGTGGTTCTCAAAAAAAAAAAAAAACCCAAACAACCAAACCCCACACACCCTGTGACAATATTCAAGCAGATAATTAGAAGAAAGCAACCTGGTTTGGGGAAGCTTGTTTGATCCTGGAATTTTTACAGGCACAGAGAAAAAGAAGAAAAGAGCCTGAATGTGTAATTAATACAAATCTCTATCTACATGCATTCCTAAATGTTGACAGTAAAGTTTAGATGCAACAAATGCTACAGCTATGCCCAGGCCACCAATACACTAAATCTGAAGCCCCCACTGTGTCTCTCATGGACAAGGACTTGAAGGACAATATTTTGTGACCACATTGCAGTAACCTCACCTGATCATTTAAAAAAAAAAATAAAAATAAAAATAAAAAAATATATATACACAGCCAAACCACCTTTTTGCGAGGATTTAAGTTTCTCAACTCCTGTCGATGAAGTTTACATCCACCTACCGCAGAGCCCAACGGCGCCCGTGAACTCTGACAAATCTGAGGAGCTATTATTCCGTGGCGCCGGAGCAGCGGCGTTCCCAGATGAGACTAAGCAGAGCGGCACCAAGAGCCCACCTCGGCAGCGTGTTCCCAGCTGTCATCCTGCAGAGGATGCTGCGAAGATGGACCGGCCTCAGCGGTTACACGGAGCTGGGTAGGGAAGTTCAGAGAGGCACAGATCTGCATACCTGCCACTAAACGTGCTGGGACCTCATTCCTCTTATCATCTCTAAAGGAAGCCGCTGTGTAACGTCAGACCAACAAAACATTTCATCAGAAGAAACGCCACAAACTTCCACAGCAATAAACAGGGGATTTTTGTGGCTTTCTGACTATTTTTTTTTAAAATCTTTGTCACCTGCTACAATTCACTTTTCCTCGGGGGAAAGGAAAGGCTCCTGCCATGAACAAAGTAGCAGCCAGGCTACTTTGGACCATGATCATATTAAGTTACAGGCTGAAGAGTGATTACAGACTCGGCAAAAGAAACACACTGGCCAAGGAAAACCCAATCTGGCCCATTCTAGACAGACAGTAGCTGGAAAAATAGCCCAGCACTGAAATTTATAGAAAACTACAGGAATAAACTCTTAGTCATATGAAAAGGAGATCTGCAACTGTGCACCACTTTTCCCACCAAAATAGCATACACATTGCAAATCAGCCCGTAATTCTTACAGATGCCGTGAATAAAGTATGAATTTCTGTACTAAACATTTATATAGTAACTCAGAAAGAAATTTAAGTTCTAAAGCTTTTTTAAGCTCCCATCCTGAGTTTGGACACCAATTAAGATTGTCTTGGTCACTCTCCACTCATATTCTTAGCTGTAAAGCTGAATTTAGTGCAGGGATTTTTGTGCCTCTCCTTTTTCTCCCGACACACCGACCAACCCCTTCTGATTCACACAGAATTCAGGCACCTCCAAAGTTTCACTCTCACTAACAAGTACACTCCACAGCTAAACAGCAGCATTATAACTGTGCTATACCTTTAAAATTCTGGCATTAAAAAAACCATCCAAAGACATGGATAAGACATAGAAAATGACTGGGGTTTTAGCTCTTAAGATTAACATAAAAAGAGGAACATCCCCAGAACATTGTTCTTGAAAACAATTCCTTATTATATTGGATAGCTGAAGTAAAAACTGACTCCAAAAAAATATTTTAATACATAGGAAGTCCAAGTAACTGTTTGTCAACTTTAATATACTTGATAATTCAGGGAATTTATTACAATGAATTTCAATGAGATACAAGCAATAAAAAAGCAACCAAAACTTTTACTTTCCAACAGAACACAGTTACTGTTGCATGCTATAACATGCAGAAATAACTTCTATTATCCTTCATATGTTAGGCAACAAAAAGTACCTTACCTTATTCTCCACTGTCTGAGCACAGAGGATTAAAAAACAAAGTATTAGGCAGAAACTGCAAGCGTTTCATATCAAAGACCAACAGCTTCATCAATAAACTCACAGGCTGTCTGGCACGCCATGCACACACCAGGGACACTTAATGAAAACTTATCCACGGCTTTTTTTTTTTTTTTTTTTTTGCAGGCACTCCGATCAGCCAGTTCGGAACCCGGAGGCAGCCGTTGGTCACCTCCTGTTCCAAAATGCAGATCTCAGCCACGCCAACACTGCGAGAGGGGCCACCGTAGCTTGATTTTCCCTCCCAGCAATTCCCTCCTTCCCAATTACTGCACTGCAGTCTTTCTGAGGGCTACGCAAAACGCAGAGGGCCGGGGGAAGGCTGAAAGAACCCGGGAAAGAAAAACAGGTGCAGTAAAGTTTGTTTGTTCAAATCATCTCACGTCTTAATCAGATGTGGGCTTAAAGGAATAAACGACAGAGTTTGGTGGGATCTCTAGGATTCTCTCTGCTGTTCCTCTTCTCTTCCTGCACTTCTTTTCCTTCATTTTTCATATGATAAGTTTTAGATTTTTCCATTATGGCAAAAATGCAGGGACTTGGAAGGGAGGGGAACCAAGTATTTTTTACATTTTTAAGTTGTTTCTTATCTTTAGTGACTTCACATAAATTATATTAAAGCTACTTTTTATTGCCATTTTTATTTAAGAGGTTAAAACACTAAAGCAAAAAAAAAAAAAAAAGTCTTTTAAGCTCTGGGGAGGTTTGGGGTTTTTGGGGCAGTTTTCAGTGGATGGTGCCGGTGGGGTTTTTTTTGCTTTTTCTGCTTAAATCGGGGAGTTTAGTCAATTAACTATTTTAACACTTGGACGCTTTCCCTATGCAATTGAAACTGCCATGATTACACAGCAGCAGCGTTTGTGAGACAAATGCCCAGCAGGAGCATTTGTAATTATTTCCCAAGTGTTCCACAACAGCAGCTAAAGAATACATCCAAATATTAACGAAGCTTTCACAGAACAGTTGAGGTCAGAAGGGACATCTGGAGATCTTTTAGTCCAACCTCCGCCCCTTCTCAAGCAGCGTCAGCTAGAGCCGGCTGCCCAGAACGGTGTCCCATCGCGTTTTGAGTAAGTCCAACAGAAAGCAACTCTACCACCACCATGAACCTGTTGCAGTGTTTGAGCACCCTTGCAGGAAAAAGATTTTCCTGCATTCGGATGGAATTTTATGGGTTTTTAATTTATGACCGTTGCCTCTTTGGACACTAGCAATCTGATTTATACTTTTTTTTTTTCTCCTTCCCCGGGACCCCCTTACTTCTTCATTCTCCACAGCTGCATTTAAGAGCAAAGGGAGCAACAATGGGCTCGCAGTGTCAATCAGCCACTTGTTGGCTCATTTGCCACAATAGGCTCATCACTGCCTTCCATCCCTCCCTTCCCTCTGCATCCTGCAGAGCAAGGCTCAAGGCCAACTCTTTTAGCCCAGAGCAGCCCAGCTGCCTACCATCAGCAACCTATTATTCCTTGAGATCCACGCTCTCCTTGGGGCAGGATCCTGCCCCATCTTCTCTAGTTTGGCCTCGCTGGAGCATCAGGCAAGGCTGAACACATGCTGACAGTGACATGGAAAGCTCAGAAACCTCCAGCAGCTCCTCAACACCTCCCTACCTTCTGCCACAGCCCCCCGGGAGAAGGGGCAGGAGCCAGCATTCACAGCGTGTCACAGGGGGATAAGCAGAAAGGAAATGGAAGAGTTTGGAGCTGGATGCATCCTTTTCAGTTTGGGCTCACAGAAATGAAAGAGTTGGTTGCATATTTCAACTAGGTTTATGTTGGCCTTTTAAAGGGAAGGTAATGGGCAATGTAAGTACAGACTCACAAGTACAATGCACATCTCTGCTACCCACTGCCCTACCCACAGAGGGGACACATCTCTTGCAGCTGTGCATAAGTCCTTTCCTTACTCTTCACAGGGGTTCCTGAGTTTCCATGCACTAAAACAGCAGTATTACTTTTTCTTTTTTTTTTTTTTTAGTTTTCTAACATGGCTTAGTTAAAATTAAAATTCCTGTAATGGACAATATATACTCAGTTTAGGCTCCCAAGCAAAGTTTTAGTTAGTTTTATTTTAAGCTTGTCTCTACTAAAGTTAATTTATTTAACGCTAAAGATCATCCTCAATTTCAAATCTTTTCCCTGGTTTGTAGACCAAACACCACACACCACTCTTAAAAAAATATGATAATGGATTTGAAAAGGGGAAAGGCCTGTTAGCTTTGAAACAGGAAAAAAAAATATCAGAAGAGCTATTGGAGACTTTCTGTGTGACTTAGAGCACTTTGTGCATTTCTATTTTCCTCTGTTGAGGAACAAATACAATGCCTCCTTTCTCTGATCTTACCTGACACCTACTAAGTTCCCATCTCTTCACATACTTGTATACACATTACCTTGTGTAACAGGACTTCAGTCTTAAGCTGGGAACTGCCAAACGTGAAAAAATAACTAGAAATAAGGAACACAAACACATAATTATATCTTGATGAAGTTGGGGGCAAGGAGGACCAAAAAGAGAACAAAAATGGTAAAATAAGATTTTCAAATATTTTTCAGTTTCTGCAGTTAGTCTAGAAGTAGCATCTTAATGACACTTTTAACCTGTTTTGCTTCAGGACACTTAGAATTACCTGAGGACAGCCATATGCAGCCTAGTTGCTTCCTGGCTGGGATTCACACGCTATCAAGGATGCACACAGCATTTATTAGGAAAAAAACCCACCTATCACTAAGTTAGAACACAGTCTTACAGGAAGATAGCAATTCTGTTTTGTAAATTGTTCAAGGTCCCATGTATTCTTGATGGGAGGGCAAGAGTGACAAAATGCCAAGATAGTATCCAATCATTCCAGCAAACCATTCCCTCCTCCAGCACCCTTCAGGTGCTACATCTAGGTCACAACTTAGAAAGGACTTGTTATACTGCCACAGGAACCTACAAAAAAAAAGTATCTTTGTGACAAGAACATGAACTTCTGTGTATAAACTGCATCATTAAGTCACATAATTCATTACTTACGTTCTTAGTCACAGTGCCTAATGTATTGTCTAGTGTTATTGTAGCAAAAAGCTTGTTTTTAACCCCCTTTGCACACAAAATTTTGAAAGAGCTTCTCTACCTTCCAGCTTTATAGATCTGCACCTGCTGTGAGGGACAGGCCACAGAGTAGTCCCAGAGCATCACCTACCGCTGCTCTCCAAAGGCACAACCCTTATTGCTCACCTGAAGAATCGAGGAATTCCCTATGTTCATGTCAAGAACCCAAGGGGCACGTTTTTATTCATTCCTAATTTACAGCTTAAACTGAAGGCAAACAGGACTACCAACTTTTTTTTTGTAGAAGCGTAATTTCTTTTCCAACTCCAGAAAAAGTAGAGTGGACCAAGGAAGGAAAGCACAACCTCAAATACATTTAAAGTATAGTTCTAAAAGATTCAGGATGTTTTCTCCTCTTGCAACAAAGGTACAACATAGTTTCCCAAATTAGGCTGTGGCTGACTAAGGAAGCTGGCTGCCACCTATGAGTTCTAAACATACTTTTAAGCTATTTGAAATAAAAAAATAAAAAATCTTCCTCTCAGATATTTAGTGAAATGGAGATAATAATTTGCTTACCTTCCTTGCAAATACAACAGAACTGATAAAACAAACCAAAACTTTATAAATAAACAAGCCTCCATAAACTATCAGGCAACTTAATTCCATCAGGCTAAATAGTCCACTCCAACTTGTTAAATAGTCCATTCTGATTGTGCGGAAGAAACAGAACAAGAAAGATCAAGGCTATAAGAGGGTTTACTTACAGAAATAAGAATGAAACTTGTTTGACTTCTGAGGTATCACCCTCATTCATAACTAAAGCAAGTCCAAGCACTGAAGATGATTTGTAAAATGAATACCATCAACTTAAAGATGTGAAAATACAGAGGGGAACAAGGTACTTTACAGTTTCATGCAATGATACAAATATTACTTCTACAAAAAAAAACAAAAAAAAAAACAAAAAAAAAACCACCCAACAAAAAACCCCAACTCACATCACTGTCATGAGATTTCTAAATGTACATATTACAAAAATATATACAGCAGAAGAATTGTTGCTACCTACCTGTTTACATGAAAAAAATTCACAACACAAACCACAGTGATACACAAGACTGCAGTCTGTGCTTCCAATGGATTAATATATTGTCTCCCACTGCTGAGAGCTGGTCTTGATTCAGTTAAAGCCTAAGCACTCAGGCTCTCCTGCTGGGAAACAAACAAGTAAAGTCGGTTTCAAGTATCTCCTATTAATATACAGCAACAATTCTCACAAGCCTGAAGGCAGAAAAGAGAAACAGTAGGTTAAGGTTGCACAAAACCATACCAAACTATGGCAAATCAAAAAGCTGCACTGAGATTTACTAGTTCACTAGAAAATTCATTGCAAAAGTCTGTTTACTTCATGGAGGAAGTCACCACTGCCACCACTTAGTGAGTCAAGCTAATCTGCAAGAATGTTTTACATAATGGGAAAATTTTTATCGGCCAGAGGTTCACAGTGTTCTTAAATTTCCAGAAACTGCAGATGTAAAGATACTTCTGTTAACCTAAACCAAAACCAAGAAAAGAAACTATCCGAGATGCACGCTCCATTTCACAACACGCATCTAATTTTACAAGCTACTGTACTTTGACCTCTTCAGCATAGGAAAGATTTACACTCCAATATAAAAGGAAAGAAACACGAACACCGAACACACAGGTAGATTTAATACTACCACCAAATAGTATTAAAACACATTGGCTGGCACGTCATCGCCATTTCTGAACTGTGATACTGAGAATTGAAGTAGTTTAAGCTACCAGTTTTATTCTTGTAAAAAAATCAGTACCAGGGAAACAGTTGGAATGGATTTACAAGAAAGCATGATACCATCTTAATTCTTCCATCTTCACTTCACTGTGAAATAAAAGCTAACAAAAGAGCCAAGAATACCTACAGAGTCAGTAACGAACTGAAAGGTGTTCCTTCCGTCTTTAATCAAAGAAAATATGCTGCAACACAGCTATAGTATAAAATCCAGTTAACTCAAACAAATAAAAGTAGCTTGAATGAAAAAACCTTCCCTCAGTTTTTAGAGGGCTGATAACAGCTTAAGGATTATATTTACAATCAGGCAGCTCACAAAATAAAGTCAAAGAGTAAATTCAAAACATTTCACAGCTCAAATATTATTCCCATTATCCTGCTAAAAAATTATGCTCAATTTAAAAACACAGATTGTTCAGACTATAACTTATATTTTAGTTTCTGCTTTCAATATATTTTTAGAAAGAGTAGGTTCATTTTTTTAATTACATAACTTTTGAAAGTTGGAAATGGAATAAATATTTTGAATTAATGTTGTGGATCATCAATGCAAAAGTATTCAAGCTCTAAAACAGACTTCAAATTACAAAAGTGGTCATAAACTAAACCCTACTATGTTAAGTCTCAAAAGTGTAAAGACAGTATTTGTTTTAGTACTGAAAAAATACAACTCTGTTACCATGACAGTGTAGTACAACTTTCCTAACAGGCCACAAAGCACTCAAGGGCAAAAAAGAAAAAAGAACGTCCAGAAGCCCAAATTCAGAGGTAAAGTCATCACCTTTGGCCAACTTCTGGCCATAGGGCTCCATAACACGACATATGAACCACTGCTCCTGTGGTCCTTAGTTTTTATTTTACTTTTGGCAATGCAAATCCTCCATAAAGGTTTCTGTCCTACCAAAATGTTCTTTCCACCCTGCTGTACATTAAGAGATCACATCTCATCTTTCCTGTCACAGATTACTTACTTTACTTGTGTATTTGCCAGCAAAAGCCACTTTTCTGATTATGCGAATTTTATCCGAGTTGATGACAGAAGAATGAATGAAAAAGGTCTTCTGACTCCAATAACCACATGTTCCTTCTTATACTGAAACCTAGTTAAGGGGGCTGTCACTACTGGACAACAGAACCAACTTGTAATTAGGGAAAAAGGAAGGGAAAAAAAAAGCATGCAAAACAAAACAAAAAGCATGCTTCTTTCTTATCTGGTGATGCCCTCATTCAGGGACCTGCCTGGATGCAGTCCTGAGTAATGTGCTCTAGGCAATCCTGCTCTGGCAGGGGAGTTGGACTAGATGGTCTCTAGAAGGTCCCTTCCAATTCCAACAATTCCGTGATTTGAAGACTTAAACTCTACCCCTGGGGCATACGGACCAAGACCAGCGATATAGCTGCTTTGCCCAAATAAAAAGCAACATCTTCACGTTGTAATGACCAAAGCAACCTCTGGGAACCATCCCGAGGACCCAGTTCGCACAGAGAGCAGACAGCAGCATGGCTTTTTAAGTTCCCCAAGACAGCAAAACGCTCCTCCTCACCTGCAACTAGACTTTGCTTGTCAGTCTTGGCAGCGCCGTACTTACATGGACCTCGTCATCTTCACCCACATAGCAAACACCGGTCCTCACCCTCCATCAACTGGCAGGCTGTGCTCCCTCTATGCCTTATCAAAAAACCACAGGCAGAACAATACTGGTTTTGTGGTCTGCCTTAGGTTTTCCACCTAAGGCAATTGCTGCACTTCAACTCACAAGGGTAAGCACAGCTCCTCCTAGAGCCTTAGACATCTGGAAATCGCGCTGAAGCAAGCCTGATCTGCTGTTCTGCAAGTTGGCCCTACAGAGATCTGAACCCTTGGAGCTACTGTTGGAAGCTAGGGTCACGCCATGAAAACATTTCCTCGATTCAAATAGGAATAAAATGCTATAGAGGTTTCAGCCATTCTTGCCTAACAACGTATCTCCATGTGGTTCAAGGGAGGGACCTCAGTATGGTAATCCAAAACACAAAACTCACAACACAAATTAAAAAAAATAAAAAAATAATCATAAAAAAAAACCAAACCAAAAAAACCACACAAAACAAACACCTAGATGAGGGTAAAGGACGGATTAAAAAATAAATCTTTGCAGCAGCAACAAACAGCTGTGTTCTAGCCCATAGGACAGCCCCTGATCTAGTCTGAGTATGGACTGCAGACAACCCTGAAGCCACCTGTGCTGGGACAATCACCAGAAACAGCTACACGTGGGCAGACCGCAGGCAGTGGTATTCCCAATTTAAAATGTGTAACGTCCCAAGATTCCCCAAAGCATTTCTGCCTCATTCAGTATCGGTAGTAGGTCCATTTTATCCGTTAACATCATCCTGAAAAGTCATCAGCCTGGTATCAATTCTCGCCCCGCCTACTTTTCCAAAGTTAGTTAATTTGGACTGTCTAACCAATTTTGCCACCGTCATGGCAAAGCTGCGATACTGTCAAAGATGACTGACCACTTTGAGTATCTACAGAAAGAATGACCACACTGAAGAAAAGGAGGCTGAGGGGAGACCTTATCGCTCTCTACAGCTACCTGAAAGGAGGTTGTAGTGAGGTGAGGTCAGTCTCTTCTCCCAAGTCACAGGTGATAGGACAAGAAGAAATGGCTTCACGTTACCCCAGGGGAGGTTTACATTGGATATTAGGAAAAATTTCTTCACAGAAAGGATTGTCAAGCGTTGGAACAGGCTGCCCAGGGAAATGGTTGAGTCACCATCTCTGGAGGTATTTAGAAGACGTGTAGATGTGGCACGTGGAGACATGGTTTAGTATTGGACTTGGCAGTATTAGGTTTACAGTTGGGCTTGATGATTTTAAAGGCCTTTTCCAACCTAAATCACTCTATGCTTCCATGATCATGTAGGCTCAGGGAGCTCTAACAGCGAATAAGGCCATATAGAAACGTGTATTATTAAAACACTCTCTAAACGCTCTTGTTCCTATTTAACTTATTGTACGTAACACTCAGCAACAGGCTTTGATGCTTGAGCCCTAGTGACCAACTACAGCTGTTAAGACATTGGTACATACTTATTTAGCCTTCCCACCTCTTCCTTGGAATTTACAATGCCTGTGGTAGCCATGGCTCTTTGGTTTTTACAGGTCACTTCACAACATCGTACAACATAAAACTCATGTTCATTGGTGGTTTAAATGCTACCCAAGGTACAAAGTGAGTTCCAGCACACTGCAGCTCTGGGTCTACTCCAACAGTGGGAGAAATACACAATTTTATTTCAGTGTTGGTAAGAGCATCAAAACTGACACGTTGCATTAAGTCCTATCGTCAGATTCAGGCATTTCATTTAAGACCACACAGGAGGCTGTAGGCCAAGTACTTTGAAGCTCCATGACATCTTGAATTGGATTCAGTATTTGAAATCAGGAGAACAAGAGAAACTAAAGCTGCATCCTTGGTTGCAAGAAAAATGAGGCCATGTGAAAACTTCAGAGCTGTGCGCTGATGCCACTGACCCCACCAAGGCCAGTTCATTTTGAACTGGAGTTCTGCTCTCCAAAATACTTACAGAGGGTCCCAGTTTGGTACCGATTTGCAAACTTACTAAATTTGTTCTCTATTATTCAGTCCTTGAAGTCACTGTTGGAAAATTTTAACTCTCTCAGGAGTCAAAATAGATGCGTAGGCAGTATTACCCAAGAGGATGGCCTCTACCTGCATCTTCCTGCTCACTTTTCCAATCCATTGCATCCTACTCTTGTAGTCATGTCCTTTAAACCAGACTGTTTGTCCTCAGTCCCCTGGACCCTTAATCAGGACACAGAAATAACTGTGATAGAATAGTGTGGAGAAATTTCTAATGGCCCTAAGCATCATTCTGTTATCTTGCAGGTGTTTATAAATAAAACATTTATTCTAATTTTTCTGGAAAATAAGTTTCATTCACAGTTTCACATCACTCGTGATGTGAAATGCAATTACACAAAAACCCTTTTCAATTGCATTTAACCTTGATCAATTATCCCAAACAGATGCAAAAGAGTTAACAGCTAGCTGGGTTATGCATCTTATCAGATGGTTCTTCTAAATAAGAGAAAAAAAAAGAATTAACTACTTCACTTCTGTCAGCATCAACTTTTGTCACTTTTTCCTCCATATTGGCTACTGGAACAATGCCCTTTTACTGCTCAAGACCACATGAAAAAAAATTTTTTCTCATTATCCCTTTAGCTTCCTCATTAGTTTGATATTGTTTTATAGCTCAAACACTCCAATCTTCTCCCTACACGCTTATGCCATCCTTTCTTACTCATCTTTAACACCTAATTTCATACAATTTCTTCTCAAATTTCAAATCATTAGCAATGTACTGATTTAGTGATCTGTCGCTATGTGTCAGTGCAAAAGAAAGTAAAAATTAATAATTCACACTTGTTCCCTGAATTGCAGATAACTTCATTGAATTCCTCTTAGTCTCTAACATGCTTCTTATGGCATCTTACTTACAATTTTTCTGAATTCTCATTATTGTCTTTATTTTGCTGTTCTCTGTTTTACTGTTCTTCCTGCTTCACTTCCTAAAAATACTGAATTTTATCAGCTCAAATTAGTCTTTCACAGGCTGCTGTCTTCCATCTTCTTAACTATCTCTTGGTCAATATTAAATCAAGACAAGCATTAACATTTATTATAACGAGCTTGCCTGCACAGCAATAAATTCTTACATAGGAGTGCACATCCCGTACTCTTCTGTCAAAAAATACCTGTGCAAATAAAATCCTGCATTTACACCAAATCTCACGTTTGACTGTTTGTTCATTTTGTATGTTTTTAAAACTAAAATGTTTCACTCCCCCAGTTTTGGTGTGTCTATCACAATACTGTTTTTATCAATTCCCCATTACCTTCTTCACCTAAAAATAAACATACACATCCTTAATACACTACAATACATTGTCAATTCTTCCCTGACCATCCTTACCATGCCCTCTCCGGTCAACAATCCTGGGGATATGCTGTTGATGCCATTTTGGCCATAGGAACAATAGCTATTCCTTGATCTGGAACGCGAGCACAGCAAAATACAATGACAAATCCTGTTAATTACCCAGTCTTAGCCTGTAAACACAAAGGTAGTCTCCTAACCAGTTAAAAGTCAAGGCAGGAAGGAAGAAGCAAGGCTTGGTTCTGCTAATATTTAATATCTATTAATAGAGCCCAGAATCCTACCACCCCAGTGTCTATACGCTATCCTATGGCAATAGAATGAGGCTTTCTATTCAAGATGACCAGGCACGACTTTATTTCTGCCCAGTTCATTTCCACCTTTGGTTTTGGCCTGACTGAACAAGCCAATCACGTAACTGAGGAACAGCAAGTTCACATTTCACGTGAAGTCATATGGCTGGATGACATCATAACTGCTATCTTTTAATTGTCCCTTTACGGGTTATTATTAGCATGCTATAAGTTGTTATTAGCAAACTGATAAAACACTAACGGCCAAGTTCTCTCACACAACATTTTGTCCATTTCTCCAGTTATCATACAACTGATAACTTTTCCTATTTGAGTTATTCCAAAATGGATGATTAAGACCAAAGAGAAAAATCCCTCCGCCTATTACTTCAACCTGCTAGATTTTGGGGAACTAACGGCACCTGGCATTTTAACCCTGGCCAATGTTAGAAAGTCAAAGGTTTTTGCAAACTTCTCAATTTCTTTTTTTGAAAACAGAAAACTACACGTGAAGTCCACTGGCTCTGTACTCCACTTTAACAGCTGTTAAATTCAGGCCAAGTCTGTTAAGCCAGGCTTCCTGCTGCTGGATCCCAAATTATTTAAAATTTCCAACCTCAGAAATTTTTGCTAAGCTACTTCTTCAAAAGAAAATTATTAAAAATCTCAGTTTCTTAAGAAAGATTATGTCTCTTACATTTCTTGCTCAGTACTATTTAATGTTACTAAACTTTTTGCTTGATTTATAAACAAAACCTTGAGTCTTTAAATCACACAAAAATACTTCTACCTGTAACAAGAAGAGCTGTGGCTTCATGAACACAGCCTGACTACTTCTATCTCTCTTGACCAACACCATTTCTAAAAATAAGGTGTTTTTTTCTATTTACAGCCCTGTGCCGTGGAAGAATTTGAAGACCTCAACAACCTTGTCTTCCTATCTTTGGAGGAGCCCCAACAGCAAGGAGTACTTAGCAAATACACTTGCTAATACATATTTTTTAATGTAATATGTATCTCAACTCTAGCCTTCGCAGAGTGAGTCAAGTGATCAATCATGGGTGTTTAGTACAACTTTAGATGCCCTAAAACATCCAAGGCATGTGCAGGACAATAAGGGTTTGTCCATTTGGAAGACTGCACACTGTTGGAGAATCAACTTCAGATCATCTGGGATCACCTACAGTATTTAAGATGACACTCAGTGCATCTTTGCATGGGCATCATCTTTGCTCCCTTAAGTTTTTTTTAAAATCACTAGTCAGCCAGGGCGCAAGCAAAGGAATACTATCATTATGTGTTTAAGTTAAAACACTGCTGTTTATAAAGAAATGCTAGCAGACAGGGGTCAACAAGAAGACAGGAACTCAAATACTAAATTCATGATGGCTTTACTGCTGTAATGGTCAGTCTAATTAATTTCTGGATTTTTAAATCAAGTATTTCTTGGCACTGAATTTCTTTAATACTGCACCTAGATGGTGGCAGGGCATGAACATAACACAGTCAACACTTAAACAGATGAGAGCTACAGCAGAGGCAGCTGCTAAAATCTAAATCACCCATGCAAAAAGCATATGATTTATTTCTTCCATATCTCCTTCCCACGGAGACAGCCTGTCTTTTTAGTATCTTATCTATGCATTTCAAACTGGGGGGGAAAAAAAAAACAAAACACACAACCAAAAAAAACTCCAAACATCTTAGCAAGTATCCCTGCCTTTGGAAAGTATTTTAATAAAGAGAAGTCCTTTAAAACAAAAGAAAATACAGCCATGGAAACAGTTCTAGGCAGAAGCCTGCTTCCAGTAGGTATATACATATTTCAATCCCAGCAGCACCATCTAATGGAGAGTTGACCAATTTTTCCCCTTCTTTAACACGACAAACATTTTATTTTGGAGGTGTAAACAGCTGATACTTTAACACATGGCCTATTTAATATTCTATAAAAATTGATTAGCTACAAGAGAAGCCAAATCATTTCGCCACAGACAACAACCAGACAGTCCTTTTTTACCCCCACAGACATGACATTCACATACAAATTTATTTAGCACAATAGGACATTTGTTTGACCAGGAGACAAGATTTTAGTTAGAAATAGTTTTTGAGGCTTTTTAGGAAAAAAAACCCCACCGTAGTAACTGTGAAACAGCAATGCCAGCTTAAAAGTACAGCTACCTTAAGCATGTTTAAACTTTCTCTCTGAAAGCAAAACAGAGATGTCAGTACCTCAGAAACGTAAGGAATACTGACAGACCTGGGCCTTAATCACAGCAACAGGAGTCACTACCCATACCTGCTTAAAACCAAGTTAAGCATCCCAAGACATCTCCAGGTTGCACTTCTGCTACAAAACATTCTATGGGAGATGGGTTGCAAATAATGGTACACATCAATAAAGCCTGTAGCATGATGACTTTTGGCAACTTCCACTATTTATGTCATTAATATTTTCTCACACAAACAAGCATGACAAAAGTTATGTATGTAAACAGATCTGTAAGTAGTAGTATTTTTTCCTCGCTGCATTCTGTCCCCCTTGCTTTTTAAGTAAATCACAACATTGCGAGTAAGGGTTCAACTACTTTGAACTTCTCCAATTAACTCAGCATATGGACACTCTCGTTCTAGAATAACTGCCTTTTTATGTATAGTTCTAAGGACTTTCAAAGTCTGTCTGCCCTATCTCATCTAAGAACAGTCAACTAATACATTGAGAGTTCATCTTTAAAATCAAAAAACAACCAAAACACACCACCAAAAGTCTTAGTAAATAATTCTTCAAAAATACAGCATTATAGTTTGGCTATGTGTACTAACAGCTTTATTTACACAAACAGAAGAAGAAGCTTGGAATTGACCTATTTTGAGAGAATCTTCTCAGCAAAAAACATACAGAATGCAGTGGGTATGATTTGCTTGTCATAAATCTCTCTTAAAAAAAAAAACAAACACACAAAACAAACAAAAAAAAACCCAACAAAAAACCCCACACAACCAACCAGAGTAAATCCCCCAAAACTCCCTCAAAATCTTACTAGCCAAAATACTGAAAGTTGCATGTCTATGTAATCCTTTTCAAAATGAAAGTGAAGTTTTCAGGAATTTGTAAGAAGGAAAGAGGAATAAGGGAAATTTATAGTCCCAGGTACTGCAAAACAGCTGATGAAGTACAACACACAAATAACAATAAACTTGTTTTATCTTCCTAGAGATTGCCCAAAGCATTCTTCTGCACATGCTCCAAGAAACTGTCAAAACACCTTGCTTTAACACAGATACAAAAAAAAAAAAACCCTTGCCAAACCATATGAGTATCACAACAGCAATATCTACCAGCTGGATTACAACATAAAATCCATTGGTGTTTCCATTACATATTGACACCATGGGAAATAAGACGTATTTGCTAATCTGAAATACAGCATGCTCAGGTTCTGTAGATAGAAACATGATTCAATTCCTGACAGAAAACAGACAGAGAAGATAATGCTGACTTCGGGTGATACTACATTTTATTAACTTCAAGTAAAGTTAGCTCAAACCCTTTCTTCTTTTCCCCCCAGATTGCCGAGTTTTAGAAGGCAATGAAAATACTACTGCCAAGGGTTCCCAGACTTATAGAGATGAGCATAGGCAAATTAAGGCAAATATGCCTTCATTTATTTGGGTATCCAACTTCAATCTACTCAAACTCTCAGCCAAATGGTAGCACTCTGAGAACATGACATTTTACAACCACAAGCACTTTACCTTTGGTACCTATTGAATGTAGAACTGGTGTCCTAACCGGGTTCAACCACAACAGTCACAACAATAAAAACGTTCCCAGGCAAAAGCACAATGCTCCTCCTTCAAGGATGCTGGGCTGAACAGAAAAGAAGACAGTGAAAAGGATGGAATGAGAGAGCAAGAGTAGATTTAAAGGCATGTACTTCAGACAATAGGAGGGTCCATTGTAGACCATCTTTTGTGACCTGGAAGAGAAGAGCCTGTTAATTCACCTGGAGTGGGAGGTGGGGTGGGGAGAGAATCCAAGAAGCAGGTAGCGACAGAGAGGTCAAAGAAAAGTGGATTTGCAGATGAAAATTATTAACCAGGAGTGCGAAAGTAAATACAAGCCTGGAAACAAGTATTTCAAGAGAAAAGTGATGTAAATGGAAGTGAAGGGGAAGATGAAGTCACTTTTCTCAAGAGCAAGGATGAAACCACCTTGGAATAAAAGTCATCCCTTAACAACTCTCAAATTATGAGAGCTCTGACTGAAAGCAGTTCAAAATAAGCCACTTTAAGAATCAGAGGAACCAGCTTGAGAAACTAAGAGCATTTATACTGTCTGGCCAAACAACTTAAGACAGACAAGAAGCACAGCATGGACAAGAGCATCCCATTGGTGACTGAAAAGCATAAAATGCAGAAAGAAGAGTCACTTGGGATGGTTTAATGGAGATTAAAACAAGTTGAATGAAAATTGTAAGGCTATACTTCCTATGCAAAATCAAGACTTACATCTGCGAGTCATTAAGTTAGAAGCCACAACACTTAAGGAAACCTACTCTCAGAAGGTTCCTCTCTGTGGAAAGACAGAGAGAGGGCGCAGTCAAACTGGTACAGTACATAAGATCTCCATTATAAAAACCTCAAATAATTGTTCTAATTATTCCCCTCTCTCAAGTACATGGATGAGCTTACAAAACAAAATCCATTCAAAATTGCCAAAATTCGGTTTCTGAGCTGGGCTTTGCTCTTAGATAGTTATTTTAGGCACATTTAACGTGTAAGCTGGTCCCACAGAACAAGAAAATAAATGTTACTTTTCTAGAAGACCCAAAGCAGAAAGTTGGGAACAAGTCCAAGGACCAGAAAAGCTACCACTGACAAAACTCTGTCATGGACACTCAGCCTCGTACAGCACCGCCTGTTTGCTGTATGCAACAATGGAAGAGTGTGAAGCAAATACTGTTTCCTGTCCCAGGATGCTGACGGTGCAGAACGGCACAGCACTGCCGGGGAGACCGAACAGGATGCCTCCGCACACCACTTGCAATTCGTTTCATCCATCAACAGATGACGCTTGTACCGCCCTGCTGGGTCTCATCTCAGCACCCCATCGGTTTTGAGGTCCTCAGACTGTAGGAAAGTGCCACTATTCCCATTTTATGGACCAAGAAATTGATCTGTGTATGGAACCAGAAGCCAGATACACCTAAGCCGCTAGCTGCACCACAGCTATTCCCAGAACTCCCAGTCAGCTGCCACCTAACCCTAGCAGCACTCAAGTATCAGTATTTTCTTCTTCCCCTTCCTTCTATACCTGAGGAAACATCTGTCTTGACAAGGCCGATCACGTCAACAAGCATCTTAACATCCAAGTTGAAACGCACCAGAAAACAAAACAGCAGTGGCAGAAGCATCAGCAGACTCCATGTCTTTCCTCATCCTGGTGGTTGTCCTGACCACTTGACTGAGACATCACGCTTCCTCTTGCTTTGTTTCTCAGGGACGCCGAGTTTTGATTATTCCTGGTACAGCAGAAGAGTTTAAAGAGGAGGAAGTGACACTACTCTTAACTGGCCTGTGGCTTGATGATGAGAATACTCCCCAGGGAAGTAGGAAACTTGGATTGGAATCCCCCTTCTGCCCCTGGGACTCGAGCATGATGTCACATCGCTCAGCACTGAAACATCAAAGCCCCTTGTTGGTTTGGCCCTAACTGCATGACTTGCAGTACCTATATCTACAGGAATGGAAAAAACAGCCTCCAGGTCTCCTAGATTTTACACTGGTATCTTCAACGGACCATCTTCTCGTTCTTGATAGATGTCAAGACTTGCGGGAACAAAGTGGCAGCCAGGAAGGCACTTGTTATCTTACAGCAGCATCTGCAACATGCTTTTCAAGAGAGCCAAAATCAAAGTAACTCTTTTTGCCAGATGCCCAAGAAAGCTGCAAAGACTCATGGCGGGTTGAGCTTGTCTTGAGTAGACGTATTTTACTTTATTTACAAAAAGATGTTTTTCTTATTAATGCAGAAACCACCAAGTCAGACAAAGGTTCAGTATTTCTCCAAATGTTAAACTTTTCTAATTATAAGCTTCCATACAGCCATCATTAAAGCTTGTAAAATAGAAGTTTCATGACTTCTTTCACCGGTATTTTGGACTGAAGCATTTGCTATGCGTTCTGTATGTGAAAAGATATATTCACTTCGGCACATTTACGCTACGTTAAAGAATTATTAGCAGTTTTTAGCACTGTAAATAATCTACAGAATGTTTCCTCTATGCGTCAGAGAAACCTATTTCGTAAATGACTGTTTTATGACACTATATAAAATAATACTGGAACTATAAAACATTCCAACTTAAAGCATTCCTGCTATGCCCATCGCAGTGCTAACGCCTGTAGTTTGGAAAATTCAATCTTGATGTCAAAGTACACAACACCCCAGTTTTCAGTACAAGGAAGGAGCCAGGGATGGAGGCCATCCTGCATGTCCAATGCTGAACTTGTGCATCCACAAACACGCTGAGACTTCCCTTCCCATGCTGCCCTTGACTAGATCAACTGCAGAACTTGGAATTCTACTAACAATCACACCGTACACATGCAGAGTAACGCAGTAGGGAAGAACAACAGCATGGAAATCAAAGGCTTAACATTTTTTGTGGGGTGGAGAGGATTAGTGAACTACAGTTGTTGTATATAATTTTAGAGACATTCGCCCTGTTAACCCAGTTACAAAGCCAACAGTCAGTAGCAATTGAAGCCACAGTGGCGACAATATTTTGGTGTCAGCGCTCCAATAGAAAAGATCTGCAGGAAGAAAAAAAACACCCTCAAAGACTATATAAATATATGTATCTCACAGTTCCCAATGCCAAATAATCTTTTGCCTTATCTTCTCCCTAAGTTCTAAGATCTTACTGACCTTCTAGGGTTTGGGGGATTTTTTTGGCTTTCTTTCCTCTTCACATCTTTCCATTAGCACAGAAGGGAGCACCTCTTCCCACTTCGCAGATATCTAATGACCCTTCATTTTAAGTTGCCCCCCTTTCCTCCCAATTCTCTAGTCCTTTCTCCTTCTACCTTAAAAAAAAAAGGCATAGAAAAGCATCTGTAATTTGTCAAAACAAACATATACTGACTTTTAATCTATCCATCTGTGAAGGTATGGGCTTTCCAGCAGGCAGAGATGGGAGACCAGATACATTCTCTTTGCCAGCCCTTGACTGCTGTAGTTTCTATGTCACTGGTTCATCACCACAGCTTAAAAAGTGCAAGATAAAACTTGGCGGACTTGTCACACAAAAGATACACAGCTCTCCCTCCCTTGGCTTCTTTTTCCCCATACCACATCTTGAAGTCTTCAATTTCACTCTCTCCCACCACTTTTGGTGTTCCTGAGCCATACGCCAAAAATGCCAGGAGGTTTCAAATACAAGCATCGTATTCAGAAAGTACCCACCCACAGGCATATTAAAAAAAAAAAAAATTAAGCCTTGGCAATTCTTTAAAGAAACTGTGCACAAGAGTACAGACATCTGAAACCAATGTGTAATGAGCAGTCTTCAGACATCATAAGATTCAGCACCTTCAATTAAGAAACACGATTATAATAAAAAAAACTAATGAAAACCAGTTATTGCATCATCTAAGATATCAAAGATCAAAACCTGTTATTCTTGCAATATCTATTCATACAAAGCCAGTTTAGGATATTGGAGTAGATTTAAGTCATTCCTATTTTTAAACTGCCTTTTCATCTACAGAAGAACTATTATCGCCTACTTAGCAATGTATTTACATTCCAGTGATTTAACAACAGAAAGTTAAAAATTAAGATTATTTTCAGTATTGTCATATTTACTAATAGAAGAGTTGGACTTCAGTATTGAAAAAACATGTTCCTCTTCCCTCACTTCAGCTTTTCATTATGGACAAGAACAACATGAAGATCTAAAATACAGTAAGATCTTGGAATCATTAGAAGACAAACTGTATTAGCATGGACTGGGAAGACTTCATAAAGAATTTTTTGTCAATGATGCTAACTACTGCCACCTTACACAGTCTTCCAAGGCACCAGCAGTAAATATGCTAACACGATGATCAAATTCTCTGAATCTGTACAAGAATGGCTTCTGCAGTTAAGTTTGATGACACCAGTTTTAAGGAGGACTTCAGGAAAGCCTAAAGAGGGAGTCATTTAGCACCCTCTTTTGATTAGAATTAATTTGCTTTGTTACAGAATGCACTTTACCTTTCTGCATTGTAGATCCAGCTATTATTGGAAGCTTCTCACCGAGTCACATTTCAGTAAAACACCTACTGTTTTCTGGTTGGAACAAACTAACTTTTATAACCTCATAGTGCCGTCTGCTTGCAATGCCCGAACTCATGATACATCAATGTTTCCGTTATCAAGCTTTATGACAAGGGGTTTCCCACTCCAGCCATAAAAAAACTCTGATTCAGTCCAAATGTTCAAGTATTTTTCCTCTTAAAACAAAACTCTCCCTGCTCACAATAAATAACATCTACATCTACGTTGATCCATACACAGTGTATGGATTGCCATTTATAGATACTTTTCACCAAATGGCTCATTTTAAAGGACAATGTCCAGGACATGTTATGATCTCTTTAGCTGCAACTCTAACAATTGGTGTAGCCTTTAAATCCAGGCTGCCGTGCAAGTCAGTAGCTGCTTTAAATAAGGATTTTTACTAACTATTTAAAATTACAGCATTTAATTTGTCTAAGCTAAATACCGCTCGCACGCCTTCACATCACACACTAAACTCCTTTCTGGTCTATGAATGCAAGTTCAGATCAGTGCACAATAACGCTACCTGCATTCTACGGGACAAACCTGCAAGGAAAAATACACAGTTCTATTGAAGAAATAAAAAAAAAAAAAAACCCACACGAATTGCAACATATAAGGCTCGGTTAGATCTCAACAAGCTAGAGAAGTCACTGACCCAAGGAGACTGCAAATTTCAAATTGTATCACTGGAACTTCCCACATTTTACTACTACAGAAACAGAAAAAGACGAAAAACGTCCTAATGCATGGTACAGATCCACACAGAGGTGCACACACAGTCCTTCACGTCACACACAAGCTCAGATCGGCAGAACATGAGATTACACCTCTAAGCATTAATGCCATTTCTCTTTGTTTTTCCGCAGATAATTCAGATCTTAAGACACTCGAAGATACAAATAAAACAAGATGTGGATGCCTTACCTTCCTATTTTACAAGCCACTGCAGTTCTCAGATTATGAGTCAGTCATAGGTTCATCTGCAGAGGAATGACTCAGTATAAACTTTTAAACACTCGTTATTTTTTTCTTTTCTCTAACCTACAACGCGGTAATTAATTTAAGGTTATCAAACCGCGCCGCTGCGAAACAGCGGATGAAATGAATGGCGTGAAAACAAAAAACACTTCTTTTTTTTTTTTTCTTCCCCCTTTCCGCTCACGCCAGGGCTCGCAGCGCAGAGGCCGTCGGAGGCAGATACGACTTTATAAAAAATATAACTCCTTCCGCACCGATTCGGGCCAGCTCCCTATACCAGCGGCTGAAGGATTCTCCCCGGCGCCGGCCGAAGTCCCCATGGCCGGGGGAAGCGAGGGGCCGGCCGGGGCAGAGGCGGAGGCACCGCGGAGAAGCCGGTGGCGGCCTGGGGAAGGCGGAAAGTTGCGGGGGTGCCCCGGCGCTCCGGCGGCCAGGCGCGGCGGCTTGCCGGCAGTGCCCCTTTAAAGGCCGTCGGCCCGCCCCCCCACCCCCCCCGACC
>JAOXNO010000041.1:11553605-11571616 GCA_028565335.1 Limnodromus scolopaceus | reverse complement strand
GGGGGCCCTCCGCGGGCCGGGGTGGGTCGGGGGAATTGCCGCACGGGGCGGGGGGGCTTCGGAGCTGGGGTGCAGCCATGGGGCTGGTCGGTCAGGGAGCCGGGAGAGCCAGAGCTGGTGAGGAATGCGCGGAGCTGAACGCGGAGAAATGTGTGGTGTTTGGCTAATTTCAGTGGGATGAGGTCACCCTCCTTTTTGGACGTTGTTTGTCGAGGGATCACTAGGGAGGAACAGTTGGATGCGTGATCCTGAACGGACAAGCTTTGCGTCAGAGTTGCCGCTTACAGCATCTCCCCGCGTCCCGAAATCCATCCTGACCCGCTTCGGTCCTCATCCCCCGCATCTCTGTAACGCCCACGCCAACCTGCAAAACCAAACATCTCTGGCTCCGGCTGTGTCCTCACCAGCCCCCAAAATACAAAGCTTGGCTCGCACTGCTAATTCCCTCCTTGTGTGCTGGTTTTTTTTCCCTCATCCCACTTCTCTGCTTTTCCTTTCTCCCTCTCCTCCCTCCTCCCCCCAGCTTTTGCTGCTGTCCCCAGTCAAAGGCTGCCTTAGCTGTCAAGACAACTGCACCTCTTGAAATGATGCCGTGAACCTGCGATCAGAAAGACAATCTTAAGACCGATGTCTTAAATGTTCCCATCACTCGTTCAAGATTGCTTAGCTCTGGACCGGCTGATCGGACTCTGCACCCAGCCTGGATTTCTCCAGCGGCAGGGCTGCAAATAAGTTTCTACCAGAGACAAACCTGCAATTTCCTTCTTTGCCACTCTTTTTTGCTGCTGTATATGTGTCCTCTTGTTTTGCCCTTAAAAAAAAAGGAAAAAAACATAATAGGATTCCAGTGCCTGTAGCTCTAGCAGCTGTACTAATGTATTCTTCCCCAAAAAGAGAAAACAAATTCTTATACCATCTGAAAGATGTCAGAAGCTTTTCCACATTTAAAAATGGCTGTAGCCAAAGGGATAAAATGTTGATCTAATGCAATATCTGCTCTTTCAAGTGCTTTGGTGGGTTTTTTTCTTTTTCCATATCATGACTACAAGATTTTCAAGATTTCTAATGCAATTATTACAGCGAGATGTGTCCCCAGTGTCTTGCCTTTAACTGGCTTGCAATTTCACATTATAAGCAATGTCTTCACAGGGGCCTGAAACGCTGTGTCTCGATGCTGCTGCAACAAGCTGCACACCTCTGCTTAGCCGCAGTGTTTAGAATATAGTCTTTGGAGGGGAAGCTACTTAGAACAACGGAAATAATGGTAAAGACCATAGAGTGACTCTATATTTTAGTAAAATGGTTCGAAGAAATAAAATGATAGGGCATTACATTGGAAAATTACACGAGAGCAAAGAATTAATTAAAAAAAAAATCCACGGAGAGAAAGGTGGTAATCCATTACGAACTTGGACAGGAATAGTTACCTTCAAAAACTATGGGGAAGATACAGAAGAGCGAACATCCTGTGATTATGGGAAACTGTAATTTCTCTGATACAGACTGGAAGATACCACTGGGAAATGGTAGGGCTTAAATGTTCTCAAGTGTCGTAGAAACTCGATTTCTCAAGCAAACAGTCCATGAGAGAGCATGCTATTTTAGGCCTCATATTAATAAGCGGCAAGGACCTTGTAGAAGGCCATAGTATTAAAGTGTTGAAGATTAGTATCTTGAACTGAGTGATCATGGACTAATACAGCTCATATTAAACTACAAAAGGCACAAACGCAGATCTTTGTGTAAGGCTTGGGATGTCAGAACAGCAAACTTAGAGAAATGGAGGAAATTCCTAAGGTTGACAGGATGGAGGAATGCAAAGATGATTTTTACTCGGAGATATTGAAAGAAGCTGGCAAAGGAAATAGGAATTGTCAAAGGAAGGATTTGTTCAAGGTTAGAAGTAGTACCCTGTGCCTAAAACACTGTATAGTGAAAGGAGAAAGGTAGTGATGCTGGTGGCCTTAGGACTACTCATCTGACCTTACTATGTGGGTGAATTCCTCCATGAGAAAATGACTGTGAGCTGCCGGCAGGAATAGCTGTGGAAAAGGCTTATGTGAGTCTATGATGCACAAAGTGGGGTATTTTTAGTAGAGAGAGGGAAGTATTAACATGGCTTTACACAGCACAGCTAAGGACCCTCGTTTGGAAAATTACTTCCCATTCTGGTGACTTACAATGGGAAAAGATTGACTCAGGTCACCACAGGTGCCAAAGAGGAACACTGAGGCGGTAGGGGAGCAGAGGAGCTCTATTCTTGAACGGGAGCTAAAAGCAAGGAAACTTGGCTTCCTTGACTAGCCAAATAGATGATCTTAAAGGTCCCTTCCAACCTAGATGATTCTGTGAAAACAGCAAAGTGATTCACCGTAAGTACATTCAAACAGTAAATATCAGGGAAGGAGAACTAGTTAAATTAAACAATGATATGAGCACAAGGATGCATGGTTATAAATTGGTCATGAGTACGATTAGACTGAAAACTTTCTAACTGTTCCAGGAGCAAACAAACAGTATTCTAGGCACAAGCACCTAAATGATTCTAAATCGGGGCACGATGCTTTGGTGTGTCCAAGGGGGATTTAAAGGGGACCGAGCTTCTGGCGTTTGACTTTGTACTTCAACCATTCCCAAGCTTCAGGGTTTCTTCTGGTCCATCTGCTTGTGAGGTTTTTTTCAACTGCCTCTGAAGCACTGGAAATTAGTCAGAAACAGGATGTAGAAAGGACACTGGTGACATTAAATCATCGGGTGGTTTGTGGTGTCTCTTGCTCACAGGCGTACAGCTGAATTGATTGCCACATTTGGGTCACAACAGAACCTTTTCCCTCAGGTGAGCCTGGTAAAGGACTGGTTTGCCTTTTTTACCCCTGGCGCTTTCTCAGAATCTTCTGGGAGATTTATTTGGCAATTATCTTGCTGCAGGGGTACTGGTGATAGTCCTCTGTGTTACTGCACTTGAGACGTTTGGTCTTTTCCTGCAGCTCTTAACTTTATTACCTGATACTGGAAAGTGCTTTGTGACCCTCGATGAGTAGGGGCGAGTGGAAAGGTGTTCTGTGAGACCTCCTAAACAAACCAGCCGTCTTGTAGTGGTAGAGCAGGATCATTTCCAGCCCTGTCTTCCCAAAAGCAGCATCAACAGGTTGTTTTTAACACTGGAAGTAAATCTGAGGGAGCAGGGAGGAGAAAGAGAGAGAGGGCAGCAAACCATTGCTGCTTCTGTGAATTGTCTTATTGCAATTAACAGTCATTCAGCTGAACTATTGTAATTGGTAATGATACAGTACATCCTTATTAGCCCTGATGTTTCAGGTGCGGTTTGGCACTGCTTCTGTACATAATGCTAACTCTAAGGGTTGTGATTCGTCTGCGTTGTGCGTGCCCTCTCACACTTTCTGCAGAAGGTGGTTATGTTTCGCTCCTGATGGATACCTGTTGTGGATTTGAACAAGACTTAGCAGGGCCCAGTTTCTGCCTTTCTGGCACTGAGGCAGCTTCTTGACTTGCAGCTTCCTCATCCTATGCTTTGGACCGAAGATGCTTATTAACAGAATAATAATTTTATTAAATTTATATTCCTTTCTATTGCTGAAGCACAGCCCAAGAGGACATGTACCATGAGAATACACATTCATTTATTGTATCCTATACATGAGATACAGATTCCCTGGGGTTTATTTCAACTGCTACTAAGCCATAATGTCTAACATGATAGCCCACTTGCTTAAGGAAAAAAAGAGATTTCCCCTGCCCGAGTGGTGATTTTCTGCTAGAAATTCCTAGAAAGTGATGGCTTTCTAAATGACAAGCATTTGAGGTGAAACATTCCTCAAGTCTTCCAGAAGCTAGTTATATATGCCCTTATGAGTATGCTATATGTGACATTTTTCCTTTCTTTCAAGTTAATTGTAATTCCCAAGTCAGCTTATAGATTTGCTTCCCAATTGACATGAAATATTAGTATGGCACGTCACAACTGCGTCTCAGTAATCTTAGTGCCTTCTTACTCTCTTGTTGAGACTATTAAAAATATATTGAGGTCCCCAGGCTCCCCTACCATCAAGACTGCCACGGTGCCTGTGCCAAATTGACTTTGGAGTCAAATGAAAATTTTGAGTGCTTGTCAGTGGATTTCCAAAGAGGCCTGTAAAGTGGTTCACGTGAATTCTAAGCTGTACCTGGAAAAAGAGACAAGATACAGTTCCACAGCAGGGAATTACCAGAGCACAGCAATGCTTCAGCTGTACGTCTGTCTCGCAGTATGGCTCCAAAATCAGAGCTGTGATAGGAAGAGTGCAGACTCAGCAAGACCAGCTCTCCGCCATATGGAGATTTCCCTGTGACAGCTGAGTCTGAATATAACCGGTAAAAGCATCTTAAAGGCTGCTTTGTGCCTTTTGAGCAGCACAAAGTAGCTTTATCAAGAACAAGGATTTGGTCCAAAAGTTTTCCCCAGACGTAAAATGTCAGTTATTATACTAGTTTGTAACTAACAACTGCAAGGATTCTGTTGAATACCTGGCAAAGTAAAAGGCTGACACGAATATAACAGCTGTATTGATTTATCCAGATGCCCTCATTTTCTGGATGATACATCTGTCTCTGAAAATATCCTTAGAATCTTCTCTCCATCAAGAATCACAGAATCTAATCATATAAGAGGAAAAAGCCTCACCTAATATTGGCAGGAGGACCAGATGAGTATACCTTCAATGCTGAGAATTGTTCATTTTTGTAGAAATTGTTATTGGCTCTTCACAGTAATCAATAATAGCTCTTCCTTCAGGGTGACGTAACTATTTTTACTTTCACCTTTTCTGCATGTAGTCATGGGAACACAAACCAACCTGTGAGAATCAGGCTTAGGAACAATTTGAGCATTTGAGGTGACTGGGAGGTGGTCATTGACCCTCATCACTTTCCTGGCTTCCAGCTTAGCTGTGTCGCTTTACTCCGGTGCCATAAGAGCATAATAACAAATTTCTTTCCAGTTGTGCCGGGTGAGAGGCTTCGCCCCCTCCCTTTTATTGACAATGCTCTAGCAAGTTCTAAAGGGAGATTTCAGAGTGTTCTTGAACGTTGTTTGAGCCTCTGGGTGTTCTTTGGTTACATGTAAACTGTCTGCAAAAGATGTGTTTCCAAACCCTGGAATATTCTGCCCTGACTTTACACACAGCCTGACCCAGGCAGACCTACCAGGCTCCAGCACCAAAGAGGCTACCACAAAACAGAACCTCAATGTTTGCTATGCGGTAATGCCAGCAGATTCCTGGAGAGAATCCAGTCAGTAGCAATCATCATCTAAAGAATAGTTGTTCTAGAAGCCTAGAGGAAAACAACGCTTCTCTTGTCAACGCTGCTCCCTTGGGAGCTGTAGCTGATATAGCTAACCCCGATTCCCTTTGTTACTTTGCATGGATCCTGCCCTACCTGTATGACACATACTTTTGTGCTACTGAAGGATGTTCCATTCCAGATCTGGTTCTTCCAGGCACAGTTTTGGGACTTCCTTCACGGCATTAACTAGGTGGTCCGCATTCTAGGTGGGCCTGCTTTGGCAGGGGATTGGACCAGATGATCTCCAGAGGCCCCTTCCAACCCCTATGAGTCTGTGATTAACAATTCCCTGCCAGCCTTTGTCTTACATATATCCAGCCCTCTACCGGATCCACATGTGTTGGATCCAAGACATACGCACTCCAATATGACGGTATAACATCCTTCTGTCTCTCTGGCTTTTATCATAAAGTTTGTAGTACCTTGTTGGTCTGCTTCTTGTTACCGAACAGGTTTTTTCCACTATTCTTAGCAATTTTCTCACCTTGTATGGTAAATGGTAATTCAGATTTACAGTTTCCCAGGTACCATTCATTCTGCCTCATGATAATAAGCGTAAAATGTGGTAACTCTAGAGAAAAAATAATTACCCAGCTGTTTGTCTGAAGATATTAGCTGCATTCTACTTATCCACCTGAGCCTCCAGAGTTAGGAGAGGAAAGAAGATCAGCATATTCACTGACTGATATTTAGGATAATTTTACTTTTGCCTATAATTTTTTATCACAGGGTTTGGGGAGGTTTCTGCCCTGTGCATATTAAGAAAGTGACAAGAAGTGCTCCAGGTGGTATCGGGGTGAGAGTGGCTGTCTTGGGATACAAACAACTGACTGTCTTAGCTCCCCCATGTATTGCATAGGTGAGAGCCAAGAACAGGTATCTGGTTTAAATGTGTCTTCAGGGAAGCATGATTATATTCAAATATTTTCCTTGCTGACTTTCAGTATTCTCTGTATCAAATATGATCAGTTTTCAGGTAAAAAAAAAAAGTAAAATCTAAATGCTCTCAGGACAGCTTCAGCCTAGTCCATAAGAATCAAGCTTCCCTTCTTCTCCCCTCTCACCAGTTATGATGAATGCTCTGCAAGCCACACTACACCCCAATCAGCATTTGCATAATCTTTACTATCTCTATGATTACGGTATGAGGGGGTTATATATAAGCTAGACAGTAATTAAAGATAGCTAGAAAGAACCCAGCTCCAATGATTAGCATAAGGGAGTAATGACTCAAGAGCACGTAGGCTGGGGAGAAAAGCTGAGAAGGAAAAGGCAAGTCGACTATCCAGGATAAGACTTCCAGTGAACCTGAGATGTAGGATGGCAGAACTGCTCGCGAAGGAACAAAGAAGGAGGAGGCCTCCTGGTCTGAGGAAGGCCAGTGCCAGACAGCTGCCAAGTAGTTGCAATGAGCTCTGGCTTTTTCATGTGTGGCATTTGAAAGAGCTATCATTCTAGAGTCACTGCCTTGAGTTCCTTATTCATGCAGGACTTTTCAGACTTCTGGTGCAGATCCACACCAAGGCCCAAGCAGTAAGAGGAAGACAAACAGACCTGTTGGACATTGGATTTTCAACTGCTCCACTGTCGAAGCTGCTGTTTAGATACTGGGGGGGATAACAAACAAGTTCTGTTGGCACCAACCCACACAAGAGCAAGTCCACTGGAGAAGCAGGCCCTCCTGCTCTTCCAGATGCTGAAAGATCTGTTGTTGAAGTGGCGAAATACTAGCTCAGACCCTGAAAAGGCCTGAGCTAGAAGTATTAGAAAAATTCCTTTTGAGCCTTCAGATGATTGGAAAGGAGTGTGTCTGATAAAACCAGCTTGAAGATTTCCCACAAAAAATGAGTGAGCTACTGCTGTCAACGGTGGTCATCTCCTGTCGCCATGGGATGGTAGATCAGTTACAAGCATCCTCCTGCAGCAGAGTGGACAGAGGGTGGTAACACTTTGCTGTAGCTGCCCTCATGACAAAAAAAGAGCTCCTTTGAAACTCAGGAAAGATGCTTAGGCTTCAACTCCATAAAGAAACCTTGGAGCAGTGGAAGATGTATGGAGAAGTTGTCTGGCCATCTTACCAGACACACCTAGTAATCTGCTGCCAGTGTGGAAAACAAGGATCCTTTGCAAAGCAAAAAAGAGAACAGCATGTGTTTGTTCATAAAAACAGACAATAATAGAACAGAACTTTTTGGCAAACTGCAGGTGGGCCCAGGCACTCCTGTAATTTTAGCAGATCTAGACCAAGAAGCCCCAGAATATTCTGAGTGCAACCCTCTCACTTTAATAATAGCAGGCAAATGTCATTGCTGGGGTTGAGGACAAGGGGGGACCACATCCATTCTCAAATGGAATAGCTGGATTCTCAGGACCCCTGGGGAGATGGGACAAAGGGACTTCACCATTCACTAGGTCACTCCACAGCAGTTCCCAGGTTCTTCACTCTTTTTGTTCTTCCTAGATTATATCCCAGAGAGATAAGAGCCCGTGTCTGATCCTATACTACTTTCCTGAGGTCACTCTCCAGTGCCTCCTCTAGCCCTTGAGAAAAGTGCTTCCATGTCCCAAATTACCTGCATAACTGCCATTAGCAATTTAATGCTGTCATTGCAGACAGATGCAAGTTAAAATGCCCAAAATTTAATGTCACCTTTGAACTGAACTAAAAGTTACAAAAAGCTACATTCTTCTTTGACCTCAGTTTTATCTGAGGTATGTTAATTTGTCTTTGTGTAATTGCTGCAGAATTAAACCAACATAATCCAAAGCAGAAGGGGGCCCAAAACCTCTCCTGGGCTCTTCGAGATAATACACAGCCATAAAACTAAAACCCAGTATCCCTCCCTCTTCCAGTTTCCCTGAGGTATCAGGAAACATTCTGATCTTAGATCCAAAGTGGAAAGTTGTGGGATTTGCGCTAACTTTCCTGGAGTTATTCCCAATCCATACTGTGGTAACAGACTGTCGACTCAGCTGAGATCAGAACTTTTTTTTCTGTAGCTGGGCTTCCCATTTCAGCAGTTGTGGAGAGAAGGTGGCAATCCACATCTTTCCCTGGAGAAGGAGAAGTTACTTCTAATGGTACTGCCACTCAAGTATAGCTTTGCATCTTTTATATACTTTAGGAAGTTCTTTATTTGTAAGAAGGGCATATCTAAAACTCAGACACCTCTGAGGAGCTACAAATTGCCAATTCTCACAACTTTTATCATAAGTTTTGTGACATTTGAGGCTTTTTCCTCAAAGTACCAGCTTTTGGAGTGATGTGATTATATGAGAAAGTCTCATTTTTCTTTCACTTAAACAAAAAGGCAGTAATTTTCTTGCTCTCATGGTTGTAGATAGAAAGCTTAAAAATATAACCTGAGCAAACTGCAAAGGCTCAGGAATCAGAAGGCAGAGCAAAATGAGTTGAACATATATTCGCTCCTAAACATTATAATTAGAAGCCTATGTCATAATATTTTTTTTTAAAGATCTGACTCATGATTTTTAAATGATTCAGTTTGGCAATACCATATAGATGCACTGCGCTCTTGGATAAAATTCTTTGTCACACTAAAGGCTAAATTGAGCCAAGAGTAAGTTCACTATAAACAATTACACATATTGTCTATTCTTGGCTTTTTAAAAACATCATATACTCTTTACAAAAACTCTGTAACACAATGAAAACTAAAGCTTTCATCCAGCCAAGCCCCAGTATATGACAAATATAAAAATTGAAAGGCACAACAGAAACAGAAGCTAATAAAACTTGAAATGGGTGAGATTTATTTCTTTAAAGTGTAACTTTTCCCGTACCCACTGGACCACAGTCCGTTCTGGATTACACTAGGGTAAACCCAGAGCAAATCCAGTGAAATAATCTGACTTTATTGGTCACAACTAATATATTTTGCAGTGAATTGATTTCAGTTCTGCTAAGTGTATTTGTCATCCCATTTCTAGTCCCAGCATTTATATCAAAATCTAGTAAGAACAATGTGACAGGGGGAATTGAGGAAGTGCTAAAATTAAGACTGCATCTGCAACTTCAGTTTGACTGGTATCCCTTCTGCCCTGTTTCTGAATATTAATTCTGAAATCTGTATTGATGCCATCACAGTTTTTGCACTGGATCCTCTACCTCTCTGAGTAACGGATCACTGTTGAGGTTTAAATATGAAGAGTGCAGCAAGAGAGACTCCTGCCTGCCAGATCTCTATTTTTATGTTTAACCTTAAAGAGCTACTTGGAGCTACACAGAGTGAGCCCTGCAGAAAGTAGGTGAAAATGGGGTATTTGCTCACTCAGCTGGTAAGGAAACCCAGATTGCAAAGGGAGTTTACCATCTGTTCTTCAAACACCTTGAATGAGAAGGGGAAAGCATGCAGTCTGCAAAAGAAAAACGATCCACAAGTCACACTTGTGGTCTTCTGATCTATAGTCAGAGGGTGTTATCCATTGTGCTACTAGCATGCTGTTGGCAAGGTCTTTGCTTGGACAGATGCACCCTATAATCAAAGTTGAAAGACCGATAATGAAATTTATTTCTTAAACCCCACCTAACTTTTCCCCGAAATAACAGAGCAAAATGGAACCCTCACCAGGCCGATATGAAGATGAATTGAGTATTTGTGAAGCCCTCAAGAACAGCAGTGGTGAGAACTAGAGAAAATTTTAGGACTTCAGCTGCGTATCGCTGACAAAAGTTAGAGCAGTAGAGGTCCTGCAAAGTAAGTCTCAAATCTTCCAAAGCCAAGAGCACCTATCCCTGAAACTCTCTTTTAACATCCTGTTTACTGCCTAAAAGAGTCATCCAGATGCGATTCAAAGGGCAGAAAAGAAGGATGTGCCAGAGAAAAACAAATATGTGGCATCCTTAGTTAGGAGGAAACAGATGGCTTTTAAAACAAGCCTGAGTAATACATAATAAAATATGTAGAGGACCACACATTAAATACCGCAGATAAAACAAAATGACTAACGATCCTCTGTCCATCTTGTGTACTTTGAAAAAATAGTATCCCACTAAGGACTGCATCGTAATGCAGTCTCTGTTATGTCATTTTTCTGAGTCATCTGAATTTCTGAATCACTTGAACTTCAACCTCATTGTCACTTGTACGTAGATTTCTAGTATGAGGTGAGGAGAAAGAGAGTGAAGACTTCTTATTTTTTTAATGTATCATCTGGAATCGTTCATATCTGCAAGCTCAGAAAGAGGAGGCTCTCTAGAACCACTCCACAGCCTTCTGCCACTTGCCCTAATGGAGCATCTACTCAGGGTATAACAACGCCGTGTGCTCTGGAGGGGAGAGCACCTCTCCTGCCACCACAGCTTCACTGCTGCCTATTGCCAGCACAACGGGGAGGCTCGGCAGCCTGGATGCCTTTCCAGGCACTGACAGGGGGGTATCGCGCATTTTGATGGGCATTCCCCTAAAACAGACCTTGGCTGCATGTCAGTCTTACCCACGTCCCAGCCTCCTCTCATGCTGTTCACTTTTCCTGTTGTTTTAACCTCACCCTCCATTGCTCAGGGACCTCATCCCCATCCCAGTCTCTCTGGTGGCCTCACTATAACCTCCATCCAAGGATTTTCCATCCAAGTATCGTTCTCTTTCTACATTGTCAATGCCTTCACACCAAGAACCAGCCATACTTTTAGTCACGTTAATTCCTGTTTCTCCTCCCTGTGGCTTATACAATTTCCCTTTCCCTTTCTCTCCCTCTCACCTCTACGCCTGTGCCCCACAACAGGCTACCATTGTGAAACCTTGGCCAAAACAAAAAGCCTCCAAAGGCAGGTTATTGAAGAATACCATACTGCAATCTGAGGGCAATGTAACACACAACATTGAAATACCATAAAAATACAGGCAGAAGTAAGGGTCAGTATGTTTGTCTGCAGTTCAGGTTGGCAATTTCAGTAGTCCATCACGCAGCACACTTCACAGAATGTGCACATTTTAAAAAAGATATAGGAGGGCCCAGGAAACATGAAAGCCACCTAGAACTGCAGGGTTCAATAATCAAGAACTTTTACAAGTGCTCCAGTTTGCTTAAGAGGTGAAAGGAAAGGGGCTAATTAAGCTTGACACCCTCTTTCCTGCAAGGCTAGACTTGGCTTTACAACCCAAATGGAATGGGAGGTGATGTTTAGTGAGAATATTTATTGAATGTGAAGTAAATCCTGAGGCTCAGTCCATCTCACACCCTTAAAAAATTAGGCAAAAATCACAAAATCACTACACTTCTCGTGGCATAGTTGAAGGCCTCTCCTCATTGAAGAAGGTTAAGAGAAACAAGTTTGAATATCTAAAATTCTCCTAATTTCTGAAGAAAGAAATTAAAAAAAAAAACCAAACCCTAAATGTTTTTACTATGAAGCATAAAGCGACACACTTGCAAGTAAAAGGGTCAGAGTAAATACATCATATCCTGAAGCCTTCAAAGTGATAGCAATAACACACTTAATATACCGGTATCAAATTTTTATGTCCTTGGTGTATTCCGGTAATAACTGGAATAAGACTGATTTTTGTCTCTAAGCTTATATGTCTCTCTTCCCACAGTTCAGAGGAACACTGCTATCTGGAATAAAGTTTTGAGGGAACAAAGACAGAACAAGTCAAGGCAAGGCTAGCTAAATTATTAGGGATGGCCTGGGATGCCGAGACTCAGAGATAGGTGCTGTAATATCTGGAACAGTTATTCTCTCCCTTTCCCTTCCCTCAAGAATCTCTAATTATTTCATGCAGCAGAGAAAAGCTTCAAAAGGTCTGCTGGGTCTTCTCTTCCAGCACAGTTCCAGCTATGCCTGGATGCTCTGCTGATAGACAGGAGGTGAATGAATCTCTTTGTCAAGTGCTCTAACCCCTGCCTCTTGTGTCATCTCCAGCAGCTGACACAGAAACAACAAACACAACAACAAACAGACTAACACAATAAGGCAAAGTTTCAGGCATCTAGCTCCAGCTTGAATTGTGAAAGGAGAAAGGCACTGCCTGGTGGCACGCAGTAAGATGTCTATGCCACGGGAAGGGGTGGATTTAAAGCTTTGGTCAGATGGCCTCTGGCAAATGTCAGTGCTAGTGTAATGAATTAGATCCTTGTCCTTCAGCTACAACCCCTGGGCTGAAAACTGTTGCCTTCCCTTAGCAGGGCTGGCAGAGCTGCTCGTGACATAACTCACCTGCTTCAGTGCAAAAACGACCTGGTCTGACGTTGCAACAGAGCCGATGAGGAGCACTTGGGTGGACCGTACCTCTGTGGCAATGGCAAACTCAGGCAGAAATGTGAGGAAGTCAAACAGCTAGAAGGGTGATCGTGTTTTAAATTGCTGCAGCCTCTTCTGAAGTGGCAGTGTATATCCAAGGATGTCTTCTTTTTTCAATGCCTCCTTTGGACTATTTTCAGTAACTGACATTTCAGCATAGTGACTTTCGTGGGTCCCCTTCTGATGTTACCTGACCATCTCCATGCACTGGGGAACCCAGGGGTCCACCACAGATCTGCAGATCCTGCTGTGGCTGCTGTGTAGCTGTGTTCTGATTACCCCATCTGTAGGGCAATCCTCCCTTCACGGGGAATAAATACACTACCAGTTCAAAGGCACTAGCAAAAGACAGGAAGGAGGCCACAAGGAATTTTTTCCCATATCAATCTAACCACATAGTTAGTCATGCTTAGCCAAGAGTCACTTGAATCGACAGAGAATATGCTTTAGCTAAAACATCGTTGTCACAGTTACATGATGGTCCAAATAACAAACTTGAATATACCTTTAGCAAAATAAAACCAATAGCAGCAGAAAAGCACTGGAGAAGGCAGCTGGTGCCTGCCCAGTCTCCAGGATCCCCAGGCACGCACAAAGCCAGCCGGCTGCCTTCTGAACCCTGAATGTTTTTACTATTGACAGATTTTGGTTTTGCCCTGTCTCCTGCCTCCCTCCCTCGTCATCACTATGGTGACTACCGTATCACAGCCTGACTCTCAGCCTTTGAAACTGTCTCTCTCTCTCCCTTATTCATCCTTTCTCCCTTAGCATCCCTTTTCCCTTTGACCCAATCCTGCCCTTTAAATGATAGGATCGGCTCTGGACTGTGGCTGAAGTCATCCCAGCCATCCAGCCTGTCCCTGCTGCGTGCTTGTCTCATTGCTCATCAATCATCTCCTGAACTACCTCGGTTTGCCAAGCAACATTTTAAGGCAAACTGAAATAAGCAACAGTTCACCTTGAAGCACACGCTCCCAACTGTGGCAGCCAAAGAGCTGACTGACAAGCAGCTGTACAACAAAAGGGAGGCGAACAAATGTCCTAAGGTAAACTTCCCCTTCTCTTAAGACAGTCTCCTCAATAAATACAGGTAATGAATGCTCATCCATCTTCCTCTTATTGATTTAATCTTATGTCAAATCTACCTTTTCACATATGCTGGAAGAGGTCCTGTTTTCCCCCACGTGTCACCTAGCATCACCTAGCCCAGCGACTGATAGGAGCAGAGTTCAGGGATGATAACAAGCTGTGTTGTTTCTGATGCAAGACACAGCCCCGGAGGCTCAGAGGTGCTAACTCAACTTCAACTTGGTAAATGAAGTCCGAGGCTTCAGACACAGTATCTCAGCCCTGTGAATCCTCCTCAAGGTATTGAAAGAGAGAAAAAATATTAAAAGCATCGGATATGCAAAGGATCAAGTAAGGCCGTTACTTTTAACACTCCTTATTCACTTTTCCATTAGCTTTTATCCCAATTTTCTATAGAAATAAAGCTTATGAGATCAGCTGGGCAATGAACATCTATCCCCCGCTCCCGTCCCCCCAGTCTTCTTTCCCCCATTAGCCCATCTCAACAGAATTTAATACAAAAAAAGTAAAGTTCAGAGTTAATTAAATTCTCACAGGATTTCAAAAAAAAACAGTGGCCACAAAGCAGAGAGCACGGTTTGAACCTTCCCAAGTTGACCTCAGATGATTTTTGCTCCTGCTACCCAATTTGTAGAAAATCATGCGGCTTTAAAATACTCAGGGGGGGAAAGGGAATGTCATGAGGGAGAAGAAAGGAGAAGCATGGAGCTTTGGTGAGCACACGTGCTGCCTCAACTCATGCTATATACCACAGCCACCGCGGTGCCATCGTGGTGAAGACGCGTGGTAACACACCAAGGGCAGGCAGAAGAGGAAAGAGGGCAGGCTAATGCAATGCTAAAAAAAAGTGCAAAAAAAACAAGGAAATCTCATGTAGCTGTGTGACGGCAGTCACACCAGAGCGACCGACAACTTTCCTCTGAGTGGCACATCTTATGGTCCAGAGAAGGACTAACCAAATCCTAGTGAAAAGGTCTGAAGTCTGACTTTACCCAAGCTGTAAAAGTATTTTGGACATTACGGATATGTCATCCAGGAAATGTCTAAATATAGCTGTACATGAAATGAACACGGGGTGCTGACAATGACTGCCATGAACATGCGACCTTAGGATAAGGATGAAAAATTAATCAATTAAAAATGCATAATAGGAGATAGCAGCCACTGGGGAAGTGCACTGCACAGTGCAAAGGGCTGACTGAGTACCAGGGATGAGTAGCTGTAGCTCACAGAATTGTCTAGGTTGGAAGGGAATTTTAAGATCATCTAGTCCAACCATCAACCTAACTCTGATAAAAAAAACCCATCACTAAACCATGTCACTAAGCACTATGTGAACCCATCTTTTAAATACCTCCAGGGATGGTGCCTCAACCACTTCCCTGGGCAGCCCATTCCAATTCTTGATAACCTTTTCAGTGTAAAAACTTTTCCTAATATCCAATCTGAACCTCCCCTGGTACAACTTGAGGCCATTTCCTCTTGTCCTATCCCCTGTGACTTGGGAGAAGAGACTGACCCCCTTCTCTCTACAACCCCCTGCCATGGACAGGGACACCTCCCACTAGACCAGGTTGCTCAAAACCCCATCCAGCCTGGCCTTGAACACCTCCAGGGATGGGGCATCCACAACCGCTCTGGGCAACCTGTTCCAATGTCTCACCAACCTTACAATAAAGGATTTCTTCCTGATATCTAATCTAAATCTCCCCTCTTTCAGTTTAAAACCATTGTCCCTCGTCCTATCACTCCACTCCCTGATAAAGAGACCCTCCCCATCTCTTCTGAAGGCCCTAGGGTCCCATCTCTGGAGCATGGCTAGTTATGATGGGTCTGTTGTGGCTAATGGGGATGTGAGAGACCTTGAGAGATGGCTGGTTGTGGGGGAGTGGGGTGAGGTATCACCCTGCTTCCCCGATGCTCCTCATGTACTGGGAGTTTTCACTGCTTGACCACAGCCCTCCTCTTACTTACAGTCACAACAGCAGCTCGCAGGGCCCTGCAAAGAGAAGAACGGTCACGTCAGGGGAAGGGATGGGTTAAACAGGAGGAGGAAACAACAAGACGATCTCAAGAGAAACCTGGAGCAGCAGAAAAACAAGGAAGCAGTACCGTGCAGGGAAGATGGAGAAGAGGAGGAAAGCCAGCCAGCTAAAGGCAGCAGAGCAGCCGTGGGGAGGCAGAGTGGCTGAAGAACATGGAAGTCGCAGAGCATGATATCATTTATGCTTTATGCAGAGATAACAGCAGATTTGAGTATAATTAACTTAAAAGTCAATACTGCCCTTTACGTGATAGGAACATAGATCTGCAGAGAAACAGGCTTCATTATTTTTCCTGCTTACAGAGCGACCTGCTATCAGGGAAAGCCACTCTTTGGCTGGCTCTTGTAAGGTACTGGAGGTGACAACAACTGTCCATTTTGGCAAAAAGGGAAAAGGTTATTTTAAATGGGCCGGAGAAGATGTTGTTTTCTTTTGTTCCTCCAGAGGAAAAAAAAAAAAAGACAAGAGCACACAAATGGAGAGCGAGAGGGAAAAGCCGCGGAGACAGAAAACACAGCGGCTGTTGTGGCGCTGACTCTTCCTCTCCATCTCACTGCGAAAGAAAGGGCACAGCGCACGCTCTTATCATTTCCTCTGAGATGATTTGTACCAGCATTCAGCTGTTCAGGGCACTGCTCAGCCTTTCTGAGCACCCTCGCAGCACTCTAACAAAAATGCAATCTTGGCTGTCTAATCCAGACTTTGAAATAGGGGCAACAAGCAGACAGAGGAGACAAGAGGAATCAGGGAGACGGAAGAAACAAAATAAGAAGTAGAAGCCCAGCTGGGTGGAAATTAAGATTTCAGCCAGATCCTTTCCTTCAATTTCCCTGACAAAATAATTTTTCTGAGAACAAGTAGAATACAATCATAGTATGGTTTGGGTTGGAAGGGACCTTAGAGATCATCAAGTTCCAACCCCCCTGCCATGGGCAGGGATACCTCCCACCAGACCAGGTTGCTCAAAGCCCCATCCAGCCTGGTCTTGAACACCTCCAGGGATGGGGCATCCACAACTTCCCTGAACTTAGTGAATTCTGGGATTTGAGAAGAGCCTGGGCAGGGCAGCCCTGATGATAACAGTGTGCCCAGAGGTCTCTCCTCCTCACCTAGTGCCCACTGCAGACTTCAAATGGGCAGAAACACCATATACTCATCATTTTATCCTTTATTAATTACCTTTTAGTTTGCCACATGAATTTACCAGAACCCTGAGCCTGTGACAATAGGCCTTTTCTCCAATCAATTCCATGTCCTTTTAATACTTGCATTACTTCTATTTAAAAAAAAAAATAATCTTGTGTGATGGACTGCATTCAATCCTGTGTAACCCCAATTACCTTAAGGGTGTTGATTTCCACATTTTCACCCTGCTTTATTAAACCAAAATCAGTCCTGCTTTAATTTAATGATGTAGTGGACCATCACAGCTGCTGCAGTTCAGGAGCTCCTGCACATCCTCAGCTCCTGTCCCCACTGTAGGGATGCTGGGGAGGGTGGGCACAACACTGCTGGGAAGCTGATTCAGCCATCACGCTCTACTGCCATGTGCAAGCTCCCAGAGAGTGGTCACCTCTTGCAGGACAAGCTCTCCTTGTGCTGGGCCAGGCTGCCAGTGCTGGGAGAGGAGCAAGCACCACGTGTCCGTCTTCCACACTTTCACAGGGGTTTGGGCAGGGAGCCCGCAGAATTATTACCCTGGCTGGCACCATAGAATCACAGAATAGAATCACAGAATCATAGAATGGTTAGAGTTGAAACGGACCTTAAAGATCATCGAGTTCCAACCCCCCTGCCATGGGAAGGGACACCTCCCACCAGACCAGGTTGCCCAAGACCCCATCCAGCCTGGTCTTGATGGCCAACCATGGCCATCCCCACCATCATTCTCCCCCACAAGTGGAGGGACGAGTCCTGTGCTTGGTGCACGAGCAAACATCTACCTCAGAAACACCAGGGAAGGGATTGCAGGGCACCAGGGAAGAAAGCAAGCTGCTATTGCCAGCTGGCTTCAGACAGAAATCGGGCAGACAGACCCTTCCTCTGCCAGCAATGGCAGCAGCAGCCCCTCTGCAGCGCAGCTCCTCTCTGCCCCACAGCACGGTGGTCCATGCACCAACACAGAAGAGAAACCAACCCCATCTCTCCCAGCCCCAGGAGAGGATCTGGGCCACGGGGCTGCTCGGAATCACAGAATTGTCAGAGTTGGAAGGGACCTTCTAGAGATCATCTAGTCCAACTCCCCTGCCAAAGCAGGATTGCCCAGAGCA
>JAOXNO010000041.1:11512878-11550167 GCA_028565335.1 Limnodromus scolopaceus | reverse complement strand
GTTTAAAATGACAGATTTCAAGAATAAGCCCAAGCATTATCATTGTTACTGCTTTTCAAATTGGAGAGCTGCTTCTAAGCCAGTTATAGCACTTTTTTGGTTTTTTTTTTTTCCTTTATCCAAGTTACTTATTTCCTAGGCTCTAACCAAATCTTTTTAGCCTTAGAATTGCACAAGTGGTATTTATTTTGATAGAGCGGGCATCCCTGGGAAATCTGGGGAGCCCGTGCTCCTACAAATATCGGCACACGGGTTTCCACGGGCCGGTGTTGCCTGAAACTTTGCAAACAATGTCTGAAGAAGCTGAGGCACATGCTGCAGAGGAGCAGCTCTCCTCCTGGACGCGTAGCGTTTCCAAGAAAAGGATGTTCTGTTCCCCCGCCACCTCTGAAAACAAAACTGGCTCCTGTCATCTGTTTGTTTTGCTACATCTGATATTTTTAAATTGTTTATTAAATACGGTGGTGATTTAACTGAGTGTTTGCAATAGCGTGAGATCTGTGCCATTGGCTCGAGCCGAGAGCCAGAAGGCACGCAGAGAACCTTCCCCCGTCACACTGCCGCTGCCGGGCCCCCACGGCTCCCAGAAAAACCCTTTCCCGTCACTAAACCTCCTTAATGTCGTTCCGCCACCACCGCCAACGGAGATAAAACGGCTGCGAGAAGCCGTCTCCGAGTCTGAACTCGTGCACAAAAGGATCCCTCTTTAATTTCACCAGAACTGCCAAAAATAGTTTTCCGCATCCTGTCATAGCCACTCTCTGGAAAGGGCCCATGTAAAAATTTTCTCCCCTCACCATATTTACCAAAATGACGGAACTCCTGCTGCGGGACTATAGCACTGTTAACTGTTGTAATGAAAGCTCATTACGTTTCATTGCAGGAGTGCCCAAACGTGAAATGTATACAGCAAAACGTTTTCAAGGAAAAATCTTAAATTATCCCATTTCCGGAAAATGAAATGCAGAGGTTTCTGCCTGGAAACCGAGGGGAAGACGGAATTTTACAATGCTAAAACAAGTACCAGAAAATATGGAAATAATGCAATTCATTTGCAATAATGAAATAAAAATCATTGTGAATTAAGTGACTGCTTACACAAAAGACACTAAACAAAAACAATGTTAAAATTACAATATTAAGACATAAATCCACAAAAGGGGAATTCTAAATTAAGTCAACTCTTTGCTTAATGCAATTCTTATAAAACTGACATTTTTCCAGAAAGATACCTTATTCCCAACACATTTTCTTTCTGTGCACTGGGCCACAGAGAGTAAGAATGAATAAATTATTATTTACACGGTTTAAGTAATGCTTCATATCTCACATTCACAGAAAAAAGTGTGGGACTCCAGGCACCCAGCAGGACGAAAAGCTACCGGGACTGCATTTCACTATGGCTGTCTCTCTTCCCATCACCCTCCATGGTCCAAAGTGACTTCTGTAGTGGAATCGGTACCATTCATGCCCCCTGCCCCATGATTTCACCACAAGAAGAAGCAAATAACAAGCAACAGAACTTACATCACCTTTCTCTCCGCTGTTGCCCTTCCACACAGAGAAGAGGGCCGGCTGCCTTACCCCGGGGGGGAGCAGGGTTTGTCTTTCAGCTCCCTCTCCCAGGTGCTCCTCATTGCCCACCCACAGCAAAGGGTCACAGCTGAGCTGGGAAGCCCCATGGACACTGGTCTTTCTGCAGGGCTTGAGGCCACCCATGGGACACACCACGACAGCACCAGGGGAGACCCTGAAGAGAGAAACAAGTAAGAAGGGGTGAGCCAAGGACCCCAAGCACTGTGGTTTCACTGAAACAGACTTGAATCAGAGAATCACATGGGGTTGGAAGGGACCTCTGGAGATCATCTAGTCCAACCGCCCTGCCAAAGCAGGTCCACCTAGAACAGGTTGCACAGGAACTTGGCCAGGTGGGTTTTGAATGTCTCCAGAGAAGGAGACTCCACCACCTCTCTGGGCAGCCTATTGAAGAGCTGTGATGGGTGACATCTCACCCCTGTTGAGGGTTGAGTACAGGCCTGAGATACCAGCACTAGAAGTTCTCAGCCACCACTGTAGAGCTGCGTCTGGCCAGGAGGCAGGGGAGCCCAGCCTGAGCCAGAGAGGGAGCCCGACCACCGCAGGCAAAGGAGCCAGTCTCCAGGAGGCCCGGGTGTCAAAGCCATGGGAGTAAAATGGGGACAGAAGTGACAGGGGACGCACATGCCAGATGCCAAAGCAAACAAAACAGGAGAACAGTGGGAGAGATGCGCGAAAGAAGAAAGGATGGAGGAAGTAAATATTGAGGAAAGGAAGGTGAAACGAAGGAAAGTACTTACTTCATTTGGGGAGGAGGCACTGGCCCCTGGAAGACTCCCAGTTGGACAAAGCCCTCGTTTTCTTTCCAAATTACCCACATGTAGATGTGGACAAGAAAAATTTTCCTCGTGCTCCTGACGAAACAAATTGGGACATGCCCTATAACAAATGCTACTGAAGCAAAGTCATCACTGGCACAAGAACAAATGGGTCTGAGCTGGCCACGAATGCGTTCAAGGTGGCAGCGAGAAGCGTGGCTCTGGGGCGACAAAGGGCAGGAGCTTAATTCGGCATGAAATGGCGCTTGATGCATTCGTTGAAGGGATTGTATAGTGCGATCACTTGCGAAGACCGGCCACTTGTTTCAACAGCCCCAAAGACCCCCCCCCACCTCCGCTCCCAAATCCCGCTGCGCTTTCTGCACCTCGCTTTTGCCAACCTCTGGTGCCTTCCTGGACCCAGCAGCACCACGCTCCAAGGATAAAGGACAAATGCGCAAAACAAATTTAGAGCTGTTAATGCAGCGACATACATATTTATACTCTTACACAGATAAGACCAACTTTTTCACTTAGGGCCAATTCAGGGCCGCAAGAGCACATACAGATCCATCCCAAAATAATGCTTTCTGTATATTTCAGGAATGAGCCTTAACTATACTTAGGATGAGGAATTTGTCTTCATGTGATGAGCCTGACCTCATCATCTACAAAGGGAGAAGTTGTGAGCAAGCAGACACTCCTCTCATCCGCAAGGTCCAAATCACCAGTATATTTCATATATTTAAAGTACTGATCTGGAACCCATTGCCGTAGTGTCTGAGTGCCTCCTAGTCTGCCTAAAAATAAACAAATATCAGTTACCCAAGTGGGTGACTCATAATCATACACAAGCCCCTTCCAGTGTGAGCGGGTTGGCTGGTTAATTAACTTGAAGTCTGACTAACAGATGATCCCAATAGTATCCTCAAACTACCATCAAACCACTTTAATTAGTATGTGCAAAAGGGCCAAAGTGCACAAAGCTAGTAAACTAATCTCCCCTTCCCTCCTACATCCCATGCTAGAAAAAATCCCTGTTCTCAGACCAGAATTCATCCCTATTGACAAGAAATGCCAATAGAGCTTTTTCTGTCCCACATTCAAAATATGGGCAGAGGGGCAGGCTTCTGTCACAGCTCCAGTGAAAAATATACTGGTGCAGCCCTTCACTAAATCAAGAACCCAGCATAAATTTAATCCACTCTTCAGATACTTACCATGATGCTCATGTAGCCTAGCGCTGATATTTCTGATAGCTTAACTTCGCCCTCCATCCTCTCAGTCTGTTGAGATGATACTTCTGGATCTTGACCTCATGCGAAATATTTTCTCAAGTAACATAAATATTTCAAAATAAATATATTTTTGAATGAGTGGAGGCCTTTGGGATCTGATAAGTGGTTTATTTCCTTGAGTTTAGTTTTCTGTTTTTAAAAACACCTGTCTACATATAGGCATATATACAAACATGAAATATATACATATACATACACACACATATAAATAGATACATGGGACCATATGGAACTCTTCTGGCCAAGGCATACTCAGCCCAGGGGAGCTTTGCTGGCAAGCACAGAAACCTTTGCCGTCCTTTGACTTAGCAGCAGCCCTCTCACTGCCAGCAACATTAGTTTACTTATCATTCAAAAATGCAGAAAAAAAAATATATCTGGGTTTAATTTCCTTAAAAAGCCACCGTACTCAATTGTTCCAAGGCAAAAAAAGTTCACCTTTTTTTTTAAAACAAAACAAACGAAAAACAGATACTGTGGCATCTCTCTATGAAGTGAAACAGCTGGCCACCTTTGAAAGACACCTTTAAAAGACACTTCCCTGCAATTCAAGTTCAAACCCGTGTCATCCTCCCTGTGCTGGTCGCTTTCCAGTCCAAGCAACTCATCTGGGCTGGAAAGGGAAGGAAGGGGGATCCCGACAGACACTCCTCATCTATAATCAGCAGCTATAATTGCACTTTCCTTCAGCTGGCTCTAGCATTTTCCAGGCTAAACCCCACCGTTCTCATGCAGGGAAAACTCTTTGGAAGTCAATACAGAACAGCCGCTCCGAAGTCAATGAGAATTGACTTTTTCAGTCTGTCTGCAGGTGCCGGCCACGGTCGCTTTTTGACATCCCTGCATTACACTGGCTTTGTGTGTACAAATGAGTGAAGTTGCTCCCCGGTGACCGACTTGAAGAGACTTATTACTACCGACGGCTGCAGGAACTCTCTTTTTGCTCAAGAGATAAAAATGTGTGTTTTGGAGCCAAAGAGCCAGACAGTCAGAGTAAAAACAGACTGAAGTTGATGAGAAAACTCCTACCAACTTCAGTGGGACCAGGAATTCACCCCTTCTTCCCGGTGGCTAATGGGTACGCGCAGCCAAGCCTCTTGGCTTTGTGGCTTCTCTACAGCTCGCACCCCGAGGATCCGCTCCGCAGCCGTCTGGCACACACGCACAGCAGCGTCAGGTGTGAGATCAGAGCTCACATCACAAAGTGGTCTCGTATCTACATCAATCCCAACATTTTTCTGCCGGCCAGTGCCATCTAATGAATGAGAGAAACATCTGGTCTCATAACCGCCTCTATGGGCTCCGTGGAGCTGAACTGAGATGACTCTTTAGGGCTAAATGCACACGTACAATACTTCTCTTGGCGTTGCTTGCGTTTCCTATCAGCATTCCGAAATGTGTGAAAACCAAGATAACTCAAGGTTTTCACCTTACTTTATTGACTGTTTCAAAGCGACATTCACCAGTGCCCACCTAATTATCTAAGTGAGATAATACAACAAACAACTTTCGAGCCACAGGACTGCACCAGCGTGGGTGAGCTGTGCATATGTCTTGTACCATGAAAAACACTGGCAAAGTAAGTCGGGTTTTGTTCAAAGTTATCCTTCAAAAGTTGTTTTTTTTTTTGTAGGAGTTACGAAAGTACATTAAAACAAATGGAAAAATGTGCTGTACAGGCAAACACAATGCTCACCACCAAAGCCAGCCCAAAAAGAAAGAAAAAAAAAAAAAGCCCAACATTGTTCTGTGTGGGTTTTGTTTCAGGGAAAATAATTAGCATGAATAGAGCAAACAGGCTTTTCTCTGAACTGACCGGATTCTGAACAAAGGCAAGAAAATCTTCATGTTGTGCGTTGTTTTTTTTTCCTTTTATTTTAAGATGTTTGTGAATTTCATGGGATATTTTCAGTCTGGTGCTGGGAAAGTGGTAGAAAATACAGACAATTTCACATGCTACACCTGATCCTTCTCTCTCCGCTGAATGCTTTTCTGGATATATATTTGCAGTTTCCTTTAGAGCTTCTTTCTTACTCTAGAAAAGAGCCACCCAGAACTACAAGGGAAACAAAATAGCTGATTTTACATTAATGCAATGGCAAAACTGATTATATAGAGCACATCCTCAAATTTACCCAGAGAACGCACTAGAACAATAAAGGCGTTTTAATTATTTGGGGTAAAAGTAGTGCAACGCTGAAGCCGGTAGCATCCTTTCAGCATTAGCAAAGGCTGGCAGCTCACACTTGGGGCCAGGGTGTTCTTTATCTCTACGTAATGGGGTTTTCTCATTTAATGAAAGTACATACACCTCCCTCTGCCATTGAGCTGGGTTTTTTCTTCTTCTGTTAGAGGAAGCAGGAGATGACATAAAAAAATTAGAAAACCCCCTCATGCATGAAAACAAAGCATGAATTTAAAAGGCATTCAAACTACAAGTTTTATTTCTGTCTAAAATATGTCATTTGTGCCAATGTACTGTGTGCTGTGACATGTAAAGTGAATTCTGCCATGAATGTTACTAAAGGAAAACAGTTTCTATTGTAACTCCCACCTTGGGGCTTGTGTCTGGGTTCAGTTTTTGAATGGTGATTTTTTTTTCTTACTTTCAAATTCTATGTAAAAAAGACCTCTCCATTTGTTTGGGGATTTTTGGTTTGTTTTTTTAATTTTTTTGTTTTTGCTTAATTTCAGCATCTAAAATGGAATTAATCCTTTTTGCCTGGGTGAAGGCCTGTGGCAGGGTAAGAGCCTGTGCCTAGGTGACTGCCCATACCCTTTGGTTCCTTTACACCATGGGGCAAGAGCTCCCCACTTCTCCCTCACCTTCTCTCTGTTGCCAGGAGCTCAGAGGTGGTGTTCTATCCATTGCTTGTCTGCTAAGCAATTCCTGCAGGATCCAGAGGGCATCTCTGGGTCTTATCTCCTTTGTCTGTATCCTGAATCAAGGAGAGAAAAGATATAAATCTTCAGAGAGGGTTGGAATGTCCTGTGCTCATCCCTGTATGAAGGATCCATCCTATGCTACTGCTGCCAGCGATGGTGCTGTTGGTATCACTGATGGCAGGCAGCTGGATTTCAAAAATCCCTTTCCATCCTTTGTCTCTGTGATTCAGTAACCAGCTGATCCTGCAACACCCCTGCCAGCCCCGTAAGCCCCAGAGGCACGTCCACTCGGTGCCAGAAGTACATGTGGTCCACGCTGCCTGCCTGACTCCCGTATCACGGTCCTGAAATACCTGCTGAGCACCAGCAAAACTGTGTCACTGATGGCACTGGTCTGCATCAGCAGCACATAAACTCAGGCTTTGAGTGCAATCCTGGGGAATCCTGGTACCTCAGCATGAACCATGTCTCGGGCTCCCACACCCATCCTCCTGAAATGCTAGAAGGAAATTACAGTTTGTCATCACCCCCATTTCCACCAACCCATCATCATCCCAATTTGACTTCGTTATGGTCCTTACCTGGGCATATCCAGGTTGTTGTTACCTTTCTGCTCAACAGACTTACCCACCCAGCAAACTGGCAGGTCCAGGTCCACGCAGGGGTCTCAGTGAAGCTCACTGCACTGGATTTTGGCCTAGACAGCCAAACCAACCCTGATGTGTGCCAGGGACATCTTCATCTTTATCACCTGATTATTTATGCCGCAGGCCATCAGTGCTGGTCAGCATCTACAGGCTACACCAGAAGCTCTCTTGAAAGATTTGCCCATAGGGGACATCTGAAGAGCAGCGACTCCACTGTTCACCCGTCACCTCCCAACACATCATGTCATGATGAGGTCCAACACAGGCATCAGAGAGGTTGTCCTGTCCTTGGGCTTTAAACAAACCCTGAGGCTCAGCACCATGGAGCCCTACTTGGGATCTTCATACAGTAAAACAGACAAGTGCAATCAATCAAAGAAACAGGTAATAGCGTGCACAGCAAAATAAATAAAGTTTTGTTTTCTACAAACAACATCTTCAAGGTGAGGCTGGATTCTTCCCAGATACCCAGGGAAAGATGAGCTCCTGCCCCCTTCCCTGTCCTAGGAGTGGTAACAGGTCTATGTATCCATGGAATTGAAGGAGCTTGATACTTCTGAGGTCCCTGAAATTTTGTGTAATTTGGTCTAATGAATTCAAAATCAGAGGAAAGCAGAATGACAACATGAGCACGCAATCTCATTTGCATAGTAACCACTTAGCCCAGTCACACCACCCTTTCCTTCAGCTCCCCATCCTTCTGTGGGAGGTGAGGGCAGGACAGCAGAAGGACATGTGCCACCTGGACCACCTTACTCTGGGAACTTTTCACGTGTGCCAAACAAGAGCACAGCACAGCGAAATGTGTGTGTGTCACACACCTCGAATGGGACACCTCTACGTGGGCACGTAGCCACCACTATTTTTTCCCTGCTGGCCCACTAATGCCAGGGCGACCATTCGCAACTGAGATAGGGACTGCTGTGCAAGCACTAATACCCAGCAAAGGCTGGTGTGGTCAGATAGAGACAATCAGGCTTCAAACCACCACCACGGGACATCCTGGAGCTCCTCTGACAAAGCTCTTGGTCTCTGTGGCTTAGCCGTTCCCATGAAGATAAAACTACTCCCTTTCTCCTGCCTACTCCCTTTCTGCTGCTTGTGCTTGCCTGGCTGCCTCAGAAACTGCAGAGGTTCAAAAAGCATGCAGGGGAGCACCCCAAAAACCTAGGGGTTATTTCTTCTTTTTTTTTTTTTTTTCAACAGAAATGCATATCAATTTACAAGCGGTTGATTCATGTTTTTTAAAAGGGTATCTTTTCTTTCTTGAGCATCCCCACCTTCCCCAGCTACAGGTCCCACCTCCCAGCAAGCACCCTTACAGAAATGCAGCTCATTGCAACGTCCTTCGGCTGGAATGTCTCAGACTGGCTCTTGAGAGAGAGCAAATAATGCCAGCACAGTCCTTTTCAAGTGATACGACTGCATCAGCACTTGGACATTGGCCAGCACAGCTATTTTTTTGGCAAGAGAAGGGCAAAAAGCCACTGCTCCAACCAACAGAACGAAGCTGGCAAAACAGAAGCATGGGCCGTTGCATCTCTAATAGTGTCCGTCTCCTCTGTGCCCCTGCTCCAGCCCCACTTTCTCCCGCCACCACTTTACACACACAGTTTTGGGTCTGTCCAGGAAGGGAAGGGATGCACTGCTGTCTCCTCAGGCGGACAAACCCACAATGTCTAGCGAAAACAAGTCCAAAGGACCTGTGGGAGACACGGACCGTATGCTGCAAGTCGATCCATTCACTCGGTCCCTCATCGCCTCGTTGAGCCACCAACCCAACAGCAGCTCCTCAGGTCCCCTTGCTAACCGCAAAGCTTTTCTTCCGAAGGAGGAAAACGCTTCGAATGATCTCTGTGCAGAAAAAGCAGGGGCACTGCTGGAAGCAGCAAAGAGCCCGGAGCGTGGCTGCAGCCGGCTCTCCATCAGGAGCAGGGAACTTCGTGGGTGAGTTGGGACCGTTCCATCAACAGTGTTATTAAGCAAAGCTCGTTTGCCCTCCCGCCTAGGAAAGGAGGAGAGAAGTTCAATGCCGAACTCTGCGCTAAAGCAACTGCAAAACCACGGTTTAAAAAAAGAGCTGAAAATGGGGAAGCTGGGGTGTGTGTGTGTGTGTGTGTGTGTGTGCTGTTTCAGCAGCAGCCGTAGTCCAGCCTTGCTGCAGGGACCCGGGTGGCCTTCCCTGGGCCGGGGGCACGCTGACAGCGTCACAGCCTCACCCGGGATGCTGTGGCACAGCAGAGAGCGCGGGGAGAACTTGGCGCAGCCCGAATGCAACTTCCCGAGCCTCTGCAGGCTCCCACCTTGGCTCTCGTCTAGCAAACGGCGCGTGGTGCAGCCTGACAGCGCCTGGGAGGAGGCTGTGCCGTGGCTACACGCGCACGCGAGCAAACCCAGCAACAGATAGGAAAAGCAAAGCCACGTCTCTGCTGGCGTGCAGGTAAATCCTGGTGACAGGCTCTTGTTAACGCACCTAAATTCCTTCCTACAGTTTAGCAAGTTGACGCTGTTTGGGCAAAAATACCACAATCAACGTATAAGTTGGCAGGCCCGGCAAATTGAAAAGGCTTTGAATAATGTTGATCCAATTCCTAGCTTGAAAGCTTATAGCTTACAAACAACCAAACATGTAACAACACTGTATATTGATTTCATTAAATAATAGCATTGGGGGGGGGGGGGGGAAATTGCTCCGAATAGTGGCTTTTAGGAAAATCACTTTACAGCCCCTAGTACCTGATAAAAACGTCGTTCTGGCAATCGAGACCAAGGGGAGAAAGAGCTGAATCAGAGGCCCCCGGGATGCAGTGCCAGTCTCTGCTGCAAGGGTGTGGGAATCCTGCAGCAGATTTTACTAATTCTCCTCCAGCCCCGCAGCCGCAGCGAGTGACTGCAATCCCCCGGCCTCCCCACGGCCCCGCTCTGCCCTGCCTCCCCGGGAACCGCCGCCCGCATCCCGCATCCCACATCCTTCCCGGCACCGATCCCCCCGAGCAGCGCTCCTGCTCCCGCCGCAGAGCGAAACGTTGCTGGGGCAGCGTTTTGGGTAGGGGACTTCAGCTGGGCTGGTGGGGTTTGACTGGGATAACCGGAACCGGGCTATTCCCCAGGCGAAACGGCCAGTCGTCCGCGAAAGGGAATTTCTGCCAGATAAATGTTTCTAACCTCCCCTCTGCTCCTCTTATCCCAAACAAGCCTTAGTAGGGAAAAAGCTGCTGGGGTCGTATCCGAGGGGCTTTTTCCGATATGATTCTCTCAAGCACCTCATGCATCTCATCACACCTCCAGCTGGGACGGCTCTGCGGGGCCAGAGCAGAGCCCGGCTGCCAGCAAGATGCAAGGGGAAAAAAAAAAACCCTCAGATTTGCCAAATCAGCTCCCACTCAGAGCGGCGAGGACTGCATTAGGATCCGCTGGGGCACCCGTTTAACCTCACCACTAAGTTTCCATCAGGCCAGGCCGCTGCCCCTGCCAGGGTGGAGCCCAGTTAATTGGGCTTGTGACCTCCCCGTTCCCCGGCTCCTCTCATTCAGAGCAGGCTCATAAAAGCCCAGACGCTGCCAGCCAGAAGCGGGCTATTAGTAGTAATAGTAGTGGCACTGTTATTATTAGCTAGTCTTTTATTTATTTTTTAGGAAGTCGTACTGCTGGCCTGCAGACCTGCCTGTAATGCTTTTCTAAGGGGGAGGGGGGCTGGGGACGGCAGACTCCCCGGCACCAAACCCATCATTAATCTATTTTGAAAACAAGATCGTGTTTTCCAAATATCACTGCATGACTCGCTCCTATTCTGCCAACACATTTTTTGTGGTGGTTTGGGATTTTTAGGGGGTTTCTTGGTGGCGGGGGAGGAGTTTAACGGCTGATAAGTGCACTAGCCTGCTTCCAGCTCGTCAGAAGAAGAGTCTGTGCCCTCAGCCTGGGCTGAGTAAAGCCCTTCTGCACCGGGTGGGGATCAGGTCCCCGGGAAGCCCCTTCCATGGGCACCATCCTTTCCAGGTAGAGGATGTGCCTGCTTCAATACACAGCGATATCTGGAGGCAGCAGCATCACCGGCCACGAGTGCAGGAGATTTGCTTAGGTGCATGCCCCAGAAGCGTGGTTAACCCCCAAAAACCTTGTGTGACTGCAGCCCAGTGAAGTGCAGGGCTAGATTCTCCACCGATGCTCTGCAAAGCTGAGATTTAGTGGCCCCATCCCTGCTGGGCCACCTGCCTCTGCTGCAGCGCAGCATCCCCGGCTACCCCTCATAGCAGACCCCGCAGCTGGGGTAGGTTCCTCTGGTCCCCAGCCACGTTTGCCAAGTGCAAAGGTCCCGTCTCTGTCACTGCTGTGACTAAAGATGAGGCTCAGCTACAGGCTCCACGTCAGAGCTGTGCTGAACGGCTTACGGTGCTCGAGAGTGGACCGGTGCTCCAAATCCCAGCGGATTTTCCCTGCACCTCAGTAAGGGCTGGTTCGGGATCAAAAGCTGGTTCAGTCTCTCTAACTGCTGTTATTTAAGGGAGATGTGTGGGGTCCTGATAGGAGGAAATGAGCTGGCTGCTGGCAGCCTTTGCAGGCAGGAGCAGCAGGGACAGGCGAGGACCAGCAGCCTTGCTGGGAAGACAGGGAGGAAAGCAAAAGACTATTAGCATTTTGGCTCATAGCTTTGGACCCTCTTTGGGGAACTCCCAGCATGCAAGATGCTGTTTGCTTTCTTCTGGGGTCCCTCAGGAGCTTTTGGGCAATTACAAATGCACGCGGCGGAGCACAAAACCTGGTTTCTCCCGAAGCAGCCTGGTCCTGCACCAAGGGCTTCCAGCATCCTGGAGGGGCCATGCTTGGCGTGAGCCTCTGCGCCTCCCCTGCCTCCAGCCCAGCACTAATATGGGTAAAAAGCACCTGAGCAAGAAGTGACGGAGGTGAGAGCACAGGCCTACAGCTCAGAAAACACAGTCTCTACCCCCAGCACCACCTGTGCCTCCCAATGATCCTGTACAAGATGCTTGACTCTGTGCCTCAGTTTCCCTCTCTGGAAAATGGGCTGGCAGCCACCCTTCTGGTGAGCTCTCTGACGGGTAGGGAGGGGAAGTGCTGCGAGTGCTGTCAGAAGGGCACTGCCCTGGGGAGAAGACAGGAGGAAGGGGGCAGGTAGATGCTCCAGCTGTGTGTCAGGAACAACAGAAAGGGTCTTAGCACCTGTCTTTTCTCAGTTAAAAAAAAAAAAAAAAAAACAACAAAAAAAACCCCAGGAGTCCCGAACAAAGGAAAAAAAATTAATAAAGTCAGGTGAGAAGCCAGGTAGCTGGCAAAGTCACACACACAGGGGAAACTGAGGCAGAGACAAGCTTCAGTGGGGAATCAGTTCACTGACACTGAAAAGCATCTTCAGCAGAGGGCCTTGTCCGCTCCTGAGACTGGGACAATCCCGTCAGCGAGGAGTCCACGTGCTACTTCTAAATATTGCAGAAAGTCCCAGCTGCTGCAGGGAAAGGAGTCCTCCCCCTAGGACGGAGCCAGGCTGGCTCAGGAGAACGTGAGCGTGCTGCAAAACAAGTCTCATGGAGAGGCTACTGGGTGCCTTCCTCATTTAAAACAGCCTTGTGCTTATTCATCTTTGTGCAATGTCCCCCGTGATTGCACACGGCTGCCTACAATACTGGAGAAGTTAGGAGAAAATTCAATTATATTGATTTACAGAAGAAAGAGACAATAACAAATGTAATGGGTAGTTGCTATTCCATATTTTATCGTGAGCCATTAAGACTTCGGTTTCTAATATCCTCCACCTTTAGCGTGAGAATGAAATTAAAACAATCATTTTCAGGATGAGGCGCTTCTCCCCACAAAGCCCGGAGCTGCCAGCTAACCGAGTGCCGACACACATAAATCAAGACCTCCTCAAATCTGGGTGCGTTCAGATACCCGCTGGAAATCAACCGAAGAAGGTTCCTCTCCAAAAAGGGGCTTCTTGGTATAAAACATGCCAGGCGGGCATCCCACTCATTGTGCAAACCTAATCGTAGGCTGGATAGATATACAGTGGGAAACTGAATCTGAGGTGGCTTCTATTTAATATCCACGCTTTGAAGATCCACCTTCTAATTACTAGGTAGGTCACCACAGTCTACAGCAGGGAAACAGAAAACTCGAAGTATTAAGCTAAAGGAAGCACAGAATTGTGCTGGTCTGTAGCATGTTCCAGGTACCAATGACCAAAACCTGATTGATTTTAGGGAAGACTCGAAAAAAGACAGATTTTTGAGAGGGGTAACAAAATCAGTCATCCAGACTTGAGGTTACCAGCTAAGAAATCCCTGGCATCTCCCGCTGCTGGATACGCATATCACTAGTGACAGCTTAACGTCCTGCTGCTCTGCTGCCGGCTCTACAGCTCCACTTCCACGAGGAATAAAGCCCTGAGCCTCTGGGCTTTCCTCCTCTGACTCACCTTTCATTAGGGGTCGCAGTTCTGTGATGGAAAGCGAAGTGCAACCAGTTCTCCAAACCTCTTCCTTTCAACCAGTAAAACCTGAAACCACCTCATTTATCGGTGTGCTGCTGGAGGAGAAGTTTCCCCTCCCCGATATTCAGATTCTGCTGGGAACACACAACCGGGCAGCCGCTCTTTCTAACATAGCCTGAAAATGTCTGCTCTTTATCATGATCAAGGGCTAAAAAGCTGCTGAGGCACATTCCAGCGTTGTAATATTGCTCTAAGTACAAAAACGATAGAATGCAACCCTGGCTTCTTGAGGTAGAGCATTTTTATGTTAATCGTGGTTTAGGAGCCCCGCTCAGTAGTTGAACGAATGACCATTTGTTTGCAGCATCTGAAGCTACGACTGCATGTGGTTTATGGCAATTTAACAGAGTATTTATAGCCGAGGTTAATAATTTCCTTGCAGTTTTTCTTAGCTCCTTGCTATCATTTGATACCTTGAATGGCTCCTCCCCACCCACTGCCTGGACCGAGCAGCGACCTGCTGCCAAAACAGCAACGATGCCTCCTTCAGCCTGCTCCTGCCTCAGCCGAGCGATGGGAGCAAATTTACCTACCGAAAACATTGCTCCCTGTTCCCAGAAATCACCCCATCAGAGACACCAGGGCAGCCTGTGCACACACCCCCCCATGCACAGAGGCTGGTGGGACCGTGGCATGGCTCCCACCAGAGGTAAGGAAGACTGCCAGCCCTCCCAGCCTTCCTCCGGTGAGCAGACCAGGGTGCTGCTTCAGCTCGCAGCTGTCTGGCACTTTTCCAGGTGATGCTTGCTTGCTTTTTAAAAGCAAGCCACCCACAGCCGAGTCCCCACCAAAGGTGGTTTCCCCAGCCCTTGCTTTCTGCACGAAGCCTGGAGGTACCTTGTGGTCCAAAGGCACTGATGGGCAGAAAGTGGCTACCTGAGCCCTGCACATGGACCCCTCCCAGACCATAGCCCCTGCAGGAGGCCTCCAAAGGGCTCCTTTTGTGGTTTCTACCAGCAAACTCCTTTTGCTGAGGTGGGAAGAGCCCTGAGGGCAGCTCCCTCCATCAAGCTCTTCCCTCTGCCCCAGAGCATGGCTTTTGCATCCATTTGGATGGATGGATGGATGCTTCAGTACCTCTGCCTCCTCAAGGATGAGGTGCAGGCCAGGTCACCGAGGGCTGGCTCATCCCACAGGTCCCTCCAACGCCTTCAGACCACCTTCAGGGAGAGAGGGGGCCAGGTTTGGGTGGAGGCTGGGTGGGTGGGAAGGGGCTCTGGGGCATCTGTGAGGTGCAGGGCTGGTGTGTGAGGGGAAGTGGCAGCTGCACGCCTTCCCTGGGGAGCAGAGAGACAAGTTTCAGTGCCAGTTTCAAAGGCACACGCTTCTCACAATTAACCCTCTGACCTCCCAGCACACCCTGGGCCAGCCTGTTACCCCTCTCTTTGATGTTTTGGGGGCTCAGGGCATCCTCCTCAAGCTTTACAAGGGTTACAATGCACTAGCTGTGCCTTGAGCAGGAGGAGAGAGCAAGAGGACCAATGGAACTGGATGATTTGCAGTATCAGGATGGGTGAGGCTGGCAGGGGCCTCTCTGGAGACCATCTGGTCCACCCCCTGGCTAGGGCAGGGTCAGCCAGAGCAGGTTGCTTGGTGGGGCTTTGTATATCTCCACGGGTGGAGATGCTACATCCTCTCCAAGTGCCCTGTTTCTGTGTTTGACCACATCCAGGCGAGCTGGGATTTAATCTCAGTCAACATCTGAAAATGTCATCAAAGCAGGTCTCCTTTTCCTGTGTAAAACCAGTACCCTCTGCAGGGCCCCCGGCCCAGCTTTGTTCCTTGGAAGCCTTCACCCTCTCAGAAGCAGGATCACATCAGCAAAGGAGACTCAGTCTCCCAGCTAGACCTGCTCCCCTCTCCGAGTCCACTATCCATGTATTTGATAACTCACAGATTCAAATATTCTACCTTTTGCCATTTAACCTTTGCCAGCAAAGTTAATTTGCAGAGGCAGATTGTGAGCTCGGTGGGACAGAAACCACATTTTTCTACTGTGTTGTACATAGTAACAGTTTCTATGTAATATTCCATAGAAATAAGAGTCTTTATAGGACGGGCTAAATATAACAGCTCTAATGAAGTTACCTCTGGTCTTAAACATAACATGCCGCCTTCCAGCCTGCAGGGCTTCATCACACACATTGTTCCCCTTTGTCAAAAATAGAGGAGTAGGACAGCTGTTTTTCTGTCCTCAGGCAGCTTTACCTGCCTCCTCTTTGGCCTGGGAGCCACTTCATACATCCTTCGCTTTCTAAATGTCACACGGTGACCCCCGGGAAATGTCACAGCCCACCTTTCCCACCTCCTCCCACCCAGGCTACTTCTCAGCTCTGTCCTACCACTCTGTGGCCTCTTCGACCTCACCCCTGCTGCTGCAAGAGCCCTCTACCCCTGCCTTGCTTGGCATCTCTGTCCCTCACCGATTCCCAGTACTACCCAAATCTCGGCAGAAAATGGGTCTGCCACAATTTGCTATGCTCATTTATTTTTTTTTTTCATTTCCAGTTACCATCTCTAAAACTGAGGAGGAAAAGCTCATATGAAAGAAAACAAAATCATCCCCCAACCTCAAGATGAACAAAACTGAGCATTGCCTGGTTAGATAGGGCAGAATTGAAACTTCCTCCTAAAAGCTCACAGCACGGTAGCTTCAAAACCAAGAAAACTTCAGTGACTTCACCCTATGAATTGGGCTGCTCCTCTTGATTCCTACTGGTGTGTTACACGGCATCACACCCAGCCGCAGCCATCCAGGTTAAAAACACGCACGATCACTCCCAGGGGTGCGGGCAGCAAGGGCGGACGAGGGATTCCTGCCCGGCCCGAAGAGCCAGTGCCTTGGATCCCTGCACCCCAGCCCGGGGAGTTGTTAAACACATTTGTGGGGACCATCTGCTCCGAGGGCTGCAGCGCGAGGGCAGGGGAAGCTGCCTGCAATAGCTTGTTGTCTCTAGCTGCTTATCTGGAACCCGAGTCACAGTTGGCTGGTGGTCCAGAACCGAGAAGTGAAAGACACCCAAATGAAACGCAGTCGGCTCGAGCACTGCTTTAGCATTTCACCGACTGGCCGCCTCGCTTAAAATCACTTAAAACTTCTCTTACGAATGCAGAGGGAAAGAGCGCTCCAGAAGTTAGAGATACTCTACCGATGTGCAAAATTAATCAGTGGCTCAGCTAAAATTGTGTATAGATACAGCCTGGGGAAAACCCAGTATCCCCGTTATGCATTTCAGGCTCACAGATAACAAGAATCTGATTTTCCTTTCCTACCTACACAGGGGTGGCACTTGCTATTTGCACAGAATTGTCCTTACGGTGTAAAACCGATGTTGTGCTCTTATAAAACAAGCCAGAGACCCCGTCCCACACTCCTTCACTAGAGTAGAACTCTACCTATTTATAGGTAGAAGAGGTACACTCATTCTCCGTACCCAGAGGGTGTGCTGGATGAAGAAGGGGAGAAGTTGCTTTGAAATACCCATTTTGCATTCCCTGTGAAGGCCAGGTCCTGCCAATAGCTCTCCGTACCGCAGGCATTGCAATAAGCCGTAGATCATCATTTGGCAGGAGACTTACCCGCAGGCTGCCAAGCTGTCCAGGAGCTCGTAGCAAGAGACCTCGCTGCCTCTGGCTAACCCTGATGTGGCCAGGACCTGTGGACCACTGTGCACCGCTCTGCCCCGTGAAGCAAGCACCGCTCCATCCAGGTCATGAAGTCACTCGTTGGCAACAGTGACCAATGCATCTGGCTGCATCTCAAGTCACAGCTGAAAACCCCTTGGCTGGAGTGGTTTTATCCAGTCCCCTGTGGGCTCCCCTTGCAAAGGACAACCAGGCAGGGTGGAGGCTAACACTGACTGGATTCTGGCTAGTGTTCCAGGTAGCAGTGGAGGGTTATCTGCCTCAAGGGATCTCAACTTGGAATGTTCAAATTCCAAGTAATAGGTCAATTTACTGAGCTAAACCAGGACCTCGGTGCTTGCCTGGGCCTGAGATGCTCTTTCGAGCACCACGCTGTCACCAGGAGCTGGCCACCTGCCAGCCCAAAGGTCTCCAGACCGGGGCTGCAACTTGACTCCATAAAAACCCCAAACCCCATGCGGCATTCTCATTTTCTGTTTTACCACTCTGAAACGCTCCGTTTGCTCAAGCGGGCGACTGCACTCAGTCATCACTGCCGAGCAAAGGCAGCTCAGCAACAATGTCCACCCCAGCCCCATGGCATGAGCCCAACTGGAGAGAGTGGCCACGCAGCCAGGGGGAAGAGCTGCACCAGAGGGACTGCAGGGGATGCAGGAGAGAGGATCTTCCCTCTGCTCTGCTATCTGTTCTGTCTTTTCTTCTTTTATCACTTTTGTTCCTGTTTTACCTTTTTTTGCTGCTTTCTTCCTCCTCTCTCCTTGGTCATGAACCCTTCCTTGGTTCCCACCAAAGGCAGGTGGGTTCAGCCTCTGACATTTCCAGCCCCCAGCACTGAACAAAGCTGTGCTTTTTCCCAGGGGAGGAGCATCATCTCCCCCACCAAGACTGGTTCGTAATCTCTGCACCTCCACTTCCCTCCACAGCTTTTTCCCCACCAGTCCCAGAGGGCACAAGCTGTCTGGGTGAGGTTGGGGTTTGGAAACTGCAAGCAGACACCCACGGTGGCAGAGGACAGCCTTTTGCTGGGTCGCTGGAGGAAAGCACTGTGGATCCCTGAGCTTAGACACCAAATCCACGTCACCCGTGGGTGAACATGGGCACGGTGCATCCAGCTGTGTCTAGACCCTCAGCTCTCCCCTCCCAAGCTGGCATCTCTACTCATGTTGTCACCACGTGCTCTGCCTCCAGCTCTTGCTCAAAATCAGAGGGTATTTGCAGTGATTCGGTGGGAACCACCTGTATCCTCCACTCCCAGTGTTTCGCCGCGCAACAGCGAGCAGATACTCTTCAGATTCAGCTTATTGCAAGAATTTCTTTCATCAAATCCTCGCCAGAAACCCCTCACTGGCGCAAGACGCTGCATTAATCCAACACGCAGACACCAACAAATTCAGATTTGTTGCTAACAAACGTGAGGAAACGCTTGGCTGCTGCTGCATCCCTGACCTTGTCTCCGGTGTCACAAGGAATTACGGCTTTCCCCTTACCTGTCGCCTTCTCTTCCATTTTCCAGGATGTGAAACGATTAATCACAGAAGAGGGGAAAAGCCCTGCTCCTCGCTCCCAGAGAGGGGGAGAAAGGAGCTGCGGGATATTTGTAGCCCAAGTGAAAAACATCGGGATAACAGTCAGTCTGGCACCCAGTCACTCTACAGAAAAATTAGCAATGAGCTCCACTGCAACACAAACTGGAACTGGCTGGATATTTGTCAGGGTTTTGGCATGTGTGGGCTGGGGTTGGTTGGTTTTTTTTGCTTTTATATAAATTAATTTAGAAATGGAATGCAGAGGTGCCTCTTTTATAGTAGCTCAGCTCAGAAAATGTTGATTTGCAGTTTTTGTGAGGGTTTAGGTGATAAAGCTCCTCTTGCTTTCACTGTAGCAGCCCGTTTCGAGACCATGGACATACCGGTTTGCTTCCTCCTTGCTGGTTTGTGAGGAATATATATCTCATACATATATATATATGTTTGTTTGTTTTCCATGTTTGTATTTCACACTTCCTTTTTTTCATCTCCAGAGAGCCTTATTGACAGACTAATAAATATTACAGCATCTCTTTCCCGTGGATTAGGAGGGCTGCAACTATCCATTCAAATGCTCAGAATAATCAATTTTTTTCACTGCACATAATAGGGGAAGGGAAGAAAAAGCATCATAACCCACGATGGGCGATCAGGCAGGGGAACAGCACGTACACAAAATGCTCGGTAGTGGCTCTGGAATTACACTGTGCCTGTTTTCTGAAAGCTTAATTTGTCATTTCAGGATTTCGTACACCAGAGGATCCAGCTGCAAGCTTGAGTCATTGTATTCCCATCAGGGCAGCTCACAGAAATCATTTAGGAGGTAAAGTGCACACCAGCATCGCAAGGTAAGAATGGGTTTGCCAAAAAGAGGGCGTAGTGCATGCCCGTAGTTCTGGAAACACAGGATCAGGTCTGAGGTTCTTGAGTCAAGAGCGATCTTCTGGTCTTCTCAAGCACCTAAATATCTCAGGGTGCCACAGACTCACCTCCTTTCCCAGAGGCAGCATCGCCTGTGCTGCGGTTTGGGACCTGGTATAGGAAAGCCACACTAGGTCTGCAGGCAGGATTTGCATCACTGGTGTATTACGGCTGCAAAGCTCGATCCTCTGGGCAAGACCAAGGCAATGAGACTTACTAAAATCACTGCTTTTCCTCAAAAAAAAAAAAAAAATTAAAAAAATCATCTCTTGCCTTTATCACAGGAAAGTTACCCACTGACACATGAAGCTTCAAGAGCACAGGGCATCAGGTGGATAAAACTGACAGGGGTAAAGGAGAAACGAGATATGAAATTAAATAATGGATTATAACACTTGTCTCTTGACTGCAAGAATTTGGAGCATAAGAGACAGGAAGGTACCTAGCACCAGAAATACCATCAAATAAGGCTCATGCAAGATTTTATTTTTATGAAGACATGCTCAAAAGGAAGACAAGAAAAGCATGGCTCTAAAACAAATATAATTTTTCACAGTCAAAAAGATTAGTCTTGCTCAATATTCTACAGCTAAGTGGGAAGAGCTGGTTATTAGGCAACACTAGAAACGAATTAGAACAACACTGCAGTCTCAAAAAAAAAAAATTGGAGTGATATCACTTTCATATAAAGACAGAAGCTTCTGTGGCCTGAGATGGGAGATTTACATCAACCCCAGAGCCTAGTGAAATGCCTGCTTTAGGGCTAGACTGTAAGAGCTGTCAGAGACACAAAACTGGCAAAGAGCCCAGTAAGGATTCACCATTGCCATAGATCACAACTGGAAATCCTGGCCAGAAAACCAGAGTGGACAGAGTGAGCAAATCCCAGCCCCAAAGGACGGGGGATGCAGAGCCAGGACTGCAACACCAGAGAAAAGATTTACAAGGCCCGGCGTATTCACACAAGATGTTTTCCATCCAGTGTGGAAATAAACGTGGGCTTCTGCAATTCTGCTGCATCTACAAGAGCCTGGCGAGGACCCACAGAAACACACCTTGAAAGAAACCCCAAGGGTCCACACCTGCAGGGAGCAGACGGCCTCGGTACAAAGATGAGGGAAGGAACTGCTCGTGGGGATTTCTCAAGACACCAAGGCACGCAGCAAGCGAAGCATCATCGTGAGCATGAAGGTCTCTTATAAATTGAACACTTCTGTGAGCGGGTTGATAGAGTTCCAATGAAAGGGTTGAAAAGAAAATGTAACGGTGCTCATTCCTGAACCGGGGTATCACAGTAGGAAAATAATTTCTATATCATAGACAGAAGCAAGGGAGATGTCAGAGGAAAACAAAATATTGAAGAGTTTGCTTCAAGTAACGAGTTCCTATTCCAGGGCTGAAAACATCTTAAGCTTCAGCGTCTGTGTTCATCTCCCCCAGATTTCAGCTTATCCAGGGTGGAAACCTGCGGCTGCACTGCCTGTCCCTGGTGGGTTAAGGGAGGAGAATGGGCACCACTGGGATGCAGTTCATCTCAGCTAGTTTAGAGATCTAGCTTAGACCTAGTTTAGAGATCTAGCTTAGTTCTAGCTTAGGAGGAGACGAGTCATATCTTAGAAGTGGGCATTTACTGGATAAAAAGGGAGGCTTTACAACACAGGTATCTACACATGAGCCTGTTGGTCACCATCATCTGAAACCAGGGTGGGATTCATCTTACCTTACTGAATGCAAATTCGTATCATAGGACAGGAGCTTGTAGAGGAAAAAATAATAAAGAGAAGCAGAACTAAAGGAGGGGAAAAAACCCACCACAAAATAAAAGCCCCATGCCCAGTAGCAGGTGAAGGCAATGCAGAAAGTGATACCTCTAAAGTAAAATGAAGAAGAGGCAGAATAAAAAAAAAACCCTAAGCTAATATTTCTGAACATTCTGAAGGAAGCCAGATTCACAGGCCAAGGCTGGCACAGGCTTGCTTATGCTGGGAAAATATATATTGATTTTGGATCATTGTTCTTAGAATCCAAAAATAGCATTATTAAAGATTACAAACCAGTAACCATGTGGTCTCCTGTCTAAAAGTCTATCTGTCTGCCAGTCATAGCATAACAACTGTGGAAACAACAGATAACAAACCACAGACGAGTGTTACAAATTTAAGTGTTTCAGGGGGAAAAAAAAAAATATTGTGAGGAAACTCCTGTGAGCCCAAAGTGATTTGGCTTGTTGTGGGATCTTCAGCTTATCCGCCTTATGGAAAGTGATGTCTACGGTCCCAGCCCAGCATACAAATGTATAATAAGGTGTTGTTCTGGCTACCGGGGGGGGCAATTCCACCCTTCTCGTGCCTCCAAAGGGATTACTAGAGGGGACCAGACCTGTAAGAGAAACAGGAAACCCTTCATCAGGTTTGTCCAGAAGAAGGGGAGATGGTAGCTCTGGTTCTCCAAGCTGCAGAGTGAGGCCAGCAGGGCTCGTTGCACCAGGAAGGGGACTGAGGACATCAGCACAGGGGCACTTGGGGTGCACAAGAGCGAGGAGGCCAGTGCCAAGCACAACCAAATCCCATTGAATTGCTTTTCCAATGCTATGCAAGTCCATCTTTCCTTCCAGGGCAGTGGGGCTGAGCTGCAGTGTCCCAGAGCAACCCAGTCAGGGCAGTTTTGGGAACAGTAAGAGCCTGCAGCCAGAGACAAGCAGACGATGCCTTTCCTCAGCTGGCAGGAATATTTTTTAATTTATCTCTTACACTAAAATGCATCCAAGTCATTACCCCAGCCAAGCAACTGCTCTCCCCGGCCCAACACCACGTACTGCCTGTGTGAAGGGGCTGTTACCAACACCTGGACATCTCCACCCAATGCCATGGCTTTACCTCTGTGACCAAGCTACCCAGCGGGAGCAGGCTGGTCCCATGGGGGCCAGCACTGCCGGAGCTGCAGCCCCCTCCAGGATTCCAGCTCTATGTCCAGAGCACTGCAACCTCCAGGGTTTGCTACAAGCTTGATGTTGACGTTCAGAAACGGGGAATTTTCAGCCCTCGGCAGGGGCACGAGAGAGGATGGAGGAGGGAGAGGGGGGATGGAGGAGAATTTGATGCTGTTCTGAGCGCAGTGAAAACTAGAGGAAGAAGAAATAACCCTGAGGAGGTAGGAAAGCTGATTTACAGCCAGGCTCATTTTTAGAGTGGCAGCCACCAACATCTGCTAATGGCAGTAAAAGTCCTCCCACTTTGGCTACATATCAGCTCCTGTATAAACTCATCCGAAGGCTGACAGCCAGCCTGGGTTGGCTGTTTCACTACGTTCTATTGCTTCAGCGCTTGCAAAGGGAATGGATTTGCGTCCCAGGTGGCTAAGAGCCACGCATAACCCACGGCCTCACCTCTCACCAGGGTTGAAGACCCCACTGCATCCCCCACTGATGCTGCCCCAGGCCCCCAGCCCAGCACCCACCTTCACAGCAGCTCCACCAAGCCCCTGCTTCCCTGCAGAGAACACCACCACAGCAGCTGACCTACGTTCTACCCAACCAGGGGCTCCATTAGGAAGAGGCTCCAGCTAATCACCTGGTGGTGATTAGCTAATCACCAGGTGGCTCCTGGCGAGCCACCCAGGGCACTTCCAGCAGGGCAGGGGAACAGCTACAACTTCTGCTAAAACTCCTCTGTAAAGTGCTTGAGATGCTAATGGGTTTTAATTTTCCATGAATTTGCAAAAGCAGTATCCTGCAAAGCTGCAGACGATTGTTCAGGCTTCCTCACCTAGTCTAACATTTATTATATTTTTCAAACAGACATTAGTATTAATTTAATCTTGAGGTTTTTTTTTTTTCCTGAAGCAAGCTATAATTAAATGTCCTTTTCCCGTGACATTTGCTGGGATGTAGTGAGGCCAGGGCATTTTTAAAGACTTATTCAATATAACTAGCATTTCAATTAGTGTAAGTGCATGAAGTAAACATTGAAAAAAACACCCCAGTCACTTGAACTCATACACGTGGGACAGTTTGATTTTTCATTGACTGCAATTTTTTTTATTTTTTTTAAATCTGACTGAGTGGTGGAAGTCCTAGCGAAGTGTGCGTGTTAAAGCACGCTGGATTTCTTTTCATTTTCTCCTCAGAGCCTTAATATATTTCCCTTTCTACAGCTGAAGCTTCATGTTGACACTTTGTCTCTGTGCTGCTGCCCTTACTTGGGGAGATTGTCATGCAGGAAATTTCCTACTGAGCGACACTGTTTCACTGAACAAAGCTGCTTCTCTTTTGCTCCATCACACCAACATGCCTGAGCATGGGTTGGCAAAGGCATGTGTAATATTTTCAACGGCTTACGCTTCTTCTTTGAAAACAGTCGCAGAGAAATAAGGTGTTTCTTCTCATTCCTATTTTTCAGGGAACATCTCTTAAAAAAGAAAAAAACAAAAAAAAAAATCCTTCTTTGGGAGTTCACAGATCCCAGCTCCCTCCTGAGAAAGAGGTCATTAAAGCAAGAGTCACATCTTGCTGTATATTAGCGCAGCATCTCACACAGGAGACCCCCTGACCTTGCTGGGGGTGCTGGGCGGGAGGCGGCAGCGCCGTGCAGCAGCAGCAGGCACGGAGCCTTTAATAAGTTGTCTCAAATTACCATAGGAGCCATTAAGGAAAGGGACATTTAATTACAGTTCTTTGTTAGAGGGGGAAAAAAGAAAAAAAAAAGGAAAGAAAAAAAAAAAGAGCAATCATTTTAATCCATCTCCCACGAGTGTGGAAAAGGAAGAGCATCTTCCTTGTCCCATTTAAATCTCCTTTCTGTACTGCTGGTGACCGAAGCCGAGGGGTGGTGAGAGAGGAGGCCACCCTCCCCGGGGGCTGACAGCGGCTCCTGGAGAAGCAAGGTGGAAGGCTCGACTTTTCCAACCCGATATAAAGGCACTTGTCACACATACATCACCCAGAGAGGTCGTCCTGCTTTGAGAAAGCTCCCCCTGTTCCCGCAAGCGCCCCGAGGGCGGTGTGCCTGTAAGAGGGCTCCGACGACGCTTCAGGGCTTGTTTCAGGAGCCACGGGGAGAAACGACCTGCTGAAGGTGAAGAGACAAGCTTGGGGGAAAAAGGGGGAATCCAAGCTTTCCCTGCAGAAAGTGGAGGCCTGGGGGGTTCGCACGGTAAGAGAGGCACGGCCCCAAAGGGATGGCTCAAAAGCACATGCAGGAGGATCCTGACACAGCTGCAGCAGCCGCAGCAAGGAACCTTGCATGCAGATACCTCGCCCTCAAGTAACCCTGCAGTAAATTGGGCAGGTCTGCGGCACTAATTACCCCCAAGACCTGGAGAAACATGGGGACAGCGCTCAAGAGGAAACCCAGCATCTGCACTGCTGTTTCTGTTCCCAGGAATGCTGTTGCAACACCAAAATGAAGTGCGATTACAAAAAGCCAAGAGTATTTCTAAAAATAAAGGAGATACCAGTAAATGCCTCCGTATGAAACGTAGCATTTTATCTAACACTACCAATGGAACTGAACGCTGCGCTGCCGGCTCTGCCGTTCCCAGAACAAGCGCGGCGCATCTCCAACTCATTTGCCCTTATTACTCATTTCGTACCGGGGTTTGCAAATGCCTCTCCCCGCGCAGAGCATAATTTTTCTCCGTTGCCGACGGACAGCAGCAGGCCGACTCCGATAAATCCCGCTTGGTCAGAATCAAGTATCTCCGTCATCATTCCTCCTAGCCGCCCGGCTGAAACACTGCCGGCACTGCATCAGCAGGAGGGCAATTTCAATCGCTGCCTTTGTCCTCCCTTTAACCTCTTCCACAGATCCCAGAGCTTTCCCGTTATTTCAGATGCTGGAGATGCTTTCCTCAGCTTGGGTGCAAAGGAATCCTCTCCAGGAGGGGAGGAGATCTGGATGCCATCACCTCTGGATGGAAAGTCACCCTTAGGAAGGCTCAACCCAGTGCCATCCGCTGCCCCCGAGGGGAAGTGAGCATCCCACCGCCCTTTTCCCTCTCCCACTGATGGCACTCGGCTTGAGCTGGAACCCAACAGACCCCACGGCTGGGGTAAGATTTATGAGCAATTTAGCAACTTCTTTATTTTTATGCAGTTGCTTACTACAGTTACCACACACTGACAAGTGTCCTTAGCGTGACACCAGGCTCTCTTCTGGGGCTGGCTTTCCTGCCCAACAAGTCTACCCCGGGGGGGGGCAGATCTTATTACTTAATCCCTGGCCATGCTCAATATTTGCTGATGGGACCCCCAACCAGGCACAGAGAACCTCATCTCCCCCTTTTTTTCTTTTTTTTGATTAAACTTGCAACAGGTGGGTACCAGAGATAAATGGGGGAGGAGGAGGAAGACAACAAATTAGACGCTGAAGCTGACCTGCCCGACATACTAATGAGGCCTCTCGGTGCGCTGCCGCGCTCGCCGGCGGCAAACCATTTCCCCCTCTCTCCCTAGGGCAGCGGAGAGGCGGGATGGAGGAGCACTGCTGGGAATGCAAACCCCTTAGTGGTGCCTCTTAGTTAACAGCAACATCTAGAAGGCTCCTCGCTGCGGGAGGGAAGGGGCACACACGGCCCCCCGCGCCCCTCCATATCCTCAGGAAGGGATACGGGGGCTGGAGCCTCCCCCAGGCCCTTCCCAGAGGAGCCCAAACCCAGCTCCCTGCCCCACGGGTCGGTTTTGCCTTGAGATCTTGGTGTCCCCCAGGGTCCCCATAGGAAACCACATCTTTTTTTTTCTCAGGGACCTCTTTTAACACCTGGGGCCTCTTGCCTGGACTTTGCCAATTAGAGACAGAGTTGCAGAGACTGCAGAATTGCTCTCATTTTGTATTTCATTTTTTCAGTTAGATTAGTTCAGGGATCAGAAAATGAATGAGCTTACCTCAAGTCCCACAAGCCTGCTTTTCCTCCAGGCAGCTAAACACACTGCTCTGCTTGCTAGACAAACATTTAATCACTTTCTGCACTCAGCATCCTCCGCCGTGCTGGGAGATGGGCTCTTGCCAGGTTCCTCAAACAGGCAAAGCCACCACACGCCTTCATTTATTTCCCATGCAAGTTGTGGCTTCCCCCCAAGACAGGCACAAAGAGAGGAAATCGCCTTTTGTAAAGGAGAAACCTTGTAAATAGGATCAGGTTAAACAGGCTCCCTGAATTCCAGAGCATCTTCCGGGCAACTGTAAAACAGGAACCTATCTGATAACGAACCTATCAGACAATTTATGCCAGGAGACTCAGGGGAAGGAAGGCTCACTTCCAAATGTTACCAGTGCCCAACACCACAGTTTGGAGAGAAGGGCAACGGGAATGATTTCGGTTCTGTAAAGTTTGCCTTCTCACGAGGACAGCAGAAAACTCATACTACTCAATTGATCCAAAATAAGACTACGATGTAAGCGACCGCTCATCTACAAGTACCAGGTTGGGGAGAAGCGTCTGATAATAGTCTTTAACCCAGCAGAAGGAGATGCAATGAGACATACCAAGTAGAAGAAAAAAAAAAAAAAAACAAAGATGCTGGGCAAATTTAGGCAGCAAAGGTAACTTACTACAGCAGCAACTCGCTTAGGAACCTTGAGAATTCATCGTTGCTTGAAGTCAAACCTGGGCATCTTTCCAAGAGCTACGTTACAGCTCAAGAATAAATAACAGGTGTGACAGAGCTGATGTTCTGGAAGCACAGAGATATGATAAAGGCCGTGGAAACAGTCGCATCAAGCAAAAGTCATTATGAATAAATTGGTATTCCTTACTCGATGGGAACTGCTGGAGTGTGTGGGAGAGGAAAGGGGAGAGAGGGATAATCAGGGCGAGCTCCCGCAATTGCCTGAGAAGATGGCTTGTCCTCCAGACATCGCCTCCCAAAGGAAACAGCACCACTTGGCTCAGGAGGCTGGATGGGGCCCTTGAACTAAATATCAACGCTGCTGGTCTAGAAGGAACCATCTCATGCCGGTACAAAATGCCACACGTGCCCCATATGTGCCATCTGCCCCCACCACCATCCTGCTGACATGAGCAAATGTGGACTTGCTTTGTGGGAGCCTCTGCAATGCTGCTGCCCCCAGCAGAGCTGGGGAGGTCAAGCTGGCATCCTACGTGTGGAAACCACCATGGTACCTCAGAAGGCAGCTGCAGGTTTAAAACCCATCCCTGGAGAGACATGAGTGTGGGACAGAGACACCAGAAGATCTACAGGAATCCCTGAGGAGCTACAGAAGTTCTGAACGGGATCTCGGTGGAAAGGTCATCGGGCAGGTTCTGAGATGGCTTAGGGCTATTAAAGCCTGAGTGGTGGGTAAGCCACACAAAACATGCCTGTGGGCCTTTCTAGCCTTTAAAATCAACAAGAACTCATCCTACTTAATCATTTATCACTAGACACGTGGATCTTTCATGCATTCCAGCACAGCCTGTGCCTCCCCCTCAAATTATACTCATCTAGACTTCTCTTCAGAGAAAACCCCCAAATAAATCATTTGTGATTCATAATTTATTCAAGCAGTTCCTAATCCTTTGGACTAGGTATTGCTTGGGTTGTCATCTGACAAGATTAATCGCTTTTCGGAGCCACTGGGAACACCTTCCCCATCCTCTCCTCCTCAGAGCTTTACTGGCTCCAGCAAAGTACAGGCTGGAGGTGCCACCTGGCACTCCTGCCTTGAACACAGGCTGTCAAGAAACAGTTTGTGTAGAAAGACAAACTCAAAGTTTCACAGCAATAAAGAACGCAGCACATCTGTCACTCAGCTCTGCTAATGATTAATTCCCTTCGCTGCCTCGTTTCCAGGACTTCATCAAGAGCTATTTTCTAGCCCTACCACAAAGCCTGGGCTGAAGCATCCACCTGTCCACCATCTCCTGCAGAAATAAACCCTGTTGGCTCAGGTCTCCGAGCTGTTCTCTGTGGCGTAGCCTGCACCCAGTACCTCCTTTCCATCCGCCAAGGACTTGCCCCTCTCTCCTCCAGCCCCTCACTGTTTCTGCCATCGATCTTCTGCAGCCTCAGCTTCACCACTGGGTAAGAGGAGGAAGTTTTTAATAGTCGATTTCGATATATTCAAGTGGTTGGAGCAATCCAGATTTACACCAAGCTTCCCACACAAAAGACCTTTTTTCTTACAAGGGGGGAGTAGGAGGTAGTGAAAAAGAGATGTGAGGACACATCCATGCCCCTTCTACAGACTCTTCCCAAGCTTCTGCTGTGGGCAATATTTGAGAGAGCAGCACGCACACACTGCCCAGCTTCCAGCCACAAACACATGGCTTCCGAAGGCTTCTGCAAGCATTAATCAAACACTTCAGGACACACAGTTTTCACACACTAATTTACTTAAATGACATGTTACTTTGTCTTCACAACCAAGACACCTAAACAGCTGAACAGAAATCACAAACCGAATCTCATAGGAATAATTAGTATATGAAAAATAAACCAAGCCGAGCTCGAGCCACACAGGCAAGTGGCCCTTGGGGTCTGCCTACAAAACAACTCATTTAGAATCAAAATAGTCACACGCGGAAGGAATTCGGACAGCATTCTCCAAAGCTCCAGCTATTCTAGGAAAAAAAAATCTGCTATAAAAGACTGTCGTGAAAAATGGATCTTGTGATGTGCAGCCAGACTCAGCATGGAAAACAGACTAAACTGTTCCTCCTCTACTCAGGAATGGTCTTAGAAGTGGGAGCATGGCAGAGGTCCCAAGCCCCACCTCCCCCACAGGCTGTGACAGTGCTTCCACTACTCCCAATGAAGGTTCAAGGTACCTTTTGTTGATTTCTAGACGCCCACACTAGTCTGTAGCTGGAACACAGCCCAGCAATCTTGTTGGTGTGTATAACATCAGGACATTCTTCTTGTGCTCTCCAACTTTCCTCTGCGCTTTGATTATCCCTGGTTAGGAGTTTCCAGAAAAACCTGCTATAACTACCGTCATTGCCAAGAAGCAAACCAACAGCAAGGGCAAAATCTCTCTAGCATCAGAGAACTTTGGCCTTCAGAAAGTAAGCCCACCCTGACATCTCTCTCTAGAAGCTTCTAATATCCAATCAAGGACCCATTCCTCCAGTCTGCTACTCAAACACGTGACCTCAGCCTCCAAAATGTTCCTCCAACAGAGTCACTCTCACCACCACACAGAGCTCCTCCGGTCAGCCGCCTTCTCACCTGCATCAACTTCTCATAGAGCTTAGAATCATAGAATCATAGAATTGTTTGAGTTGGAAGGGACCTTAAAGATCATCGAGTTCCAACCCCCCTGCCATGGGCAGGGACACCTTCCACTAGAGCAGGTTGCTCAAAGCCCCATCCAGCCTTGCTTATTTAATACAAGTCAAAAATAACTCTTTCCTACTAGACAACATCTACACAAACCTCTTCTACAACATTTTATTTGCATGCACTGTCTAAAATGACATTTGTTTTGCAAGTCTCAGGAAATACCTTCTTCCTTAGGTACATAATTGCTCCTCTACAACCGTGCAACATTCACTAAGGGGTTTACCTCCCAAACACCCACAGGTTGGCAACCCAAGCCCTACCTGGGCATTATTCTCGGGCTCAGTTATCCAGAGGAAGGACACATCCTAACACTTCCCATCTGCAGACATCAACACTGTCACACTGACGTTGCTACTCTCCACCCTGAGCTCACAGGTGAGTGAACATCGACTTAGTTCTGGCAGAAAGTAGCAGAAATTACGGCTTTGCTCCTCCTCCTTGAGCACGTTAACAACTCTCAGCAGCGCTCTGCGTCCTCCCAAGCGACCAGCAGTTGTTTGAAGCCTTTAGCAGGTTCTGAATTTTTAAACGGAGATGTATTCTCCTGAGTGTTTACAGGGCATTAAGTAAACATTAAACTTTTTAGTAAAATGTGAAAACATTGAAAACCATCTCAATTACTCAGCTTTCATTTATACAGCACTGTGACCTCTCCATCCCAGGGGGCTGTAGAAACAAGACCGAGATACTAAATGAAAAAATGCACCTTTACAAGAAAAACAGAGATGACTCCGTTGCCTTTTGGCAACCTTCAAAAGCAGGAACAGCAACAAAAATGATATAAACCCTCCTCACTTCGTTTTACAGATTACTTTTTCTTTTCATACCGGAGCAAAAGCAAAACGTTGCAGGAGGACAGACAACTGGACCGCATCCAGGTTTGAAGGCACTGCCACCTTCTTAACACATATTACTAGGGAAATCCTTCAGGTCAACCAGTTTGAGCCAGGAAATGACCATCTCCAGTGGACAAAGTAAGGAGCGAAGAGTTTCCTGGAGGCAACGTAATTCCCGCCTCCAAGTCCTCAAACCAGGTTCCCTGACCAACAAGGAAGGAATTCAGAGGTGCCAGATGCTCTCTGGAGTCGATAAAGCATTGCTGAAACCTTGCTGCATCTCACATCGTGCTGACACTTCCCTTCGTTAGCAAGGCACATCCTTCCTTGTCAAGTTTCTGCTTGGTCCCAGGCACTAATGAGAGGCTGACAGGTAATCATTTAAAACTGCATTTGCTCCAACGTTATAAAGTTATTTACTATCCACCCGGTCCAGATCTTACTGCAGACTACGGAAAAACACCTAACAAGGCTTGGATCGGAGTCCCTACTGTTTATTTCATGCCTATAGTGGGGGCATCCTTGTGTGGGGAACTTGAAGTTTAAAGCATACAGAAATACCTTGGGAAATCCAGGAGAAGTTAGGGAGTCAGGAGTAATTTTTATTTATATATATGTATCTAAAAATTAAGCTTTCTCCTCTTACTTTAAGAGATTTTCCTCTGCACCTTGAGAGACAGGCTGAGGACTGAAGTGTATTTCACATTACGGAGGCCCCAGGCAGCGCACATTTGAGGGCAGTGAAGATGCAAGTCAGCTCATAGTTATTCACTATGGATCGTTTTTTCTTGACGCTGGATTCTGAGCCGCAGATCTGGAGCCCCGGGCAGACCCCAGCACTCGCTGCTAACAACGCTCAAAAATAAAACCAGGAGGAAGAGAAGCCATCCATCCATCCAGGCCTAGAGCCAAAGGCGTTGCTCCTGACAAATTGCTTGACTAGTTTATCTTCCTCGTGCGCGTAGCACAATTCTCCCAACTTATTTTTCTCCTGCTAAAGCCCACTGTGGTTCTGCATCACTCATTGGAAAATCAAACCGAGAGGCTGCTTGCGATGGAGCACAGACACGGGGCATTGTTTCCTCCCCCAGTACAGCACGGCACTGGACCCAGGGCCTCCCGTGACTAATTGCAGAAACCGGAATCTTTATACAGATGCTTTTAAAGGAGAATTTGATTAAGCTTAAAAGTTATCTTCTCAGAATATTTGTACCAGTGAGACTTGATCGTGCACGGAAGAGAGAACCAGCCATGCAGCAAAAGGGAATTAGCTTAAATAGAACATCCAATTAACTGCTTTGGGTTTTTTAATAGTTGTTTTGAATTTATTTTTTTTAAGGGAGAACATTAACAGCTCAACATACTAATCAGAGGTGTAAAGCTACTTTTGGCATCCAAAAAGCTGTCCCTAAAGTTGTATTTGAAAGGCCAAAAATGATGGGAAATACGTACAAAAAAATAACATTTTTGGCTTTAGTGAATGATGAGAGTTCTACCTCAGGCTGTCTCTTCAAAAGAGGTTGGACACAGGGACCAAAAGAGTGGAAATTGGGTCCAATAAGGTGTGTTTCCCCCCCCACCACAGGTGCATTTCTCGAGTACTGAAAAGGTACCAAGTCACAGGGAAGCTAGTTCTATTATCAGGGGCATATTTCAAAAAGCAACTAAATTTGGGACCTTCAGGGCGACATACTTGTTTAGGAGCTCCAGAAGTTTCCACCTCTGTCCCAGATTTCCCACTGTATCTCGTGGCAGGAAGCAGGTTTAATCCTCTTTCACAAGGAAAGAACACAGGACAGGAGTTGGGACCCTTCCTACAGGAAGGCAGGACAAGGAATTCGGTAATCAGTGATGGAGAGAAGCCTACAGGACGTGCCATGATGCAGTTTGGGGAAACTCAACATCCAGCAGTTACTGAAATGAAAATAAACAAAATCCTTCAAGCCGATCTTTCCAACTAGGAACCCAATTCCTCTTACATGAGGAAAACGAAAGCATAAGACAGCACAAGATCTCCAAGACAGCACAGCAGGAACCGCTGGGAATCTGCTGGTGCTCCCATGAATGCCCTTCCCAAGCCTCCCCACACCAGCAGCGAGGTCCTGGGTCTGGCACTGGAAGAAGGAGCCATCACTGTCTCCCAGTAGCAAGTGACAGGGCTGCTGTGGGCAGCAGTCCAAGGCAGGCAAGGTGGCTGGAGTGAATCAAGGCTTCTTTAAATCAGCTTCCGTACCCAGAATAGCACGTGCAAAATCCAAACCAGAGTGCCACAACGCAACTTTCACTTGGCCAAGGGCACCTCTCTTAGTCTTCCCCTACCCCAAAGCCATTTATCCCACCCCACGGGCAGCACGCAGAGCATAGCTATGGACCCACCAGCTCCAGGGAGCCCTCCGTTCCCAGCTCTCAGCCAACAGCTTCATCCTGCTGCAAGCTCAGACTCGAAATCCACGGCCAGCACACTCTTACACACCCACAGCACCACTCCTCACCTTTCACACCAGAGAGCTGCTTGGCCTCTGCCATGGGCCGGGCAGCTGCAGGCAGCCAGGTGCCCAGGACAGGGGAAGGCTACAGGTACAATCAGAGGTAGGTATGTCTCCTGGAACACCCTTCCACCAGAAGTCACGGCCCTGTGATTCAGTACAAATCCCTGTGATTCAACACCCCCACTCTCCTGGAGGAAGAAAAGCAGCCAGCAGTAAGGACCCAACTGGCAAACCAGAGCTTGCCCAATACCCCTCTGTACCAAGAAGCAGGGAGCTGTGATCTTCTGCCGTACGGAGTTCAGCTCAGTAACCGCGGCACCTCCTTCGCGTACCTTCAGAGTTTAGGATTAATGGAGAGATTTGTCCCCAGACCTGGGAGAATGACCTCAGTAAGGCTGTGGACAGGCTAAAACACAGCCTAGTTTTTCCTCCCAACAACACCACCTTTATCTTAACCTGCGACCCCCGGGGTGCCATTTACAGAGAACAGGCACGACCCCCAGCCCTTCTTCCCACGTGCCCGAGCAAGCCAAGCTCACCGGGTGCCTTCCTTTCATTTCCATCTGCTCGGGCAGAGCTGTCTTCCAGAGGATGAACCAGGATTGTACGCAATACCCCAGAGGAGCTTTTCAAGGCCTTGATGTGGTGGCATCAACAGTTCCTCGTCCAGCTGGAGGTATGACACCTGGCGCCGCAGTGAGGGGTCCAAGTCCTTACCCACTCCTGGGGTTAAGCCCGGGCAGCCATGGCACTCGTGTGGTTAATGCCCGGCTTCCACATCCCCGACGGAGCTCTAGGCTCTGCCTACCATCTATAATAAGGAGAGAAATAAGCACTTTCGGGAAGTAATACATTAGATCAGTTTTCAACGTCTAATTTAGGATTAAATTAATTACACCCCAGAAAAGCTTATTTCTCTCTGAGGGATTCTGGACGGTGAGCTCAGGCAGTGAGAGCCGTATCCGCTGCTGAATCCTGCCCCTTGCGACTGACTGCTCAGGCACACGCCTTTCTCCGGCGAATCCATTGCACCCACTCTTCTATTTTGTTAATTCACCTAATTCTCCTTTCCATCACGCCTCATTCTAAACCTTGAATACACACGGCAGTATCAAGAAGGCTGCAGCTGCCTAGATCTCCTATTCATCTTTTTCTTTCAGAAATCAGTTCAGTTTTGTCTTTCACATAGCATCAGCTGCCATTTTAATGGCTCGCTCAGGTCTTGCTAAGCCATTCCGGTTCATGCGCTAGGTGACAGATCGTGTCTGCTCCCCCAAAGTGTGCAGACACTGGGGGAAAATTCTCCCAGTTCACCTGTGCAAGTGTTATTTCCATCATCCCACATGCCTTCTCCCGTTCCGAGCTACCTTAGTGAAAACCAAGTGTCCATCCAGAACCAGCACAAACACCCCGACCTCTCCCTCACCATGGTCTCGGGCTGGAAACAAACAGAAGTCAGCCTGACACACGTCAGTTCTTCTCCTCCCATTTCCCAGTCTCCCCAGTGAAAACCCCTTGGCTGATCAATGTTTTTCCCCATCTTACAAGTCCATGCTCTTCTTCCGCACAAACCTCGACCCTTTCAACAGGGGAAACTTCCAGGTGATTTCTCCATCTTTGATAAAAGTTCAGGCCTCCTGTGTGCTGCTGTCCTCAAGATTTCCCTTCTTGATGACTTCAGAAACTAGTTCCCCTTAATATTTTACAGCAATTCTCTGCTACAGCCCTTCTGCAGCAAAAGCAAACGATTCCTCTACACCACTGTCAGCGGGCCCTTTGCTGAGTTTTGGGGGGTGTTTTTGGTTTTGTTTGGTTGGGGTTTTGTTGTTGTTTGTTTTTACATACACACATGCACATTTTGCTTGTGGTTTACTAAAAGCAAGACCAGAAATTTCATTTGCTCTTATTAGTTCAAAGACCATTTGGGTGGATCAGCCAGAGGGCGGTTTAGAGGGGAATGAGATCATTGGTTTGATACCCAGCTCTGTCTCCAACATCACACTGGTATTTTTCATACTGGAAGTCGGTTTATGAGATAAAATCCACACTTATACTGTTATTTCGTAAAGCTGGTACTTGGGGATTAGATTAAGATCTCAGCAGGCAAACAGCACCAACACTGATCTCTTCCATTTCAGCCTGCACCGGAGGCAGCTCCTGTCCCACGGGAGGAGGGCTCGGTGCTGCTGTGCTGTTCATACTCCACAGCTCACAGAGATGCCTGGAAGCCACACGCACACGTTCTGGAAACTTAAGGTTCCTCCATGTACACATATTCCCATTCTTAGTTAAGGTCCAAAGCTTAATTAGGGTCAGACCTTAAAGTCTGAACCTCAGTAGTTGCCGGAGAGCTGATGCCTTAAGACACCAACGCTGGAAATTATCAGATACCAATCTGTTTATGTAGGAAACAGGCCATCAGGAATCCTAACTACACCATCTTAACTCCATTCAGCATTAATTCAACACTGCATTCCCATGTACAAATACATCCCATTACCAGGTAGAAATGTAGCACCTGTGTTTTTAAAAACCTGTAGCGTTACCCCGACTTCACCTTTGTTTCTGGACTCCTCAGGCGTGTGTTTGGGCAGAAGAAATCCCAGTTTCCTTGCCTGCTTATGCTCCCTGATTGAAAGGAGGGGAAGTTCCTTCTTTATTTGTTTCTCTTTGCTTTAGAGAATCATAGAGAATTGTCTAGGTTGAAAGGGACCTTAAAGATCATCTAGTCCAACCATCAACCTAACCCTGACAAAAATCACTAAACCATATTCCTAAGGACTACGCCAACTTTACTTTGGGACTGGAGGGTCACAGGGGCAGGAAGGGCTGGTTTGGATTGAAGGTTAAGGGCTGAAGGACCTTCAAGTCAAACAATTCTGCTAAAAAAGCGGATTACTGCTGTACGATACTGGTACCCTAAACTCCACCACCAGCAAAATCATAAAGATGCTCTCTCTCCAGTAAGGAAAAACCCTCAGCTCTTAAAAGCACTGTCTGTGCTTCCAAAACCCCAATCCCACCTCCCTCCCCACCCCCCTTTGCTTTACAATATAAGACGACATGACTAATTCCTGCCCTCCACACACTACAGCATTGGAAACCACCACAGAATCTCGCTGTATTTCTGTATTTCTTGCTGTTCTGCTGCATTTAACGCACAGGAGGCGAAGCAGAAACCTTGTCCTTTGCCCTGCGCTAAGAGGCTGGCTCGGGAAGCACCACTGGTACCCTGCCCGTTGAGTGTAACACCACAACGCAAAGCAGTTTCCCCCCAACTGCCCCGTAACCTCTCACCTGCTTTAGTTTAGTGCTTGCTGTCACCCAGCATGTGAAGACAAAAAATATTCCCTTCCCGAAAATCCCAAGGTTCAAGCCCAGTGCGAAATTTCCTGCCAGTTTGAGCATCTGTGACAGCAACACCTACACACCGCTAAGCTTCAAGGGGAAGAGTCGCCTTTTCCCACCTGTTTCAGTCGCCTTTCTTCCATTGTGGGACAAAGATGACCATCCCATTAAGTTGCACGGGCAAGTGCTAGCCCTTGGCACGCAGCAGACAGGACTTTATTCCTCAGCACGTTAGCAATGACACCATCTGTGTCCCCACCTGTACCCTACGATGCAGGCTCCAGCTCTGCCCCCCGAAGACCAGCCCGCACCCCAGTCCCACCGCCTCCCAAACCCGGGACCCATCTCACACCGGCGCTGCCGGTGCCAGCGGGGATCTCCCACAGCCAGGGGAAGGAATATGCCACACCATAAAAAAAAAAAAGGAGAAGCAGCCTCTCCAGGACCACCGGGATGGACTGGACAGGGCAGCCCCAGCTGCCAGCACCGTACTAGGGCTGCTCGAGCTCCTCAGGATGGGGACTCTGCCCAGCAGTAATTAACCTGCACCCC
>JAOXNO010000041.1:11485390-11512778 GCA_028565335.1 Limnodromus scolopaceus | reverse complement strand
CCCCACGATCAACTACGTATCGGAACCACGTTTTACATCAATAACATCTTACTACATGTTTTATTACATCAATGGCATGAAAAAATTTTTATTTGATGTCAGCAAACATTGGAAATCATAGAAAAATGAGTTATGTAGAATTTCACAAAGGAATTTACCCCACTATAATTCCTCATACAGTAAAATAATTCAAAACCAAATGTTACTTTTCAGTGGCTAAGCAATTTTATAATGCTATGAACATTCATCACAGTAAGTGTGCTGAATAATAGAAAACAGGCAAAAAAGACATTTAAAATATTACTTACAACATACTTTCTTTAAAATCCCAACGAGTATTTTATCACTTCAAAAGCTATACAGCATTTCCATTATATTTGCAAACTTAACCTTATACATCTTTTAAAATCTTGAAAAAACTTCTTTTAAGCAATCTATAAGCAGTTAACAAAATTGATAAAATCTACATAATGGAATACTATACACTCCAGTATAAATTTTATTTTAGGAGAATATGAATGTAAACACTCATTATTATACAACATGCATAGACTATACTGACCTTCCATCTTCTGAACTGTAACTTTCACTGCAATTGTGCTTTACTATCAACAGGAAAAGCTGCATTAATCCAGGGAGTGGCAGAAAGTATTTGCTTTAGGGGCATTGCACAAGATCACTAGATTTTGACTTGCTGAAGACAAGCTGGAGCTAATAAAAACCACTTTTTTTTCTTTTTAAAAAGAGTAAATATCAGGCCACTCATTGCTGAATGGGCTACGCATCATTTTACACAGATTTGAAAAAAATGCATTATCAGAAAAATCTCCTACGATATTTCTGCGCTTCATTGACTTGGGAGATTTATGTTCGGAAATCCAGTGACCAAGTTAGTGTAATGCACTGTTTGGCTCATATTTGGTGTGCAAGAATACCAACAGCATATTAGCGATTTAGAGAATAAAAACTGAAATTTAAAGTGACAATGAGCATATTTTAATATAATGTTTCAGATGTATTTGTACAGGAAAGAAAAATGTTTGTCAGGACATTGCTTTAGGAGAAGAAGAGTTTCACTCTTATATTAACTATTAAAAAAGTGTTCTAGTGGATACTCATGGGGTCTTCCTGGTTGCAAACTTGTAAAAATATATTAAGAATTCATTATCCCCATTGGTATTAAATATATCAAGACACAACCATTGTGGTTGCACTACCAGTTATGGCTACTATGGTCTTAAGCATCTGATTGTACATTGTTGCTGTATTGTTAAGCACAACTGAGGCATGTATTTTTTTTTTTTCCCTTGGTTATAAGATTATATTACAAAAATTGATCACTGTTTCAAACCAGTTAAACACGAATATTCAAGTAACAAGGTTGTTTTAATGGATAAGCGAAAAAAGAAGTTACCTAGCACTTTACACAACTACATAAAAATTAAATAGAACAAATGAAATTTGTTTATGCATATGCAATACACTTTTATATCTTTAAGATTTCTAAAACTAAAACTTAAACTATCATTTTCTTTAACGATACCATATTTTGCACAATAACTTATACTTAGGAGAAATAATTTCCCATTTTCCACAAAATATATATAATTATGACATTCACATTGGTAGTTTAAGAAACAAAATTTAAGTGAATATTCTATCTTATGCAATTATCTTTGTGGACCCTTCTAATTAGAATGCAACCAGTTGATGTATCTAATGCTTGACCCATTTAAAAAAGAAAAAGAGGGTCTTCACCCAAACAAGACCAAACCATTGAAACTTTCAAAAGCTAAAATTATTTCATCGCATTTAAAAAGATAGTTAAAGAGAATGTAAAAAACTAAACGTTTAAAATACAGTGCTATTATATTGTATGTATCAACTACAATAAGATAGCAGTCAACTGAAAAGTAATTAAACAACTTTTTTCTTCCTAATATCATGAATTATACATGCTTCCCCCTACCCCTTGGGGATGAAGCCAAAACACAACTTTTCTGATGACGAGATGGACAGATTTGAGGGCAAAAACCGATGAAAAGTCCTCACAGGGAACTCAACTCGCCAGCAGAAGCCTCTCCCCATGAGTCTCCCCAGCTGGGATGGAAGCTCACACAAACCCTTTCGCACTGGCGAGGTCCCGTCTCTGTGCATTGGTACCAGCAGGAGGTTTAATACTAGAGTATTTCTAATGAGCGGCATTGCTTTATACCACAACTGTCAGCTGAATTCACAGTGCTATTTGCCCCTCTTTCACCCTAATTCACACTGGCTAACAACTAGTGTCCTTTCCCACCAGAGGCTCCCAACTCCAACTGTCCCAGGACTGAAGGAACATCTGCAGGGCCACAACAGAGCTGCCAAGTTCACATCAACAGCTGTAGAGACACTGCCGCAAACTTGGGATTACAGGTTTCCAATACAGAGGAGAGGGAATGGCTCCCTTCCATCCTCCCATCACCTCAAAGGATCTCTCTGGAGCTACCAGAATGAAACAGCCCAGAAACAGCTGCAAAGTGGCTGAAACGGGCACTTTTTGGGCTCCACACTCTAGCTCGCCCTCAGAAATGCCCAGCTGCTCCTTCGCCTGTGTGGTGTTGCTCGATTTCTGATGTTGAATTACTTTCCTCGGACGAGGCCCAAGGAGGAGACCACCTCGGCGGCACAGGAGGCTACCTCCCCTGCCTTTCCTGTGCAGGAGGCACAGGCAGAGCTGGCCCTGTTAGCCACCTGGCATTAGCCCACCTCCTTTAGGGACAGAGAATACAGTCCACACAGCACAGCCCAGCACCTCAAACATCAGCACCAAGTTCGGAGCTAGACCTGCAGGACCTGGACTAGCTCATTTCAGGTTGTGTTAAGAGGCTGGTGCCGTACATTGCTGTGTGCCATCTTGCCTTGATCCTCTGTAGAGGAAGAGAGGCAAAGAAGGTCCTTTTTTCCACCTGCAAAGACACCTGGTGGTTTCTTCCAACACCATAAAATTAACCATTTTTTAAATGCTTTGTGACTAGTGTTATTTTGCAGCTTTCCACTGGAAAAGAAGTAATACTGCTGCTTCTAGCTTCTCTGAACAGTGTCTGCTCGGCAGTCAGCAACTACCCTGTTCAAGGTGCAAAGTCCTCATACGGGACTTTGAAGACCAGCCCCAGTTCAAGCCAGCTGGACAGGCCACGGCACAGGTCATCCGAGCAGAGGGCTGGGGATCTGAAAGCTGCATGCACCAAGTATTCGGAAAAGCACCTCTTAGATTTTAAATTGCATATTTTGGTTCAGAACATGAAAGCGATGTGTGCTTCAGTAGGGTTAAAATGGCCAATGAAATTAACCCAGTTCTTCTCCATTAAACTTCCGAGAGACCAGAAACTACCTGAAGGTTGAAGTTTGTGCTCCAACCCTCGTCCAGACTTCCCATGGGAGAAGTAGTTTGATGTCTTTGGCAAACAGCGCTCTGAAGGGGAATGAGACACTGGGACAGAAAGTGACCTACGGTAGCCAAATGTAAAAAGGCACATATTCCAAAAGGAGAGGCACCAGAGAAAGTTGTTTTGACTTAATCCCGCAGAGGATCAGGAAAAAGAAAGTTGTGTAGCACTCATTTAACAAGTTACAATGCAAATGCTGAATGCCAGGCGTTAAATAGCGTATCAAACAGTTTCAGGTTACGTATTCCCTTTTGCACTAAATAAAAGCCATTAAAATATACAGGAATAAAATGCTCGATTAGGGAGCTTTCTATGAAGCAAGAACACACAAATACAGTGGAAAGAATTGCACAAACCAGAAGTGTAATGAGTTACGTTTACAACCTTGGACTGACCAAACCTTCGAAATAACATTTCCTATCGCTTTGCATTATTCAAGATCGCTTGTTAACATGCCTTGTCATTTCAGAACAAACCTGACACCACTGGCATGTGCACAGGCCTCTCCTTTATAGAAAGCTCACTAATAATAGTGTCATCGTAAGAATACACAGGAAGCGGAGACCACAAGGCCATGCAGCAATACGTACTTATACCCTACGGACCAAGTATTATAAGAACTCCTAACGTGTAGAGTTACTGTGGGGCTGCTAAGGAGCTCCTTGCTTTGCAGGTTGGTCAAAATTTACAGCCAGGTGTTACTGGTTCTAGGAATTCCCGTGCTTAAGCAGGACGTTGATGAAACGGAGAGCTGAGCTACCTGGGTGCTTTTGAAAGAAAGTGGAGGCAGTATGGAGGAATGAGGGGAGATTAAGGCAGATGTAGCACAGGACTGGAAGCGTTTGCCTTTTTTTGGTAATAGCTGCTTGTCCACAGATATGATGCAGATGGCTGTCTGAGGTTTGCTAATACCTGATATCCTGGATAACACAGTAGTCAACACAAATTGTTCTAGGCTACAGCACCTTCTCACGAAGCAGATGCATATCTGACATCAAGAACAGAAGTAGCCTGGAGGGAAGGGGGAAGGGGGAGAAAAAGGAGACGTTTAGTTTAAAAATGAATTCACATAGGCTTTCTTGCATCTCCAAACTTCACCCCAGATCCACAGTATTGAAAGCGACAAAACGGACAACCATGGCACAGGGGAGGAATCGCAGCAGCTTCCCTTATTCTGAGCCACACTGGGATTTGTTTGGAGTATAAACATACAAGAATTAAGCCTGGAGCTGAGGCTACTTTATCATCAGCAGTCTCACCTCCCCCCTTCAAAAAAAAACCCCAAAACCAGAACTGTGACCACTGCTACGAAAACACACCAAAGGGGAAAGCCCAGAGCAGTGAGAGGGCTGACAAAGCTTTGACCAGGCTGGCAGCCAGGCAGACAGACAAGACAGGCCAGGGAGAAAGCACCTTAGGGACTTCAGGGTTAGGCCAGCAAAATCTTTCTCTAGCTACCGTTGACTGAGTCCACCTGGCTTTGACCAGCCACCTGTGCAAACGCCTGTGTGATAATCCCAATGACATTTCACTCTGCCCCTAGACTGCTCAGACAGGCACCCAATCAGCACCGTGCTTATGTCACCTCTGAAGGCAGGAGCACCATGTTTATGGCCAGCCTGAGAGGCAATGGAGAGGCTGAGAGGCTCAAGAGAGCACGGTGGCCATTAGATGTCCACTGTGCAACACCCTTGTGCCCCTTCCCTGTGCATTTTTATAAAAAGCTGCAGGCTTGGTTATTTAAAATCCACCCCCACCATGCTGCCAGCACCTTCCTCCTCCCAGCTGTGACACATCAGTTCCTACCGTCCAGAGTGGGCTTCATCACGAACCGCAAGCCACATGGTGCTAGTGTAAGGCACACATGGCATGTCACAGCCGGCAGCTGACTGCCACCCTGCTTGGCTCCTGCCTGGCTCAGTCTGGCGCGGCAGGCTCTGCCCTCATCCCGTACTGTACAGGGCACAGGGAGCCGCCCGACTCCTGCAATAGCTGCCTTTTCTCCAGGCTTTGCAACTGTTCCCACCAGCCTGTTGCTTTGGTTCCATTCCTTGCTTGGCTCCAGCCTGGGCACTTTCCGTCACTAGTTTGGGAATCACGACTGCTGCCTCACCAGTCATTTCACCAGACCCTGCTGTCTTGTCACTCTCCCTCCTCCTCCTCCTCTGCGAATTTCTCTGGGATCCTCATCGCTCCAGAACCCACACACTCGGCCACATCAGCACACTCCAGTTTCTACTGCAACCATTTTCTTCCTATCTCAAGTGAGATTCCCCTTTTTTTCCACTCTGACTTTCAGGAGCAAGAGTGTATTTGAAGCCAGGAAGAACCTTGGAGGGCTCAGAGAAAAAAAGCCCTGCACTGCCAACAGATACAGCTCTATGTTCACAGGAAAAGGCAGCGACAGGAGCCACTGGTCATTCAAATGGCTGGCTATGTAAGAGGACGATCGCTTCTTTCCTCTCAGTTTTGGAAGAATGGGACAATTTCACGCACACTCTTCTGAGAAGGCAAGTTCTTTTGAGTTTGGTTTTGTTCATCTGTCGTACCTTTGGACCTAGTCCCCAAATAGAAGCATCTTTGAATAATATATTATCGGGATTTGCGAAGCACAATTAAGTTCTGCTTTCTGAATGCCTCAGCAGCAACGTACAAGTGAGCCAACCAGGGCAACAAAAATATGCAGCACACTGGGAAGTCTTTAGTCCATGTGAGACCAAAATTAGCCTTACACTGTTGACTGTGCTTGTATTTAGAAGATACAGCTTTTGTGCCAAGCTGCCTTATAAAATTAGGCTAAAGGGAGTCCTAGATCAGACATTTTTAACATGAAAACTCTAGCGATGTTTTCTTTTGCAAGACTCCCTTAGTATTACATTTTTGTAACTAGTTTCATATTTAAACTCTCTACAGTCTCTTAGTTAACTATAAACACACATTGTCTTTGGAGAAGTGTTAACTCCATGAAGCTGCACCAAGGAGAGGCTGTTTCTAGTATTTCTGTCTTCACAGAAACTGCTGTAAAATCAAGGAAACTTTGCCTCTCTTTAATTCCAGAGTGAACAGTTACACACACTTGCCTTGTTTATAGCTTTTTTTCCCTTCCCCTGAGTGAAACCACTCCATTGTCAAATATAAAAGAGTGAGCTTTGCCTCAGAAGACTGTACGGTCCCACAAAGCCAAACCTAGAACAGCTCAGAGAACTGAATGCAGGGAAAACATCCAAGTGAGATAAAGATGTATTGGATTTCGGCAGCAACAGGCATTAAAATGTCCATGTGCTGATGAGATACAGATACTGTCAGAGTGCTGCGAATTAACTGTTCTCTTTCCACTTTCATACAGGTCTGGAATTCCCAAATTCAGTACTGGAATCTGTATATCCAGAGGAAGTAAAATAAGCTCAGATTGAAGATTGTCAAAAATCGCTTTTGCAAAGAGTATATTTATACACATCTATCTGAACTCAGCTCAGACTGGGAATTTTATGACTTTTTTTTAAACTGGATTTACCTCATCTTCCTCTTCGGACATTTTAGTGGAATTATCAGGGGATTTTACAGGCTTCTGGCTATTGGTTCCATTTGTCTCCTCTTTGCCGTGCTCTGCCTCCCACTCCTGTAGAACTTCATCTATGTTGAAACGACGTCGATAATTTACAAAAAAGTTTTTCACTTGCACCACAGATTTGTTTCCAATCACGTCAGAGATTGCCTGAAAGTCTCGGCCATATTTCCTGATTGCTAAAAGCAACGAAAAGAAAAACAAAAGCAATGTGTTATTTCCACAGAGACCACAAATCAGGCTCAAGTCACAGCATAAGGATGCAAAGCTGAACTTCTGTCAAGGTTTCGGATTTCTCAGATTAATCCAGGAAAAAAAGGGAGTCTAAATTGGGCAAGAGACACAGTTAAGACTAGCCCTGGAGAAGAGAAGAAAACAGAGGTGTAGTAAAGATGGGCAGAACCAAATCTAAAAGACCTGTGTAAGTCTGCCTGTGCTACTGGAGAAGTTATGCAAGCAAAGAGCATAGCAGTGACACCAGTGAAGTTGCACTTTCTGAATGCTTGGACAAGTGGAGATTATTCGCAAACACTCATACGGTGCAATTTATACTGCCTGGGGTGGGGGGAGAAACTGTTTCCTTGTTCAATTCCATTCTTTGGGAGTTAGGACACGGCAACGTCAAAATCTTTCATTAGTCACCGAAGGGAAACACAGCTCTGAAATGCAGCAGAGTTTCGATTATCACCAACTGAAGTACAAATAGGTTCCATAGGTACCTTGCACAGCAAGAAGCTGCTCATCTGTGGTCCAACGTGCATTAAACTTCTGAACGACCTAGACATCAAAAAAAAAAAATCAGGTAACTTCATTTATGTCAGCAACAAATTTCACTTCTATCTGAGCTCACAAAACCACAAGGAATTAACTGTTAGTCAAACTATACCATTCCTTTTAGTAGGAACAATGTTTTCCATGTAAAGAATTGCATATGGCATTCATTCAGTTAACTGTGACATGCACTAAGCCTGTAAGTCACGGTAATACAAAAAGACAGGGAATGGTCTGAGCAGATAACCGAGAGCCACACTCTTCCAAAGCACCTACTTGTTTTTATCACAGACACCCTCTGTAATCTTGGTCAAATTATTTCCAGCACGAGGTACCAGAGTTGGAAGGAAAACAGGAAAAGCACCAAGTGCCAAGAGAAAGATGGGACATTAACATCCTCTCCTAAATTTCTCAGTATTTAGAGTAAAGCAACTACCACTCTCACAAGGGCACATGGATACAACACTGACAAAACATGGTATATCTGGGATACCTGTCCTTCTGTTAGAAACCACTTTTGCATGGTAAACACCGCTCTTACTTTCTCCCCATCTCCCATTTCCATTACACAACAACAGTGGGTATGGAAATGGTCTTGATTCACACTGACAACTAGCAGGACATCAGTTCCAGTTTACTGGACACGTGAACAGCCCTGGTATGTAAACACAGATTAGTATTTACCCCCACAATAAACAAGGGTCGGAAAGTAATCCTACCTCTGGAAGTCTGTATTGTTCTATACCACCTTCAAGTTTTTCTTTGAGCGCGCTGTTTGTCTGTTTGATATTCTGAATCTGAAAAGAAAGTTTCACCCCTTTAACAAGGATTAAAAATAATAGTCCTTGGATGAGCCTTCTTCCAGCAGCCCCAGCAGGAACCCTACCAGCTCAGCATCCCAGTTTTTCTCACAGCCTCCATTTTCCAAAAAGAAGATTTGTTACATTGGAATAATGAAATGAAGGAGCAGCTGGACCATCAGGAGATCCCATTTAAGTTGTTCTATCCTGTGTACAAGTTATTTGGAGCAAGAACTGCCCTAGCTTCCAGATCTGTATGAAACCCAGTATAAAAAGAAAGGCCCTGTTCACAGCAAATAATGAATCAAAGACTGCTTGAGAGCTCTGCTTCTCCCAAAGTGCCAAGAAAAAGGCTTCAGGCCAAAATACCAATTCTATTAAGTTTAATAAAGAGCTTGAGCCAGATCTCTGCTTTAGAAACAGTGAAAATGTTCAGATCTAGGAAACAGACTCATGTAGTAAACCTGTCTTTACTAACAGATACTTGAAAAACATTTGTTTAAAAGGGACAACTTCCCATCAGGGAAGCAAAAGGTACGTAGGAAAGTTTGTATGAAGCATGTCTAAAAAAGAATAAAACAAACATATCTGACTGTTCCAAAAGCACCATATGAAAAGGCAAAGGAAACTGACTGCTGCATATGGAAATCAGATACTGCTGAAACCAACGTCATCTGAGGGAAGCTCATAGTTAAAACATAAGGAACTCTGAATGGCAAGAAATACTAAGCACTAATAAACGTTCCTTCAAGTCAGTACCATGAACTTTTCCCTCCTTCACTTTAGGTATAAAGTCAGCTTGCTCATCAAACTAAAATAGAAGAGATGTAAAACACAGGGCTGCATTAATTTATAGCACAAGGCTAGCATCTTATCAATTAAGTCACACAATGATGTGCATCAATCACTGTCAAGCTACAAATTCCTGTGAACTTTGAAGACTGTGATAGGTAAAATAGCAGTTACTCTTGAGCTATCTCATCCATACCTGTCGTTTGATTGAGACTAATTCCATGTCCAGTTGTCTGAGTACAGTGGTAGCAGCTGTCGCGTTGGCGGAAACAGCCTCCACATCTTCTTGAGAAAGGAACATTCCTTTGGGAGGTTTCCTCTTCGCTCTGTTCTTGGCCTGTGTACTGTGCTTCTCCTTCTTCACCTGAGGAACAGTTTCAGTGGGCGGCACCTGGCAAACAGCAGTCATTTTACAAAACTAGATGATTTTTAAAGGTCCCTTCCAACTCAAACCATCCTGTGATTCTATGACTTTTAGCCATTGTCAAAGGTTGGAGAATGGAAAAGGTACCTTGCAGACAGGAAGACATTTTTTGCTTTAAGTGGCATGTCATACAAACACTATCTTATAGAAATCTCTCCTTTCTTCTAGGCAGCTTTCAATGTTTACAGAGATACTGGTTGTCTTCTCTGCCCATTTGCATTTGGGAGAGAGATGCCCAACTTTCCAGCAGTTAAATATTCTGGTTATTTTCAAATACTCCAAAACGTTATCTTCTTGCTTTCATCACCAGGCCTGAACACACCAGTTTAACTGAACACCAGAAGGAAACAAAGTGGAGTTTGGAGACAGGGGAAGAACACAACTAGAGGACTTTACAGAGACTTGTTTTCCTACGTGTCAAGGGAAGGAATAAACCAAATTTATTTAAAGGCTAAGGATAAAGGAGCGAGGTGACTACAAAGTAATTCTTAGATCATTACGCAGTTTCTTGGAAGCCAAGTTTTCTTGCACAGCACTGATAGATCAACTGTTCCATTAAACTGATGCAGTTTTGCCCACAAAGTCTCTTTTGGAAAAGGAAATATTTCACACACCACTAGTTATTTTTATGCCATCTCTCTAAAGCAAAGAACTAAGCACTTCCTCTAACAGGTCGATTAGCTAGGACGCTATACTACACATACTTCAAGAGCTCATCTGACTGTTTCATACCAAAACCATTTCTTCCAAAAGTTATTTTCAACAAGCAACTCATACCCAAGATTTATTACCCGGTGGCTGGAGCTTGGCCAAGAATGCAGAACAGAAGAAGGGTGACGGGGAGAGAAAAAGCAGAGAGGAGAGGCTGCACATCTGAAATCCTCTACTTGATCACTGCCAGCTCTAAACACATTGGCTTCACTTAGCACTATTGTTTCCCTCATAATTTGCGGCTACATGTAGTTTCTACACAGTTTGCAGTATTTGCTCATTTCATTAGTGAACATTAAAACTCTCGCATTCAAACCCACACAAGGTTGAGCACAGAGCCCCACGTAGTCACGAGGTTCAGCCTCCTGGAGACTGGAGGATGCCAGCACAGCTGCTGGCAGATAAAACCTTGCACCCTCTTCATGAGCTCAATGGCCAGAGCCACACAGGAGCAGTAATGTGGACAACTGCCTGTTCTCAACCTTTTTCCTTTAGTACAAAGGACTCCATGAGAGACAACACCTAAGGCAAGTCTAGGAGCAAGAAATACGGCTGTTGCAGGATGGATACCCTATTTCTTTTTGTAGGAGGGAGGGGGGAGCAGGAGAAACCGGACTGGTTTAACTATGAATGAATGAGGTAAGCTCCACACTCTGCCTCAGAAGCGAGCACTTTGACAGCTAAGCCAGGTAAATTATTCAACATAGACAGACATTTCAGATTTACTCATATTTCATCTACATACAGAATTTCACAGGATCATGCAGTAATGCCTCACAATAGGTTCAGGCTGTAGGTTGACCAGCATGCAGTGCCTCCAGTTCAAATATCCCAAAAGTTAAGGAAAAATGAAAGCAGCTTCAAATTATTGTTTTACACAGTTCAAAGAATGTGAACTTCTTTTGCATTGTGGACAAGAAGCCAGAGCTCCAGCAGAATGGTTTCTGACAGCTCCAAATGCCTCTAGGCCCCAGTGATATCGCACAGGCTCTGAAAATCTGAATGTCTACCCTGTCTTGGAAACTCTTGCTTTCCTAGCCACACACATCTCTCTCTAGAATTGAATCAGGAAAACCAGGGATTTAGCAGTGCTCCTCTTTTTATTTCTATATTGCCACTGCTATCTTCAGTCTTACAAACCCCTTCATACAAACAAGGTCCCCTTCCTCAGATTTCACTGCGTAAAAAGAAAAGACCAAGCTATCTCAAGCCACGTAAAAGCAGAGGCTGAAATCTGCGGCATTTCCAGGAACAGGGAAGATGTGGAGAAAGCAGCTCTAGATGATAGGTCAGTATTATGGAGTCACTATCTGAGGAAACCTGAACAGTTGCACTAACACTGAAAGTACTAAAAAAGGAAGATTCCCCCCTCCAATGATCCCCAAAAGAGGAAACAAATGAGAAACTCTGAGAAGTCCCAGTATTACTCGGCAAGTCATACAGTAAGTAACATGTCTCAGAGCTGGAAAAACCATCCCTGCGGGGTTGGAACAGAGACGTTCTTTACGGTAAGAGTCCTGGGCTAGTGGTACATCACCACCGCTGCACATCTGACCACGTCATTAATAGAAACATAACCATCAAGAAAGAACATATTCCCCTCCTGGATACCTGCTCTCTCTGAAGGCATTTTCAAACAGCCCCAGGCTCTGGTACTGCAAAATCAAATCAAATTAACTCTGAAGAGCCCCCACAAGGCTGCCCACCATTGCACACACAGCCAGAGCCAGACTGCACATGTGCCACGAGTTCTGGTGACCTCCTTCAGATCACTTAGAGTGCCACGGCCTGTATTAGCGTGACAGGGAGGGCACACGGCCCACATGAGACTTTCTACAGAAATGTCTTGATGGTAGCTATCAGCCATCTGCTCTGGTGTGGCCTTACAACAGAGGAAGCCAAGTTGGAAAAGAAATGCCTTTCCCTCTTCTGCAGCCAGCTCAGGGCATGCCAGCATTGGTAGGGAAGGAAGCAAAAATAAAGGGGATTGAAGGGAGCTCTCTAACAGATGCAAGCTTTCGAAGAGCTTATGGAGAAATCTAAACTTGAAAATTTGTTAAAATAACAGGAAATAGGATGATAGTATTAATGATTTACAAGACACACTGGAGAGGTGCAGTATGCAGCTGCAACTCAGCCAAGAGAGAGCCCTTCCAGTTTGGGTGCTGCTGAGGCTTTTGAGAATTCAGCTTCTTGTGAATACAAGTGGCTTCACATCCCTTCTGCTCCTAGGAAGCCACCAGGGATGCTGGTTCCTTCGGTGGAAGAAACAGCTAGGCTTTTTTGGAAAGTCTAGAGAGCACTCTGTCATGGGTGAAGAACAGACTAGAATGCCGTGATTTTTCAGTTATTTCCGCTCAAAATAATTTATTAGAGGAATTAATCTCACTGACAGTGACTGACAAAACAGCTGTTCTAAGACTTTGGTTTTGCCTGCATGCAATCATGTTTTTAAATATTTCTAGTGTTTTTTACCTACATAGATTCTTTTAAAATAATAGTTTAAAAAAAAATTGAAAGAGAATGACTGTGGGAGAGAAACTAGGCTATGTGAAATCAGGAAAGGGAGCTACTTCAAGGGGAGAAGGCCTTAGGGTAAACACCTTCCTGTAGCACCCACACACACATACAACCCACATTGCTGCTGAATGGCCAGGCTTTTTTTATTTAGTAACAGATAACCAGCAAGTTATACACATGAAAATAAGCGTACACTTTCCTGTTAAGTATCACACTAGGTTTTCAAAACCGTCTGTTATATTTGTGTGGCTATTTTCATCCAGAACTCTATGCCCACTTAAAATGAAGTATTTGAAGTGAGGTGCCAAGTACTACGTTTTAAGGAGACAAAATATTCTGTGCATAACAACAGGCAAAGGCCCTTCTGCCAGACAAAAAGAACTGACCACACAAAAGCTTTCTCCTTTACTGCTCACCACAGTAGTTGTAATCCCATTGCCACCCAAAATCCTCAGAACCATTGCTAAGGATTTCAGCACATCGGGAATTTACCTTAGAGCTTGAGGTGTAGATAAACACACCCTTGCTAGTCTACCTAGAACATATTTCCCCCCCACCCAGTCATCTCAGTGGGGACATAAGTCATTCTACTCCATCTCCACACAGTCATGTTGATTTAAACCACCGCTGAAGGTGATTCAAGGTAACAGAGTCAGAGAGAGAATCAAAGAAACTAGAAACATTCACATAGTACATTATCATGGGATGGTAACGTCTTAAGTTTTCCCTGCTCCATCTATAATAACTTATTTGTCTTTACTTGTCTTGATCTAAGAATAATTCTGAAGACAATTCTTCTTTTCTTGTATGACAACTATACAGAGCACAAATGAAGAAAATTAGATACTGTCAGCTTCTACATGAAGTAGCTACTAAGTAAACACTTTCATTTGTACAGTAGTAAGAAAAGAATTATACCTCCTTTTTGCTCTCCTTGTTTTGTTCAACTTCAATATCAATAGGGTTATTTCCATTTGCTTCTTCCATTTCATCCTCACTGGAAGACAAAAGCAAACAGTACTGTATTAATTTGTGAGGCTCTCTTTTTCTATAAATAGCATGCTAAAAAGAAATGCACGGGTGCAACAGCAAGTCCAACAGCTTCCCTTAGCTTTATTCCCAAGGTGTTTTTTTTAGGGGGCTGGGGTGGCTTTTTTTGATTGGGGGTTTTTGATTATTTTTGTTTTCTTTTCTTTTTAAGTCAAGAAATTCTTAATTGTAAAGATACTAAGTACCATCTCTTGTAAAGGAAGATTCTCAGAAGTATACTGAGGCAAAATAAGTCCGCTGAGATGAGGGCAAGATACATGAAATTGATTACAAAAGTCATCTTTTAAAGAACTTGGGACACTGAGCATTTTAACTTGAGGCAAACCAAGACAGAAACAAAGACTTAGAATTACAGCAAGTAGCTAAAACACAGATTTCATACAAGTCCTTAACATTTAGCAAAATGACATGCACAAGATGAAGTCCCTCAAAAACAAGCATTAAAAAATGTTTGGGGTTTTGGGTGGGTTTTTTTTCAGTGACAGCCTCACATTTCATTCTCCCCTGGAAAAGAAAAAGAGGTTATCAGTTACAGAATAATAATAATAGGCATGAAATTGGGGCCATATTGAAAGTGACCTTGGCACACCTGGCCAGTTTGGCCTCATTGGAATTTTAATCAGACGTTAAATCGAATATATTTTCACCATTTAGAATTCTTTGTACTGTACACAACTAAAGTTAATTGCACCATTTGGGATGATGCCCAGAAACAGAAGAAATAAGCTGACCTAATCAAAGCTTTTTTTATATTTTTTTTTTAAATAAATAAATAAATAAACCTATTTTGTCGTGCCAAACTTTATAGCCTAGGCCAAGGAGCTTTGGATGGTACAGGTATGTCACAGCGCCAGCACCAGGCAGTGCTGTGTGGAGAAACCCTAGCAGGAGCTGTGTGATGCTCCTGGGGAGCGTTCCTTCACACAGCGAGCGTGGCTGCAGTACCAGTGCTTGCTCCCAGCTCTCTCCCTGCTCCAGCTACATCCCATGCAGACATAGCCCTAGGAGGAACGTACTGCTGGGTGCCTCGAGGTGGCATCCATCTCTACTTGTACAAGCTCTTCCTCCTCTTCCCAAGCTGCCTGGCTCACCAGTTGATTCACAAGATGTTTGGGTAATCAGGATTCCAAAAAATAAACTCACAAGCACCCCCTCCCAGAGCTGCATACAACTAAGAACAGCTACTGAAAACCTGGTCCCAAATGCACTGGGAGCTATTTTAGCAACCATCTGTGGGGCTGGGGAATTTCCCTGCTTAGCCACAGAAGAGATATAGCAGTATTTGAGCAAGATATCTCAGACTGCTTCTTCTATTAAGCCCATCTCCAAAAGAGCTTCCTCGTGTTCTCACCTCAGTTCATATTTCAGCCTTTCTGCAAAGACCAAACCTCCATAGGCTTTGCTGTGCTCCTGGTTTGCTCTCCTATTCCAGCAAGTTCCCTAGACATGAGCTGAATCAAAACCCACCCACTCATTTCTGAAGTTTTAGATATTGATCACTATTAACTGAAGAACATTTCTGAAGTTCTGCCAACACCCAATGGCACAGTACAAACTTCAAAATCCGGGCACCCCAAACTAACTCAGCTTTGCTTCCACGCCTCGCATGGCTAACACTGACAAATCCTTCGGGGGTGCAGAGGTTTGACCATTTTACATAACGGAGAGGAAGAAGGGAAATCAAACAGCAAGCCGATGGCCTGTAGCTTGCTACAGATGTAAATCAAATTACACATTTCCAATCCAGCTGCCTTCCTCAAAGGTTACAAAATTACAGCACATGGCAGCCCATACAGTTCTTTCCCAGTCACCAGATGGTCTGAGGAGCTGCTTTTCCCAGCAAACGGGCATGGGTACTAGAGAGGTGTATTTCCAAATCTCAGTAATTTCATTTATCAGCACAGAACAAAAATAGAGAGGTAGTATTAAGAGATCCTAAACTACATAGCACAAGACAAACACACACTCCTTATAAAAGATTCTCCCCACCACCCCCTAAATTAGTAGGAAATGCTTTTTTTCAAAAAGCAGGATGTGGAGAAGAAAAATCAAGGCAGCCTTTACAGAGAAGGGAAAAGAACAGAATGGGAAAAGAGAGTCAAGTCAGAGAAAGTCAACCAAACACCGGACAAACTGGCTGGTAGTATTCTCCCTGGCCCTGCCTGTTAAGCAAGTATTGTTGACCTAATGGAGAGATGGGAGAGGTTGGGTGAGTCATTGGTGTAGTACCAGCTCAACCCTGGAAACACACTTCTTCCTGCTTCCCAAACAGGGCTTGCTCATACGCACAGGAGCCAGGAGCCAGCTGCCTGGGAAGTGCCAGAGCAGCAACTCCTTTGAGGGAAAAGCTTTTGCAGAATTTTGCCCAATTACCCTAGGAGTCTTCCAAAGCCAGGCACATGAAGTTTGGTCTGCAAAGCCATTAACTGCATTTTAGAGGAGGCTGAGAAGGCACCTGCATCAAGCAGATGGAGTTGCTGCTGTTCAGAGGGGTTTTTTTTGTCCCCACACACATCTGAGGCCTTTCTAAGGCTGTGTCAGTTCTACAACTAGGTGAGGTCACCGAGTGGCCGTTCTAGCTATACAGATACTTCTAGCAAATACACAAAAGGCCACTGGCTGACCTACGTTCAAGGGCTTGCACAGGTACCCAGGAGGGTAAACTTGCAGACCAAGCTGCACAAGCAGGAGTCAAGCTCATCTGCTGAAACTCAGAGGCTAGTGACCTCCTCAACATCATCAGCCTCGCTCAAACCTTAAGGCAACCAGCACTCCTTGCGACACCTCTGCCAGAGAACTCCTCCTAAGCTCCCCTGTGCTACCCTCTTTTCAGTCACTCAAAGACATAGCCTTAACTTCGTCTTTCTCGGGGAATGGAACTTGGCCTGACAGCCTTATACTGGTAACAGTTTCCAAAGGAAAATGCAGGGGAAGGGTCTGTGTGCGCTTACGCACAGGCTGAGGGGTGCTGTTCCCCATCAGGTGCATGTTCTCACTCTACTGAGCATCACATGGAGGAAATAAAGGCAGATTTCTAGCTCTTTCATGACTTCCTTTTACTGTCCTGCTTATCAGCTTTTCCAGCTCTGCTGACAACAGTGCCAATCAGCTTGGGAACAGTTTTAATTTCATTTTCCCCACCCTCAAGCAGTATCAGAGAAAAAGCTTCTTGAGTGACAGGATGGTGGCCGCTGCACCAAGAGGGCAATCAGGAATTGCACAGTGTTGAAAAAGGGAGCGCACCTGATTGCCAACAGGTTCCTTTTGGCTTTAAGCAAAGCAAAGCAAAACATGCACAGCAGGGAAGAGGGGTGGGGAAAGAAGGTGTGGTACCAGGAAACATTTTGGGGAAAATCCTACATCTAGTTTCTTACAAGCTAACAGGAATCTCTGAGATAGTCTGAAGAAATCAGTGTGCATCGATACACAGCCTTTCTGCTTGCAAACCTACCTTTCCTCACGTTCCCTTTTTTGTTTACGAGCATGACGGTCCATCACGCTAGTTTTAGTCCTTGTCTTCTTCCAGGAGTAGTAAAATTTCACCAGGCTGGCTATTGATTTGTCAGGAAGCTGTAAATTAAACATGTATCCTTTTATATGTTTATATGTAAAGTATCCCCAGGAGTTCACATACAATCAGTCTGTTTTTGTCAAGGAACATCTGATCTCTCTAGGTTGTATTCTCTGAAAGGTTCAAGCAAGGCAGTTCTGCAGCCTTTCCAAAAACGACCTATGGGGGAGTGTTTCAGGTTAGTACCTACTATTTAGGACATCAAAATCTCTAAAGAGCATCTCAGCAAGCCTCCACTCACAAGCCAGGTAGCTGGTTCACTTCAGAACAGAGGAACATAGCAAGAGCAAATCTGAAATGGGGCCTTGAAACTGAGATAACAGTTTTAAAAGCCAACCCAGACATGTGTAAGCAACCACAGGAACTGCTGAATTGCAGGCTACATCCCAAGCATATCTTTGATGTTTGGTTAGAAAGGCTTATTCACACCATTCACATGATGAAGTCTATTCAAAGGTCTCAACAAAAGATGTTTTGAAAGGTAAAACGTTACTGTATGGTGAACCGAGGACACAGGAAGACACAAGGCTCAGAATTATTTTTTTTGGTCCTCTTACACTAATGTCATTGCCCTGTAGCTATGAATGAAAAATCTGCCTCCAGAAAGCATAAAACTACATTGAGACCAATTTCTCTCATTCTGACGTACTCTGCATGGACGTTCTTTCACAGGACTTCTACAAGGTAAAAGTCCAGCCTTTCTTGCTGAATAAAACATGTTTTAGGTGTCTGATTCAGCTTGGAGGGCAGGACAGGTGGGGAGGAAAACAAAACTGTGAGGAAGAGCCAGATCTCTCTTATTCAGATACTTAGTTTAAGTCTTCACTTGAGATAAGCCTAGTTCTCGGGCTGCAGGTTCGCTTGAGGTCCTAATAATGGATTGCACCAGAACTACCACCCTGGTCCACAGCTGCACACAGGCATAAATCCACCTGTGCTGGCAAAGCACAGGTGCTGTGTGGGTGTTGTGTTGCCACTGGCCATGCAGCAGGCTGGTACGCTGGAATTAGAGTTCCACAGAACAAACTCAGGGACAAGGCTGTTTGTGACAAGCATCCACTTGGCTACAAACACGTGCTAAGAGAGCCAAAATATCAGAACCAGCTCCGGTAAATAACCTAACTCCCTTTTTATTCTGTGGCTTCAATATTTTTTCCCCTCAGTTCCAAGCTGCACTGGTGCTAATAGGGCAGCATATATAAACTAACAACTAATGTGCTCCCAAGCCATTGATTCCTGTCCCCTGCTAAACACAAAGCTTCATGCCATTTAATTCCTTTCATGCAGAATGGCTTTTCTGGGAGCAACAGTAAAAAAATATCATTACCTAGGGAACAGCGCATGAGCTTGGCATCCCTGTATTGGAATGCACCTCACTCAGGGACAGAGTCATGCTTCCGCACATAAACCGAATTGAGAATTTCTTGCTTTGGCGTTTAACCAAGCAACAGGATGGGCTTTATGTTCCCTTTTTCCCCCCCAGGACATTCCCCTCTACTTTTCTTTCCCCTATGTAAGAACAGAGAAATAAAGAAGAAAACAGCTTCACCCTTCAGGAGTCAACAACTCTCTAAACTGTCTCTATCAGCTGTCCACAGTATGTGTAAGCCCCACCATCTGTCCTAAGGGAGAGGGAGACCCAAGGACTCCAAGAACACTTGGGAACAAATGCCAGTGAGGGAACATTCAAGGAGGACAAGAGGAGAACGAGCCTCTTCCTGCCACCCTTTTGAAAAGGGACCTGGCAGTTTTCCTTCATACTTGGGACACAAGTCGCCTTTCAGTGGAATCAGCAACACAGACCTTCACGTGTGCTTTAAAGAGGCTTAACAGAGTGCAACAGCCTTGGCTCACTTCAAAGGGTCACAACCAACGTAACCAGGTCCTGCTGGAACACTTGAGAGGCACTTTACTGAAGGAGAGCAAAGAACAAAGTCTGGTTCTCACTCAGGTGATGAATCACTTGAAGAAACTCTCAAGATATAATTAATAAAATTTTTTACATCCTATCCTTTCCCTCTTTCGGAAAAAAAAAATAAAAAATAAAAAAATCGCACGCACCCCAGCAGCTCCCTTTCAGTAAGAAACCTACCCTTGAAGTTTTCAATCACAGTTTATAAAAAAAAAAAAAACTAAAACCAAAAAACCTATCACTACGACCCAAAAGCAAAGGACTGAACACTTGCAATGATGTATAAACATCCACTACAGCATCCACTGACAGTCCCAAATCACATTAAGCATAGACTTGATAGTCAAATAAAATGAATTCCTAAAAAGCAGCCCGTAAGAAAGGAAATCAACTTTGCACAGAGACGATCTCTACTCTGTGTGTGGGTGGGCACGTGTGTACAGACCATGCCTGAGCTCCAGCTGAGACATAAACACTACCATGGCACACAGGGGACTGAAAACCGTAATTTCCAACCAAAAAAATTGCACAGTCAAAGTTTATCCTGAACCAGTAAAGCACTTCAGGAAAACACTTCTACAGAGACTCTGGAAACAATGTTGTTTCTTTCTACTCATGGTAATATTTTTCCTGTAATACCTTCTTTGGCCTGTTCTCCCCCAAAAGCATTAGACAGGAGTTCAGCACAATCAGCACTGAAGATGATGGCCCAACTGCCTGTTCTGCTTTTCCATTCCTGTGACAGCACTTACCATCTGCTGGATCCTGTGAAAGGTTTTCCCATGGAAACTGAAGGCCTGTTCAAACAAGACCTTGTCTTCCACTGTCCACTCATCTGGGAACGGAGTAAAGTTCGGCAGATCTGCCAAAGACTTCTCAATGTTGTGCTTGTGCCAAAACAGCATCCCAAGGGCCTAGAAAAAACAAGGACACCAAGGGGACAACTGTAATCACAAGAAACATTATATGCATGCACAGGGAGAGCTACAGCTTTTTTCTCAGACAACATGTTAGACCTAATTTTAATTCTCAGCTACATCAGACACTTTTCTTTGTGGAAGAAACCTGGAATCTGACCCCCCCACCCCGCCAGGCTGTGAAGACCAACCTGGAGTTTATCCAAACCACACAAGCAGTAAAGTAATAAGAGAACAGCAACAGAGAGGAGGGAGAATAAAACTGAAGAAATTGCTCCAACTTTACTCATCATGGTATGCACAGGAAAGCTAAGCAAAGACTTGGGAAGACTATGTAAAAAACAGGCTGGACTCAAGGAAGCTTCTTACCAGTGCTAAAGTCCCTTCACTTCCTGTGCAATTTGGAGGATAGTTTAGTTGAGTGGAGGTTTTGATGGATGTTTAGGGGGCTCCTTCTGAGGGGATGGAGGAAGAGGGGGAGAGGATGAGGGAAGAAGTAGAAGGAAAGGCAGAGAGCACACACAACCGTGACTAGCAAGATGTCCCCTGGCCTGAAGGAGGAACAAATCTCACTCATTTTGGTGGCTGCTCATTTGTTCCCTTGAGAGGCACCTCGTTTCACTGTTGCAGTCTCTGGTTCTCAGTTCCGAAGACAAAGTGCACATACTGTGCTCCACCACCTGCAAGTAGTCCTCCCCCCCAACCATCGCTGACACGCTCGTCCCAGGGGTGTGCAGCCCCTGTACCTGATGACACATCACTGCATCTGGCATGCCAGAGACCACCGCGAGTCATTTTGGGAAGGCCTGACTCTGCAGAGCTAGAAACCAGCCTTTCGCAATGGCTGTAAAGTGAAAACAATCCCTAACATGCTGAGTAAAACATCGGTGTAACCTGCCCATCATATGCAAACTCAGCTCAGTTTCACAGCCACAGTTACCCTCATCTACTAGTTTCGCCCTGGCTGCTCAGAGGTACAAAATCCCTCCGAATTCGGGGTTTCCCCGTTATGCTTTGCTATGCAAAAAGTAGTTCCTTTATGGGATCTTGCACCCCTGAGATTCTGCAAAGAGTATGTGTATTAGTGTTATCCAAGATCTTGCCTGGGGGTTGGAACTAGATGGTCTCTAAGGTCCCTTCCAACCCAAACCAGTCTATGATTCTATGACCCTATTGACCTCTCAGTGCTGCCCAGGCACCTTCTCCTCCCTTTTGCCACCACACAGAATAAGAAGTCGTTTTGGTTGCAGCAGTCACTCGAGATGTCATAGGAGCCACACAGCCACTTATCTCCATCCACTCTGGCAAGCATGGAGCCAAAGAAGCTATTTTGCAGTCACAAATGACTGAGTTTTCTCTTCCCTGCCACCCCTTTCAGCTCCAGATACGAGCTGTACCAAATATCCCTGTGAGAAAGCAAGGGAAAAGCAAGGAGGGACCCATTTTGGGAGGACAGAGTAGTGTTAAATACCACTAAGATGCTAGTGAGGGCTATGGGGACAGCTGCTTACACAAAGCAACAGGTAAACAAAAAGGTTTTCCTTACAGGCTTAACAGGAGAGCAGTATTCCTCCTCCACCCTGTGCTGTCCTAGGAGAGCTCTGCACTCATACACAGCTGAGTACAAAGCTTTTCCAGCCTCCTTTTGTCCCAGGGTGTCTGACAACACAGGCTGGCAGGAGAGCAGTCATGGCCAGACTTGCTGTAATATTCCCCAAAAGCCTGTGACTGCTACAGCTCAACACAACCACCTACTTCAGCTGTTTGCAACACCAGCTGAAGTGGGCTTGCCCTGCCAGGGACTCCCACCAGCACAGCCCCGAGCCTCCAGCCATCATCCGACAGCAGCAGAGCCAACAACGGGGCACTCGGAAGGGCAGAGGAAGGACAGAGATATGAGAGTTGCACATGGCATAGATGTGGCCAGCGGGATGGGAAAGCCACTGGGCAGAGGAGTGGCCAGTGCACAGCCCAGCCACCCTGCCAGACAGCTCACCACCCCCTTCAACAAAAACTGGCATATCTTAGTCTGCAAAGATAGGTGTTGGGCAGGGGGTAACAGATGGAAGAAGGGGAATCTGCACAGTAACTGTCAGCCAAGCCACCTGCACAGGGGTCCAAAGAGACCGGCTCTCAGGGGGGATGCCTCTCAGGGGGAAAAGGGTTGCCTTGGCCAGCAAAGCCCAGAGACAGAGGCCAAATGCTAAAGTGAACTCTGACTGGCTTCCAGGGAGTCCGTATCAGCTTGTCCACAGTTACCCGGCCAACAGCAACTCTGATGATACCAGCTGGAGAGTGTCCCTTGGTGATACAACAAATCATCCTGATTTGAAAGCTTTGACACTTGTTCCTATAATACAAAATGAGTACGTGCCTTCCAGAGTGATACAAGATAGATCCTCTCCAGTTATTCCCTGGAAGTGCCTAGCTTAGCTGTCTAGGAAATCCCAAAGGACCTGGGAAACATGTTTAACTCCAGAGTATTATGCAAGACTGCTAGGGAAGGAATGAGAAAATTTTTAGGAGGAACATTTTTACAAGTTGCTCAGACACTTTGCATCCTAGTGTGGCGAGTTCCGTAACTTCTACTTCTGTACACAGAGAAGGGGAGAAAGACTTTGAGGAAGGAGTGGCAAGTCTCTATTTCCAACGTTAAAATGAACGCAAATCTCTGTTGGCCAAATCTAAGTTTTTCAAAACACAAGAATTCAGTGTTTTTTAAAAAATCCCAAGCTTCATTTTCATCACTCTTCCAGATCACTCTATAGCCTCCAAACCACTCTTCTCCACTAAAGTAATGAAACCTACTTTTATTACCCTGAGACCAACTCTTTTGACAAACATTACTTACAATATCCAGTACTAGAATATACCCATCTCAACTGAGATGAGCTACCATTTTGGTGCCTTTACCTTCCTTTTATTGCCATTTTCTGCTCTTAGAAACTATAAATATCAAGTCTGATTATTCCTGATTTTGCTGAAAATCTCAACTTCAATGCTCTTGTTCCACAAGAAGTCTTTCAGAGTATGAGTATCAACCACTGAAAGTCTGACTCAAAGATGACAACAGAGTCATTTAAACAGAAACCCTTGCCCATCCAAATCATTGGTTTCTACGCTCATAGTCTTTGCCTGAGCAATTTCATAAACTTTCTAGTTTTCACAGAATTCCTTTGTAGAGACAGTACGTAATTTGCCAATACAGTAAGTCATGAGATTTCCCGCCTTGCCTTTCCAGGCAAGTATTAGTACAGAAGGAAACTCCACAGAATTCAGAAAAGCTTCCCAGGCACAGGTCTGCTCATCTCCCCAGATGAGTGTTGAAATTGAGGTTAGTTAACACAGGGAAGATTAGTACACAATCCTTTAGATCACGTGCAGTAAAGGAGAGGTCTGTTCCTCAGACCAGGATTTCCATCCCTAGGCTAAAGGGCACTAACCTCAGGAACAGTGGATGAAGTCATCCAGTGCTACTGCATGGACATCTGAGGTGCTCATCTATGAAATGCAAAATGATTTCCAGCAGAGTTTTAAGGTAAATAACTGTGGGTATTGGTTTCCCTCAGAAAAGCATATGATGGTTCAATAGCTCATTAATAACTGCCAAGACATCCATGAAGCAGAGATGGAGCAGTCAACTGGAAACTGCAATGCAATCAGGCAGCTGTCCAAAGACAAGCCAGTCTTTTTAACATTGTTTATGGGTTATGAAAGTGTTCAAGAAATAGTCACCATAGGAAATATAATACTCATGGCCAAACTCCACTAGATATTATAGTGTTTTTTCTTCTTTTGACTCTTGATGTAAAACCAGGGATGAACTCCATACCCCCAGGGCACAGGGTACTATTAGGAACAGCTTTTGAAGTAGGAAAGGAGAAAATACAGACAGGAAGAAGGGAAGAAGCAGTTCTAGGCAGTCACCTTAGGTTATGTTTTAATATCGGCTGAAAAAGTTTTCAAAATAAAGTAAGTATTCAAAGGGTTGTTACCTGCTCCATATTGTATCCATGCTTCTCTTTAGCAATGGCAATATATTCATCCACTGAAAAACAAAGAAAAGACATAAAAGCATTTCATATAACAATCTCATCTACTCTTCCCTTCCCCTTTCCAGTCTAAAGCCCAGTCCTGCAGCTCTGACTTCAGTCATGGTCATTGTATCCTCCACAGAACACTCTCACAAATTGCTGCTGTTTCCAACAATTCAGGAAAGGAAGGAAACAAAAGAAAAACAACAGTCACCAGACAGACTACTACATATTTTCCTTAACAAACCTAAATGATGCATGATATCCAATCCAGTTCCAGCGCTTCTGAAACACAGCATATAATATTTCAGAACTTGTTCATCAACTATAGATGTGACTCTCAGCTACTTTTTGTTTGGTTTGTTCTTTTTTAAAAAATTCCCCAAAACAGTTGTTTTCTTAAGAATAAAAATTCCCAGACAGAAATCCATATGTTCCAATACTGCCAGACTCCTCGTGCTGCACAACCACTGCAGGTACCTTGGCAAATTTTTCAGCCCTTATGCCTCAGCAATTTTGATCTTGGACCAAACCCTACCTCTATGTGTTATTAGGCCCCCACAAGCTTTTAACCTTTACAATGTAAATATGCCCTGAGGAGTTAAATTTTATATAGATGGGACTAAAACCCAAATGTCTCTTTCAGTATGAGTGAATAAGCTTACATTATATCCAACAGCACCCATTTGAGAGAACCGGATCAAAGTCAGTACCAGTGGCAGTGTTCTGAAGTCTGTACCCTTGCGCTTTGTCATTATTAAATGCACTGGAACAATAACAACACCCTTGGAAAAAAAAAAAAACAAGCTAAAAGGTGAGACTCCTACTTCACCTGCTGAAAGCGTTGGTCATCTGTAGCATCCCCAACATGCAAGTACCTTGAAAGACTTAGAACTGGTAAACACAGCCAGAATTCTCATTCTTCTACACATTTTGCACTTCAAGACATGTCACTTAGCAATGAATTAAAAAAATCATTCCCCCTTCCTTCTCTGCAGATATCCAGAGAGGGTTGTGAATTCCTGTGCTGAGCACCTGACTCATGGAGAACATGTGCAGCACCTCAGGAAGGAAATAGTTCTGTGGACACTGCAGCTAAGAGAGCCACAGTTCTCATGCTTTAGGCCTCACAATTAACTTCAACTCTCAAATACACTTCTCCAATGTTTTTTGCCTTTATGGGAACTCTCATGTGGGAATCTCTGATGCCTAATAACAACTGCATATCTTAAAGCCTTTCCTTCAAGTTGCAGCACTCCTCAATTCTTTCAACTGAGCAAACTAAGCAATGAACTCAAAAAATACTGGGAACACAGAGAGAACAGATCAGAAAATGCACAGCAGGAGAGCACCAGCCTCTTATTTTCAGCTCATCATCAATACAAAGAAATTAAATCTAGGTACTTAAAGTAGACATCCCACCTTAACAGACAATGTGATACTTTATATCAATGCCAGCCATTCATTTGGAAAGGAGATGCATTAGTTAATTTTCACAAAAAGGTGTTGCAAAAAAGGTCTTTAAGTGCCATGGAAGAGTCCATGACAACATTAATACAGCCACATGTTGTGGCAGGAGAAGAGCATGCAGGAAATGCAGGCACGATTGCACATCAACAAGGACAATCCATGAGGTTCTTGCTCTTCCAAGCTCCCACCTGCACACGCCAGGCACTCCCAAGTGGCTGATGAACCTGTTTGTTGGACCACGTTCTGGAGACATTCAGTAAAAGTTTTCCTAGCCCTTTGGAGAAAGGTCAGCCACTCATTTACACCCCTGCAGCACAAATACATCTGCCTCTCCAAGTCAACAAATTCAGCCCTTTGTTTCTGAGGGCCATGCACAACTTGGATGAAAACTATCCCCTTTTGCAAATAACCTTCTTGCACAAGGCAAAATATACTAAAATAGTTGCACAGGCAGTGGAGGTGATGGGGACAGTGGCAGCAACTTCTTAGGCTGAAATCGCTGCATTGCCTAATTGAACATCCTGAGGCTTACCAAAGGGTAGGAACCTCAGAAATCAGCTTTGCTATGGGGATAAAAAAAAAAAAAAAAAAAGAAAAAAAACACCACCAAAAAAACCCCAAACCCAACCTTGCAAAACCACACCCCAAAGGAAGAACATGATCCAGGAGGACCACATAGGGAAAATGGGGATAGAGAAGAGAACTGACTCCTCCCTACAGACCATCCTTTCCCTTCATGCACCAAACACAGCGTGTTTGGGAACATCAGTAGGATGTGGGCAGAAGAATGATTTCAGGTGCTTCCAGACTTTATAACCACACCAAAACCAAAGGCTGTCAGGAAACCTTAAGTGCAGCATTTTCCTGTACTTCAGCTAAATGCTCTCGGTTTCCTTAAGACAGGTATTGCACATGCAGTGTTATATATTTTGTCTAAGGGGGAGGTGAAGGAAGGGGGAGGGCAAGGAGCTGAATTCTCTGAAGTCCAAGGCTGAATTAAGCTCTTGAATGCTAAGTACTGCTGCATTAAGTAGCTTGCTTTTACTGTGGAAAGATCTACAGCTCCTGATTTGACTTCAGCATCTTATCCTTTAATACAGAGAAGAGACGAGGTCGTTCTCCTTTCCACTGTATTACCTTTCTTATGCCAGATGCTATAAGCAATGAAAACATACTTCGTCCCCCTTGCTCCCCACCCCCCAAAACCAACATTTTCTCTCCTAAGAACTAGGTCCCCCCATATCAATAGGATTCCTCTTGAATTAAGTCAATATACCACAGAGCCAAACAATAGAATCATAGAATCATTTAGGTTGGAAAAGACCCTTAGGATCATCGAGTCCAAACATCTACCCTACTCTACAAAGTTCTCCCCTACACCATATCCCCCAACACCACATCTAAATGGCTCTTAAACACAGCC